>OX030949.1:135225745-135975745 GCA_943735915.1 Pherbina coryleti
CGTTATTATTTCTAAGCCATCTCGTACTCGAAACATAGGGATCGTTCATAAATTACGTGATAGATTTTCAATTTTTTTTTACCCTACTCCGGTACTCTTTATAGTGCATTTCAAAACCACTCCCCTCCACCCCCATAAAGTAACGTAGTATATGAAATAAAAAAATTAATTGATTAAAAAATATTCGAAAATAGAAAAAATAGCTGTCGAAAAGCAAGCAAAGAAAAATTATGCCCTTACTACACTTACCAATAGTTAACAGTCAATTTAGACGGTCAAACATGAAGATGTAAGGATGAAAATGGTTTGAAATGTTAGGTTATATTAATTTCATTTCATAATTTGAGTTTCAATGTTCTGTGACTTTTACTTTTATAGCTATTCTGCATTGTAAATTTGGCTTATATGGGTGGAGCCACGCCCCGTTTTCGAATGCCCGTGCCAGTTTTTCAGTAGAAAGACTTTCATTGTTATACGACATTTAGTTCCAAAGCAATTCGATATCATAATTTTGGCTTGTGTGACCAAATTCCCCCTTGTCTAATGTTCGTTCAAATATATAGTAACTGCCTCTTGGGCCCATAGCATCTACATATCAAGTTTCACTATCAAAACATGTACAACTTAGGAATAATAATGATTTCTAAAAAGTGGGCGTATATCTATATTTACACCACGCCCACTTTTAGTATAGTTGCCGACAGTAACCATATGAACTTATTAACCAAATTTTAGTCTTATACGACCAAACCCGTCTTATATATAGCATTTTTATTGATTTGTGGGAGGTAAAAGGGGGTATGGAAAAAAAGGGGTATGGAAAATTTTTTAGTATGTCTGTATTTTTCGCGCAAATGCAAACTAAAGTGAGACTTGCCAAGTTATTCCAATATTCCATTTATTTCCAATTTCCCTTGCAAATATTTCCCCATACACACCATTTGTGCGCACCTGTATTTGTTCACACCTGTATTGTTGTATAAGTTCACTAAAATGCCTATAGTTCATGAACCAATACACATACAAAGACCTTTTATACATAAAAACCTTCGTATTGACGTCACTTTCCATGGGAAATTCGGAAATTCAGAAACGAAATCGGTTCACGCATCAGAAAACATCAATTTCATACACAATGCAACTTATTTTTATATATATAGATTAAATCATGGATTGAACGATCCGGTGCTGGCATTCCTAATTGTGCCAAACTTTTACTTACAATCATTAAGCACATATCTTCGATAAATATGAACGCTTCATTATAAATTTTCAACGTAAGCAGCATGTTCGGATCATTTCTGGTGCGGCGCATGCAATGCAAAATGTCATCAGTCATGTACTCACGATATTTTTGCCACACTTCAAGTGAATTTGATGGTGATCATGTGGTAATAATGATTGCAAATAATATCCGTATTTGATGGGGAGTGGTTGTAAGTGAAGCATCACCAAGAGTGAGATCTCAATGCGTATCATCCACGAGTAAATGCAAACGTTGGCCTGCATCTTTATATGTTTCATACAAGTGGCCATTAACAGTTCTCAAATTTTGAAACTGAGTTGGTTCAAAAACAATTATCAGACGCAAACGCAAATAAAAACATTCGGCATTGTTCGGATGGACTGTATAAATTCGGCCTAATGCATCTGTTGAATGTATATTCCTATGACCAACAACTTCGTTGCCTCTTACACGGCGCTGAAACTCTTTGGCCGTCGCATTCCAAATGTAATAACGTTGCATTTCAGCATACAGCAATGTTCTGGCAAATGCACCAACTTCGCACAACGAAAAGAATGATGTTAACGTGGTGACTAGTGGATTTTCTACTCGAGCAACAGCATTTTTGGGTCTGAAGTACACACGTTGTCCATTCTCAAGGTGAACTTTTAAATGAACAACTAATAGAATGAACAAATACGCCACATCGCTGGGAATGCCTGTCCCAGTTTTCTAGTAGAAAGACATTTCTAAGTGGTAACTCCATCCTAAGTTTCATTGTTGTGCCACATTTAGATCCAAAGCTATTCGATATCAAAAATTTGGCTTTTATGGGCGGAGCCACACCTCCTTGTCCAGTGTCCGTCCCAGTTTTCTAGTAGAAGGACATCACCTAATAGTAACTCCAATCTGAGTTTAATATGCGATCAGTGGAATCACATTTCCCACTCTATGCGTACGGCTGCCGAAAAGGTGATTGGCTATCATCGCCCTCGCCAAAACCAGTGGCACGATCAGGAGTGTCGCGACCCCACTGCAGAAAAAGACGCCGCCTACAAAGCCACCCTACAGTCGGTTGTAATGCGTGCTGCTAAGGAGCGATACAAAGAGAAGAGAAGGGAAGAGAAACGCATTTTCAGGCGAAAGAAAAGAGAATCGGAAATGCGTGAGTGCGAGAAAATTGAGGTGCATAGTGACAGGAATAAGGTCCGATGGTTTCAAGACGCCTGGCCGATCCTCTTCCTGCCAGGATGAAAACGGAAATCAAGTGACAGATATCCAGAGTACACTGATGATGTGGAGGGAACACTTTTCTAGGCTTTTGAATGGCGACGACGACAACAATCCCGCCAATAGATAAGCCTTCTTAATATCGCATATAAGGTCCTGTCAAGCGTATTATGTGAAAGACTGAAGCCCATCGTAAACCGGCTGATTGGACCTTTTCAGTGTGGCTTCAGACCTGGCAAATCCACCATAGACCAGCTATTTACGCTACGACTTGAAGGAGACCCTAGAGAAACAAATCGACCTTTCGAATCGACCACCTTTTAGTCGATTACAAAGCCGCCTTCGACAGTCCAATAAGAAATCTATATTCCACCATGTCTGAATTTGGTATTCCTGCAAAGCTCATCCGCCTTTGCAAAATGGCACTGAGCAACACCAGCACAGTTAAAATCGGGAAAGATCTCACTCCTCCATTCGATACCAAACGAGGTTTCAGACAAGGTGTTTCCCTATCGTGCGACTTTTTCAACCTAATAATGGAGAAGATCATCCCAGCTGCTGATTTGAGAAGCAGTGGCCTGATATTCTACAAAAGTATTATGCTGCTGGCATATGGTGATGATATCTTTATCATTGGCCATAATACGCGCGAAGTCAGCGCAGCATTCTCCAGGTTAGCGAAAGAGTCGAGTCAAATGGGTCTTGTAGTGAACGCAGATAAGACGAAATACCTAGTGTCAACAAATAAGCAGTCCCAGCGGCTTGGAAACCACGTCACTGTTGACAACATCTCCTTTGAGGTTGTTAAGGACTTCGTCTTCCTAGGATCCAGCATAAACTCTTTCAACGAAGTCAGCATTGAGATAAAGCGAGGGATAACTCTTGCCAAACGGTTGTTACTTTGGGCTAAGTAGGCAATTGAGAAGCAGGGCTCTCTCTCGACAAACAAAACTCACCTATTATATGCAGCACAAACCTGGACGTTGAGCAGTTGTGATGAAAAGACTTTGGGAGCCTTCGAGATAACTATCCTTCGTAAATTCTTCGGTCCAATCTGCGTCAATGGTGAATACCGAATTCGATGGAAACACAGCTGTATGAGCTGTACGCTCACAGAAGAGGACGCCCACATCTTCATTGGAAGGATCAGGTGTTGAATAACCTGACCACGCTTGGTGTTTCTAACTAGCGCCAGCAAGCGCAAAACAGAAATGACTGGCGCAATTTCTTATATGAAGCCAAAACCGACTAACGGTTGTAAGCGCCAGATAAGTAAGTAACTCGGTTGAAAGCGAAAAAATAATGGTTATCCAAAGAGCATATAATTTAGTGGGGTTTTAATCCAAGAATACATTTGAATCATATATTTTAATTGCAATATATTTCTAAAATGTTTAGGGTTAATGTCATTCAAATGTCCTCCACGGGAGTTTATGTTGGATTCAATCCTTTTGAGATAATTTTCGATGAATTTTGTCCACAACTCGGGAATTAGCTCGGCCATGACTTGACGAATGTTGGTTTTTAATTGCTCAAAAGTTTGAGGCTTATTCAAATAAACACGATCTTTTGAGTAGCCCCAAAAAAACAAAAAAAAAAAAATCCAGAAACGTCAAATCGCACTATCTCGGAGGTCAATTGACATCGGCAAACCTCGAAATAAGTCGTCCTGGAAAAATCTGTTGCAACAAAGCCCTAATTAGTGCTGTTGTGTGGCTTGTGGCCTCATCTTGTTGTAGCCACATATTGTCCAGATCAATATCATAAATTTCAGGCCAAAAAAAAAATAAAAAAAAAATCGGTAAACATACGGCCACTCCGCTCAAAATTGACTGTAACGGATGCTCCTTATTCGTTGTCAAAAGAATACGGACCAGTCACTTTTGACAGATGCAATGGCTTCTGCAAAATCGCTTGAGGATTTTCAGAGCACCATATACGGCAATTTTGCTTATTCACAACCTACCTAGTGCGAAATGGGTCTTATTGCTAAAGAAAATTTCCTTCAAAAAATCAGCATTTAAAAAAAAATCAACAATTTAACAATTTTTGGTGGTAAAGCATTCCATATTGAAAAATAGCAAACCTTTAACTACACAAAAACCAGTTTGGATGATATGAACATTGACAGCTGCCAAATGATAGAGCTGCACTTTCCGTAACCCGAAATGCATGTCTCTTTATGTTAAGTTGACAAAAAAACTCCAAGTTCGAAAACAAGCGTTAAAAAAGATAACTATCAATCCAAGAACGTTCACCCAACGCCTACCTACCATTAAGAAAAACCTTAATGGGGAAGTTAAGATCCCCTTTCATTGTTAAGCTTTCATCATCAATATATCTAAGCTTGAGATTTGCATGCTAGAACTTCTAAATGCTATAAGCAAGCTGATTTTTGAAATTTATGGTGATTGAGATGTCTTTTTATTCAAAATAATGTGTGATATGTTAAATCGAACTTTGATTCCAAGAAGATAAGGTCCCTTTACCTGTCAAATATCACATATTTAATGAAATAAATTATTTCTATATTGCAAAATCTTACTTTTTTTGCCCAACACAAGAAACTAAAAATTTCGAAAATATAAACGAATAAAAGAAAAAATATCAAAACCTAAATCGTTCGGGATACTCTTACTCTTCGTGATACTCTCAATATTCGTGTGGTTCAGTGGGTTCACCGATTGTCCTTATTTTGGACACAGCCTTTTTTTTCTTTATTTCTTCTTAATTATTTCAAACTTTCCCCAAATCATTAAAAGGTAGTTCATATGTATTTAAAGGTCAAGAGCACAATTTTGAACCTATTAAAAATTTTGAAAATATTAAAATATAATTCTATAGAATCTTCAACATTTACCTTTTTTGAAGTGAGACATATTCTTTATTAACTTGTACATAAATAGCTCAAATTAGTGGAGGCTTATCTGAATCAGTCCTTTACTTGCCATAAACAAGTACTTCACACACAACCAAATGTGTATCGTATCTATAATTTATTCATGCATATTAATACTCAAATAATTATATCTTAAAAGTTATTTTTCTCTATATTCAAAAGACCCATATTAAGTAGCTTTAAACTTTGCTAATTGAGTCATTAACTTGTTGAAACCACTTGATTTTATGAACCATACTAAATACTTAATAATTAGCATCCGAAGAACACTTTAAAAATGAATACAACAAGAAAACTATAAAAAGCTCAAATAGTGAAATTCATAGAAATTTAAAGTTTGCTTCTTGTCCTAGCTCAACACAAGGCACCACAGGACATACTAGCGCAGAATATCACAGCATGTCGTTTTTCGACAACCGCCCGCAGCTGGATAAACATGATTGTCCAAAGTCTATTCAACGCTATGATTTGTTCTTTTACATACGCCGCACCATGATATTGGCCATGATGATTCCTCTACAGCTAGAACGCTACTTTCCGAAAGGTTTGCAATGGTTGGCCAAGTTGCTGGATTTCAGTCTTGAAATGTTTCTCTATTTTGCTACCATACACATTGCCATTTTATATGTATGCACCCTGTATATATACTACGGAAATGGCGATTTGGAGCTGCATGTCAATAGCTTAATGCAAACAATCATCTATTTCTGGACCATCGGGATGAAGTTCTACTTTCGACGCATGCAAAATAAGACTTTAATGCATTTATTGGATTCAATTAATATGAAGTACGCTACACGCTCAGCCAAGGGTGAGTTAATGAATTAGATGATGAAAAAGATGATGAAAAATTTGCATTCTTAAGGCTTCACTTACATCACCATGGACGATTGTTTGGCCATGGCAAACAAATATTTAAATATTTTTGTTGTTTCATGTATGAGTGGCACCATTTTCTGGATAGTGTTACCTATTGCTTATGGAGATCGCAGCTTGCCGCTGTCCTGTTGGTATCCTTTTGATTATAAGGTAAGTGGGAAAAATTTTCATAAAATTTTTTATTTAATTTAAAGCCAAAGTCCTTAAAACTAAATGCTTCAAATTAGTCACTGGGTATTATGAGCTCCTTAGACCCAACTTAGATAATTAAACCAATTTCTCATTTAGTAATAGACATTTTCTTAGGGAGTTGTCCATGAAGTTCATTTTACAGATGAAGCCTGCAAATTAGAAATTTCTTTCATTTCTCGAATCTTACAGCTGGTTATGGTGGTTTGAACTCTCTTTTCTTCATGAGGAACATAGAAAGTGCCTTTTTGGTCTATTTTGAGGTTATGTAAGGGATGCACAAGGTCTCTTATCTACCAACTGCAACTTTTCTACTAACAAAAGCTTTGATTTTGTCGATCTGTGTGTTTTACAAGAGATGCCATAGGTAGTGCATGTTTCCAATGTTCTCCGTTAAAACAATCTTCCTCTGCTTTATGCTTGAAACATAAATAATAAACACTTTTATGAGTTTTATGTTGGGTTTAATTAAGGGATTTGTACTTCATTCCTTCAACAAGGAAAAAGGTGCTGCCGAAAGTCATTGTCTTTAAGTGGAATTTTATGGTGACCATTTTCTAGCGGAGCAACAGTGTTGGAAGTGGTTTGCACCTTTTAAAAGTGGAAATGTTAATTTTAAAGACATTTGGAAGGAACGACATGGAAAACCGAAAAAGTTCAAATATAAATATTCGAAGCATTGTTCAAAGAAGACCCATGTCAAGCACTTCGAGAATTGTCTGAATCGTTTCGGATTAACTTGCCAAAGCTAGAAAAATGTCATCTTAAGTAATGACATGTCTATACAAAGAGTTTAGTATGAGTTTCCAGTACTAAGTTGAGCTTTGCCATTGAACGCAAAATAAACTCTTAAGTTTTCTAGTACAATTTTGCAGGATGAAACTCAACTAAACTTAACTTTGTTTCTGTGTTTATTAAAACTCTATTTGAGAAATACCTAAAAGTATGCTAATGTTCTTATAAAAAGGCACGTTAGGCCAAAACACATAGAAAGCATGCATGCCTCAAGCATGCATCATGCCTGTGAAGCATGCTTGGATAAAGTACATTGAAAGCATGCATCGCTTATGTGATAAATTTCAAATATGTTAAACTGAATAGAAATTTTAAAGAAAAAGTAGTGAAAATACATTAAATTTAATCAAAAACAACTAAAAATGGAATTTGAGGATATTTTATGCTTATTGGTTGTGTTGATAAAAAAAAAAAAAAAAATAAATAACTGGCCATTTCAGCCCTTGAAAGGACTTTGACCTAGCTTCTTATGATCAATTGTGTTGTGCGTGTTATTAAGTTTGTACACAATTGACCGAGAAAGGGACCTACATGCTTAACGCCGACTCCGAACGGCGATGAACGTAATGTTCTTATTCTCAAGAAGCTTTACATGGCATTTGATTACTCTCTGAGGTTTGCCATTGTCTGCAGAGAGGTGGCGGCCGTACAGAAAAATTATTTTAATTCAAATAATTTTCTGTCGCTGCTGGGGTTCGAACCTGGGTCTCCAAAGTTCTTTGACATAGCGGCCACGCACTTTAACCAACTACGCCACGGACGCCACCGTGGTTGTGTTGATATTGCTTTTATTTCACACATGTCTTCTGTCAATGCTTTGATGCCTGCAAAAAGTTAAAAGTTCGCCAACTTCAGGCATGCTTCAAGCTTTAAATGTGGGCTACTTCATAAGAATATGTATATTCAATCACAAATGTGAGATGCTTGAAGCATGCATGCCTCCTATGTGCTTTGGCCTGTTCAGATACAACTTGTACAATTTTGTGGTGAGAAATGTCAAAAACAGCTGTTCTAAAATTGTGCAATTAACTATTTGCATAAAATGAACAAAAATTTTAAGAAAAGAACTGGGCAAGTGTAGAAGATGAGTTCTTCATATTAGTATGGGTCGATTCAAATTTCGACACAAACAAAAAAAAAAAAAAAATTTCACACTAAACACAATTCTGCCCACGCATCTCTGTGTGAACAGCTATGGTTAACTTAAAACTAAACTCAAGCTAAACTCTCTGTGTGGACATGGCATAAGTCCTTTAAAAGCAAGGAAATCGGATCCAATACAAATCTGATGGAAACCGGAAGACTTTTTTACCTTTGGACTGCTTCTTCAACTGGAGAAAGATTCATGAGCTTAGCACAACTAACCATAAACATCATTTGCCGAAGCCAAATATCTATGGATCCAACCTCACGCTCTGTATTTCGTGGGATCAGAAAGGCGTACTCTAATCACTGGACTTTGCTGTCGACAACAATTGATGCACTTGATTCGTGCATTGAAAGAAAAATGGCTGCAATGAAAGACACGACAAAGTACGACAATCATCAACAGAACGTCGCATAGCCAGTAAACCTCTGCATAAATGCACTCGTTTTTTCCACAACAGTAGATCCAACAGTGCAGAGTTCAGAGCTTGACAGAACTCCGTTAGTCAAGTAGAGCGTATCCAAGTCATTTAATGATAACAAACGAACACTGCAAAGCACTCGTCAGCTTCAAATGAAACCATGTTCGCCGTTTGCTTTAACAGAACAATTACTAACAGCGAAAAATGCATCAAACCAAAAAGGGCTGCCACCTATTTTTTTATTTTTACGAATTCGGTGCTGGGGCGAACACTAGGTAAAAATGGGTCGCTGAATCCGAATCCATTGTCAAAATTTCAAAATTAAGAAATGTAACACAACAATTTGGTTTGTTCAATTCTTTCTGAACAACACCCTGTCTAAAATTATTTATTTAAAATACCAGCCTAAGACCACGATTACTTTTTTTTCTATTCTGATTATTTGTAAGGCTCTTTATAAAGAATCCTTGAAATTATAATAAATTACTTCACTCAAAGTTGTGAAAATGTACGAAACTTTTGTTATATTTTCAGCAACCCATTGTTTATGAAATCTTGTATTTCCTTCAATTCATTGGACAAATACAAGTAGCGGCCGCTTTTTCCAGCTCCAGCGGTCTTTATATGAATCTCTGCATACTTATATCCGGACAGTATGATATGCTTTTCTGCAGTCTTAAGAATCTCATAGCAACGGCTTATATTGATCTGGAATACAGTAACGATGACTTGAAGTAAGCTTGGAGTCTTAAAAGATATGAGTACTCCTTTTTTGAATAAAAACTGTCTTTTCCATTTTCAGAGCATTGCAGCAGCAACAAAGCATCGCCAATGCTGAGATCAACCAGTATTTTTGTTCTACAGAGCGTACCGTTGGGTTACAGTGTATACCGCATCTACGTGAGGAGGATGGATTGTCGAATAAGTCACTATCTAGGAGCATGGCATTTAGAAAAGCCCTCAAAAGCTGCGTGGAGCATCATCGTTTTATTGTACGCTCGTTGAAAAAAATGGAAGATTTTTACAATCCCATTTGGTTTTTCAAAACTGGCGAGGTTATCTTTCTCATGTGTTTGGTGGCATTCGTTTCGGTCAAGGTAGGCTTAAAGGATTTTGTGTGTATAATTTTCGTCAATTACTTTTAGTCAACCACGGCGAATTCATCCTTCTTCAAAATCATCTCGTTGGGTCAATATCTGTTGCTCGTGGCTTGGGAAATGTTGATTATCTGCTACTTTGGTGAGGTCATCTATTTGAATAGTTTGCGTTGTGGCGAGGCGCTCTTTCGGTCGCCTTGGCATCTGCATGCAGCGGAAATGAAGAGTGACATTCTAATCTTTCTTTTGAATGCAAAAAGCTCGTTTAAGTTTACGGCGGGCAAGATTCAAACACTAAATGTGGAGCGTTTTCGTGGTGTAAGTGCAATATTATTAGCTATCTACGAAGAGTTAAGATATATCAATTTATCATGCATTTAGGTTATGACGACAGCATTTTCATTTTTGACGCTGCTACAGAAGATGGACCAACGTTCATGAAACGTGAAAAATTCATTAAAAAAACTCAAATGCATGAGATTAAAATATTTAATATGTATGTCCACATTATTGCATGAAAATATATAAATATATATTTATATATATAACACACACCTATAAATTTTCGTAATTATCGTAAAATTTACAATTTGATGATCTAGTGAAACTATTAAAAAAATTTTATCTAGAATTTTTATTTTGCATAAATTCACTTTTGCTCCAAACACATCAGTCAGCTGAATTCTGTAAGTATAACCAACTATGAGAACGAAAGTTTTAAATTGGTGTGACCCAAAAGGTTTTTTATTTTTCCCAAAATTACTCTCGTTCAAACATGGGGATAAATTCTTTGGTTGTGTCATATATGGCACACTATGCATTTAAGGGTTAATCAAAAAATTTAATCTAGAAAGAACATATTTTGAGCATAAAATTTGAACATATTTCTAAAGTGAGTGTTGAGTAGCCCAAAGAGTGCGTTATTTGAAAATAAGATGATTTGGGCGAAAAATTATCTTTTCTGACGAGGCGCATTTTCATGTCGGCGCCTAAGTTAACAAACAAAAGTGCCTCATCTGGGGTTCGGAAAACCCGAACTTTATTGTCGAGAAGCCGATGCATCTGAAGAGAGTGACTGTTTGGTGCGGATTCAGGGCATCAATTGCCCATTTTTCTTCGAAAATGAGGCTGGGAAAAACGTTTCGGTCAACAGTGGGCATTACAGAGCCATGTTAAACGACTTTTTTTTACTGAAATTGGAGACACGAATTTGGACGACCTCTGGTTCATGCAGATTGGCGCACCATACTTCACAGCCCATGTCACAATCGATCTTTTGCGCACCAAATTCCCAAATCGTGTTATCAACCGTTTTGGCGATGTCAATTGGCCGTCTCGGAGCTGCGATTTTACTTCTTTGGACTTTTTTTGTGGGGAACCAGGAAGGACCGATGTTATGCCAACAATCCGGAAATGATTCAAGCACTAAAGGCCAATATCATCCAAACCATCCGTAAGCTACAGCCCGAAACCATCATCAAGGTCTTGGAAAATTGGAGTGACAGAATGCGCTAGTGCCAAGCCAGCCGAGGCAGCCAACTGAACGACGTTGTGTTCCATAATTAATGGAAATGTTTACTCTTACTAATAAAGCCATAATACATTGAAAAGTTTTATTTTGTTCATTTTATTGCATTTAAAAAAAAACTTGTATATAAATAGAGTTTAAAAATATAAAATATTCTAAATTTACTCTGCTAGAATTCTAAAGCAAATAACACGCTTTAATTGAGATCTGAGAATTTCAAAATAAACTTGTTACTACAAATGAACTTCGACTAAGCCGAAGTTGAAATACCCCCACGGCCGAACCAAAGTATATTCAAAGTCTTAAACAGTCAATAAAATGTTTATTTGTAAAAACATTTTCATCATAATTTAAACAAAATATTCACTTTTGTTTTTTGATAAAGTCACTATGTATGGGATGTAGGCGTGGTTTTCATCCGATTTGGTTGAATTTCATACTCAAAGTGTATATTAAATAGCAAAGCTTATATCCAATATTTTTAGTCCATATATTAATTTTTGTAGAAGTTTAAGAGATTTTACGGTTTTGATAAAGTCACTTTGTATGGGAGGTAGTCGTGGTTTTCATCCGATTTGGCTCATTTTCGAACTTGGCCTTTATTTCTTAAATATTGAATTTTGTGATGATAGCTTGATAATTACGGATATAATCGTGATCACAGACAGACAGACAGACGGACAGACAGACGGACATGGCTAAATCGACTCTTGTAGTGATGCTGATCAAGAATATGTATATACTTTTCTGTACCTACCACGCCTCCTTGTGGGCGTTACAAATGGAGTGACAAAATTAATATACCCCTTATACGTTTTTTAAACGTGGGGGTATAAAAATATCTATAAGTAAAATACTGTAATGGTGGAAAAAGTACAGTAAAATAACAGTACAGTATAATAAAAAATGACATCCGACGCATGACGTCCGAACAATAATAAATATTACAAAAATAAAAACAATAATAAAAATTACCGACCAAGCTTACTTTTTTGTATATTTTGTATATTTTAAGAAATAAAAAAACTTTTTTGCAAATATTCTTCTTCATACATTCATTCCACCGCTTTTCTAACTTTTCAATACCGGTTTTGTAGAACGATTTGTGCTTCGCATCAAAATACGCTTCAGTTTTCTTCACCTCTTCATTGGAGCTAAATCTCTTGCCGGCAAGTATTTTTTTGAGGTCAGCAAAGAGCTAGTAGTCGCTGGGGGCCAAATCTGGTGAATACAGTGGATGAGGAAGCAATTCGAAGCCCAATCCGTGGATTTTCGCCATCGTTTTCATCGGTTTGTGACACGGTGCATTATCTTGGTGAAAAAGAATTTTTTTCTTCTTCAAATGGGGCTGGTTTTTTCGCGATTTCATCCTTCAAACGCTCCAACAACGCTATATAATAATCGCTGTTGATTGTTTTTCCCTTTTCGAGATAGTCGATGAACAAAATTCCATGCGCATCCCAAAATACAGATGCCATAACCTTTCCAGCCGACTGTTGTGTTTTGGTCGCTTTGGCCTGCTTTCATCGGTTGCTATTCACTCAGCTGACGACCGTTTTGATTCCGATGTGTAATGGTGGATCCATGTTTCATCCATTGTCATATACCGACGCAAAAGATTCATGTTTATTCTGTAAATATTGCCAAACAGCTCTCCGAATCATCAACACGTTGTTGTTTTTGGTCCGGTGTGAGAAAACGTGGCCCCCATTTGAAAAACAACTTTCTCATCGACAAATGTTCCTGTAATATTGTTCCCACACTGCCTTTCGATATCTTCAGAACCTCAGCTAGCTCGCGCACCTTCACTTTACAGTCGGCCAATACCATTTGTGTACTTTTTTCATATTTTGTGGAACATCTGCCTCATTTGGGCGTCCTGAACGTTCAGCCAAAGGCGGCGTAAGGCGTAGGCGACGTGGGCCACCGCCTACGGCCTCGCAGCCCAAGGGGCCTCGCGCATCAAAGGATTATGTATTAGGTATCTAAAAGCCTTGACCGCACGAGATTAATTGATATCATTAATTTCTTAGCCTCTCATAATCTTGCATTTAGAAGTCACAGCCACAGGCGATAGTTTAAATTGATATCCAAATTTGACCCTATGTTAGGGGAACACAAGAACCGCATCGGCGACAATAAACTTTCACACCATTATCTAAGCCACGATATTCGAAATGAATTGATCACATTGATATCAAAAACAGTTATCGATGAAGTGATTCGTAGACTGCAGCAAAGTAGAACAAATGTAAGTTATCTTCAAATTTTTAGGTTTTACTCAGAAAATTTATTTGCTATTTTCAAGTTCCAGCAAACGCTGGGAATTAATCAAAGGCAAATAAAATCTTACTAAATATAAAGCCTTTATCAGTCATAAGGTGGGGAAAGCAGAATCGAAGCAGTGAAGGTCATATTATTGCAATTCGATGATGTTATTGAGTGCATCGAAAGCTTAAAAAATCAGACTAAACAATCAGACACACTCACTGATTACGATTCGGTTTTAAACGAAATGTTCAATTTGGAATTTATCATATCATTACATGTATGGTATGAGATACTATTGCGAGATAATATCATAAGCAAATTATCATAATCGGTAAATGTGCTCCTGAACATTTTATATTTTGTGACTGGGTCAAAGACCCCTTTTTTGAAAAATGCTTGTGATGCTTGTAAATTTATTGAAAAAAGCATTGATAATCTCCCAAAAGAATTTAAAAATAAAAGGGTCGCCAAAAAGAAAAGTACAGCGACCAACATATACTCTCTAAAAAAGCCAGTATGAAATAAACTTTTTTAATACTATAATTGATTCTAATAATATACATTTTAGATTTAAATTTGAATCAATCAACATTTAAATCAACATTTTGAAGATTTTGGTTTTCTCTATAAATCTAAACAAGTTAAAAACTAGCCCTTAGGAATAATTATTAAAAAACTGTCAAGATTTATACACTCTCCTAGGAGTGGGTGAGAGCAACGACTTTCAATCATACGAATTGTATGAAGAATTAATAGCAATCCTCCCAATTTAAAGCAAATATCTGCTCCAAAACATAACAGAAAATAGCTTTAAAGAAATTTACTAAAACATTAACATAGTCATTCCAATTTTGCTAACAATACCGGTATGTACAGCATCCGCTGAAAGAAACTTTGCAAGATTAAAAGTAATTAAAAATTATTTAAGAAGTTCAATAGGTCAGGAAAGACTTTTAGCTTTGGCAGTTTTATCTATCGAAGCATATATAGGATTTAAACTGAATAACGATAATATTATTAACGAATTCAGTAAGGCTAAAAGTATGAAGTTTGTGTTTCTTTAATTATTTTGTTTTATTTTTGTCAAAGAATATAGGTTGCATTCTTATAAATAAAAAGTGAAAATTGGCAACTTTTTATTTTACAAAATTCATCTTTTTGACCACAGGAGGGCCTCGCAAAATGTACCTTGCCCACATAAAATTTAAGTCTTGCCCCGGCAGTGCGTTCAGCATCATTTGTGTCTGTACGACCAAGTTTAAACTCAGCATACCATCGGCAAATGGTTGCTTTTGACGGAGCAGAGTCCGAATAACACTTTCAAAGTCATTGCTCAGCTTGGACGGTATTTTTTCCCATAAAAAAACAGTGGTAATCAACACACGGAATTGGTTTGAATCCATTATTTTGAAACTATCAACAGTAGCGTCACTTAAATCACTGCAACTTCTGAACTAAACGTTAGATTGTCATGAAATTTTACACATATTGTTTGAAAGTTGGAACTATCGAAATATTATATCGATATTTCGTTAGAGGTGCCACCTAGTAGTTAGTCTCGGGATTTATTGGACCATGTGTTATATGTTACCAACACCAGAAACACCAATAATCAAAAATATTTGTATTAAGTTTTAGTTCTAAAAATGTATTCGATAAAAAATGTATTCGATAAAAAATGTTACAATTAAAAAATAAATTGTAAAAAATAAAATTTAAATATAAAATAAAATAATTTTTTGTGTACACCAAATATGTATTCGTATATAAAGTGGACTTAAGCCAGGTCTGAGTTATTGATGTAACTGTGCTGCCGTCAGAAATATAAAATTTTCATTCATTTGTGGACGGTAAAAGTGGGTTTGATGTACGAACCATGGTTCGGCCAAGAAGAACACAACAAATAAAACCCCTAGCAAATCGGATGCTCCGTTCTTGAGGTATTGATTTCCAAACACAAATCACCTCTTTGTTTCATACATACATAGATATGGGCAAAGCTTTAAAATGACATACCGGAACCACAAAGACGATTTAAAATCAAATGCAAAATTCACATAAACCATCTAAATATCATCCCCAGCGTACCATTTAAAATCGATCGGCCCGTTTCCGCAGTTAGTGGTGACATCAAAATGTACACTTCCTTTTATAAACATATATAGATCAGATTTTTCATGTTAGATTTTGCTATTTAGTGACTTTATTAAAGAATTGACAAATCCCAGTTAGATACTCGTTTCATTTGCCATATAACTGATATTTTGAAATATATTTTATCTTTCTACGATGAATTTTAAAGCGTGTATATACTGTACTCCAAAGAGTTGACCGCTTACAAAAATTTATGAAAACGACCCCATACAAACCGTAATTCTATGTATGTCAAAACAATATTCTTATTGATATAACTCCTTTAAACAATGTTTGAGTAACAACTGTCAATGTCTTTAATGAAATGAAATGAGTAAATTCCGAATAAATCAAATGTAAATTGCGAGTATTTCTACATTTTAGGATAAGTTCGCGATCAAGACTCAGGGAAGGGGGCTAGTTAGTGGAACCCTTTTTACTGCTCTTGAATCCCCGCCTGGCTCTGATAGACAATCACATAGTCGGCAGTTTTAATGATAGAGTGAAGGCTGTGTATTCACAACGTTAAATATTTTATCACAGCTTTTACGGGTTAAGATCGCGCATAGACAGACGTGTGCTGAAATTAGCTTGGCAGGATGTTGATTAAAATTTTTGTTGACACAGCGCGTTGTGCGTACTCATAATACACTGCAAAACAACCTCTAGTTAGTCAAAACGTTAACCATTTGGTTTTGTGTCTTCTGATCCATGTGCCATCTTAAGTGAGTGACTTGGAGTGCTACTTACAACCGATTCTTCGTGCTGTGGCGTGGTCCATAAGTTTCATTTTCCCTTCGAAAACCAAATTATGATTTCTGAGCAATATTTTGGGTTCATTGAAACATACCAAATTCAAGTCACAATGCTCAATTTTATAAGCAGAAGACACTAGAGCAGAGTTTTCTTCTTGACATGCCAATGTTATATCATGTTAGTGTTGTCAAGTCTTGTTGATTACACAGTGCGACAAAATGGAACGAAGTTGAAATACCTGGGAGATAATGCTATTTTTTTGGTAGGTCTTATTGAGTTAAAGAATGCTCTTGAACGTGGAGTCCGTGGAAGACCCAGCAAACCAAACTTGACGACATTATCGAAATTCCGACTAATTCGTTACCATTTCGAACTGTCGTAAAGAATTCGTTACTATATCGTTACATCAAATTTCGAAACAGTTTCGATTTTGATGCGAATTTATATCGAGTTTCGATATGTGCCGGTTTGTAAGATTTATTCTTTATCATATGATATTACTGTTCAAATAAATAAAAAATAACAAAGTTGGCCAGGCAAACAACGTTCCTTTTTTTTAAATAAACGTGTAAGAGTGCAAACTAAACAAGTGCGCATTGCGGTGATTGAGGTAAAATTTGTTTTAATCTAAAATAAATTGTTTTCCGTGGTTGTTCTTCAACAAATGTGAAATGTCACGTCAAGGTTTTAGTAAAAGTGTAAAAAAAGAAGTTGCAAGGCTTATGGACTCCATTTTTTCGCAAATAATCACATCAACAACAACACCACCAACAACAACAACAACAACAACAACAACAACAACAACATCAACAACAACAACAACAGTAAGTGTTTTAATGAGTGACAGCGAGGAGTTTGTTCAATCAAAAATCGAGGACTCGTGGCAAATTTGGATGAAATTCGAAATGAGGAAGTAAGTATTGAACAATTAAATATTGACGCCTCTCAAGGCGAAGAAAGCATTTCAATGGAACTCCTGCATGCGAGCACCACAAGAAACCATGGATCAGCGGAGAGTTTGGAAAAGTTCTGAAATAATTAACTCTGAAATATTCAACCAAAGTTGGGCGTTTTGCACTAAATGGTGAGTGCACTAAGCATTTCACTAGCACTAAATATATTGAAAGAAATTATATTTTTCACTATTTTTTTACCAGCTTAGTGATAGTGAAACATCTCTTCACTATCACTTGAGATTTTATTGATGGTGTTATTTTGTTACACTTCAACTAAATTTAGTGTTAGTGACTAAATCTGCACTACACTCAAATAGTGCAAAATTTGAGCAGTCACTACATGAAAGCTGCAATTAAAAATGTTTCCACTCAACTTTCAAACATTACTGGTTTTGAAATTATTTAAGCCAGACTCGAATAAAAGAAAATTCTATAATAATAAAATATAATTTTCTAAATGGGCTAACAATTTTGAAATTTCAAATTTATATAAGTGCAATTATTCAAAATAAACTGTTGAACTTTTCTTTCCATTGAGTGAAAACTTTCTGTGTTCCAATACCATTAGTGCGGGCATTTTTTTTTGGACTATTAATTTTAGTGCAAAAAAACAAAGTTGCACTAAATGAATTTTAGTGAAAAATTTTTCACTATCACTATCACTAATGTATAGTGGGGCTTATATTTTTTAATTCATCAGTCAACACCACTTGAAAGTAATAAATAATTTTTCAATATCAGTATATGTCAGCTGAAGCTGAAACTTTAATGCACTACCCCCATCTCTGTATTCAACTAACATTCGACATTAATTTCAACATTCCTTTTAACATTTTATTTATAACACAGCCTCATTATATCGCTTGAAATTGTTCAATAATATGAAATTTAAATGAAATAAAATTTTTCATTTTCGTATCTCTAAATTAAACCGTTCTTAATTTAAATGCATACCTTCATTTCGATTTCGTAAATACATTTCGTTCCGATTTCGTAACTACATTTCGTTACGAATTCATAATTACATTTCGTTACGATTTCGAAAAGATATTCGTTCCGATCTCATAACTATATTTAGTTACGATTTCGAAACGATATTTCGTTCCGATTTCGTAACGAAATATAGTTACAAAATAGTTACGACACCTCTTCACGAATTCGTGTCAACGGAAAAAAAGTTGTATTTGCAGAGTAAATACACACAGCTTTCTCAAGTTTTACCAAACAGTATATATATCGTTGGAAAGGTTCAAGTATCGTCTTTCAGGATCAATTTTTAAAATCGGTTGGCAATCAGGTAAGTTATAAGACAATAAGTGGGCAAAGGTAGGCAAAATCGGTTTTTTGACCGTGAGTCCAGATTTTGGGGGTGTCCGGCAAATTTCAAGTATAGAAAGTTCTTTAACTCAACAAGACCTACAAGAAAAATAACATTATCTCCCAGGTATTTTGGACTGTCTCACAGTGTTATAAATTATTTTCAAGTTTGCCTCAAAAGTAATAATTTGAAGAGTCATTATTTGTTAAGTAGCAAGTGGAAGCACAAAAAATAAATACGCTAAATCGATTTTATATGTATATGAATGTTTTATTTAATTTCATATAGAAAAACTGTGTTAGCCTTCATTTGTTTTAGTTGGTTAAGATTAAATAACTTATATAAATACCCTCACTTGCTAACGCATTTAATTTATTGTTTTTATTTTTTAAATACTTTTCTTATAAATTTAAAATATTTTTTCATAATCAATATCTTAACAATTTTTATTGAGTTTGTTTTGTGTGTGTGAGTTTGTGTGTGTGTTAGTGTGTATGTGTGTTGCGTTTTTATAAATTTCCAATACATTTACATGAAGTTTTAACTAAACTAGAAAAATGTACTAGGTACCAACAACTCGAATATCGAGCTCAAACCTACCAAAAAACATGCGCATCTTTTTCTTTTATTTATTTTTGGCAATTCTTAATACAATTCCTTTTATTTTTTTTATATATATAAACTGGGTTGTTATAGTTTTCAAAAATAACTTAGTTACGGTTAACGTGCCAGCCGCTTGCTAAATATCGACATCTATATAAATTTTGTTTAGGCGAGCACTAGTCATAAAACTAAACTAATAAATAAATTAGATAACGTTGCAATATTTTGGTTAACAACTAAAAGCATGCGAGTGTTTAAATTGAGCAAACTTGTTTGACATTTTTTGCAAACTTGTTTGACATTTCAGTTAACAATTGTGCTTTCAAATTTGAACTGAACTGTTATGATATTTTTTGTTTTTTAATATAACTTTATAGTTTTTTATTTTTATTTATTTATAATTATTAGCCTTCGTCTTAGCTTGGCTTTACAATTCACACACGAATTTGTATGATCGATATTGTTTGTAAAGAATCTTTACAGTTAAAGCTGAATTGCTAAAAAAATAATTTGTTTGTTTTTTGATTTCTAATGGCTGTGCACAAGTGGCTTATTTTACAATTTTAACAATATTTGTTTAATAGCACAAGCAGCAAAAATAATGCTTGAGGAGCTTAAGAGTTAGTCAATTTGTATATGTATGAAAATATGCATAAATAAACACATATAAACAAAATTAATGTACAAAGTAATCGCTGTTTTTGTGTGCTAATCTTTTCTATATATTTTTGTATTTTTTATTTGCGTTCAACACACTCCTGCAACATCGGCAACAACAAGTAGTAAAATTTTGACTAACAATAAGCGTTTTTAATTTTTAATTTAAATGCAAAATTAAGAAAATTTAACCAACGATTGCTACTATCTTTGATTTTGATGTGTAGTTTTGCTGCAATTAATACGCTCATTGTCGCTAATGCTGATGCTGTTGCTGTTGCTGATGTTGGTGCGTTTTTTGCTTTCGCAATTTTGTAAGCTTTTGGCTAGCTTGCAGCGGAAGCTATGCTTGTGTTGTTGTCATGATTATCATGCTCTGTATTGACAATCACCTGCACTACGTAACCATTTTGAATGTTGCACTGCTCGATTGGTACCTTATCGCTGAGTAATTTGCCGCTGTAGTACCAACGCTGGCAACAACCATCAATAAACTCAACAGCCTGAAAAAAAAATAAACAAATATTTGAATTACTCTTCCTTCGATCAAAGCTAAGGAAAACTATCAAGTTTAGAAATACCTGCAGCTTCTTTTTGCACTGAGCGATTGTGTCTTTCGAGTAAACGGGCAACTTGACATCGGTCATGGTCGATGATATGCGCAGTTTTAAAAACACTTCCTCACCTCCATCGACGGGTTCGGAAAACTCTGCTGGTGAATCACGGCCACTTTCGTCTTTGACAACATTTATTGGATTTGACAGACAATAAATCGGTATTTTGTATTGTGTACCCAGTTCGTCGTAACACTCTGTGAGGTAACTAAAATATAAAAACAAGAGAAAAGTTTATTATTATTTTAGTTTGCTATTAAAAAAAGACATCCTAAAATTGTTTAAATCGAAACTAAAAATTAGTATTTGAATCATAAGAATTTATTTGACATTTTCATGACATTGCATGGGTTGTAATGCTTATATTATATTAATAAATTCAGTGTTTTTCAAGATCAATGGTATTTCAAGATACCATGTGACATAGATTAACATCTCCATATTCATTTGGAGATTTAAATTTCTTTGTATTAAAATTGCGCGTAAAATAATGATGAATATATCAATTACAACTTCTTTACAGCTTGTAATTTTTATGACATTAATTTTGCTATGAGTCGTATTAATTGGATCAGTGAGTTTAAAACCTCCATGCTGCCACCAATTTCAATATTTTCAAGTCCCTGAGTTCTTGTGATGAACATTCTCTTTAAATTAAACAAAATGTTTACAAGTTTCCTAAGCACTCCCGTAGACTTTTTAAATTTATTTCGTTATTTTCGATAAATTCGTTCAAGCCCATGATCATTTATATTTTTTAAAAATATAGGCACTATAAAAGGGAAATTTCTTGATAAATATCTTTATAGGAAATATATTTTAAAATTTTAAGCCAAGATTAAATCAAATCCGAAGATCTTCTTGCGTTTAATGAAAAATAAAAAAGGATCTTCAACATCCCTGTGTCGATGTTTTTAAATAATAACGTAGAGTTACTTCGGGTATTGTGATATGGTCAAAATTGGGTAAAGTGATATAGCATATCTCATTCCCCGCTAAATTAGCAATTATAAATAATGAGAAAGGATATTTTCGCAGTCAGAGAAGGGGCAATGTACATAATGTTGGAGTTAAAGACATTTGTAGTTCCATTTGCAATGGTGCAAAGAGCAGCTCGCAGTGATAAACCAACCAGCGAAATTTTAGCCACGTCTTTTGGGCGTAAAGTTATTTTTACTCGGTAAATAGAATTGAAGCTGGTAAGGTACATCAAGGAAATGGAATGATGCTTTTGGTGACGAACTCGAAGTGATATTCGCTCATTAGCAGTTCAAGTGGCAAAAAGAAATAACATTGCTAACCCAATTTCGATAGTTAAGGAACGCGTTGGAAAAGATTGGTTGCATACATTTCTAAAAAAGGCACAAATCAGACAAAAACATAAGGAGTTCAATCGGAACCTCAATGGATAGGGGCCAAAGGCTCTAATGCTGAAAATGTGGGTAAATTTATAGCTTGCTCGAGCTGGAGTACAAAAATAAAAATTTTCCTCAACCTATGTTTGGAATGTTGAAATGACAGGAGTGTCTATCGTACAAAGCATCT
Source organism: Pherbina coryleti (assembly GCA_943735915.1). Lineage (NCBI taxonomy): Eukaryota > Metazoa > Arthropoda > Insecta > Diptera > Sciomyzidae > Pherbina > Pherbina coryleti. Next base: position 135,248,009 of record OX030949.1, read on the forward strand.
ACACACTAAAAAATGTTCAAGATAAATTCACACCGGTGAGTGGATATTCACATTTTTTACACCGAACGCTGTTAATTTACACCGCTTATCCGGTGTGAAATGCTGAACTTATCCGATCGGTGTGAAATAAGAAACGCAAAGAAGAAGAGCAACATTGAAATCACATTATCAGTGACAAACAAATTAAAAGTTGAAGTTTCTATGACTGAAAGTGAAAATTTTAATCAAGAAAAATAATTAAAGTAAAAATTCAACTTTGGTGCGTTAGCTAACTGAATAATTTGTGCAGTTTTTGTCAAAATCCCGCTGAAGGTTTTGTGAACATTTTTGAGCGGATTTCGAAAGCAGTGCAGATAAAATTTGAGGTGTCCCTATTTTGTACCAAATAATTAAAAAAATAATTAATTTGATACATTTTGTGATACAAATGTATAAATTTGAAAATATGTAATATATAATATTTATATACTCGAAAATATTGTTTTCGGGAAAAATTTAATAAAAAACTCATTGAATTAAAACTTGTTGTCTTTTTTATTGTAAAAAGCGATAATGACACCGAAATTACACCATTCGGTGTTAAAAAAAATCATAATTTTGATCTTTCTAAATAAACACCTAACAGGGGTACAAAATAAACATCCTATCTGATATTTACTTTTTTACACATCGACAGCGAGAGGCTTTCTTATAAGGGTTGTCAATTGCATGAGTGCAGGCGGTACTCTTGTTCCACCATATTTCATTTTGCTCAAAAAAAAAAAAAACATTTTCCGTTGATAATAAAAAATGCTCCTCTAAGCTCCAATTCTGAATGGATACAAATCTGAATATTTTCTAAATAGTTTAATAATTTCTTGCACACAAATCCTTCAAAAGAGAACTCCATCTTACTTATTTCAGACGGTAATTTCAGTCACACCCGAAATATTGAGGTTCTCGAAAAGGCTCGTGAACATTATTAGTGGTCCTCATTAAAGCTCGCAGATGCCTCGTATACCACGTAAATATCGCAAGTTTTCACTGTGTTTATCAGCTGGCGTACGCAAATTTGCGCAAATACGAATACGGACCAATATTATATCTTTGCCAACTTGTACTCTACTCATAAAATACAACCGCTGGATAGAGTATTTATGGGGCGTCTTAAGAATTATTATAATGATGAATTGCAAAGTAACGCAATTCCATGTGATCGAATTATTTACGAAAGCCTACCTCAAAATACAAACGGCACGGATAGCGATTAACGGATTTAAATGTACTTGAATTTATCCATTTGATAAAAATATGTTTCAAAACAGCGACGTTCTTAATGAAATAGCTAAAAATTACTCGAACAAAGAAATTAGATTATGAATGAACAAAATGTTCCCGAAGAACTAGTTGCCAGTACAAGTGAGAAAAATTTTCAATTGAAATCAATTCTTCTGATCGATCGTCACCTCTCTGCAGACAATGGCAAACCTCAGAGAGTAAATAATGTCATGTAGGGCTTCTGGAGAACAAGCACATTAGCCGTTCGGAGCCGATATAAAACTAGTAGGTCCAATTCTCAGTTATATGTGTACAAAACATTAAATATAAATAATACGTACAACACAATTCGATCATAAGAACCTCGGTCGAAGTTCTTTCAAGGGCTGAAATGTCTAATACTTTTTTTTTTTCATACGAATAATCAGATGCCTTTGTGGCACCTTTGATTGGGGGACTTTTGTTTACTTTGTTTGTGGGATTCTACAATTAGGGGATGCGGACAACCTTTTTACACAATGAAGCATGAGACCTTAGCTTTGGAAAAACGGTTGGAGAAAATTCGTAGCATTGTCTTAGAGGTCTAATCGAAGCTTTTAAGTGCATTCAGCTAACTGCTTTTTGAGATCAGGGGATCTATGGGTCTGTCAATATCTCCTCTCTCTATCGCCTTTTTTCACAGACAAGAGTCTTAGTTTTGGTTGATGTTATTCCTGTATGAGAATTGATCAATTCCGTAAGGCGGAGTCAATATTTTGCACACTTTTTAAGGATATATTAAATTTGATATTGAAACTTAAGCACTTGCGACATTTGGAGAGTTTGTGGTCTGATTTGTCCAATTTTTGGGTGTAAGATATGTTGAAGAAGTGATATCAATCGTTCTTATTGAGGGTGAATGGTCAGATGGCAGGTCGAATGGGGGTTCAACTGAGATTTGGATTGACCAGAGTCTTCTTCCTTTATGAGCAATAAGCTGGGATCCCCAAAACGAATGATTTGCGTTGTAATCACCTATAGTTACACGATGTTTGATTAGTTCAATTAATGGTAATAATCCTAATACAAGGTAATAAAGGCAAGCGTGCTGCTCTGTATCTATTATCTTTCAAACTGTATTTATTTCTTGCTTTTACATTGCTTTTTAAAATTTTCCAGCCTGAAAGCATGCAAAGAAAATTTATTTTTACAAATTGTTTGTCGTATTTTTTATTTTAACTGGTTACAACAATTCGTAGGACGGGCTTTTATACTAGCAGTTTAAAAATGATAACTTCAATTTAACTAAAGCTCCTAAGAATGAAGTTATTAGCAACTATTGAAGAGTTTTGGAATATTATCAAATAATATTAACAACACACATTAGATGATTAGATGAACTTAAACAGCAGCACCACATTCACACACATACACACACACACGCACTTTAGATGTTTTCACACAATAACATAATGTTGATTATTATTGGGCGTTTAAGAAGGATGTTGCACAATGTTGGCACGTCGTCATCACAATAAAATAAATAATAATGTATAATTTTTTGTGTTTATGAGCACGAACTTATCGTCATTATTTTGGAAATCAATGTAACAATGTGGAGCAACATCGTTGTCAGAAAACATGATATCATGATTCTTTTAATACTTTACATAAGAGCTTGCATTATTTTATTATAAAGAAAAGCAGGAAGAAGGCGTTTCATCAACTGGCAGCTGATTGGAGATTATATCAATTCTTATTGTCCTTACTTTTTTTTACCAGATTGTATATTGTTACATAGGCCTGCCCGCCGGCTGGCCTCATAAGTGAGTGTTTTTTTTTTTTTCGTTCTGAATAAAGTGGGATATATTTTTGGTGTATATTCGTATATATAGACACATGAAAATGTGTTTGTTCATACAACTTATGAAAATATAGTCTTTTATAAGAAAAGTGTCTAAAAGTTGACTTTCTACACCTTTTAACTTGAGGCTTCTGGTCAAATATGGGAAATAATTTTTCCACCCCAAATATGTGTTGGAATTAAAAGTTGTCCTTTTGGGATTAAACCTCCACATAGGGTCGAAAAAGACACAAAAAATCTAAGCAAATCAGACGGGCCTGCTTCATAGCAAAAAATATTAAGTCAAGTTTTTTTTTATTCAGGAATAATGTCGACATGTAAGATAGTCTTTTAAATGGATTAAGTATGACATGATAATAACAGGTTTTTAGCAATATGTACAACTAGCTGACCCGGCAAACGTTGTTTTGCCCAAACTTAATATTCGATGTCTCCACTTTTTCAATAGATGACGGTGTAGTTTTGAAAGACAAACACAATTTTCAAATTTTAGTCAATTATGACCAAACCGTTTGAAATATAGCATTTTCATATATTTGTGGGTGGCAAAACATATTTTTAATACAGTTTCCGACAGCAAGCAAGCAAAATAAATTAGTATAATTTAAAAATTTATTTATAATACCAAATTTTAGTATTATACCAGCAAAATCTTCTGATATAGGGTTTTTATTTGTAGGCGGCAAAAGGGGGGTGTGGTAACCCAGTTTTAGTACAGTTGCCGACAGTGAGCATAAAAACTAAACCCCCAAATTGTAGCCTAATAGGCCGAAACCATCATAAATATAGCATTTTTATTGATTTGTGGGCGATAAAAGGGGGTGTGGCAACCCATTTTTAGTACAGTTTAGCCGACAGTGAGCATACAAACTAAATTACCAAATTGTAGTCTAATACGAACAAAACTGTCGGAAATATATCATTTTTATTGATTTGTGGGCGGTAAAATAGGGTGTGGCAAGTTTTTTCTACAAAGTGTCCTTTCTTGGGCCAATACGAATCCATCAAGTTCAAAATTGTAAAAATTGAACGACCCCTTCTTGAGTTATGCGCGTACACACGGACGTCAGTCGTTTTTATATAAGACAAAAATAAAATAAACTCAAACCAAACATAACATCACTGCAGCATGGTAATGTTTGGCTAAATTTGTTTTTGCTTGCCTCTGTCTTTTTTTCACGTCACCACGCATAGCGTACGACAAAAAAAACAAAAACAAAATACATTGCCATTCTCTGTTGCTATCCATAGCACACACACGCTCGGGCATATGTAGGCAAAACAAAAACAAATCACATTGCAATTCTCAGCAAAGCAATACTCACTGTAGGATGGGAGAGTAAAATATTGGAACACTCGCATCGTGTCGATGTGCCGCACACTGCTTTATTTTTCACTACAACAACAATTTTTATACGCTATGAGTCGTTCATGTCCGTTTGTGCATGCAGGTGAATTTTACTTAGGATTTTGAAAGCCAGGAATCTCCTTTTCTAATAAACTTTTTAATAATTTTTTTGGCCTAAAACCTTCACCAGGTCGAGAGCTTTTTATTATAAAAAATTTCATGATAAACGGCCGGGCCTTTCTCAAGATTGTTCCGAACATAAAAAAGGCACTTCAAAATATAATATTAGTATAGATAAATGAAACTTAGAGCTAACTTAACAATATATTACAAAGTATAAAATTTAGACTTGCTAGTTTATATTTTAAATTAAAAGAGATAAAAAATAGATTTAAGAAAGAATTTGAGAATTTCATATTCAAAGATATGTTTATTTCGAGTAATTTTGATTCTATTAGGCAACGTATTCCACAATCTGATGGCGTTCTCAAAAAATAGTCTATTGAAATTCAAATAATTATAAACTGTTATTATAAGGTTAAAATTTGTAATAGATCTGCAGAATTAAAGTTTCTCGAATAAGTAATTAGGTGTTTGTGAATAAATCAAATTGTGTAAAAATATCCAGTTTCTAACATTCAAATAACTTAAAATATTACAGCCTAGAACTTTCTTGCTCAAGTGACTGATGCGATCAAATTTCCTCAGACCATAAACGTACCGCAGAGCATTATTAAATGCTTCACCTTGGACCTGGAATCAAGTTTACTGTACACGACATCTGAGTAAGAGATGATTGGTACTATGAGCTATTGAAATAACTTACTTCTAGTTTCAGTAGGAACAAATGACGCAGTCTACCTCAAGTTCCGCAACACATAGTTTTGGTTTTCGCAAGAAAGTGAAACGTCAATGCGGTAACCAAGATATTTTATCTTGTCAACAAAATTTAGTTTAACATTATTTAGATAAATAACAGGTATATTACAGAAAGAAAAAAAAATAAATAACTGGTCATTTCAGCCCTTGAAAGGACTTTGACCTAGCTTCTTATGATGAATTGTACATAGCAAGAGTACATAGGTTTATAAATCGGTAAGACATATGATTTAAGGGGCTCATTAGTTTGAGCCCATTCTGTAATTTTACTTAAGTCTTTGTTCATTTTAATATATAAGTCATCAACAAGGTCAAGAAGTCTAGACAAGTACAGTTGCAGATCATCAGCATATGCATGCATTGTAACATGCCTGCATTTGCTGAAAATGTCATTAATAAACATAGAGCATAAAAGCGGACCAAGTAAAGAGCCTTGAGGAATCCCACAAGTTAAATTACGGGGAGCGGACAGACTATTACCCACCCTTACTCTTTGAGTTCTTTCAACTAAGTAACTATATAACAGCCGAACTGCCATGCTGGAGAACTTAAAATTATCTTCAAGTTTTCGGCACAATATATAATGGTCAAAACAGTCAAATGCCTTAGGAAAGTCTAGCAGGCAAAGGATATTAATGTTAATGTTAAAGTAGGCATACACGACGATAAACAGATCAGGTGCTCGTGAGCGTTGGATTTTTTAGCTATGACAACAATTTTTGCTACTTTCCAAACATCAGGGAAGCAAGAACTTGTGAAACACTGATTTATAATGTGGGTTAATGGGCTTAATATGTTTATATATTTATTTCGTCAAACAGAGTATACTCTTACTGACTACTTAAATATAAATTAGAGAAAAACAAATATGTAATAAATAAGATAAATTAAACTAACCAGATTAAAGTTAAAAAAACTAAATAGTGGCATAAGTTAACATAAGTAATGATACCGATAACAGAATAAACAAGATGATCATAAAGAAAATTATTCTTAAGTTAAAAAATATCAAAATTGAAATAACATCAAATTATTAAAGCAAATACAAATAAACATTTAAAAAAAAGTTTTAAAAACAAAAAAAAAAGAATAAAATTAAATTTGATTAGTTAACAAGATAGATTGAATAATTAACAAGTATAAAATAATGGAAGAAGTTGGAGATTCATTTTAAAACTAGTTCTAGTGGTCGAGTTAAAAATGTCAATGAATGGCAAGACTAGGTTTGTTTCCGTAATGCAACGAGTAATTGGTACATTCTGGGCATAAGAACATCTATGGAAGGGAGCTAGAAAGCTGAATTAACTACGAAAATATCGAGGTGGTGAAAAAAAGTCCAACATAGCAAGAAGGGTAGGGTCTTGAATATGATAGTGGACCAGGTCGCAAATGAAAATGATAGAATGCATTCGGTGCCCTGGAATTCTAGGGCACATATTGTACTGTAAGGAAGAGGCTCAGGAAGGTTCCAATTTAATTGAAAGACCATAAATCTCGTACATTTTTCTTTAACCCTTTCAATTCTAAGAGCTTGAGTCGACGAGCATGGGTTTCAGATAACAGAGCAGTAATCCAAATGAGGTCGAACAAGAGAGACGTACAGAAGTTTAAGGGTGTAGGGATCTTTAAATTCTTTAGCATTTCGAATTAAGAAGGCTAACATGGAGTTAGACTTATTAATGACGAAGTTGAAGTTGAAGGTCTTTCCTATAAGAAATACGCTCAAGTTGGCGAGAGTACATTAAATAAATCTTGATTAAAGGCAATGATGCTCTAGAGAATGAAAGACATTGGCATTTAGAGCTATTAAGCGGCAGTTTATTCATCTCGCACCATGTAACGATGGAATCAATATCATTTTGTAGAAGATTTTCATCGTCGAACGAATTGATTGAACTGAAAAGCTTGAGGTCGTCGGCGAATAGGAGACATTGAGAATGTTTAACTACAGATGGAAGGTCATTGATGAAAAGCAGGAATAAGAGAGGTTCAAGGTGGCTTCCTTGCGGTACCCCAGAAGTAGCGGCGCAAGGACTAGATAGGCAGTCATTGATCTTTACTATCTGAATGCGGTCAGACAGATAAGATCTTAACCAAATTAAAGAGATTTGAGTGGATACCTAAAGAGGCAAGTTTGAGTAAAAGTTGGTTATGGTCAACTTTGTCGATTGCCTTAGCAAAATCGGTAAAAATAACATCGGTTTGGGGGCCGGCTTCGAAATTACGAATCACGTAATTGCAAAAAAGAGTTAAGTTGGTGGTAGTAGATTTGCCTGATAAGAATCCATGCTAGACAGGTGACATTATGCTTTTGACAAGAGATGATAATTTTATGTACACGATTTTATCAAAGACTTTTGGAATGCACGATATTTTGGAAATTGGTATGTAATTTTTTATATCTTGTTTAGCACCAGATTTATAGATCGGAATAATATGTGATGTTTTCCAACTATTAATAAAATATCCCTCAGTAATTGATTTATTGAAAATCAAGAAAAGAGGATAGGCTAATGAAGGAGCGCAATTTTTCAAAACAATTTGCGCCAAACCGTCAGGTCCCCCAGATGAACCTTAAAAAGTTTGATAGAGTGGATTCGATGTCACATAAGGAAAAAGACAAGTCGCCTAGATCTAAGACAGAATCGAACAGGACTTGAATTAACATAATTAGAGTTTGTTACAGGAGAGTATACAGATTTAAAGTAGTTGGCAAAAAAATTACAGATAGATGGAGTGTGATCAGAGGAGGACCCAACGATAACTCATAAACTTAGGAAGACCATTTGATTTTCTTTTTTTGTTAATATATGTCCAAAAATATTTGATATTTTGCTTGATGGTTAATTCAGTAGAGTTTATGTAGGAATTGTAAAGAAATTTATTAAGAGTATCGAATTGAAGTTGGAGCGATTTGAATTACTGAATCTATAGTGTTTAAAGGCTTTATTCTTCCTATTCTTAAGATTAGTAAGTCTTTTGTTAAACCAGGGAGGGTTGCTATTATTTGAGGTCTTAGAGCGAGGGACAAATCTATTCCGACAGGTCAGTGTTATTAAGTGCAGAATTCCACGAGATTGAAGACAAAACATCGTTAATTGCATTAAAATCCGCATTTTTATAATTAAACTTGAAGTTATCATTTATGGCCATTTTTTGATATTGATAAGATGAGAAAACAATTGAATTGGGTTTATGATGGTAGGTACCTTGAAACAGAGGTGAGATGGGTGATTCTAAAGAAAAATTAAATTCTTAATCCACGAATACAAGATCGAGAGTTCGATTAAGATCATTGTGAATATGTGAGGTAAGATAATTTTAATGAATATTCCATCTTCACCCACGGCATTTGACTTTATTTTATTAACGCAACAAGCAACATCACTCGCACCTACAGCAGCAAGCTCAAAATTATATAGACTTACAGGACCTAAATATTTTGATACACTAGACAACAGAGTATCAGTAGACGCAGAGGAAGCAATAAAATAATCACTTAAGACATAAGGATCAATGTGAAAATCATCAGATTTAACACTGCATACTCCAGGCTGTCTTAAATTGTTCCAGAGTTTTTTAGAAGACTGTGTAGAGTTTAACTTGTTAATAAAAAATAGGTGTTTTGCTAATTTTACAGCCAGGTTAGCTTCAATTCTTGCTCTCTTGTACTGATCCCAGTTTAATGTTGTGGAATTTCTTTTAAAGCAATTGTACATTTTATTTTTAGACGATTTTTATACAATTATACGAATTTTAAGGGCTAGCATATAATTTCTTGAAAACTAAGGACAAATTTTGTTATAGACGCGACGAGTTACTAATGGGATATACAAATCAAATAGTGCATGACGTTCGATGAATTGAACAATGATTTAAAAACGTTCTTGTTTGAAAAAAATTTTCTTCTCCTTGCCAAAAAATTATAGGTAAAATTGGCGGTTAAGTAAGACCTTAGTAGCTAAGTGCATCACAGTGAAAGTCATGCCAGACTACTGATGAGTTGGTGTAGCGGCAAACGAAACTGTTTATCCAGTCTGCTGTATGATTTGCTCTATACAGAGCCGTAGTTGTTAGTTGTTTTCTTCATTAACATACTTGGCCGTAAGTTAGTTCAACAATTAGTTTCAAAATAATTGAATGATCACATTAAATTTAATTCATGAGTACATTTAATTTCTATATTATGGCCGTGTGCGAGTTGGTCTAAATGCGACCTAAACTAAATTGAAAATTTCCATCCCTGCAAAAAGTTGCATTGCAGTGCAAAGAGGTGTGTGGATTGTCCAATTTTTTTTTTGACGGTTCATTCCTAAATTAGCATAAATTGAACACAACGACAGGTTAAGCAATGCCATTGTTATTTTCTCTTAGAAAATGTCATTATTTTAGGAAGCATTTAGGTAGCTGGGAATCTACCTAAATGATTTAGGAAGCACTATTTTATCGACACAATTTAGTTAAGGCTGCATTTAGATGAACTCGCACACGGCCTATATTAACATGGAGGTCGCGCGTATGTGGCCGAAGAATTTGGCAATTGGGAGAAAAGAGTGTTATATTCCCCCTACTGTTCTTTAATAGAATACGATAAATTTTATTAATATGGGCACCAGACAGACGTACAAAACCGTTTTGTAATGGAAGCAACGGTTCGTTTCCTGTCTACTATGGTTAAAACGTTGACATCCACAAGGAGTTATTAACCCCAACTACTCGTTCATCTTAGGAAATCGATAACTCATCTGAACAAATTCACAAACCAATGCTAGTAGTTGATTGACCTACACATAGATGACACTTTATAAAACTAAAATTTTCCACCTAGTATTAGTTAGATTTGCGGTGTAACGAAGCGAATTTAAAATATAAAGCCTTCGCTTTTTTTAACACTTGATTTCACTCCCCATCTTTGTTTGGTACCACGGGCTATACAGGTTTTTATACAGGTGAAGTACAATCTTTTACATTTCATATGCTACTTTTTACAAGTCATATTAAACTTGTTACATTAAAGAAATACATTTTCCATTTTAACTTCAAGTTTCAAAACTCCAAATTCAACCTTAAGCCATTATTTTTTTTAATGAATGCATCAATACTCAAAAATAAAAAGTGATAAAAATCTGTCGGCGATTTTAGTCGAAGTCGAAGAAATTGGAGCTGAGAAATTTAGTGGTCTGGTAATAGTTACTGCACCTTTTTCAAAACGATCACCTAATCTTGGTAAGCGGAATTTAGCATATCTTAAGATATTAGCAATTTATTTTAACTGGATATATGAATGTATTTACATTATTTTTGAGATCTGTTAGTTTTCTTTGAAAAAAATGTTTGAGCAAGAACAAGGATCAGTGTCTGCGGTTTATAAAGAAAACTTTGTTAGAAGTCAAACCTCAGAAATTTTAAATTATCAAAAAGTTAATATAATTTTATGCATTCCTCAATCAGCAATAAGAAAATTTGGAAACAGTAAATCAAGACAGTAGCTAGTTACATGCCAATCAGCAACAATCAGTTGACAACAGAACTCAAATCAACTACTTAATATATAACTAGAATAAATAGAATCGTGATAGACAAAAAGATTGCAATTCACTGTTTATTCTCCACCAATTTTGACACCAATTGAACAGGCAGATCTATCTCAGTAGATAAGAAACGCACGTAATTTATTGGGCAATCATAGTTATTGCCTAATTTACTGTTTTTTTTATGCGGATTGATTATGGATTTCTAGCGAATATATACAATACATATCGACGAAAACAAACAACAGGCAGAACTCAGTAAAATCACATCAACAGATAACACATTTCACATCATAATCAGCATTTTAAAAATTAAAAAAAAAATAAAAATATGGTCGCAACTAAGGCCATATAATTATCTACACTTTTGCTGCATGTCCCCTGGGAATCAAGGACAAGCGGGAAATGAATAAATATTAACCACATTTCAACCAAATGACCATTGTGAGGACGCGCAGCTAATGCATATCTAATATTGATTTTTTTCATGCTTTCATTACTTTTTGCCTTTTAACTTAACTTGATTGGATTTATAGTGTTTTTTTTTTTTTTGTTTTTTTTATTTACTTCTTTTTACACACGCTCGTGACAGGTGACGAATGTTCATATGAATGAATGAATGAGTGCACAATAGAGCATTAACACGACTGGGTTATTTTTAAATTTTACGCCGGTGGATACAAAGGTGAAGGACATGTGTGCGTTTGTGTGATTTCATCATGGTGATGATGATGATAGAGTTGAGCCAACCACACAGAAAACATAGTATTGACTTTTGAATATATGAAGATTAATCAATGACTAGTACTAAACTGTCATAACTCGTGCTAAACTCACCCATTTGGGACTGAAACATTTGCTCCATCGAGTATTGCTTGCGCAAGCTGGAAGTCGAGAGCTTCCGCTGCAGTTGTTGCTGCACGCAAAGCATCCCATATTTCTTTGCGTCCATCGAATGCCGGCGCTGTATCCCAGAACTCATCGCGTTTGGAACGCAGTTGGCCTTCGGTTAGTGGCACATCGGAGCGCCAACGTATCGTTTCGTTGCAGAGTGGTCGGTTTTTGCGCGCCGGGCCAACGACAGGACCTAACAGAGAAATTATTTTAATTTGCTCAGCAATTGCCACAGGTTGCTTTGGTTGTCACTTACCCGCAGTTGGCGGACGAGACACACTTGCAGAGGACACGCTGACCGTTTCGTTGTCTGTATTGTGTATTCCGATGCAGCCACCCATACTCGTTTTTGTTTTTTCAATTCTCTGCTTTGTTGCTGTGCGTTAATCCTGTGCGTCGTGCACAAGTTTTATTGTCAGCACGGCTAGTAGGCGTCTTTTAGAAAAATCTAACAATAAAATCCAAAACACTTTCCAAAATATTTTAACAAACTGTCTTCTTCTTCTACTACTTCTTGGTCAGCTAACGTTTTGTGCTCACATATTTTAAGAATAAAATTTTTTTTACTATTGTTTTTCAACGAATTCTTGCTCTGTTGACTGCTTTGATATGTTGTCGTTGTTCCGTTGAGTGGTTGTTGTCGCAGGCAATTTGTTATTATTTCTTAATTTTTATAAAATTTGATTTTATTCACCAAACATTCTGCGAACTTTTCATTCCGCTGCATTTAATTTTTTGAGAAATTTCTTTTGACAAACCGAACGTCAAACTTGGGAAAATAAAAACATCGCTGCGATGTTTTTGTCGTATGCTGAATTGGCTGCCCTGTTTAAATGGTGTAAAACTGCTTATGCGGAAGTAAAATATATTCGGGTGAGTTTGCATGCTATGATTTTATATAATTTTACAAGTTTTGCGTAAAAGGGCTTACACATCGGCGAATCTGTTCGTCGAACAACATGGCGGCGCGAACGTGTGTGAAAAAGCTAGCGTTCAAATTGAACGAACCTATTCGTCACACAAGCCATTGATTTTTGTTGTTTTTTGTCATCATTTTCGGCGGCATCCCTTGTTCGACACAGAAAATCAAAAATTTTTGTAAACACGTCTAACCGTGTGACAAACAGTCGAACATCGCTTCTTAACTAGTGAACTTGTGTGAACATGGCCGCCGTGTGACGAACAGATTCGCCGATGTGTAAGCCCTTTAAGTATGTGATGGATGATATTTGACTTAAGCGTATCTTAAAAAATTTTTTATAGAAAAGGGTGATTTTAACCCTTCGGAGGGCGCGCCGCGGCAAATTAGCAGCAAACTGTTTTATTTGTGTTTTTCAAGTATTTATAATGGTAGCTGGCCGCTGCCATTCAAGTGACTTTGTAAGTTTTGAGATGCAGCGTGGTTTACCGTTAACCGCTGGTTGCTACGATATTTCGTTTAGGTGTTATTTGTGTTTTACCGCGGCTCGGCCTCCTGTGTTACTTTTCATAGCGCGCCCTCCGAAGGATTAAAAGAGCTTTCGGATTTAAATTTAAAAAAAAAACATAAAATTAAGAGAAATGTATGAAATCTTTATTTGAGTCAATAGAACGATCTATATAATTCAATGTTTAAAGATGATTTCATGTAAATGTTGACCGCGGCTATGCTTCAAATGATTTATACGCTGGGTACAATTTTGGCATACCTTCTCTAACATATCGACTGGTATCTCACGAATAAATTCTTCAATATTGGCTTCCAGTGCTCCAACCGTACCGGGTTTGTCTCTATAGACATGACCCTTAACATGGCCCCACAAAAAATAGTCTAATGGCGTTAAATAGCACGATCTAGGCGGCCAATTGATCGGTCCCGAACGTGAAATAAACTGTCCACTGAACCTCTCAATTGGGCCATTTTATCGCGTGCTGTGTGGTATGTGGAACCGTCTTATTGAAACCACATGGCAGGCAAGTCTAGCTCTTCCATTTTGGGCAAAATATTTGTAATCTTCGCACGGTAGCGCTCGCCATTCACAGTAACGTTCCTGCCTTTGTCGTCTTTGAAAAAGTACGGTCCAATGATGCCACTGGCGCATAATCCACACCAAGCAGTGCATTTTTTCGGGATGCATTGGTAGTTCTTGCAATGCTTCTGGCTGCTCTTCACACCAAATACGGCAATTTTGTTTGTTTACGTATCCATTCAACCAGAAATGAGCTTCGTCGCTGAACACAATTTTCCGTTAAAAAGTGGATCTTCATCTAACTTTGCCAGTGCCCATTCACCAAAAGTTAACCATTGTGGTAGGTCGTGTGGCTTTAATTCTTGCATTTTAAAGGTTTTACAACCAAATCCTTCCGCAAAACTTTCCACGTAGTGGAGTAACAGAGGCCCAATTGCTGCTAACGGCGCCGAATCAATAATTCATGGTCAGCAACAACATTAGTGGATACAGCTACGATATTTCCTCTGTCCACACTCTACCTTTGTCCAGTAATGTAAAGTTGGTGCGAAATTTAGTTACAAGATTCCGAATAATCGCTTCAGAAGGTCGCTCAAACTAACCATAAAATTGAAGCAAAGCACGATGCATATTCTTAACCGAGCATGAATTTGATAATAAAATTCAATAATCTGCAAGCGTTGTTCGTTTGTTAGTCGATTCATGGTGAAATTATAGATCAAACTGAAGATGTTTAATAGTAACATGTTACACGACAACAGCTATACTGCCAAAAACAGTGTTGTCAAAAAGTTGCTAAAAAATCACAGTTGCTAAAAAATTTATATTCATCGCGAAGATAGCAGGAGGTTACTGGATTAACGCACTAAGGCTTTATGCAAAGAAAAATAATATTAACGATGTCTAATGTTTTAATATATTTAAAAAATCTATTTTTGAAAAACCTCTCTTCATAAAAAGGTGCTTACACTTGAAAAGAAGCTTTTCATTTGACACATAGTAGTCATATGCACGGTGTAAATAACAAGGTAAACGTGACGTTTACTATTTTCCCTACGGTTGTCAACAAAATTTGAAAAGTAAGAAAAAAAGAGTGGCGTCCGTGGTGTAGTTGGTTAAAGTGCGTGGCCTCTATGTCCACCTGGAATGCCTCTACGAACCTGGAAACCCGGGTTCGAATCCCAGCAGTTACAGAAAATTATTTGAATTAAAATAATTTTTCTAAACGGCTACCACCTCTCTGCAGACAATGGCAAGCCTCAGAGAGTAATCAAAATGCCATATAAAGCTTCTTGAGAACAAGAGCAAGAACCCCGTTCGGAGTCGGCGTTAAACCTGTAGGTCCGGTTCTCGGTCAATTGTGTACAAACTTAATAGCACGCACAACACAATTGATCATAAGAAGCTAGGTCAAAGTTCTTTCAAGGGCTGAAATGGCTAGTTATTTATTTTTATACCCCTACGTTTAAAAAAAGTAAACGGGGTATATTAATTTTGTCACTCCGTTTATAACGCCCATAAGTAGGAGTGGCAGGTATAGAAAAAAGTATATATTCTTGATCAGCATCACCACCCGAGTCGATTTAGCCATGTCCGTCTGTCTGTGATCACGATTACAGCCGTAATTTTCAAGCTATCCCCACGAAATTCGATATTTAAGCTTGTATCTAAAAAATAAAGATCAAGTTAAAAAATGAGCCAAATCGGATGAAAACCACGCCTAACTCCCATACAAAGTGGCTCTATCAAAACGGTAAAATCTCTTAGAATTTCACAAAAATTAATATATGGACTTGAAATTTTGTGTATGAGCTTTGATATTTAATACACTGAGTATGAAATTCACCCAAATCGTATGAAAACCACGCCTACCTCTCATACATAGTGACTTTTTCAAAAAGGTAAAATTTCTTTAAATTCCAAAAAAATCAACATATGGACTTGAAAAATGAACTTTGATATATAACATGTACTATGAGTATGAAATTCAACCAAATCGAGTGAAAACCACACCCACCTTCCATACAAAGTGACTTTATCAAAAAACAAAAGAGAATATTTTCTGTTTAAACTATGACGAAAATGTTTTTACAAATAAACATTTTTTTGCCAAAGACTTTGAATATACCTCGGTTCGAACGTGGGGGTATTTTAACTTTGGCCCAGTCGAATATCATTTCTTACTAGTTTTTTTTTTTTATTAAACTTTTTACACCTCAAGTTCAACTTTATAACCAATATTTTGACTCAACAAAAGTTGAATTTGATATGTAGAAAGTTTAATTTGAAATGAAAAATTTGAATTTGATTTGAAGAAAGTTGTATTTGAAGTGTAAAAGGTAGAATTTGAAGTTGAAAACTTGTATTAAACAGCAGTGTGGGGGTATTTTAAGATAATACTTGCCTCACTCGATTTTAATAACTCTTCAGCTATTTACATCAGAAGTTTAACATTTAAATGTCTTTTGGAAGTTTATATGCAGTCGTGATAAGCTAATTTAGCGATAATAGCTCTACAAAAAAAAAAAAAGAAAAAAAAAGAACTCAAAAACTTTTAAAAACTAGTCTATAAAAGCTTTTTCTTTAAGAGAAATTCAATTATTACAGGCTGGAAAAATGTTGAAAAATACAGTGAATATTTTAGCACTCTTTGTAGTTGTGGCCACAACAACAAATCCCACCGAAATTGACTACTGCAATTCGGAAATGTGTCCATATCAGGGCACTCATGTGGCATGCGGAAATGATGGAGTATTTTAAATTATTTATAAAGAGCTTAAATTTAATCATTGTCTAATATACAAAGTTTATATCTCTCTTTTAGAGTTTCTCAAAGGAATGTGTTGGAAAATATTGGTTGGAACCTATAGACGATAACCTGAAGGAACTTATACTGCACGAGCACAATATGTATCGAAACTTTGTGGCGGCGGGAAAGTTGAAATGCTTTCATCCAGCAACACGAATGCCTAAACTGGTAAGGTACAAAAGAGCTTATAAGAATTTTTGTGTCAACATTCCTTTTTTGTTTATGCTCAGTCTTGGGACGACTCGTTGGCCGAAATGGCTGAGTACAATGTCAAAACATGTAAATTTGCACACGATAAGTGCCGCAGTACGCCCACTTTTCCTTATGTTGGTCAGAATATCTACTATGCGAGTACAGCGCGCATGAATGTCTCAGTGGAGGGTTTCATGAAAGAAGGGATTTATTTGTGGTTTGAGGAATACTTAGATGCGAATGATGAGCTCATGATGAACTATGAGAGGACCGTGTAAGTGTTGTTGTAATGCGTTTGCCAATTGATGTCATGTTATTTACGTTATACTTTCCGCAGACCACAAACTGGACATTTTACTTTGCTAATGAATGATCGTCATACTCATGTTGGCTGCGCCTTCTTGAATAATATACTGCCCACTAAGAAGCCGCGGCGTAAAGTGATCTTTACTTGCAATTATCCTTCAAATAATATTCGTTACATGCCTAGCTATAAGCCTGGGTTAACAGCTGAGGACTGCAGCTACACAAATCATAAATATAATGCATTGTGCGATGATAAAATCGATCCCAACGATATTTACTGGTACGAGGAGTAAGTCGAGGTACAAGACGATTGTGATTTTTTGTAGATTTGGAAATAACTGGTATTGTTTATATTGTCTTCAAATAAACTGTTTCGTGCTTTATTTATAGAAAGGGAGGTAACGAAGTTACAGCTAACTTAAGTTCTACGAGTCAATTAAAAATGTATGTCAATTATATTTGAAAAATATAGGATTTTAAAGTTTAGAAAAATTTAGACTGGTAGTTAGACATAAACCGATATTTACTAATTAAAGTCCTTGAAATCAAAAGATTATTTTGATTCGAGAAACATGTAAAGCCTTTGCATCATTCCTTTATTAAAAATAAAGAATCCCAGATTTGCAAAATGTGTCCAGTATATGATCCTATTAAAGGGCCAAGTAGTGTGTTATTTAGCCAGGAACATAAAAAAACGATCTTTGGATTGAGATAAATTTAGATATAAATAAATCGAGTACAATTTTGTACAAAATTACCCAGCAGAAAAACTCACTCAGACCTCTCTCACACAACCCGGAATTCAAAACTGAAATTCTAAAAATACTCAGGACTCCAGGTTTGGTTTCCAGGCTGAAATTGAAATATAATTCAGGTTTTTTCTACACAGATTTGAAATCTTACTTGCTAAACTTAACTTATTTAATTAAATTTTATTTAAATTTTAATTTTATAACTGCAGGCCAGAAAAAGATTGCCGCTGCTTAAAATTCTGGATGTCTCTTAAAAAAGGTTTTAACTTCACTATCCCTATTTTTGGAACTAGAAGAAGCATACAATGTGAATGTTCAGTTAATTGTACGAGTAAGTTAGAGTGCCAGGAAAATATTTTTTAGGAATACATAGGTTCTATACTATTATTTGAACCAGTGGTGGGCTGTCTATATAGAAAGGTTCAGAGAATTCCGAATGAGCTGGTGCTATTTTGGGGCACTAACAGCCCAAAATTTTTTTTGTCATAAAGTTTGGACTATACCATTTAAATCCCTACCGCGAAATCTATTGCAACAGTTGAATCCTTCATGTAATTTTCGACCACTTTTTTACACTTTTCGGTTATTATCTCTGTTATAACTTGACCAATATTGATTTTAAGTGCTCTAAAGTTTGAGGTTTATCCATTTAAGCACGGTCTTTTGCATAGTAACACAAAAAGTTCAATGGCGTCGAATCGTATGATCCCGACGGCCAATTGACTCCACCGAAACCTGAAATTACGCATCCTAAAAAATTCTCTTGCAATAAAACCAACATCGGTCATGTTGTGGGGCTTGTTTGTTGGAATCACATATCCTCCAAGTCATAATCTTTAATTGCAGGACAAAAAAGAAGTTGATTGTATAGTGGCTTTCACGGGACAGCTTATCTTTATCCTTGTGCTTATTCTTGTCCCTATTCTTTTCTGAGTTCCCAAACTTGTCCTCATCCTTATCCTTTTCTTATATTTGTCCAAATAAATGTGCTATTCCTTGTCCAAACTCTTGATTGAGTCCTTGTTCAACTCCTTACTTTGTCTCTGGTCAAATCCCTTTCCTAAACCTTGTCCTACTTTACTTCTTTTCTTATTTTTTTTCTTCTTAATTTTGTCCTTAGTGTGTCAAAATCTTGTCCTAAATATTGTTTTATGTGTGTCTTACAGACCTATTCTGGCTGTCAATTTACAAGAAATAATTTGTCAAAATTTTGTCAACCTGACTTGTAAAACCTATTCAGGCGAACACTTGACAAATGAAAAGCTTTATTTATACACCACAGGAAGGTGAAAAGCACGTTGCCAGAAAGCAGCTGTTGAGTGCTGCATACTTATTGAAAAAAATACCCCAATTTTGTTAAGTTCCTTTTTTAAAATGAAAATATGACTTTATCGTTGAGAATTTGTTAGTTCTTTTGATATTATATTCAATAATTTGAATATTGAAGCCTTTAAAACAATGGCACAAAAAATGTTTTTCTCTTTTCTTTTAGAACTTACATTGGTTTAAAGTTATTTCTTAAAAATGTGATAACTCTGAGAGTTTAACAGTAACTATAAAAAAATATATACCAAATTGAAGGATAAAAATATGACTTTTTTGTTAATATAATTAAAGACTGCTATAATAACGCATTTTTTTTTCTTTAAAATAAGTTTATTGGAAAGAAAACTTAGAAAAAACTAAAATCGTTATATTTTTAAAACTATCAAGAAAATTAGTAAAAAATTTAACAAGTATAATAAAGGCAATCAAATTATCTTTTCAATGATACCAGCTGCGATGAAATATGTTCAAAACTTTCAGAGATAGCATACTTTTAAGATGGAACTTTTAACCCCTATATTTTATAAATCAAAAGAGAACTACACTTTTTCTTTTCACAATCTTTTTAAGCACTTCAGTGTTTTTAAATCACTTGAATATATTTAAAGAAACACATATATAAAAATTTCATTTTGCACTCCAATTATCCCCCACAACATATTTGATCAATACTGCGTATAGGAGGCAACACCTTGTTTTGACAGTGTTTAAATTATTTCAAGAAAATGGACGAAATAATATTCATTTTTATTCTTCTTTATTTTTGTTTTCTTTCTTTAGTTCTTATTGTTTTACTAGAGGACCCGGCAAACTTCGTCCCGCCCTAAATTCCAGCAATCACGATTCCACCCGAAATTAATTTTTTATCGAACATTCATGATCGATAACAAATGGTGCCAACCGAATTTCAATTATTGATTGAATGAAACACTCCAATATCCCATATTAACACGGAGTGTAATAGGCTGCTGTTATTCGAATTCAAAAGATCGTGCTGTCATATCATTTTATTGCGAATTCTATTAGAAAATTTTTTTAGTGCATTTCAATTTGAATAAAAATAGTCACCTCAACTGTTAGTTTTGAAGCCATGAGGTGGTCTAAGGATCGATCCTCACAATGGGCAAACAAATAATTTTTTTTAAAGTTTGTTTTTATTTATTGAAATGACAGCTTTTGCGATTTTTGGATTAAAAAATGTTAAATTGAATTTATCAACGAAAAGAAATTGGATGAAATATATTAAAAAAAAACGGAGTTATTTTCATCGAAAGTAAGAAATACGAATTTCTGAAAGTTTTTTGTTATTCTAAGAAAACGAAGTTATTAGAAAAAGACGCTGTACTAAAATTTTGTGCAATTTTGAAGATATGTGAATGTTTTTTGACAGAATTTTCTTTTAATTATTTAGACGCACAGTTTCGCTAATAAAAGTACGCTAGTAGGATAATGTACGTTTCTTGTAAAGGGGCAGAAGAAGGGACGTGGTCAAAACCAAGTATACCTTATCTAGGATTCAAGTAATGTGTGTGCAAAATTTGAGTTAAATCCGTTCAGCCGTTCAGATTTGTTGGCTATTTAAAGTAGTCTGATGTGGCAATTCCCATACAAAATTACCAATTTCGATTTTTCCGCTGTTCGTTTGAGTTTTTTGTAATTTTCTTTTTTTCTAAACCACATCTGTATTAAGGCAAACAATACAAAAAAAGAATTATTAAAATCGGCCAAGCCGTTTCTGAGCCTTAGCAAGACTAACGCACACGTATTTCATTTTTATATATAAGAAGATTAATATGTATTAAATATTATTATACAATTATAATCATTTATTTGATTTGGCGAGCAAAATATGAGCAAACAAACCAGCAGCAGCTGGATATCTGCATACAAAATTCACTGTCAATACCTTTTTTGCTATTGACAACTGTGTCAAGAAAAGAGCTTTTAGAATTGAACGAGAATTGGAAATATTGACAATTGTCAATATATTTACTATTGTAAATATGTTGAACTTTGTCAACTCACCGGAATAGGTCTGCTAATCTCTGTCACTATCCTTGTCCCTTTTCTTGTCTTAGACCTCTTCCAATTCTTGTCCTAATCTTTGTCCAATTCAACTTTGTCTAATCTTGGATCAAATGTTTATTCTACTCCTTGTATTATTCCTGGTCCTAACCTTTGCCCCAATCATTGCCTTTTGTAATACTTTTTCTAATAAATATCCAAGTCCTTGTCCTAATATAGTACTTGCCCTTATTTTAATTTTAATTTTTTTTTTATTATTCTTTCTTCTGCTATTGCATTTTATGCATTTTACTATTAAAGGTTCCTTGAGGGACCTTATGACTCCATTATTTTTTTTTATTTTTATTTTTATCATGTGACTGAAAACCTCAGCTTTGCCGTCGTTTTATAGATTTTACCGTATCGCTTATAGTCACGGAGTAAGGATTCCATGCAATGTTTTTTAATTGTTGTGGTATGTTGACTGCATTAAGCGTTGCCTTCGTGGGGTCATGCCTCCAAAAATTTGTTTGAAATATCGTCTTTCACAGCCTGATGCTCCAGCAGTCATTGTATGTTGCGTGGGCTGGACTTTATAGGATGAAAGTGTAAATCTAGGAGCAAAATATGTCACAATGAACCATGAGATAGGCCCAATTACTGACAACTTCGGTGATGTGATAAACTCGGTTTTTCAGCCACACTTCCGTATACCTTCTGTTCAAGATTGAACTGGAATGTGCGAATGAAACAACAACAGTTGTCATGAAGCAAATGACTTTTTTTAAGGCTGGTAGCTATACCTTCTCGTCCAGCAACATCAAGAAACGATGAAAATGTCAAAAAAGTAAAAGAAATTGTGCTCAAAAATCGTCGTGTGACCGTGTAAGATATAGCTGCCGAGCTTGATACTACCTTGATCAAAAAGTTCCCAGAATTTATTCAGAATATACATCAAAATCGATATTGCCCCAAAGTATTCCCCATCGACTGCAACGCACTTTTGCCAGCGCTTGATCCAATTTTCGAAACATTTTTTACATTCGGTTTGCGGTATGGCCATCAGAGCCATCTTTGATTTTTCCATGATCTTATCTTGGGTGCTGAAACGGGTTCCGTGGAGCGGTTTCATAAGTTGACCGAATAGGAAAAAATCAGGTGAATTCGATGGTTGTTGAATGGTTTGTTTTTAGCCTAATGTTCACGCCTAATGTACAAGATACGAATTGTTTGCCCACAAATCCGATCTTTTTTGGCGAATTGCTTCACGCAAACGTCTTATAACGCCCAAATAATACTCCTTGTTGACTGTTTGCCTTTTGTGAGGAGGAATTCATGATACACAACACCCTTATAATTTATGAAAACTGTGAGTATCGCCTTCTTTTTCGACTGAAAACGACGGGTTTTTTTCGACCGCGGCTCATTCGGTGCACGCCATTCACTCGCTTGATGTCTGGATTGCGTGTCATACCCATAAATCCACGTCTCGTCTCCAGTAATGATCTCTTTGATGAATGTTGGGTCGGATTCGGCCTTGGGAATCATGTCTTTTGCGACGTCAACGCGGTCTCTTTTTTTCATGAAATTCAGGTCTTTCGGCACCAGCTTTGCAGCGACACATCTGAGGCCCAAATCATTGATCAAAATATCTCAAACGGATCCAAAAGCAATACCCAACTCCTCTACCATCTCTCTAATGGTCAATTTGCGGTCTTCCATTCTTCGATTTTGTTGATGTTTTTGTCGGTTTTCGATGTCGATGGCCTTCCACTGCGCTCATCATCGTTCACGGACTCACGGCCATTTCTGAAACGTTCGTACCACTGATAAACGACTGTATTCTTCAGAGTATCGTTACCGAAACACTTTTCTAACATTTACAATATTGTCGCATCATTGAAACAGTTTTTTGACAAAACTTGATACAAACTCGTTGTTGCGAATTCAGTTCCATTTTTATAATTGTACAAAATCGAAAACACGCACAATCGTAGATGTATTCAATACGGCGTCGCTTTTACAAATGTCAAGCTATCAAGCTGAAAAGTTCATAGGATGTCAAAGACAAATGTGGCAACCTAAAAAAAAAAGGGAACTCAAATCGGGTGACTGAGAGCTTCCGGGAACTTTTTGATCAAGGTGGTATATCGACTGGATCGGTACACACAATTTTACATGATGTTTTAGGCGTGTGACGGGTTGTAGCGTAACTTGTGCCAAAATTGCTGAATTTCCCTTAAAAAGAGTTTCGCAAAACTGTCGCTGAGGAGATGTTTTAATGGACGATACGGACATTCATCGCATCATTACTGGAGACAAGACTTGGGTGTATGAGTATGACATCGAAACAGCTCAAAAATCTGCAGAGTGGAGCTATCCAGATGACCCAAAAAATAAAACAACCACGACAAAGTCGTTCAAAAATTAAGGATATGTTGACTGTTTTATTCGATTCTCAAGGTGTTTTGCACTCGGAATTCCTTCCGCAAGTTCAATTGGTCAACGCTGAATATTATTTAAGTGATTTAAAGCATTTGCCCAAGAATATTCGGTGAAAGAGGCCAGAATTATGGAAGCACAATTCATGGTTTTGTTCGATATGATGCTCGATAATGCACCAGCTCACACATCACGCATTGTACGCGATTATTTGACCAAAAGCAATATTAATATCGTTGAACAAGCCGCATATTAGCCAGATTAGCCTCGTGTGACATTTTCAATTTTCCAAACTCAAATTGTCGCTTCATGGAAAACATTTTGAGACAATGGAAGTCATCAAAGAGAATTCGCAGAGGAAGCTAAAGTCCATTCCAAAATCGGCCTACCAAAAATGCGTTCAATAATGGAAAAAACATTGGCATATGGTTAATACACACTGTGTGTATGGTGATTATTTTTAAGGTGATCAAATAAATATTGAAGAATAATTAACCGTTATTGTTTTGCTTGAACAGTCCGGTTCAATTTTAAACAAAAGGTGTAGCAGCGAGTTTTTCCATAAAGTGTACATAACGATGATGTTCCGGCCTATGCACATTCATGACGATTCCACTTTCTTAAAATTTCTTGACTATTGAGCGCAAAGAGGCCACCAAAGATTCACCACTTTTGTAAAAGGTTTTAAGAATTTTGATGCTTTGGTCGATTCTTAAAAGATACACTTTTGCAAATGTCTTACGATATACTAATAATTTCACAAGCATATACGTTTGACATATCAGGTCAGAAAATACTACGATTTGAAACCCTGAAAAAGAAAGCCCTGTACTATTGTAAAGAAATATTTATACTTTTGCAGATAAAATCCGCTTTTAAGAGATCAAAAAAATTCCCACCATAATACTTGTTGGGAATGTACCTACACCTTGAACGGATTTTTTTACCACAAACCAAGATTTTGTGACGTTATTCGGAAATCCAAGCATGTATTCATGTATTCATAAAATCAAATTAACTTACGTTGAAAAACAGCTCGAAGGATTTTTGTTATTACATATTACATATCTCAGTGAACGGTTATGTATTTTACGGTTACGGTACGTGCAGCCCTGATATTTGGCAGCTGTCCAATGTTCATGTCATACAAACTGGTTTTTGTATAGTTAAAGGTTTGCCATTTTACAATATGGAACGTTTTAAAACCAAACAACGCGTTAAAAATTGTCTTAATAATTGTCTATTTAATATCTTAATATTTGTCTTAATCTTAATATTTGAATATGTCCTTTCATTATTTATATTGAAAACAAATTTGAGCTTTAGGTCAAGTATGTTGACAACAAGACAACATAAAGTTAAACTAACTGAACCCTAACATGGAAGTGTGGAAAAAGGGAGGAGCTAACAACAAAATAACACAACTTCAATATGCTCTGATAGCGGTAAACAGCTGTGATCGAATTTCATAGATGTACATGAGTTAAGGGGGGAAACGCAGTCAGACCTTTTTTTTTAAAAATTTTTTGCATTTTCTTAAAGCCTTAAGTCTCAAGAATATGTGGTGAAAATTTCGTCGATATCTCAAAAAATAACAAAGTTATAGCCTAGTGAGTGTACCGCCTTCTAGACCGCGCAGTGCTGGCGCTTATTTTCAAACTCGTTTTTCTCGAAACCATGTTTTCAAAGTCGGTGACCAAGATTTCTCGAAGCTCAGTGAACCGATCGTTTTGATTTTTTTGCAGGCTTATTTTATTCATAATAACCTCGTACTTGTCATAAGATTTTTTTTTTTTGTAGTTTCGTTCATTTTTTATAGGCAAAATTATGACGAATTTTTGGTCGAAAATCGTTTTTTTACGTTCGAAAGTCCGCCATTTTGTGAAAAATCAATATTTTCAAAAACGGCTATGACAAATACGAGTTTAAGTATCTAGTTTATAATAATATATTTAATTTTTTGTTTCTGACCGAGCGTTTCCACTGCCCGAACGAACGAAGAAATCATCGCGAACAAATCGTAGCGATGAATTCTTCGTTCGGTCCAACTGTTTCCACCGCACGAACACAAGTTGCGAACATTGGTAAGTCGCCATCTTGTTCGTTCGTGCAGTGGAAACACTGAAATTCAATGCTTGCGAGCATCAGCGTTGATCAATTTTTGTTTATGCAAACGTACTAAATTTGATTAATTTTTACTACTTTTATGCCTTTTAATTTAGGTTTTATGTAAGTATTTATATAAAGAATTTATTATATAAAGAATATTATATAAATAATTTGGTTATATAAAGTGCTAATAATATAACAAAATAAAAGAAAGTTCTTTTGCGTTAAATTTTCAATATATTTTCTTTCTTTTTTGTTTTTCCTACGTTATTAACTACCATTTCAACAAATCTACTACCTACACTAAGGGAAATAACGCATATTAGCATTATCCATGCCTAAGTATAAATTTTATTTAAATGTTTACGTGGATAAATCAAATGTTTTCCTTACAACTCGTTTTTTTCCGTATTTGAATTTTATTTATACAAGCAAGCAGCAACAGCATCGCACACGTACACACATATTCCGACAAGCAGCAGCAGCATCGCACTTGTTCCTGCAGTTTATTTCTTGCAGTTGCAGGTTTCTTATAGTTCTCATTTAGTTAATGTTGCAAGAGTAATATAGCCTGGTTTTTTGGCAAATATGATTTGTGAGTGCGATGGTGAGTGCGATGGATGATTAAATTATGTAGGGTGGAATGACAACTCAGTATTTTCTCAAGAATGTCTTGAACCGGTTGTCATTAACCTGCATAATTTCCTTCTTATTCTATCTTACTTTTTCTTTTTATAGTTTAAACTATTTCTGACTTTTGATGGCATAATAATGCACCAACTGTCAAAAATATCATAAATTAGAGAACGAAAAAAGTAAAAAATAAAATAGAATATACCACCAAATGACATTTGATTGACGCAGCTCGTGGGAAATATTCAAATAAATTGTTTTTCAATTTCAATATTTTTATATAAATTTTCCTTAAATACGATAGTTTTATTTTCAAGTAGTAAATATTTGAAAGATATTTAAATATATTCGTGCATAGTTTTAATTTATTTTTAATTAATTTTATTTTAAATATTTTAATATTGCATTTAATTAAAAAATTATTTAAATAAATTTTAAATATTTACGTAGTCGATTTAAGTAAATGCGTTATTGGTGCAAAAATGACTCGCTTTTTGGATAAATTAAAAAAGTTTTTGCATAAATTTAATATTTTTTTCCCTTAGTGTATGCGCAAATAAGCACTGGATTCGCCCAAAAAGATCGAGCGTGGGCCGATCAGAGCGAACGAAGAAATCTTCGTTCGTTCGTGCTGGAAAAGTGTTTACACTGCGCGAATAGCGCTCGCGAGCATTTTGTAAAAAACCAATGTTCCGAACCTTGGTTCGGACCAAACTGTTTACACTGCCTGAACGAACGAAGAAATCTTCGTTCGTTCGGGCAGTGGAAACGCTCGGTGATGAATTTAGGAGGAGCAATCTTGGTCACCGCATTTCACCTTTTTTTCAGAGCGCTCTACAAAAAATACTGTATCGACCTTAACCCTAAACCATAACGTTATTTTATACTACGTTAATACTACTACTTTCATACACGTAAAATTTACGTACATTATGGTTCTGGGGTTAATATTATTTTTTTTTTAAAAAAAAAAACTAAAAATACTCTTTAATGTGTATATTTTTAGGTATAAAAACCCTCATTTAAAAATATCCCATAGGTCTCCTTAAAAAAATTCACAAACATCACCTTTTTTCGGCCTCTGGCTGCGTTTCCCCCCTTAAGTTAGTTATGCCTAAAAGTATGATACGATCTAGGTTAACCTTGACACAGGGTGCATCGAAGTAGATAAGAATTTAGTCACTAATTTAAGCGTTCTCTCTGTCAAAATAAAACTTTCGGGTAACTTTCTCGGCAGTATAAGTAGAACCTATGTAGCTTGAGTAGATCACAGCGAAAATACATGCAAAGACTACTGATGAGTTGGTGTAGCAGCCAACGAAACAGTCTGTATAGTCAAGCTGTGTGATTTGCTTTATACAGAGCCGTTGTTGTTACTGTTGGTTGTTGACTTCTTTGTCTAACTGTTGTCTTGTTGTCAACATACTTTACCTAAAGCTCAAATTTGTTTTCAATATTTTTGTTCTTTTTTAAATGTTGATTTTTCGTAGTAAATTTTCTTTAACAATGAGTCCCATTTCGCGCTAGGTGGATACGTGAATAAGCAAATCGTCGTATATGGGGCTCTAAAAATCCCCAAGCGAAAAAGTGACTGTCTGGTGTGCATTATGGTCTGGTGATGTCATTGGTCCGTGTTTTTTTGAAAACGATCAAGGAGCAACTATTACAGTCAATTTTAAGCGTTATGGCCGTATGTTTATCTTTTTTTTTTTAAATTTTGCCCTAAAATTGAAAATATGGATCTGGACGATATGTGATTTCAATAAAATGGGGATTTGTTGCAACAGTAATTTCCAGTACGACTTATTTCGAGATTTGGCGATGTCTCAATTGGCCTCAGAAATCGTGCGATTTGGCACCTCTGGTCTTTTTTTTTTTTGTGGGGCTAACTAACAGATCGTGTTTATGTGAATAAACCTCAAACTCTTGAGCAATGACTTGACGAAAAATCAACATTCGACAAGTCATGGCGAAGCTAGTGCCTGAGTTGTGCACAAAAAGCATCCGAAATAACCTCAAAAGGATTGAGTTCTGCAAAAACTCACGTGTAGGACATTTGAATGATATTCTATTTCACGGATAATGGCAACAAGCATTACAACCAAACACAAATTTTATCGAAATCTGCATTTCTAGTGTATTTTTCAAAAAATTTTTCTGAATGATAAATTGGATAACCCTTTATCTCCTTTGAGCTATACCCGTTCAAAACAGCCGCAGTATTTGAAAGTCGCATTAAAAGATCGTTCAGGCCCCCCTATACCTTCGAATACAATATGTTTTTGATATTGAAATCCACTCAATAATATCCAATTTAAAATCAATATTAAAAATGCAATATAAATTGTATTGTTTATAAATTGTATTGTTGTTGATAAATTCCAAATGTATTTACACAGTCAACATAAACATCAGTCACTGAACCATTAACTAAATATTTGACAACAAATATTGTCAAATAGTACAAAGACTTGAGCCATTGTTTGAACTCGAACAAGCTGTAACGAAATACATTCATGCAAAAGATATCTGGTATGTTTTTGTCTTTAAGCCAAAATGACTTGTTTATCAAATAGAGTTAAAGTGGGCCAAATTGAAACACACAGTTTTTCGCTCTCAAAATATTGTTTTTTTATGAAATTATAAGGTTTAATTAAAATTTTAGTTTTAAGCACTAATAGACAATGAAGTACAATATTGGTAACATGTTTTCAAGAAGTGGTTTATTTTTATTGTTTATCTATTTTGTTTTTGCACCCATTTTCTTGAAAAACTAGTGTAAATTCAAAAGAAGAGTTACAAAAATACTTCCTCATTGAAGTTACTTCTCGAAAATTTCAAGGAAGTCAATGCGTTCAAAAGTTTGATTGGAGAGAAAACTGCGAACTGTCTCTATTTACAGCTTACTGGTGAGTGCTTAGCAACAAACAGTAACATTTCAATTGAGAGTTTTGAATCATAAACTGCTTTAACTACTCTCCACAATCACTAAAAAGATAGCCAAGATCAGAACTATAGAGATAAAAATTTCTGAGCTAAAAGAGCGAATGAGCTTGTAAATAGCTAAGAGCCTGGCCCATTTCAGCGTTAAATATATATGTATACGTTTTTGGCTATCAAAGAGTACATGAGCCTAGTTAAACAGCTGAGCTTCGTTCGCTCTAAAACCTTGCTGTCTGCATTTCCAAGCTGTGCTATTTGGATTGGTTGTTTTGGTGTTGGTGGAGCAAAGTATGTGGCAGCACAAGCTAAGACAAGACACTAGTTTTATAAGCAAAAAAAAAAAAAAAAAATATAAGAAACCAGACGACCTCGAAGATTTGCAAAGCAAAAGCTTAGGAGTCGGATAAAAAGTTAGTGTTAGTGCTCAAGAAAATTTAAATTTAATATTGGCGGCGTTTAAAACCGAATATCGTTAACATGAATACTGTTGAATATCTGGAGAATGCTGAACTGACTACGCGCGTATTTTGGCCAATGATATCGATATCATCAAGATAATTCTCTTGTAAAATATCGGGCTACTACGTCTTAGGTCAGCAGCTCGATTGATCTTCTCCATTATTAGGTTGAAAAAGTCGCACCGTGTGATATCCTTCCCGATTTTAATTCTGTTGCTGATGTTGCTCAGTGTTATTCTACAAGACTTGTGTAATTGTACTTTGCAGAAATAACATGGGGTAAACATTTTTTTATTGGTTGGATGATTGAATAAAAATGGACAATACCATTGATTATGTGCGCTCACTTATTGCCAGCCACATTACTAGGGCGTCCAAGATGCTGCCGGCCTAAAAAAGAAACACACGATTTTTGCCAACATGTTTGTCAATTCTTCCACATAGTCCCCTTTGACCTCGATACACGTATTCCAACGATTTTCTAACATTGTGATGACCTTTTAATAGAAAGATTTATCAAGATCTCTGAAATACGCTTCAGTTTCTAATTCGCCCTGTTCATTCGTCGCAAATCTACTTCCTGGAGCCACCTTTTTAAGTTCGGAATAATAGTTAGATATAGATAATAATCGCTTGGGGCCAAATTTGGAGTTCGAAGCGTAACTTTTGGAATTGGCCATGGTTTCGATCGATTTGTGAGCATTGGAGGATTGGATTGTGAGCATTGGAGCATTGAGGTCTTGCAAAAAGATGATTTTTTTTCTTCGATAAATGGCGCCGTTTGTTTGCGATTTCGTTCTTCAATCGATCCAATTATTCACAGTAATAGTCACTGTTGATTGTTTTTGCTTATCTCAAATAGTCGATGAACAAAATGCCACCTGAAAAAACAGAACACTTTTTCGGCTATTTGTTAAGTCTTCGCTCGCTTTGGTGCACTTCAACTGGAACCTATTTAGTCTTTTGCTGATTCTTCCTGATCCTGATCCATGTTTCATCCATGGTCACTCTTTTACACAAAAAAACAGTCAGATTTAATTTAAACATGTCCAAAAATTGTTGGGAAGTGCGAACACGTTCATGTTTTTGATGGGTTGTTTGCGAACGCGGCACCCATCTTGTAGTCGGCTTTCTCATACCCAAATGTTCATGTAAAATTGAAACCACCGATCCACTTGATATGGCAGTAGCTATCTCACGCACTTGCACTTTCGGACTGTCCAATATGAAATCGTGAATTTTTCCAAAGCATTCTGGAGTGGTCACAGTTTTTGGTGCTCCCCTGGCGTGATCATCTTTTGTGCTGATTCGACCTCTTTTGAACTCTGCAATCCAATATTTTACAGTTGAATACGATGGAGCAGATTCACCACAACATTCATCGAGCTTTTCTTTAGTTTCTTTCGCACTTTTGTTTCGCAAAAAGTAATGCTTAATCAAGGCACGCAATTCTTCTTTATCTATTTTTATAATAATACCAAAAGTTGTTTCATTTAGAACATTCTAACGTCACTATCACTATTCATTGAAATATCGATCTGACATTTATGGTGTGCTTATGTTAAGGTCGCTCCCGTCAGAGTGGTGGTGCCGTCACTTGAAGATAGGCCTCACCTCGTAAAACTATGCCGACAAACCAGCAACTCTTGAAGCATTGGAAGCCAATATTCAAGCCACCATTGACGCCATACGGCCAGATTTATTGGAAAAAGTAGTGAAAAGTTGGACTGATCGAATGGACTATGTAACTCATAGGTATGGAGGACATATGCCCGAAATCATATTTAAAAAATAAATGCCATGAAATTATCTACCAGACTATAATAATAAAAGATTCATTTCAACAATATTTCTGGTTTGTATTATTATTTAAAGTTCTCAAGCTCTTAAAAAAACACCATTTATAAGTTCGAACCATTTAGCTTCAAAATTGCAATAAATTCTACATACCCCTGCTAAATCAGGGATTTAGAAATACTTTGCAACATCAGGAACAGGGCATGGACGAAATATGTCTGTAACTTGGACCTAGAAATGACCTAGAAACCCACAAACGTTTGTTTTTGGAATTCGAAAATCACTCTAATTTTTGAGAAATTTTGGAGATTAATGAATACAAAGAAGAAATCTGACGAGTTTGCTTCATCTTTCAAAACCCAGGATGGATTTACAGGTACATTTGCCAATCTTTTTAAAGAATCATTTTGTTCAAATTCTCCTCATCTTGATGAGGTGTAATTACTACTATTTTTAACAATATTTCTTATATTTCTATAGGATATGACTCTTCCTGACTGCAACTTTTCCAAATCGGTTTTAATTAAAATCAGTTCCTTTCCCAGTTCTTTGATGATTCCATAAATACCACAGTATTCTTTCCAACAACAACTTCAATAGTCATATTTTGTAAAACGAACGCAGTCACTTGCGTTAAGATTTTCAGTCTGGCAATGCCTTTTTTCATATGAAGTAAAACAAACTCTCACTCAAAAATTTTCTACTAAAATATATTGCCAGATAAGAAAACCCGAAGTGACGTGATTGCGTGCGTTTTACAAAATATGGCCATAAGTCTTCGATGCCAGGCCTCGATGGAGTTTTGAGTGGCAGAAAGATTTCTTTAAAAGAGTCTGCTACACTCCAAAATTTACATACATAATAAATTATTACATATTACATACATAATAATAATTACATACATAAACCTTAGGAATTTAAATTTGGGTATTTTCTTGGTAATTTTATTCTGCTTTTGGGGATATGTTTTAAGATGGGAATTTTGGGAAAAACTTCCAGGAAAAAAATGATTGTGTACTTTTCAGCACTTACAATTCTCCGCTCAAGGTGAAGTTGTCATATGACCTGCTTTTCTGCAAAAAACTGGCAACCATTTGCTTGGATGTGCTCCATCCGCGGACAACTGTTGGGTTTTGCTCAATTTGAAAGACCTAAACAGTGGATTGCTGCTTTTTAACAGGCTCATAAACGTAGATCTATGATTCGTCACCGAACCACCCTCGATGTACGTTTTCTTCTTCTTAATGTCCTTTAATCCCTAGCGGATTCAACTACGCCTACACGCCATCGTGTTCTATTTCTGGCAGTCGCTTTGAGCTCCTTCCAATTCTTGCCAAGTGTACTAGCTTCGCGTTCCACCATCCTTCTCCATGTTTCTCGTGGTCTGCCGGGTGCTCTTCCCCTCGCATCGAGGGTCTTCCATTCCATTGCCTTCTTTGCGATGCTGTTGTTGTCTTTGCGGAGAGTGTGGCCTATCCACTTCCACTTTTATCTTCTAACCATGATGTCTAAGGGCTCCATATTTGTTTTGCGGAGCAGTTCTTCATAAGTCATTGTGTTAGGCCAAAAAATTCTGAGAACAATTCGAAGACAACGATTTACGAAGACTTGCAATCGCTTGGTGATTACTCGAGTTATTTTCCAAGTACAGCAGCCGTAGAGAAGCACAGATAGAATATTCGATTTGAACAGTCGAACTTTTAGGCTGATGCTCAGGATGTTGTTTCGCCAAATATCGTTTAACATACCAAAAGCCGCTCTAGCTTTCCTGATTCGGCACTCAATGTCCTCCTCAGTCCTGCCTCCAGCAGCAACTTCACTTCCCAGGTATGTAAAACTATCGGCCAACTCAATGGGATGACCAGATATTTCTACTGAACCGCTGTTATATCCTGCCAGGCTTAAAACTTTGGTTTTTCTGAAGTTAATTTTAAGGGGGCATATAGGTTACAAATTTAAAAAAATTTTTTTTTTCGGGAATTTTTTTTCATAGAAGGAAAAAAGATATCGTTTTCAAATTATGCATACATATTATATAACATTCAAAGAATACAAAAAATTTTTGTTTAAGTGGCTATCGCCTGAACTAGGATAATTTTTTTCAGCCGAAAAGAAACAAAATGGCGACCGATTTTGTAACCTCGAAAATCGACTTTTTTAAATGGCCGCCATTTTGTTTTTTTCGGCAGAAAAAAATTATCCTAGTTCAGGCGATAGTCACTTAAACAAGGATTAATTTGGTTTTTTTTATTTTTTCCTCAGATGTTCCAGACTGGTGATATTCTGCACACCATCAATTTTTTGGCATTTGTTATAAAAAATCAAATAATGTCAAAAACCGCTTCAAAAATTCTAAAAAAAAAATTTGTTTGTATTCTTTAAATGTTAGTTAATATATGTGCAAAATTTGAAAACGATATCTTTTTTCGTTCTATGAAAAAACAATCCCGAAACAATTTTTTTTTTTAAATTTGTAACCTATGTGCCCTCTTAAGGCCGGCAGACATCGCCTCTGCATTTAAATTGTCCGCCATACGTGTTAGATCGGTTAGCCGATTAGCAAGGTGGTAGATGTCATCAGCATAGTCGATGTGTTGCAAAAAGCTCGTCATTGTCCACCTCAGACCGCTGTTTGGTATTTGGTGTAAAGTGTAAACATTTAAAACGTCTCCAATCACAAGAAGAAACAATACTGGGGACAAAATTCAGCCTTGACGGATACCACTGGGGACTTCAAAGGAATCAGATAGTTTTCCCTTGTGTAGAACTCGACACCTCCGGTACACCCCTCCGTCGAAGGGAAACCCATAAGCAGTCCCTGTGAACGTTGTCGAACGCTTTCTCGAAGTCACTGGACATCCTTTGCAAATCGGATCTATATTACGCACGTTGCTCAATGATGATACGCACTGTGTTGATATGGTCCATACAGGAAGAACCAGCACGGAAACCTGCTTGCGCCGAATCGATCGTCGAGTAAAGGTGATCTTTCAATCGCTCTAGTACTACTTTCGCTATAATTTTTGAAACCGTGGGCATCACACAGATACCACGCCAATTATCACATTCCCTTAAATCGCCTTTCTTCGAAATCTTGATAATTATGCCGTTGGACCACCCATCTGGAAAGCTTTAATTTTGCCATGCGATACGGATAAGTGGCCACAGAAGCTCAGCGGACAGTCATGGATGAACTTTGTAGAATATCGCTGGTATGCCGTCACTTCCTGCTGCCTTGTTGTTGGGAAGTGACTATATTGCATCGCAAAGCTCGCTCACGCTAGGTGGATTTGCATTTATTCGGATATTGGTGTTTATATTGGGCAAGCCGGTCGCGAAATTTGGGGCGTCATCGGCCATAATGTTGTTGAGAACCACCGAAAAATGACGCTTTAATCGTGCCAACTGCTCGTCCTCCGAATGTAAAAGTCGACCGCTTTCATCCTTCACGGAGTGTTCGATTGTGAGGTTTTTGTAGATCAACTGCTTTGTAATCTTATAAACGGCGCTGCTGTCACCGCGGTATGTGGCTTCTTCTGCTTGGCGGGCTAAATCGTCTATACGGTTTGGTTTGTCGCGTCTTACACTTCTTTTCGCTTCATTTTGCTTCATGCGATACTGGGTATCTCTTTCCG
Organism: Pherbina coryleti; assembly: GCA_943735915.1. NCBI lineage: Eukaryota > Metazoa > Arthropoda > Insecta > Diptera > Sciomyzidae > Pherbina > Pherbina coryleti. The sequence continues at coordinate 135,283,116 of OX030949.1, forward strand.
CCAAATCAATCGACGCGAGCCTTTTTTTGAGCAACCGTCAAATTATGGGGTTTTAAACGAGGTCATATCTTCCTGACGCCTAAATGCATATGTAAAATCTATATACATATACATATGTAAATGTAAAATGTAGCTAGAAATTCGTCTTGGAGCGAATGCCGACTACGCTCGAACTCATTGAACTAGAGTTTTACAGTCGATGGGTGTGGTGCTTCATCAGCAAAAGTTGATCGAACTAAGTTGATCGAAGCATTGTTTTCTTGTCAAAAATCGTAAAAACCATCACCCGAAAATGTTTAAGTATCAATTTCATTGTGTTTTGCTGAAATACAATTTTCAAAATTCAAAAACTTCTGTCAAAATTCATCTGGCAATGCTTAGTGTTACCGAGCCGCAAGACTTAAAAGGCAGCCCTCATATGATATTCCAGTTGCGAACTTAAGGCAAAAATAGAGCTGGATTTAGTTTCTATTCCATATTTTCCTCAATTTATCCCCAATTTAATGAATTTCACTCTTTATGCTGTTGACTTAAGTATTCGATTACTCTATTAGAGCGTTACCCGGTTACTTGATTCTTTTTTGAACATTTCAATCACATTTATTAAATAATAAAAAAATAACACATACACATAAGCAAACATAATTTTGCCACTCACCACGCAGACACAGAAAAAGCAGCAGTCTGGTGGGCCTCAAGAAACGCACGTTCACAACAAGAAAAAACGAAAGACTTCAATTTAGTTGGCTGGAGACAACGAACTCGAAAAGTTCGCTTACACGCGGAACGGTATGGATAAAAGCTTGAAAAATACAAAAATCGGCCACCAATAGAAAAAAAAAATCAAGATATAAAAAAAAAATAATAAAAAAAATTATAAAAAAAAATCAAAGAGCACGCAGTGGTAATTACAACAACAATATAAGAAATATTTTATACAAATCAATGAAAATAAAAAACAAGACGGGTTTCGCTAAGAAATACGCCACGCAAACGAGCTGCTGGTGAACAAATACAAATACAGCGAGTGAGATATGCTAGTGAAAAAATTTAAAGAAAATTTTTAATTGTTTAAAAAGATTTTAAGATTTTTTGAAGATCATTTTTGGCGTGAGAAAAATTACTATCCACTTAGTTAAAGATTTTAACAAATTGCAAGAAGTGGACATGTGTGGCAAAAGTGAATAAAAATTATGTAAAAAAAAAACACAAATAATTTCATCTGAAAAACAGGATTTGCAAAATTAAGTGTGTGATCTTAAGCAACCGAACAAAATTTTGAAAATTGACTTTGAGCTGTTTGGAAACAGAATTGAAGTCATAACATGAAATGCTAAATAATGGATATTTTAAGCAAAAAATCACTCCACAGACCCAGTTGAACATAAATGAAAATCTCACAAGAAAAACTTGCGAAAGTTAAAAAAACTCAAAAAAAAAAAACAAAAGAATCCAAAAAGCATTGAATTTCATTTCATTCAAATTTTCCTACATAAATCATTTCTTATGCTATCATATGTCTGGAATTTTCTTTTTCAACACTTCGGCTTTTGTTTAGCTTAAGCATTTCTTTTCTTTCCCCCCTTTTGTTGTTACTTTCTTATTGGGCTTACTTTCAAAAAGCTGTTAGTTTTTTGTTTCTAACCGTTAATAAAATAATAAAGCAACGAATAAAGCGACTTACATAAATAAAAATCAGCTTATGAATGTGAAAGTTTATTAAATTTTTATACATATATATATATATATATATTTTTTTTTTTTGTGGCTATTAACCTTTGTTGTTGGCTAACCTTTTACTTTTATTATGAGGCAACTTTTATTTTCAGTGCGTTTTTTTTTTGTTTCTATAACAAAGCTTTAAGTTCTTTTTTGTACACATCTAAAGCATTAAGAAACTTGGCTTAAATTTTTATGGTCAGCTCTAGTAGCTATAAATAAAAATTTAAACACGTTTAGTTCAAAAGAATCTACTATATAAAGGCAGCTACTTCGAATTCCGGTTTCTGCGCGATTTTATAAAGAAATTCTAGCGAGAGAATGCTAATTAGAGACATTTTTTAAGAACCCGGTTTTGCCCGAAGAAATATTCAAAATGAAAGTGATTTTTGGAGTTAAATTCTTAAGAATCGATTAGGAAGTGAAAAGATAGGGAGTGAAATTGAATGTAAACTAAGGATGAATACGTTATGCGGTGAAATGCTATACTGTGGTGGAAAATGTTAGTTTTCTCAGTCAGTTAAAAAAAAAAAACGAATTACCGAGCTTCTTATGATCAAATTGTGTGTGCTATTAAATGTTTGCATTATCGAGAGTCAAAAAAATAATTTAAATTGAAAAAATTGTCTGTGTCAGCTGGGGTTCGAACCTGGCCTAGAATTTGCATCAAGTGGTAAACGTACTTTTTGATGCACTGGGTCACAGTCGCCAGTCTGTCAGTTACTAGCTACAAATTGGTATAAGAATTTGCTCACATGAGTTATCGATGTAACGAGTATAAATAAACGAGTTTGCATCTGAGTAGCGATATATTTTAATTCACTTCGTTACACGCAGTTCTAACCTATGCTGAAGTAGAACATTTTAGTTTTGTAAAGCGCCATCTATCTATGTTGTGATCATCAGTCACTTAAATTGGCAATTTCGGCCCTTGAAAGGACTTTGACTGAGCTTTCTGTTTTGTATGTTTCGTACAAGTTTTATGTCTACTTCGAACGTCTTATGTACATGTCCTCAAAAGCTTTATATGGCGTTATTTACTCACTGAGGCTTACCATTGTCTTCAGGGAGATGACGACCGATCAGAAAAGTTTATTTAAATTGTAAGAACTTTCTGAGTCAACTGATTTTTGATCAATCAATTACTAGCATTGGTTTGTGAATTTGCTCAGATCATGGTGTAATTAACAAGGTGGTAGTGAATTTTTAACCTCTCTCACAAAAATAAACTCTAGATCTGTCAAAACCAGCTGATTGCATATTTTAAGCAAACCCATAACAAAATAAAGTTTGTGATATTTGTTTGGGCTCTAGTTTTTCAATGTTTTTTAATTATTTTGATGAAAATCCGACGAAACTACATGCTTATAATTTTAATTTATTACTTATTGGCTAGAACTACCACAAGCAAGCAAACAAAACAAATAATTATTTGAAACTTACCAACAGCTCCTCTCTTTATGTCACAATTTTTTGACAGATTCAGCAAAATTGAGTGTCTGGTGAAAAATTCACTACCACCTTATTAATTACATCATGGCTCAGATTATGGTTGTCCTAAAATGAACGAGTAGTTGAGGTGAATTATGAGTGAGAAGCGAGTTTGATCTTGTGCCAAAAGGAAACCATCCAGTGATGGTAGGATAGAAAATAATAAGTTAATTGAAAGTTATCACATTTTTTTAAGCATTATCCAAGTTAGCAACAGTAGACCTGACCTAAGGTTAGGTTAGGTTAGGTTCTTATGGCTGAGCCGATAGACGACTCGTACACTTAGGCCAGTGCAGGCCCGTTGTGATACCACATAATATCTTTTGACCTATGAGAGATATCCCTCCTCAACAAACCATTTCGATCGGATTATGAATTTCATTATATGCCCGATTTCCAGGCATGAGACTTCAGTAAGTCCATTTAAGAAAGGATGGCCCAGAGTTTCCAATCTCCTTTTACTTAACGCCGGACATTCGCAGAGGAAGTGCTGGACATTTTCTTCCTCCTCCTCGCATTTGCAGCTTCTGCAGAAATCATTTGATATAAGTCCCAATCGAAGAGCGTGTGTTCCGATAAGACAGTGACCCGTGAGGATTCCTACTATTTTTGAAAAATTTACTCTGCTTAATCCAAGCAGTGATTTAGTGCGTTTTAGGTCGTAGCGAGGCCACGTTAGCTTAGCTACCCTACATGTGTCAAGGTGTTCCCAACGTGCCTGTGCAAGACTCAAAGAATTGTTCTTTCACTGGAGTTTATAGGAGGACATAGGTATACCAATGAAATCCTCATTTAAGAGGGTGTACGAGGTCGTACCCTTCCTTGCCAATTCGTCAGCCAGATGATTGCCCTCGATATCCCTATGACCGGGTACCCATATGAAGTGGATCCTGAATAACCTTGCCATCTCGTTAAGAGATCTGCGTCCTCAGTGAGAGTTTTAGAGTTGTCAATATGTGAGTTCAGCGCTTTAAGCGCAGCTTGACTATCTGAGAATATGTAAATATTCTTTCCCCTAAGGTCTCTCTGACCTAAAATCTTAGCAGTTTCATATATAGCCATTATCTCCGCTTGGTAGACACTACAATAGTTTGGGAGTCTAAAGGAAGCTTCTATTTCCAGATCTTGGGAGTAAATTCCTCCCCCTACCTGCTTTTGAAGCTTGGATCCATCTGTAAAGATTTTAATTCCGTTTACTTTAAGGTGGGTCTTGGTAGCCCAGTCTAGTGAAGGGATGAGAACTTCATAGTTCTTTTCAAAATTTATGCAAGGAACACAGTAATCTGTTTTGTCGGGGACCGTCGAGTTCAGAATTACCGTATGACCGCAGCTTTTACCTATCCAATTTCCAGATTCTCTTAGTCTGAGGGCTGCTGAGTTAGCACACTCTCTGGCAAAGATATATAGAGGAGGAAGATGAAGTATGACATTAAGAGCATTAGTTGGGGTTGTGGATAATGCGCCTGTAATACAGAGACATGCACTTCTTTGAACTTTTGCAAATTTCTGAAGTGCAGTTGTCTTGTCAAGGGCCCTCCACCATACCAGTGAACCGTATACAAGAATGGGGCGGACAATTGTCGTATAAATCCAGCGTACTATTTTAGGGGAGAAACCCCATTTTTTACCTATGGATTTTTTACAGGCAAATAGAGCTATATTTGTCTTTTAGACACGCTCCTTTATGTTGTCATTCCAGATAAGTTTCTTGTCCAGAATAACTCCTAGGTACTTCGTGCTATCACTAAAGAGCAACCTCGCACCATTGAGACGAAGTGGTACTAGGTTGGGGATTTTATATTTCCTAGTGAAAAGAATGAGGTCTGTTTTATCTGGGTTTACGCTTAATCCACAAGAGGACGCCCATCTCGAAAGGATTAAGAGTGCACTTTCCATGAGTTGACAGAGGGTTTGAGGAAATTTTCCGTTAAAGATGAGAGCGATATCATCGGCATATGCAATAACCTTGTAGCCTTCCCCCTCCATGATGCGCAACAGTCGGTCAACCGTCACGGACCACAGAATTGGAGACAATACTCCCCCCTGCGGAGTTCCCCTACTTACAAACCTACGGATAGAGGATCCTCCCATTTCGGAGTTTACCACCCTGCCCAATAGCATCTGATTGATAAGACTCACGAGAAAATCCTCTACCCCAAGTTCTGAGGGGGCTGAGGTGACCGCACAGGGGAGAACGTTATTGAATGCTCCTGCTATATCTAAGAAGGCGACAAGCGCGTATTCTTTGTTCTCAAGTGCTTTTTCGATGGTAGTCACGAGAGAATGGAGAGCTATTTCTGTAGATCTGCCCTTTATTTAGGCATGTTGAGTTTTTTGAAGCTTTTCGAGCTTCGGTTTAAGAAGAAGTCCAATGAGTCTCTCCAGTATTTTGACTAAAAAGGAGGAAAGACTAATAGGCCTAAAGTCATTTGATTTAGTGTGAGAGGACCTACCCGCTTTCGGTATAAAGATAACTTTGGTTTCTCTCCAAGCTGTTGGAATATAATTAAGGAGTAGGCAGACCTGACCTTTGTAGTTTACAAAAAAAATATAGATATGAAAAAAAATTGGGAATGAAATCGGGTGTTAACGTAAAGTGAAGACGTTATGTGGTCGAATGCTTTGCTGTGTTGGAAGTGTGTCAGTCAGTTAAAAAAAAAACGAGTTGGCCATTTCAGCGTTTGAAAGAACTTTAACCGAGCTGCTTATGATCAAATTATGTTGTAAGGCTTATAAACTGTGTTTTTTTTTTTTTAAGAGCTTGAGAACTTTAAATAATAATACAAGACATAAATATTGTTGGAATGAACTTTTTATTATTATGATCTGGTAGATAATTTCATAGCATTCATTTTTAAAATATGATTTCTGACATATGTCCCCTGTGGCTACGAATTACATAGTCCATTCGATCAGTCCAATTGTTCACTACTTTTTCCAATAAATCTGGCCGTATGGCGTCAATGGCGGCTTGAATATTGGCTTCCACTGTTTCAAGAGTTTCTGGTTTGTCGGCATACACCAATGACTTAACATAGCCCCATAAAAAGTAATCGAGATTCGTTAAGTCGCACGAACGAGGGGGCCAGTTAACAGGACTACTTCTGGAAATAAAGTTGTCACCAAATTGATTTTGCAATAAATTATTGGTTATGCGTGCTGTATGGCAAGTTGCGTCGTCTTGTTGGAACGAATCGATATTTAGCTGAATAACTTTTAGAAGCAAAAAATCGGTCGGCATGGCCCGATGATGCCGCCAACGTGTAAATCGCATCAAACAGTAAATTTGAATGGATGTAATGGTGATTTTTTAATGTTTTGAGGACTATCTTCGCTCCATATACGGCAATTTTTCTTATTGACGAAGCCATTTAACCAGAAATGAGCTTAGTCACTATGAACTTCACGAACAGATTTCTTTTTTTCAAAGTAAATTTCCAAAATTTGGATGCGTTGTTCTGGCTTTAAACGATTCATGATGAATTGCCAAACCTTACTGGTCAGAAATGTCAATACAGTTTGACATTCTCAACTGTCAAACCATAGACAACAACCATCGAAACTTCGCATGCAGCTAAAAATGCACCCTGTACAAGGTGGCGCAAAATTAATCACTTGTTAAGGAAGATGTTACAATTTTCGCAAATGGCGTCGTACGTCAATCATATTTGACATTTGTGAGCTAGGCAGCTGCATTATACGAATATGGAATGAAACGCTATATTCCTGATCGCGTAATCTCCTTTGTGGTAATTTGGCATGGCCAGTAAGATCGCCCGATTTAACGATCCCAGACTTCTTTCTTTGGGGCTACTTGAAGTAGCGGGTTCATGCCAACAAGCCTCAGGCAATCGCAGACCTAAAATGTTTTGTATACAAATGACCGAGAACTGGACCTACAAGTCTTATGCAGACTCCGAACAGCTAATAAGCATTTTCTCGAGAAGCACATGGCATTTTCTCTCTGACATTTTTGACATTTATGTTTTAATGACATTTCCTTTCGATAGAGATGATATCCGATCAGAAAAATTATTTTATTTGTATTGAAAAAATTGTATTAGTTATAGCGATTCAATAGGGATTCAAATGCCTGCTCTAGCTCATTTTGCGGGATTGCAGTATCGTAGCTGCTTGGATGGTCGGAATGTCGTTAAAAAAAGCATCCTTTCAAATTCATTTTCGATTTTGAGAACAAAGAGAAGTTTCATGGTGCAAAATCAGGTGAATATGGCGGATGATTAAACAGACACTCTTGATTTCGATCAAAAAATTGACAAATAATGAGTTCTGTGTGACTTATACGACGGACTTTAGAAATCAAACGCTTCAAAACTTCCAAAATAATCCAAAATAAATGAATTGTTTATGAAAAATTCCCTTGCTATCGAAGAATGTAATGATCATTGTCTTGATTTTTCAAGGAACTTTTCGTGTTTTTTTTTTTGGCTTGTGGTGAATTTTTTGACTTCCACGATTTTGACTTCTGATCATCATTCAATGTGTGTAAAACAAATTTTGCACAGACCCTTGTTTTGCCCAAATCCTCTATAAAAATTATTCGAATAGTCTCTTTGCTTATGTCTTGGGCCTTCTCCATCATTCTCACTGAAGCATTACGGTCTTCTGCAACAAAATCACGTACTTTCAGGCGTCCGAACTAAAATTGGCCTTTCTATGGAAATTTTTCTTTTTTCTTATCGAATTATTCAATTTTACGTCATTTAAGATATTTTAAAAGTATTTACATGCTTTCAGTATTATGAGAGAAGCGTTCATTTACCCCCTTTGTCTATTGTATATATTTCAGGACAATCGTTTTTAAAGAGTAAATTCCAGTCGCGCATCGGTGCTGACAGGCATCTTTTTTGTTTACTTTAATTTGTACTATTTTCGCACCTTTGATTCTAACTTCAGTTCGTATTTGCTTGATCTTTACTTTTTTTTCGTTTTGTTAACCTCATTGCAAATGCTGATGTTTGTTTATTTTTATTTCTTCACATTTTTTTTTTTTGTTGCCTCTTTCTCAGTCTTTTTAAGCAAATTATTTTGTTTCTGTAACTGTTTATTTTTTTCTTCTACCACCATTATCATCATCATCATTATTTGTGCTCTCAGCACTTGATTTGTGTTGTATTTCGTTATTGCCAACTTTTTGTTTGTATCAAAAAAGTTGTTAACAAATTTTTTTCTTTTGGTTGTTTTGGTTCTCATGTGTTCGGTATTTTGTATTGCTTTTATTCATTTCGTATTTGTTCTTCTCCATTTTAATTGTACTTTTTCTTCATCAGAGCAACATCAATATCATCATCATCATCATCATCATCATCATCATCATCATCATCCTCATCATCATTATCATTATCATAATTTGAGTTGCATTGAAGTTTCGTTTGATTTAAACCTGCTTTGCATATTCTATGAGTTAGCGTGTATTTCTTTATTTTATACCTATTCATTACTTTATAATTCGTCATATTGATTGTATTTACTTTGTTGCTATTAAAGCGAAGACAACAATTGTCTTATTTGCTTCATGCTAATGTTGGTCAAGCGTTCTTTTTTTTTCTCAAATATAGGTTTCATTACCGTTTCAAGCCGAAATTATTTGCATTTGTTTGAATTTCTCTTAGTAGCAAAATTGTTATTTTTGACCGAGGTACTTATGTTTTTCAAAATTTAAAACTATTTCATTTCATTTTTCTGGGCATTATAGGCACTCATAGTTTTCTCTCATGGTTTAACTCAAGTTATATTTTTCAATTCTGAAAGTATCCTTATTAAAGTATCCTTATTAACCGTCTGCACTAGACCGAAGAAGCATTTTTTAAAGAAAAATTTCGATATTTTTGTTTAGCTTTGTAGGAGTGTATATATGGCAGTTGCTGGAATGCGATACTTGACCCCAATGACCTTTAGAGCCATTAGAGAAATAATTTGGATTCATCAAGACAAACATATCGATTTATCAATCTTTAAGGTCGGACTATACTAAATGTCGAAGATATGACGAACAATATTTACGCAGATAACCTTTAGGTACGCAGATAACCTCTATGACTATATATCTAATCCGAATATTATTCTTGAAAATATTGGTACTTAGCACTTAAAAAGTTAAAATATTTGGTGATCGCGAAGAAAGTCATTGACATTTCCAGTGCCCCTAGCCTTTCATTAAATGGTAGCAATATCGCATCTGTAGACTCCGCAAAAAATCTGGGGGTAAGCTCCAACAGAATGCTAACTTGTAATAACCACGTAACTAACACGGTCGGTAAGACTTACGGCATGCTTTGTCTTCTATGGACGACGCAGTATTTTACACCTCTTCATAAATGAATGCTACTTGCTTAAACGTATGTATCTCATACCAACAAAGCTATGCGGCTGCGACATTTTTGCTAATTTGACTAATTGTGACAGTTTAAGTAAAACAAACTAAACGCACTTTTTAACAATATTGCTCATTATGGGTTTGGGCTGAAGAGAAGAGACCTTATTTTCCAGTATGCTTAAAGAATCCATGGCTTAACCTTTGAAAACTTATTGAACTATCGTAGGCTTTTATTGTTGCATGAGATTATCTCTAATGCACAACCCACTTATATGTTTTCGGGATTAAACTTTTCTCGATTCGGTGGCACAAATAAGATAAATCGTTTACGTGTTTCTTGTTTAACGTCTGAAAGACATTTTTTTTTGTACACTCTGTTCGTCTTTGGAATGCACTTCCTAATAGTTTAAGATCGTGCAATAACGCAGTGCAATTCAAAAATAAACTTGTTTTACTCTTTTCTTCACTGTAATAGGTAGTAGCCAAATATGTCAAGCTGTTAAAATGTTTAATGGATGTATGCTGGATCTTCAATGTTTAATGTTATATTTTTATATTTCAAACTAGCGATATATTTCAAACTAGCGAAACCGGCGCGCGTTGCTGCACCCGGCAAGTATATTGGAAATAATAAGTAAATTCAAAACTTTTATTTGTCCCTTAGTCTGACACCACGCTCATGTTCCACTGCCTGTTACAGTTTCCCAATAGCAGAACATCACTCCCAGGTGACAATTACATTATGAGTTTTAATGTCCTGTGATCTTAGCTTCCATAGCTATTCTGTATAGAGAATCGGGCCACACACCCTTTTCCAATGCACATACCAGTTTTCCAGTAGAAAGACTTTGGCAATTAGTAACTCCATACTGAGTTTTATTGTCATGCGACGTTTAGTTCCAAAGCTATTCAATATCGAAAATTTAATTTGTGTGGTCCAAGCCATAACCCCTTTTCCTATGCCCGTCCCAGTTCTCTTTTTTATTTATAAAAAAAAACTTATTGAATCACACAATGTCAATTCTATAAAGCAAAAAGTCAGCCGTTTGTTCCTTTTGTTTATAAATTACAGGAAAACCACCGTCAAAACATGTGTAGAAAATTTGCATGCAGCGAAACAAATAAACATACGTACATACATACATACATACATACATCAAGTCGGATTGAATCTCATTCTCATCAAAAAAATCCTCAACATGTTAAAGGTGGTCAGTGAATCCCCTTTTAACAAAACTGTGTTAGATTAATTCTCCACATCAAAATTACTTTGAACATATTAGAATGTACTTCGATCCAATTAGCTTTAAGCGCAGCAAAGTATGTATGTATATGTATTTGTTTGTTTGTTTTGTTGTTTTGTGCTTGCTGAGAACAAAAAGAGTATAGTAGAGAGCAACATGCAGTTTATTGAGGCTCTCGCAGCACAAACGCATGAAAAGCTAACGATCAAGCAACGCATGGCATTCTGGATGATTTTTTTCAAAACTTAACACTTAATTAAAGATATGTACTTATTATTGAAATTTTGTAAAGAAAATAACCAATGAACCTTTTGTAGCACAAATGTGATATTTTAAAACTTACTTCAAAAAAATCGGACCAGTACTTTTGGAGTTTTGCGGACACAAAAAATTTTCACTTTCATTTTATTTAATAGTATAGATATAGATATAGATAAGGAAATTTGTTTGCTTTTAAGTTTTGAAAATTTTTATTGTATTTTAACTTAATTTTTTCCTTATTTTACTTTTCTAAGACTGTAAATATATGTGACCCGGTCTACGAAAAGGGACCTTCGGTGTGAAAATATCATTTTTCACTTTTTTGGCGATTCGGATAGACTAATGTGTGCTCTTTCTAATGGCGCAAAGCAGAAGTTTCCAACTCGTAAAGAAAAAAAAAAAATGAAAGAAATAAATGAAAAGACGCCATTCAGTGTGCGACAATTAAACGATTACAAACAGCTGTTTTCTCGAAAACTTGTTTTTACACCGAAGGTCCCTTTTCGTAGACCGGGTCACATATAAATTTTTAATTAATAAATGTTATGCAATATTATAAATTATACATAAGTCCTGTTATTGTTTAATACTAGGTACATGCTTCCGGTACTGTTAATAAGGTTTTGTAAACTTTGTGTGCCGATTCTCGAAAAAATATGTGTGTGGTCAACACGCACGGCAGAAGTGAAAGTTTAACTCAAAAAAGTTGATTTTTAAGTAGTTAATTGATTTACTCTTTAATATAATCTTACTAAGAAAGTCCCATTGCATATAATGGCAAGAGTATATAAAATCTGTTTTAATCAGGGATCGTAATTATTACAAGCGATATCCAAATTTTATTTAATTTAATTGCTCAATAATAAAAATTATCTTACGGTTTTTATTGTTTTGATCAGAAATAAAAGTTACTTTTTGATTTTTATTTTTCTATTTAAGAATAAGAATTATTTTTGAGTTTTATTATTTTGCTCAAGAATAAAAATTGTTTTTCAAGGGAGGGCCGAAGAGGGTTAGTATGAATGACCGACCCCCATTACTTTTGCAAAAGGAACATTTTCCCCTGGGAACCTTTTCCCTCCGACCACCTAAATAAGGGGGCTTTAAGGGAGGGCTGGAGAGGATTAATATGTATCATAAAACTATGTATGTGATATGTAGAATTTTGTATCAAAAACATAAAGATAGAAGAGTACTCTGTGTACTCTTTTGTTACTCTCAAAAGTTTGAAATATACTTTAAAATGTTGTACATTACAACTCTGTTACTTAACAGCAGTCAGTGTTTGTCTTTTTGTTTAAGGTTGATGTTTTCAATATGAATATCCAAGACATGCTCCATATGCTTCGAATTTTTATGGCAATATTATAATAACTTGATGTATGAACCATGCAGTTGAAAAGCTACTGTGTCCATTAGACCATCTCGCCTAAAAGGCAAAAAAAAAAAAAAAAAAAAAATATGTCGCCGCACACCAGCTAATCTGAAGCGTTATTGAAAGAAAGTTTAAAACAAATTACGTTTTCGGTGCATATTTTATAAAAATAATACAATATGACAAAAAATTCAAAAATGTTCCCTGCGTTTTGCAAAAAAATTAAAAAATAATTTTATTTTAATATATCTAGTGGAAATAGCGAAAAATTTCTTTCATAGAAGTTATAATTTTTTACGTGCTTCCCATTTCTGAAATCAAAATAGTACCTTAAGGTGGTAGAAACTGAAGTCCGGTGGATCAGTACTATAAGGGGTCAGCTGAAGTCAATGAGTTCTAGACACAAAAAATACATAGGTCTTCCTGAGGCAAAAACATAAACATAAAAAATAAAAATAAATAAATAACTGGCCATTTCAGCCCTTGAAAGGACTTTGACCTAGCTTCTTATGATTGTGTTGTGCGTGTTATTAAGTTTGTACACAATTGACCGAGAACCGGACCTACATGTTTAACTCCGACTCCGAAAGGCGATGAACGGAATGTTCTTGTTCTCAAGAAGCTTTACATGGTATTTTAAATACTCTCTGAGGTTTGCCATTGTCTGCAGAGAGGTGGCGGCCGTACAAAAAAATTATTTTAATTGAAATAATTTTCTGTCGCTGCTGGGGTTCGAACCTGGGTCTCCAGGTTCGTTGACATAGCGGCCACGCACTTTAACCACCTACGCCACGGACGCCACGACGAACATAAACATGTAATTTTTTAAGATCGGACGGTAAATACTGAAGTTATAAAGAAATATGTCGATACGCGACCCCTACGTTCGGTAAAAATGCTTTAGATTAGCTGGCGTGCGGCGAAATTTATTCTTTCGAGACGGTCTAGTGTCCATACTATATTATAATTATATAATTTTGCTTTACACCATGTTAAAAACACGCAGAAGTGTTTCATCGGCGAATTGATTCATCGGTTTTACTCCCCATCGCGGCTAAAGAAGTTTCACTTCAATAAATAACATAAATAAATGAAAAAACAAAAAAAAAAAAACAATACAAATAAAAACGAACCCTTTGTAATGTGGGGTCTAAGGTAAAAGGTCTTGCTGAATGATAGGATATGGCAGCAAACACTTTTTTATTATTCAATTGAGGAGTAAATGGTTTTCAGTTTTATTCTTCCATTTTAACAAACAAATGTGTGCAACACACTCGGAACTCTTCTTAACAGTCAGAACAAAAGTTGGTCGCAATCGTGAGATGATAAGCCAAGGTGTTAAAAACAAGAAACAATAAAATTCTTTGCTCCACAAATTATTCTTCTTAATTTTTCAAATATTTGTCTTAACATGCTGTACCGTTTTAAAAATCCCTACCTTCCTTAACCAACTCACCTTCATGACTCACTCACTCATTTAAAGCCAACCATATTTTGCTTTATCAATGTATTGCTTTATAAAAACCTTAATGTTGAAAAAACATGCTTCGGCTAAAAACATGACTCAAGCCTGTACAAATGAATCAAACTTTAAAATCTTGTTTCCTTGATGATGATCTTTCCCATTAATACCATGAAGTGGAATTTTTGCTTATTGACCCAAAAAACAAAAATAAAAATTTTAATGATTACTAATAACCGAAAACAAATTTAAAACTGTAAAATTATTACAGAAATTTAATAAAAGGAAAAAAAGTGCTACCTTCGTCTCTTGGATTTAATTTGCTTGGAAACCTTAGCACAGGAAATCAACAAAGGAAGTTTAGCAGCGTTTACAGCAGCGGCAGCAGAAGGCTGTGTGGGCGTAGTTTTAATAATTTGCACACACTTGTGTTGGTAAGTAAATGCACACTTTTTTACCGTTTTCATTTATTATATTGCATGTGAGTAACACAGATACAAATTCTAAGAGTGTATTAAATATAAATTGCAAAATATTATACATAGAAAAGAAATCTTTTTATAAAACTCTTATTATTGTTATTGTTGTTTTACAAAAAAATGACTCCGACTCACCTCTCTCGAGTTTTGACAGAAACAGATTTTTTCTTTTAAAACTTGGCTTTAATAAGAATGTCGCAGCTGTTTATAACAGCTTGTTAACCGTACAGCAGCGCTTGTAAGCAGTTTGTGGGTTGGCTTTTTTGTTTTTTAAAGTCTTATTCCTTTTTGGTCAAGACTTATAAATTCTCAAACGCTATAATTTTAAAAACTTATGAGTGTGCGCTTGTGTGTGTGTATGTGTGTGTGTGTGTGTGTGCGACTGTTGTGTTACAAATACTTTAGCTTTTGCTGCTATAACTGTTTCTTGTTGCTAAAAGCAGCAACTTAAGCGTGCTTCTGTTGCTGTTCAACATATTATTAAAGTGACTGCGCCAGAGCCTTACTTCACTTCGTTTTAGCCAAGTTAAGCTAAGCCAGTCGCCGTCAGTTAGTTTGTTCGCTTGGCCTGTTTACTTTCACTTTTCATGTCATGAAAAAAAAAACAATGTCTTAATATACCAAGCGGACCATTCAATATGAAAAATATTGTTACATTTTTTCATATGCTGCTGGTTACTTTGTTTTAATCGAATTCTTTAAATAGAAGGTCGTTAGAAATTGTTTTATTTACTTAACATGTCTGAGTATTAATTTAAAATGATAATAAAAAAAATTTATTTCAATGAAATTCTAGCTACTAAACCTTGTCTTGCATTTTTGTGTTATATTGACAATGTTACGTTTTACCTCGCAGATTTTCAAAAAAAGTTGACACTTTTTCAAAATTTCGCTTAGTATAGGTAAAGGTTAATTCTTTGACCTTATGTCAAAAATAAAAAAAAAAATTAAAAGCATCATCAAGACGCGGAGGGAGCTGTTTAAGCAACGAACCCGCTAATAACTCGCTACGTTGGCGCTACGCTAAAAAAATTATGCGCCAGTAACACATGGTCCAATAAGTCCCGAGACTAAGATATAAAAAAACTTTTTTTTGCAAATATTCTTCTTTATTCATCAACATAGGTTCCTTCAAGAGCAATACATTCATTCCACCACTTTTCTAACTTTTCAATACCGGTTTTGTAGAACGATTTGTGCTTCGCCTTAAAATACGCTTCAGTTTCAGCCATCACCTCTGCATTGGAATCAAATCTCTTACCGGCAAGCATTTTTTTGAGGTCAGCAAAGAGCCAGTAGTCGCTGGGGGCCAAATCTGGCGAATACGGTGGATGAGGAAGAAATTCGAAGCCCAATTCGTGGATTTTCGCCATCTCTTCATCGATTTGTGACACAGTGCATTGTCTTGTTGGAAAAGAATTTTTTTCTTCTTCAAATGGGGCCGATTTTTCGCGAGTTTATCCTTTAAACGCTCCAACAACGCTATATAATAATCACTGTTGATTGTTTTTCCCTTTTCGAGATAGTCGATGAACAAAATTCCATGCGCACCCCAAAAACAGATGCTATAACCTTTCCAGCCGACTGTTGTGTTTTTGCTCGCTTTGGCCTGCTTTCATCGGTTACTCTCCACTCAGCTGACGACCGTTTTGATTCCGGTGTGAAATGGTGGATCTATGTTTCGTCCATTGTCACATACCGACGCAAAAATTCATTTTTATTCTTTGTAAACAGTGCCAAACAGGTCTCCGAATCATCGACACGTTGTTGTTTTTGATCCGGTGTGAGAAAACGCGGCACCCATTTGGAAAGCAGCTTTCTAATAAAGGGCTGCACAAATGCATTTGAATCGCTTTACAAATCATTTGTGTGGTGCGCAATTACTTTTGCTCTTTTACTCTCAATTGCGGATAGCGTTGGCGTGAGCGCAAATACTTGGTAGTGTGCGTAAATAAAAAACTATTTGAAGACAAAACAAATGAGTTATTCACTCTCACTCAATATTTTTGTAAATAAAAAGAACTTGCAAGAGGAGTACAAGTAAGCAAATAGTATAAGTATTTGAGTATTTTAGAAGATAAATTTTCATTGCATGTGTGGTTATAAGGGAGGGCAGAAGAGGGTTAATATGTATGACCAACCTCCATTACTTTTGCAAGAGGAATATGTTTTCCTTTTGGGACCCTGTTCAAGTGTAAGTGTAGGGTATAAATATACAAAAATCATAAAATTTGTATGGGAACCCACCTAAGGAGGGTGGATAGGTCCCAAAGGGAAAAATGTTCCTATTAAAAAAGTAATGGGGGTCGGTCATACATAATAACCCTCTCCGACCCCCCATTTAAGCTGAAAATACTGATAATTGTAACTAGTTAAGCACACTGAAAATGCCTTTTGATTTTAACATACGCAAGTATTTGGAGTACAAGGTAGAACTATATATGTAGTTATTTTTTTATTTGCCCCATGGTGTAATAATAATAAGGTGTTAGTTAATTTGACACTTCTCTCTCAAAATGATAAATTTTTTCGCCCCGCTCCTGTCAAAAACAGCTGATGGTGAATTGGAATGAAAATAAATCAGCTAACGTGCAGTTGGTCGAAGCTCAATGCCATGAACACTTCTTTTGATGACTATTATCAGTTGATGTATTGAACATTCTTTCATTCGATATTTTATTGAAGCAGTCGATGTGAATGCAAGACAATTTGCATGCTGGCCAAAGCTTCATGTCGGTGGCACCTTCCAACGCACGTTTTTGATAAAATGACAAAACCATTCAATGGCGAACTTGGCACATGGGCGAAGACAACTGCAATAACTTTTTGTCAACACAACACGGCACAATTAATTGAATTAAATATTTATTTAAACTTTATTTGCACAATAACCTATAAAAACAAAAACACATCATCATCTAGCAACTCAAACAAATAACACAATTTGACAACTATCAACGGCTCCTCTCTTTCGCGCTAAATTTTTTGACAGAAAGAAAGCTATTCTTGGTGTTGTCAAAAATTCACTAACACCTTATTATTATTACACCATGATTTGCCCTGATAGCGGACGATAACTTTTATAATTGACGAGAGCAAGTTGCGTATGCATTTGATCCGAGAGAGAGTGAGTTAAAATATTAAATGTTCTCTGAGCAACAAGTAACGCGCTTACGCTATCTCTTTGCTGAATTATTCTACACGTGATGTGCTTAACTTAAAGTACTTGGTGTAATCAAAGAAGCAAATGCATTTGTGCAGCCCTTTAGTTCTTATAGCAAAGACTTAAGTTCTTGTGGCAAAGACTAAAAATTAAAAATTTGATTTCCTTATAACCATCTCGCTATATCCGCTTTTTCTTTCTATAACCCACTCCCGCCTTCCCACTCCTTTCCTATTCAAGTGTTAACTGCAGCTTATAAAAATTGTCTTATATAGGACATATTTCCCACAAAGTTACTGCGAACTATAAGCGTGTATTTTTAAGAAAAATATGATTTTGAAGCAGCCGTGGCGCAGTGGGTAGAGTGCGTAACCCATACGCCAGAGAACCCAGGTTCAATTCCATCTGACGCAGAAAGTTTTTTCAATTGAATTAATTTTTCTGTTCGGTCGTGACCTCTCTGAAGACAATGGCAAACCTTAAAGAGTAAATAATGCCAAGTAAAGCTTCTTGAGAACATGCACATTAGACGTTCACAACACAATTTGATCATAAGAAGTTCGGTCAAAGTCCTTTCAAGGGCTGAAATGTCCATTTTTTTTTTATTTATTTTTTATAATTCTGAAGTAAAAAATTCTTTAAAATTACACACATTTTCTTTAAAACAAAGATGTTAACTTAAAAAAAAAAGAAAAGTTGATGATTTTAAGTATTTTTTTTTTCAATCCCTTGTAAAAAAAGAAATAATTCGCTGTAGTAAAGATTTTATCTTTACGGCAAAGATTTTTTCCTTGATATATGGCGCATGGTAAGTTAAAGAATAAATCCTTAGTGCAACGATCCTTTCTTTGTGGCAGAGATATGTTGGTTACAGTTTAACAAGAACTTTTGTTCTTTGATTTTAATGCTTTTAGTTTTATCTGTGCAACAGACAAATGTGGAGGAATGAGCTGTTCGCAGCTGAGCCTGCCTTGTAGTTTTTGTATACTTATGGGTCTTAACTTCAAACGGAGGAATAGGAGGAATTTAGGATCGCACTTCCCAAAAAGCCTTTCTAATGGTCTATAATATAGACTCTATATCCAACCAACCAGAAAGAATTTTCCAAGCGAAAATATAGGGTGAAGAAATTAGAGGTGTTGAACATTTGAAAAATAATGAGATTTTATAATTTCAAACTGAATATTTTCATTGCTCGTATTTGTAAGATAATTTTGTCGCGAGGCCTGGCTTGTATGTGGAGCATGCTAGAAGTCCAATTTTCGATCACTTTTCTAAGTATTTGTTGTATCTCGCAATGGTTCACAGAATTGAGTCTTCCAATGCGTTCATAGTTGGTGGTATGTTCGCATAAACCAATGACTTCACATAGCCCGCAAGAAAATAATCGAAACGCGTTAAATCGGACGAACTTGATGGCCAATTGACTGGTCCAATTCGAGAAATCGTTCGACATAGTTTGACTTGCTATATGGCATATGGCGCCGTCCTGTTGGAAAAGCATGTTTCCAATAAATATCTCATTCAATTGGGGCACGAAATATTCCAGCTACCATGGCTCTTTAGCTCTCACTGTTGTTAGTTATGTACGCTCACGGCGTTAGTTTAAATAAAAAAAAAAAATAAATAACTGGCCATTTCAGCCCTTGAAAGGACTTTGACCTAGCTTCTTATGATCAATTGTGTTGTGCGTGTTATTAAGTTTGTACACAATTGACTGAGAAATGGACCTACATGCTTAACGCCGACTCCGAACGGCGATGAACGGAATGTTTTTATTCTCAAGAAGCTTTACATGGCATTTTGATTACTCTCTGAGGTTTGCCATTGTCTGCAGAGAGGTGGCGGCCGTACAGAAAAATTATTTTAATTCAAATAATTTTCTGTCGCTGCTGGGGTTCGAACCTGGGTCTCCAAGGTTCTTTGACATAGCGGCCACGCACTTTAACCAACTACGCCACGGACGCCACGGCGTTAGTTTATACATATATTATTCATAGACTAACGCACGTAACGTTTTCAGATATAATAAATTTATAGCTGAACCCCCGCCCACTTCGCCAGGCGAATAAATAAAAATTTTTTTGAACAATTTGTATAAATTCAAAACATTTATTGTAATGCTTTTAAATAATCAACATTCAACATTCTTGGTTTTTTTTTCACCATAGCTCGTGAAAACAAATAGTGCTTTCAATAATGAAAGTTTACTATTTTACAAAATAGTAGTTTTCACCAGCGATTTCGTAAAGTAAAAAAAAATAAGGTGGCAACCCTATGATAAATAAATAACAAAACTTTTAAATTCTGCCAACAGATGCGGTTTCAGTGACCCATTTTTACCTAGTGTTCGCAGCACCAAAGGTAGTAAAAATTAAAACGAATTTAGGTGGCAGCCCCATGGTAAAAATGATATAATTTGAAATTCTGATAACGGATTCAAATTCAGTATTCCATTTTTACCTACACTTCGCCCTAGCACCGAATTCGTAAAAAGAAAACTATTTTAGATGGCAACTCTATGGAAGAGAATTGCGTTACTTTTAAATTCTGACGAAGGATTCGGATTCAGCGACCTATTTTTAGCTTATTTTTGCCCAGCACCGAATTCATAAAAATTTAAAAATTTAGGTGGCAACCCTAAAGTAAAAAATTATATAAAATTTTGAAATTCTGACAACGGATTCGGATTCATCGACCCATTTTTAGCTAGTGTTAGCCCCAGCACCGAATTCGTAAAAACAGAAAAAAATTAGGTGGCAGCCCTATGTAAAAAATACGTAATTTTGAATTCGTAAAAATTTAAAAATTAATGTGGTGACCCTATGGTAAAAATATAACATAATTTTTGAAATTCTGACAACGGATTCGAATTCAGTGACCTATTTTTATCAAGTGTTCGCACTCCAAATTCGTAAAAAAAAATTAGGTGGCAACCCCATTTTTTTTAGCTTATAACCTTTTTCTTTTTATATATACAGATAAAATGGCAAACCAAACTGAGCACAAATGAAAACAGAGTTGCCGGATCCGACCAAAGTACGACAGTTTTATACTTATCAAAAGATATAGCCTTTTAAAAAAACACCCTATATTACAAGCAAATTGACGCTTTTCGTATTTCGAAGTTTATAAAGATTATTAATACTTAGAATTGTTTTTATCATTAGGTCATGAGTATGAATTCCATTTCCAATTTTTGTATTTTCATTATTAAACCAACGTGATAAGCATAGTTAGCATCCAGCTGGTCAAACTTGTATGCAGTACCTAATATTTAACCCATCAAACAAACTTCCATTTTATAAAAATTAGAAAGTCAATCGAGACCAAAACGAAAACGATAAGCATATCCAATACCTCGTTAAATGACCAAATACCATACTCTACCGTCAGATAGTTTTTTTTTCTCAAGTTGAAAAAGTACTTATGACATTTTCCTTAAATGAACTTTACTCAATCGATACCATTCGCCATACATGGAGTTACTTGATGGATTTCATAAATCAAAAGTAACGCTATTTCTTAGTTACATGCTTAAAGTAATATATTTTTTATTGTTTCTATAGATATTGTTTCTACACCATTATGGCTCAAAGAAATGTGGGTGGGGTTTGAATGTATCAGATAATTAATAAAGATTACGCAAATGTGGAACACACGGAAAACAGCGGCAGACAATTGTGCTACACTTAAGGCATGGGTTCAATTAAAATACATTACAACAACAACAACAATAAAAAACATTAAAGCCTTTTAAGCCATATTATGTGGCTAAGACTTACCGGTTTTTTCTTTTATGTATCTGTTTCTTATTTCTAACATTTGCAGCTGGCTTCGGTTTGGATTTTAACTGCATTTCGTTTCACACGAAGTTGTTACAAATACAAAAAAATGTAGTCTTTGCTTTCCTGTTTGTACGAGTACCATGTTGGTAGAACCGGTACTGATTATCTGTGAGTTTAGATCTACTGCTTTACCATGTTTAGTATACAAGCGGGTCTTACCATTGAAATTAAGTTGGTTGCTAGCTGCTTATATTTAATCCTTTGACACTGCTTTTTTTATAATTAATTGAAATACTGGGATGAGGTTTGAATTTGTAATGAGCTTAAAATATATTTTTATTTGAAGAGTTTAATGTATCTTAAGAAAGTTCAAAGCAAACAGCATACAGGGGTCAACATTTGTATTCATAGCATGGGATAAACAATGACGTGATTGAACGTGGGGGCAAATTATATATATAGTTGAATGAGTCTTCGCGCTAAGAAAAAACTATTTCAATACTGTTCTGTTCAAACTGAAACAATACATACATTACATTATGTTCTAAGCAAGTTCCAGACGTTATGTCCTAAGAATAAAAGCGAAAACTTAGGAACACAACTCCTTTGAACACAAAAAAAACATCTAAACAATATCTAAAATGATAGAAATGAAATAGTATTCTCTAAAGTGACTCAATATTTTAAAGATTTTTTTTTGACGTAGAATACGTCATTCTCGGAGGTAAGTAGGGTGGTTGGCCCAAAATACACTGTAGTGCTCAGTCTGCGTGAGCAGTCAATCATTCAAAAACACACTGCA
Organism: Pherbina coryleti; assembly: GCA_943735915.1. Taxonomy (NCBI): domain Eukaryota; kingdom Metazoa; phylum Arthropoda; class Insecta; order Diptera; family Sciomyzidae; genus Pherbina; species Pherbina coryleti. The sequence goes on from OX030949.1 coordinate 135,305,237, forward strand.
CTGATCAGTCTGCGTGAAATCAGTTTTATTTCGTGTACATGAACTGTGTTTGATTGTATTAGTGTGATAGATTTTGTGAACCCCTAAATAAAATATGACGACTTGACTTATGTGTGCGTGTCAGTCAATCGTCACTACAGCTTTTTCGGTGAGTGAAATTTCACGCACTTCACGTCCGCTGACTCACCTCCCTTGCCATAGAAACCCGGTTTCACGCAGACTGAGCACTACAGTGTATTTTGGGCCGTTGATAGTGATCAGGTGTCGGTATTTGTATAACTTGTTGAGCCTTTGGTGGGCCTAAAGTACTGATCGTACAATGTTGATGTTAGCACTTGTTGGTCTGCTTGATCCTCTGTAACTTATATAAATTTTACACAATTACATGAAATATAAAGCCAACATTTGATGTTTTTGTTTGCTTAAACTTGCTACCTAGTTATCGACAGTTTCCGGTTTTATCGACAAAACTATAAAATTTGTATGGCAGCCCCCATAAGGAGTGGTCGGAGGAAATAGGTGTCAACGGCAAAAATGTTCCTTTTGCAAAAGTAATGGGGGTCGGTCATACATATTAACGCTCTCCGGCACTCTCTTAAAGGTCATATGCTCAGGTGTGTGTATGGAATAAATAAACAAAAACCATAAAATTTGTATGGGAGCCCTCCTAAGGAGTGGTTGGAGGGAATAGGTGTCAAAGGTAAAGATGTTCCTTTTGCAAAAGTAATGGGGGTCGGTGATACATATTAACCCTTCCCGGCACAAACACAATAAAATTTGTATGGGAGCCCCCCTAAGAAGTGGTCGGAGGGAATAGGTGTCAAAGGCAAAAATGTTCCTTTTGCAAAAATAATGGGGGTCGGTAATACATATTAACCCTTTCCGGCACCCTCTTAAAGGTCATATGCTCAGGTCTATGGCATAAATATACAAAAACCATAAACTTTGTATAGGAGCCCTCCTAAAGAGTGGTCGGAGGGAATAGGTGTCAAAGGGAAAAATGTTCCTTTTGCAAAAATAATGGGGGTCGGTAATACATATTAACCCTTTCCGGCACTCTTTTAAAGGTCATATGCTCAGGTGTATGGAATAAATATACAAAAACCATAAAATTTGTATGGGAGCCCTCCTAAAGAGTGGTCGGAGAGAATAGGTGTCCAAGGCAAAAATGTTCCTTTTGCAAAAATAATGGAGGTCAGTAATACATATTAACCCTCTCCGGCACCCTCTTAAAGGTCATATGCTCAGGTCTATGGCATAAATATACAAAAACCATAAACTTTGTATAGGAGCCCCCCTAAGGAGTGGTCGGAGGGAATAGGTGTCAAAGGCAAGAATATTTCTTATGCAAAAGTAATGGGGGTCAGTCATACCTATGAATCCTTTCCGGCACTCTCTTAAAGGTCATATGCTCAGGTGTATGGAATAAATATACAAAAACCATAATATTTGTATGGGAGCCCCCTAAGGAGTGGTCGGAGGGAATAGGTGTCAAAGGCAAAAATGTTCCTTTTGCAAAAGTAATGGGCGTTAATACATATTAACCCTCTCCGGCACTCTTTTAATGGTCATATGCTCAGGTGTATAGAATAAATATTTTGCTAAATATTTTTTAAAAAAGATGTCATCAAAAGCGAATTGACTAATTCTACGTCTTGTGTTACGACATAGTCGAAACTACTGTATCTTTTTTTTGTATTTGACCCCTTTTCCACACGGCAATTTTTCTTGCCGGCACTTCTTTCTTTGTTTGTCAGACAAAGTAAAATCAGAATTGCTCAAGAAATCTTGCTGAGTGGAAACACAAATGGCAAGTCCAAAAGAGAACTGAAAACTTGCTGGCAAGAAAAACTGCCGTGTAGAAAAGGGGACTTGATGGCATATCGTGTTTCTGCGAAGACCGTAAAAAATATTTCCTTTAACCTTCAAACAAAATAATTTTTTTGTATCGTAAAAGGAGTTCATATGTCAATTTGACACAATACTTTATAACTTGAGATTTTAAAACAGTTTTATAATTTTAAAGTGATAATAAAACATGTTGTGTGTAGGATAATCAGTAATTTTCTGATGTAACATCGTTACATTTTACGGCGCAGGTTTTCAAGAAACTTAAAAACACATTTTTGCAAAATACTTCGGGGTTGCATGGAATTTTTACTCACTGAATAAAGGTTTTTAGAGAAAAGTAATAGAACAGTAAAGTTTAATTATTTAACCTAATGACTAATATATAAAAAAAAATAATAACATCATGGAACGCGGAGAGAACTGCTTCAGCAACGAAACTGCAAATTTGTTACATATCATTGTTACTTGGTAAGCAATGGTGCTATGGCTACAAATATATCTCAGTAAAGGTTGGGAATTAGCTCCCACGAATAAAATAGACAAACAATTTATGATGTTTTGAGCCCGTGGAGAGAGCCGCTATAAGATCAAAAATGCAACAATCATGCAATATTGTTGCATGAAACTATTACTCGCTTAATAAAGGTACTGCTGTTAATTTTATTTTACGACAGCAAAACATGGTTCTTTGACCTCATAACGAAATAGAAAAAAAAAATTTCACCATGACACCATAGTTGCAACCAGAGATCTGCATGAATTCATTTGATGTTTCAAGTTCCTTTAATTTTTCAACTCCCTGCAAGTCGAGGTAGGCAAACAACATGTTTGTGCGAATCATAGGAAGCAAAAATCAAATCGCCAAATGTAGAAACCTTAAAATGTAGAAGCTTGAAATATAGGAAAAAAGCAATTATTTTGCCTACAAACCCTTTATTTTCAAGTCTGTTTACGAAGTTCGTGGAATTAGCTTCGTGTTGTCAGTGTAAACTTCGATTCTCGAGTTGAGAAAACAGTCCGATCACTCCTTAGGGGGCTCCCATGCAAATTTTATGATTTTTGTGTATTTATTCCCTATACCTGAACAGGTGGGCTTAAAGGGAGTGCCGGAAAGGATTAATAAGTATGACCAACCCCCATTAATTTTGCAAAAGGAAAATTTTTCCCTTGGGGACCTATTTCCTCTGACCACTCCTTATGGTGGCTCTCATACACAGTTTATGATTTTCATATATTTATTCCATACATCTGTACAGATGACCTTTAAGGGAGCGCCGGAGAGAGTTGATTTGCATGACCGACCATTACTTTTGCATCTCCGACCACTTCTTAGGGGGGCTCCCATACAAATTTTATGATTTTTGTATATTTGTTCCTTACACCTGAACTGCTTTTAAGGGACGGCTTTTAAGGGACGGCCGGAGAAAGTTAATATGTATGACCGACCATTTTGTTTATTTTCTTCACCATTTTTGGTGTGGTCTTCTTATTTCATCGACTACTGCGATGTTTGTCTTGGCAGTTCGAACCGCCTCGTTTCAACTCTGCCACTCAATATTTTACTATTGAAAACGAAAGACCAGGCTTCTCCAGAGTAGAATCTATCTCCCTTGATATTGGTTGGACTGAGGCCTTTCAAATTAAAGTATTGTATCACATAATAATGACAATTTTTTCCAATTTTACAAATTCACTGAGAGCGTTCACTATTGATGGCTGCCAAACAAATGCTGAATAAAGTAGCGTCGCCAAACTTCAAACTGAAGCTTTATAAGGTTGGTACTTTCTGCCATCGTCATTCTTTTCAAACATCAACCGCTATCTATAGGTCGGTAGCTAAGGTAGGTTAGGTCGGGAACTTCTGGGACAACCCTCGTACCTACACCAGAGAAAGTTTTTACTCCTGGAAATTATAAAATAGCTTTTATCTCTGCTTGGAAGTCGGTTTTGCATTCCTGTTGAATTAAAAAAAACCACTTTAAAGATCATAACTTTCTGAAATTCCTGCATCTTCCTTCTTATTCTTATTTATTCTTCATAAATTTTTAATTTTCACTAATTAAACCTCATAAATTGTTAAAAGTAAATAATAATAAATAAACCCTTTTAAGTTCTTTTGTTTTTGTTGATTTTGATTTCGTTGGATTGCTGCGCTGGCAATTTAAGGCCACTTGAGATACTTTGAGTCACTTCATACCCCATGAATCATGCATCAAACTTAATAAATTTAAGATTAAAGTGGTTTCTTTGCCAAAATTTGTGCTTGTCATGACTCGCCTTTTATGAACAAAAATTAAAAAAAAAAACTCACAGTTGAAACTGTTACTTTGTACCAAAAAAGCAATATTTATTTAAAGATTTTGAATATATTTTAGCAAAGATGAACTTTTAAGTTCAAGCCAAAAATAATTCTTAACAGATTTGTTAGTATCAACGATTTAACTAAACAAAGCTAATATCGAGTTATTAACAACATCAATCAGTTAACATTCAATACATACTTAATAATAACTTGCAGGCATTTTTGTTTTTTTAGATTTTTACTTAAAAAGAAAAAACTCAAGCCCAGTCTTTTTATGTTTTGACCGCTTGACATTTTAAACTTTAGAGTTATGTCAGTGGAGCTGTTTTGTGGTTATTATTACTGCTGTTTTAATGGTTGCTGTTTTATTTGTTGTTGGTTTCTGTTGTTGTTGTACTTATGATTGTTATTGGCATCAATTCGCTTTTTGATAACTTTTATTCGCTAATGAATAAAATATTTTGATGAACCGGATTTTTAACCAACTGAAAACTTGATTAAAGAAGAAACTAGTACAACAAATACAACAACAACAAAACTGCGCATTGCATCAAAATCTCCCAACAACAATTAAACCTAGAAGATATAAAATAAAGCAAATGTCTTTTTAAGCGTCAAGTTAAGAAACCAACATGATTCACTTTGCTGACTTTTAATGAGCATAACCAAGAAATACCAACCAAGTTAGTAACAGCGACTAGCCAACGTAACCTTGTGTGAAAAAAAAAATTAATTATTTATTAGCTTGGTTTAAGAAACGTTTAGAGCTCTAATAATGCATGTATTTAAATTTTTACAGATAACTCATTTGTGCCAATGCCAAGACCGTGTTAGAGACACGATAAAATAAATTTGAAAAAAAAACCAACTATCTTCGACCGTGACAGGACTCGAACCTGCAATCTTCGGATTCGAAGTCCGACGCCTTATCCATTAGGCCACACGGTCCTTATATACCTTTCACTTGTGTATCCTTGATATACCAAGAATTTTCATTCGTTGTCAATTCCATGAATATATCTGATTAAAGCTGTGTTACCTTGGTGAATGCTTTACAGCAGCCGAAAGTGGCAAGGGTAGCTCCTGGGATTTTTATGTGTGTGAGTGTGTGCGGTGTTAGTGTGGGGTTGGTTTACTGGTTTCATGTTTAGGGGTTGATACTGTTGCTTGCTATAGTGATGTTTATGAGCTTATGCAACACTTTTGGTTTGTCTGAGCATAAACACAACATTGGACGGTTTATATGTGTCATGACAAAATTACTGAATTGAACAGAAGTTGCACAAATTATTTTTAAATTAAAACAAAAAAAAAACAAATGATGCTTATCTATGCAAAATTTCATTTTAAAATTCAGTTTTAATTAAGGCTTTAAAAATGCAAAATTTAAACGTTTAATGTTTGAAGCCTGTCGTTTTGTCACTATTGCGAATGCCTTTTTGAAGATTATTTGGGAGAAGCTGTTGCTGAAAAGCTTTTAAAAATTCGAAAAGCTTTGTGTGCGAAATTTTAGTTCCACTTTCGAAAACTGGTCCATTTGTTAATGAAAAAGTGCTATCGAAGTAATACAGTGTTACGTAAATTGCCATTTGGCGTTGTATATGTATCAATAATGAAAGAAACAAAATTACGCGTACCTCATTCCCGTTATCTAATGCTCTCTTTGAAATTGACGAAATTAAAAATAAATTCTTTCGAAAAAGTAAACTAAAAATATCTACTCTTCTGTATAAAAATATGAATATTTTCGTATACGAAAAATATGAATTTTTTAAACTTTTTATTTTTAAAAAATTTTTTTAGGATTTTTATCTCCTTAACTATTCTAGACAAAACTAAGTTGATTGTACCAATTGGTTAAGGAGGTCCATATACATATTATAAAAATAAAAAAAAATATTTAGGCGTGGATGTGGGAGTAAAATTATTCCAAAGTTTGACAATATCGCTTGTGATGTCATGCTCTCTCTCTCTCATTTTCGGAAGGCGTAATCTGGTTTCTATCATTCTTGTATAAATATATATATTTATTTTTTTAAGTTTTGAACCAAGGATTTCAGTTGTTAAACCATTCAGTGATAGATTAGCGGGAAAGAAAGAGCAACTTTTTCTAAGTTGGAGATAATTCTGTTACAATCTCAAGCAAACTTTTAATCTTTTTTGAAAAAGATTGCGCGGCGATAGCCGATATGCGCTGTACACTCTACAGCCCTGCCAAGTGATCTGAAACGAAAAAACCAAAAAAATTGTTAACATAGATGAAATGTTGTAGAATGGGGGCCTTGTAGATTTCCGATTTTAATAAAATCCTGGTACCGAAGACAATTTTTTCAATTTGGATTCTTCAAAAATTTCTGAACAACACCCTATCGAAAAGTATTTACTTTTAATATTTTGTGTGATCTTGACAACCCCATGGAACTTTTGAGACCTCTTTGAATGTGAAATTCGTAAAAGTTGTAATTCGATACGCTCTCATATGGGCAAATCCCAAAAATAGTCCACCAAGTGTGAGAAACTAAAGATGCTCCTTTTCTAAGAGCATTATTGTTTATTAAAAGCTTAATATATCTACATTTAAGTTCCCAATCAATTTTTTTTTTCTTGAGGTTTTATGTAATAAAAAAACAAGTGATTCGAGTCAATATTCGAGTAAAGTTTTTTTTGTTTTTTTCAGGTTGTTTACTGATCTAAGAACGCTATTGATATAAAAACTTTACGTATAAAAGCTTTTCTATTTCCCTTTGCACTTCTTTCTTCGCAAATTGGCGCCATAATAGGTTTGACAAAATTTGTGCATAACGGTGTATTTTGCAAAATAAATATGATTAACTCTGTTCTGACGTCCGACACATAAAAAGAGTTTTATTTAGATAGAATTGTTAAATCAAATTAAAAACAAAAATTGAAACCTGTTACATAGCAAGTTTATAACTGCTTATTTAAAATAGAAATAATTTTCAGCTCATATCAACTGGGCAAATTTAGTGATGTCCGAACGGTAGGCGACATTTTCAAATAGAATTGACGTAGAAATAACTTTTGTATATTACTTTTGTAGATAGTAAGCCAAATATTAAAAAAAAGTGCAGAAAGATCCAAAAATTTGCGAAATAATTAAAAAAAAACTTGATGATGAATTTCATAGAAAAGAAGCTGAAAAAGCGTATTTATCGCAAAAAGTTAAGGGAAAAAATAAAAACTACCACCAGTTAGCTAAACAAAATATGTGTGGGGCAGCCACGCATGGTAGAAGTGAAACTTGAACCCAAAAAAATAGAGGTTTTTAAGTGGTTAATTGATTTACTCTTGAATATAATCTTATTAAAAAAAGTCCCATTTCATATAATTGCAAGATTGTATAAAATCTGTTTTAAAACAATTTCGAAAAGTTGAATGTTATGATACCCTACCACCATCATACCATATTATCATCCGTGTATCACCACCGTCATTATGTATCATACCGGTATTATGAATTATACCGTCATAATGTAACATAAAACTATACCATGCTATCATTCCATGCTCACCTTACCACCATACTATACCATCAGAAAATACTATCATACCATACCATCATATTTTACCACCAAACCATACCTACCAACATTCCATATATCTATACATCATTTCATCGTACCATACCATAATACCGTACCATTAACTAATCATATTATAGCCATCATGCCATACCATCATATTATAATAATCATACCATACCATTAACCCTTATCCAAAAATTTTAAATAGAAAAACTTTCTTCAATTTGATCATACAAAAACATAAAGCTTTTTGTCGAGGTATGAATTCTCGAACTCCTTCTGTAGATGTCTTTAACTGAGGTTTCAGGAATTTGTTTCTTTTAAGCATCTTTAAAATTTAATTCACGCTGACACCTTGTAAATTTGTCACAACTTAAAAGCAATTTGGACAGGTTGTTGACAATTTGCGGCGAATTGGTGGTGACAAAAGGAAACGAAAATTGAAGATACACACGGGTTTTTATCGCCAGTTTTTTGTGAAGAAAAGACAAGGTATTTATTTCTAAAATTAAGGCAATAAACGCCAAGAAATTGAAAACTACGTAACATCGCTCCACAATAGATGGCAAAATATTAAAAATATTGCAAAAATGAAACCTCCATTTATATTGCTCGAACAGCCTATTTTTTGAACGTAGAGTAGATGTTTATATTAAAAATAATTAAAAAAAAATCTATAAGTAAAATAATGTAATGATGGAAACATTAATGACGTCCGACACATGACGTCCGAACAATAATAAATATTACAAAAATAAAACCAATAATAAAAATTTACGACTATGCTTGCTTTTTTGTATATTTCAGTTAATTCTAAACGTTTCATTCATATAATATTATCTCGTAGCTCGAATCAGTTCGCTGCAAATAGCAGATTTTGCAATTAATATCAAAACTACTTCTATTTCAATAACGTCCGAACGCTGAATATCAAAACCACTGTTCATATACTTACACTTATATTGTAGTTTTTTCTGATATTTATAAATAGCAGCCGCTTAATACTGAATGTTGCACCAGTTACTTTTTCCTAAACAAAACATTTTCAGCATTTTAATTGGAAAAAAATGCGTCCGAATGTGACGTCCGACACGTAGGATTTGGCCCTTATACATATGTTGAAAATCTAGCATTAGGTTAGTTAGCACCTCTTTTATTTGATTTAAAAACATAACTGATTTGCAAAACTGGCAAGTTTGAAGGGAAAATAAAAGAAAAAAAAAATGAAAGCATTTTTGAATTTTGTACTTAACAAAATTGCATCCCGAACATTATCGTGAATTATTTTCAATTTTGTAAGAAATATTTCATTTTTACCAGTCAAATCTTTCTTCTTAACATAGTCATTTCACATTACTTCTGGTGTATTTTTTTGTATAATTATGGGTTTTAAGCTTGTTTTTTTTTTGCCGTAAAGTATTGTCCTTTGACCATCTCCTATGAAAAAAGTGGGAAAAAAAAATATTAAGCATTAATTTTCTTAAAATATTTCACTGACAAAAGACTATTGTCTCTCTTGATAATAATGGTTGTATTTAAAGACATTAATGAACTACGTTTTAATATAAATAGAACTAACAGTCCAATCTCATGTTCACTTTGCGGTTCTTCATCTCCTACGATTCTCTTAAATAAATTGAATTTGTATCCAAATCAAACGCTTGAAGTCTTTTTTGTATTACCTCAAAACTATGCATTGCTTTGTATAGCATTCAACTATAAATGTTAACGATCCTTCAAATATTATGTTTATTACTTATACATAAATAAATATTTACAAAATAAGTAATTTTTAATATTAGCAAAAAGCTCAAGATCTTATAAAAGCGAAAAATACCATCATATAAATGGTTCTCCATATAAATAAAAAGGCTCTGAAAATCTTACAATATTTATGAAAGTCATAACTTTTCCGACAACAAGCCACGTACTATACACTTTGACAAGTCAGTAACTTTTTGAATTTCCCGCGTAGTTACTTCAAATGCAACAATTATCCTGTCAACTACCATCTGTAAAGAGACTACTGTGAAATTTTGAGCAAGCTGCGTCATTTAGTTTGTGTTTGACAGTCATTGAAAGCAGACAACCTCATGAACTTCGACTAAAATGGAAAAAGTTAATTTCGTGATGGTAGCTCATCAATCATAAGTATCATTATTTTTTTGCATAAAAAAACCATCACCGAAACCAAGAAAAAGCTTCATAGATACCATGGGGACTCTGCACCAATAATTTCAATGGTTAAGAAGTAGTTTACTGAATTTCGTTAGGGTCGTACTCAGTTGCGTATCTACATACGAACTGAAAGGGCTTAGACCCCTTCCCCCCTTGGAGGGGGACTTCCCTCTTTGTAGTGGAAAAAAAATGAAAATAATCCCTAAAAGCCGTTTTAGCCTACAATACTGTTATCTTAGCCATTCCCCCCTCGGGTGAAGCCTAGATCAGTCACTGGTTGTACCAGCACAAGCTGGTAAAATCCTGATATGATAGAAGATGTTCGGAGAATGAATGTGCGTGGGAAAATTGAGGCTGTAGGCATCTCATATGAGCGGCTTCATCACATTTTACATAAATATTTGGACATGGAGAAGCTATCTCGCGCGATGGGTGCTGTGATTGCTTACACTCGACCATAAGCGCCGCCGTGTGACTACTTCAAAGGATTTTTTGGCGATGTTCAACCGCAATCCGAAGGAGTTATTGCTCTGTTTTGTAACTGTAGATGAAACATGAATACATCACAACACACTAGAGACCAAGGAACAGTCATAGCACTGGACTATTCACGGGTGAACGTTAACCAACGAATGCCAAGGTGGGTCTATCGGCCAACAAATTGCTACCCCATTCACCATATTCTCCAGATTTAGCCCCCTTATTTCCAAACAAAAAAATGGCTAGGCGGTAAGAGATTTGGGTCGAATGAAGAGGTCATCTCTGAAATGCCTATTTTGTGGACCTTGATAAAATTTGAAAGGAATAAACAATAGTGGCGTGCGTGGCGTAGTTGGTTAAAGTGCGTGGCCGCTATGTCAACGAACCTGGAGACTCGGGTTCGAACCACAGCAGCGACAGAAAATTATTTGAATTAAAATGATTTTTCTGTATGGCCGCCACCTCTCTGTAGACAATGGCAAACCTCAGAGAGTAATCAAAATGCCATGTAAAGCTTCTTGAGAATAAGAACATTCCGTTCATTGCCGTTCGGAGTCGGCGTTAAACCTGTAGGTCCGTTTCTCGGTCAATTGTGTACAAACTTAATAACACGCACAACACAATTGCTCATAAGAAGCTAGGTCGGAGTCCTTTCAAGGGCTGAAATTACCAGTTATTTATTTTATGTTTTTTTTTAAACAATCTAAAAGGAGACTATGCTGAGAAATAAAACGCTTTTATATCGCAACAAATACCTTTTATTCAAAGAGTTTCTGACTTTTCAATTTACCCTCCTATGTATATTCTAGACTCTGCTTAACAATATTAGCTTGCTTTCAAATCGATTCAAGTTTTTTGGAAGATATATCGAACATGGTGTATAGCAATGATCTATTCTTATTCTTATTGCGTTGTTTTGGTTTTAAATGTGAAATAAAACCACTTCGCATTACATTTTAAAAATTACATGCTCCAGTTAACATTAGAAATAATTAACATAGAAAAACCAAAAAATTTGCAAAGTTGCGGCAAAAAATTAAAAATGATTAAGCGAAAAAATAAAATGCAATATCATTGCGCATAACTTTTGTAGATAATCAGCAAAAATAATAGTAAGTGAATGTAATATACAGTTGTAATACTACTACATGAGCATTATATTATACGTAAACAATTTTTTTTTTATATCTAAGACATACATATTTATAAATGAAAACGAAAGTATTTTCTCTATTATTTACTACGTAATTCGGTGGATTTATCATGCATGCCTTTATTAATAGATAATTAATATTTTTATACACTGTAGTCAAGGGGTAGCAATATAAGCAATATAATATAGCAATATAAACATTCCTTACAGTGTAATCAACTAGTTTAAAACCAGTCTGCATACTAGTTGAAAACTGAGCAGTACTAGTTCAAGATCGTTTTTTTTATATACCAAACCGGTATTTTTAACATGGCGATGTCATAGAAAATATCAACTGTCCTATTCAGAACAGATGAATACTAGTTTACACATGTTGGTTTTCTCTCATTAGTCCACACAACCTAAGCCCACCGCTCATTTGTCCAATTTTCATGTTCTTGTGCAAATTTGAGACGCATCTATCGGTGACGTGAAGTCAACAATGGTGTTTTCACTTTTGGGGGGGGGGCTTTGAAACCGGTTCTTTTATGCACTACGAAAAGTCACGGAGGGGGACGGGGGTAAAAAAAAATCGAAAATCGGTTACGTAGCTAACGGACGACTCCTAAGGTAAATGTTAATGCACCACAGGAAAGCAAAGGGAAGCGCAAAAGCAAAGGCGAACGCAAATGCAAAAGCAATAGTAAAAACTAAAGCTAAAATAAAATCAAACACTAAAATAAAATCAAACACTAAAACAAAACTAAATGCAAAAACAAAAGCAAAAACAAACGCAAAAACATTATGTTGACATTGGCACGTCAATATCTCGAACTCTGTAGATATACAGTCAAATATCGTTTTTTTTTATGTGAAAAATATGGTTTAAGTGGTCGTGTCATGTCCATATTTCGTATTAGTCAATAATAGCCGCATAAACCTATCAAGAAATCCTTATTATTTTAAAATTCTCTGAAATTTTTTCCGACCCTTCATTGTGATGAAAGCACTGCCACATAGCGAACGAAGCAATGGAATTGTTGTGGACGAAAATTGAGGGGAGAGTTATCCTGCTTCACAACGATGTAAATTGACCTCCATGATCATGCGATTTGACACCGTTGAAATTTTTGACGTTACAACGTTACCGCAACGTTTACCGCACAGGTTTCCAGAAAAGTTGAAAAAGCCTTTATTTTAAAATGCATCAGCGTTCCATGGTATTGTTTCTCGCTGAGGAAAAGTGCAATGATAAAATTACGGGACGACAGTAAACGTTAATGTTTTGACTTTATGACATATATAAGAAATAAATTCAAAATCAAAAATTCAAAATTCCGACATCGGTAGTCGGAGGAAACGGCTTAAGAAAAGAATCTGAAAATTTGTTACATGGAGTTATAACGTGATATGTATGTGTGTTACGGTAAAGTATGTCAGTAAAGGTAAGTTCTAAGCCCTCATAACTAAAATAGATAAAAAATTCAAGACTTCATGAGACTGTAGAGAGAGTCGCTACAAAATCGAAAATGCAACAATCACGAAACGGCGCTGCATGGAATTATTATGTGGCACGGTAAATTTATAAAACAGAAATTAAGGATTTATACTTGGCCTTATGACAAAAATAAAAAAAATTCATTACACTGTCGTCAGATCGCGTAGGTAACCATAATTAAATATTGCTGCATGAAATTATTACTCGGTTACTAGAGGTTCTACGATAGATTTTTTTCTACGGCAGCAAAAATGGCTTCTTTAGCCTCATGACGAAAATAGAACAAACCACAATAAGCCACGATACCACAAAAGTAGCCGCTTAATGCAGTAAAAATGCAAGAGCAATGAAAAAACGTTGCAAGAAATTGTAACTTCGTGACTGTTGGCGCTTTGGTAAATTTGATTGAACGACAGAATAGCTAAGGTTTTCAGCCATATGAAAAAAATATGGCGCCATGAGGAATGTCAGGAAACCGCTAAAAGAAACCTAAATGCACAATCATTGCATCGGTATATTGCATGACGATAAACCAAAAGCAAAATTTAAAGTAAAACTAAAAGCAAAACCAAAATCAAAAGCAAAGATTTGGACAAAGACTAGGACCAGTAACAAGATAAGGAATAGGACAAAGTTTTGGAAAAATCTTAGAGAATGGAATTGGATAAGAATTAGGAAAAGGAACCCGACAAGGAATGGGAAAAGGACTAGGACAAAGACTTTAGCACACTTTTAACAAATAGGGACAAAATTGGGAAAAGGATAAGGACAAGCATTTTGACATACTAAGTACGAGTATAAGATTTCGGACAAAGTTTGCGAAAAGAAAGGGGGCAAGGATTAGGAAAGGGATTTGAACAAGGGTAAAGTCAGAAATTTGGACATGGGTCAAAACAACAATTTGGACAAATATAAGAATTAGGATTAGGATAAGGCCAGGCTTAGGAAAGAGTAAAGTATTGAGGCAAGCATAAGCACAATGATAAAAATACGCTGTCACGTCAAAACTGACGGGTGTGTCCACGATACAGCCAATTTTTTTATTTATAGAATTTTTTTAACCAAAAAATGTATGCTTAATATCCAAGCAGAACTCCTGAATTGAAAGACAATGCGTCTTTTATGAAATTAAGGCGAAAATATGTCATAATGTCATCGAAAATTTCGTCAAAAGAGCAAAAGAGTGCCATTAGTCGCGAAGCGGCCATTTACCGGATATTGTGTTTCATATAGATATTCTGTAAGGAAGTCAATTTCAAAGTCGAAATAATTTTTATTTCGGGATACCAGGCTTTAAATTTTCGAAATTTCAAATTGAATTTTTCTTGAAATTGCAATCTTTTATAATCAATCGTGTAAAAAAGCTGATGTTAAAGTTAAATGATGAAACAACCTCATTGTCTACAGTCATAAAAATTTCTGGGGAAAAAAAGTTTGGATTGATTTTTTTTTCTTTCAACAACAGAAGCCAAACATTGTTATTTTACATTTGATGACCAAAAGATTAGAAAAAGGGCAAAATAAAACCTTAAAAAAAATTTATTTATTACATCTTCAAATCACCTTGATATTCAAATTAAATTATTTTTTTCTTGATTTAATTAAAAAAAATTTAAGAAATTAAACTCCCTACTCCAAACATAACCTATACGTCTGCACTCTTTATTACAATAAAAACATACGCAGCATTATTTCAAATAAATTAAATAACGTGTTTTTTTGTTTAATTTCATAAAATTTTTTCTTAGTGGGACACCCTTTATATACTTTAAATCTTAAATTAAGTCAAGGTTAGAACCTTAGCACTTAACCCAAAAAGTTTATTGAATACAAAATTCTTATGTAATCAGTCATAAATATGCTATTAAAAAAAAACTCCGGCAATAGTCGAAAAGTGTTAAAAGTATTGGAAATAAAAAACAGGTTGTATTTTACAACGGTTCTACAAAAGATTCAATAAAATATGCAAAAATGTTTCAAGCTTTACCAGTTTCAGTTTTAAAAACTAATGGTATTTCGATCTGTCTGTCTGTCTGTGATCTGTTGATGCTGAAAGTGAAACCAAACTAAGAGCAAGGCAAAATGAGAAGAACAACAACTAGAAGTTTGTGATATGAACCTAATTAATGCTTAATTCTTATAAACTTGAAACTAGCCAATTTATGCCAACAGCGCAATTGGCAAGAAAACTTAGAGAACTAGCTTAAAACTATTATATTGCAAATTATGGCACACAGAACAAGAGATACACTAGTTAAATGGAGTTATAATAAGCGAGCAATTTCTTGTATACAGCTAAATTACAAGAAATACTTCAGTTTTCTTTGGGTTATTTTTTTTATAACTACTTCTAGTCAAGGCAATCCGGTTATACCATTAGGTTAGTACAACGTCATTGTGGCATGGACATGAGCTAGAGCTATTTGAAAGCAAAGCGCATTTTATGGCTCAAGTATCTGTTGTATATTCATGCTGGGGTGGGTTACTTGTTTATGAAGTATGAATTATTTTCTAGTTCTAGTCAATGCAGCCGTCATGTGGTTTGAGGTGTGGATTCTATGATTTACTACTGACCATATATCAAATGGTCAATTTGCATAAATTTATGTTTAAAATGAAGAGAATAATGAAATCATCAAGATTTAAATCGTATATTTTTCACAGAAACTAAAAATTTCTTCGTCATAATAATTTCCATATTATGACGATTTTCAGCCTACGCATATTCTATTCTTGATCACAAAACACGTTAAAAGAATATTCACAAAAACAGAGAAAATACCATCTAAGCATTAAGAGAAGATTTCAAATCTTTCTTAGACTCGTTATGATTATTTTTCCAGATCAAATATTTTTATGGTGAATATGATTGGTTTCAGAGAACAGCTTGATTGCATTCAAATGGCATTTCGAATGTATCCTCAATATACGAGCACCGAATGTGCCTTCTGCATTAAAATTAATGCGCGAATACATGCACCAATCGCTGCGGGTACGAATACCATAGAGTACGAGCGAACGCGATTACGAATGCCTACGACACAAGAATACCCAACGAAGCGAGACATGAGCAGCATTCGCCAAAAGCAATGAATATCCATGATTTTATATCCATTCGCACAAAGAAAAAAAATGGTAAATATTAAAGCAAAGGGAAACAAACAACACAAAGTGCTGCTAGAGAATGGCAGAGAAGTATCAAAACAACAAAAATGCATGCAGCAGCAAACACTCGAGTGTTAAGCGAAGCATCCGAATGTCTGCATTGTCTGTATGCTTTTATATATATTCGCAATCGTTACAAACTGTGCTTAGCACCAATCGTTGTTTACGAACTGCATTGTATGCATTAATTTTTGTGTGCGATTGTGGCTGACGACGATTGTTATCCGAGTGGCAAAAAATTACGATTGGGCTTGTGCAAATCTCTGATTGGTTTCATAAGATGGATATTTTATGATGATTACGTTATAATGAGTATGGTACGGTTGGTATTGTATGAGTATGATATGATGGTTATTGCAGAATGTTGTGATGGTATGATTGGTATAGTAAAATAAGTACCATGATATGTTGGTTACTACGGTTTGATTTAATAGTATGGTATGATGTATGCATATGGCATGATTGTTGAGATATGTTTGATTTGGTTTGGTATGATGGATGTTGTATCATAAAAATCATCTTTTTGGAATAGTTGAAATAGTTTGATTGAAATTGTATGATTGAAATGTTATCAAATGGTTTTTGTCGATTATGACATAATGGGTGTAGAATGGGGGTTGAATATTATGGAATTCGTCTGAGGGATATGGTATGAAGGCTATTTTCAAAGGGCAAGGTGAAAAGCCTCTGAGAATTGAAATAAGAAATAATTAATTTGGTCAAAACTTGTTTTTTTATTCTCAATATAATCTCCTTGCAGCCCTATACACTTCGTTCAAAGTTCTTCGAATTTTATATAACATCCAGTGAAGGCCGTGGCGCAGTGGGTAGAGTGCGTGACCCATACGCCAGAGAACCCTGGTTCAAATTCCATCTGACACAGAAAGTTTTTTCAATTGAATTAATTTTTCTGTTCGGCCGTTATTTCATTGCAGATAATGGCAAACCTCAGAGAGTAAATAATGCCATGTAAAGCTACTTTAGAGCATCAAATTTGCCGTCCGTGGCGTCGTGGCGTCGCACATTGGTTGAAGAGTGGCCGAAATTAATTTTTTTCATGTTCGCCGATTTGGATAATTTTTTGGTATTTTGTTGTCAGATATCTGAATATTATGATTCCTTAATATTAGGCTGATATATTCATTATTTGTTTGGACAGACATGCTCGAAGTTCATATATGTTCGCGTGTTTAAAATGGCATGCAAATTTACTGTATATTCAATCTTTTGGTACAGTCACAGTAATCTTATCATTTGACTTTGTTATATATTTTCGTAAGTGACAATTATCATAGATGACATTTGCATTAAAAAAAGTTGGAAAAAGTGCCATATAAAAAATTTCGTAAAACGAAATATAAACAACATCACAATTTCTATGTTCATCAACTTCAGTGTATTGCATCTTTTTAGCCCTGTGGAGCCCTGTTTAACGAAAGATGTCAAGTTACAGCTTGAAGTCTCAGCTAAAAGTAAAAAAAAATTCAGCTGCTCAAATCTGCAAATCAAAAAATTTGAGTACGATAATGATGTTAAAAAATTATTAAAAGACTATGCTTAAATTACTTATTCATGTTTGTTCTATTTGTTTTTTTCTATGGGAGGTGGGCGTAAAAGTGGGCGGATGAGGTATATATTTTTAAGAGCCCATTCTACAATTATAATATATATTTTTTGTGAAAATTGAGTTGATGCAGCAAAAATCAAGGGAGTTATGCCACTTTTTCAATACAAGTTGTATGGGAAGTGGGCGTAAAAGTGGGCGGATATTTTTCAAATTTCACACAAATGATTCTGAGTGTTTAAAAATTATATGTGCCAAAAAACAATGCCGTAGGTCAAAATTTAATTTTCTCTTTGTATGGGAGATGGGCGGAACATTTTGATTTTTCCATTTTTTTCTTGATTCAAACAAAAAATGCCTATGAACCAAGTTTCATTGTCCTTCGACAACTTCTTCTATTTTTAGCCGCTCGTTCTATGAACTTCAACCAATGTGCGTCGTGGCGTCCGTGGTATAGTTGGTTAAAGTGCGTGGCCGCTATGTCAAAGAACCTGAAGACCCAGGTTCAAACCACAGCAGCGACAGAAAATTATTTGAATTAAAATAATTTTTCTGTACGGCCGCCACCTCTCTGCAGACAATAGCAAACCTCAGAGAGTAATCAAAATGCTATATAAAGCTTCTTGAGAACGAGAACATTCCGTTCATCGCCGTTCGAAGACGGTGTAAGCATGTAGGTCTGGTTCTCGGTCAATTGTGTACAAACTTAATAACACGCACAGCACAATTTATCATAAGAAGCTAGGTCAAAGTCCTTTCAAGGGCTGAAATGGCGATTCATAGCCATGGATAAAACATGCGTCCATTACTTTACACCCGAGACAAAGCAACAGTCAAAACAATGGACTAAAAGGGGAGAATCAACTCCAAAGAAGGCGAAGACAGTTGCAACTGCAGGCAAGGTTATGGGTTCAGTTTTTTGGGATGCGCGTGGAATAATTTTCATTGATTATCTTCACAAAGGAAAAACAATCAACGACAAGTATTATGCAAACTTATTGCAGCGTTTGAGTGATGAAGTCAAGAAAAAACGGCCGCATTTGGCGAAAAAGAAAGATTTGTTCCATCAATGCAATGCACTAATTCATAAATTCGATTTCGCAATGGCCAAAATCGATGAGTTCAAGTTCGAATTGCTTCCACTAGAAGCATTTATTTGCTAGCCACTAGTCACTATATTTGACCCCCACGTATTATTCTGTTTCCAAACTTGAATAAAATGGGTTAGTGGTAAAAGATTTGCTAGCAATAAAGAGGTAGGGTCAGCGGTAGATGGCTATTTTGAGGAGCTCGCGGGTTCTCACTATTGAAGTGTGAAAGAGGGTATTTAAGCTATTGAAGATCGCTGGAAAAAGTGTATGGAGCAAAAACAGGAATATGAAGATAAAAAAAAACATAATTTTTCCCCAAAATTTTTTGTGTTTTCTTTGCTAGATCGGGTACTTCTTGAACTACCCTCGTATCAGGCACTTACGCATTTTGAACAATATCCAACTGCCTTATACTTAAATCCGTCCGTACATTTTAAATTTCACACAAATAACGTCGAAGTAGATATATGTATACTTAATTTTTGCCCTCACTTTGAAGCATCAATTTGTATAAAAAAGATAACCCTTAAGTTCTCCATTACAATACTGTTAAAATAGTTGTGCCTCATCATTAATCACAAGTTCAATAAACATTGCAATACAGTGTTTCATGTTCAAGGACTTCCTTGCGGACATCCAACTCGAATAAATATAATGATCCAGCACAGTTTTCAAAAGCTTAAAAATACACTATCACTTTTAATAGGAAGTTAAATCAGCAAAGATTCATTAAACCGTAGAAGTGTCTCTACACACATTCACAAGAGCCCGCATCTTCGCAGCCTTCACATCCTATTCATGTTCTTATAGATACTTCTGCAAGAATGCAGTTTCGTGATTATTTCGTGGCAGGCACTCAACAGAAACAAGTTAATGCAGATGCTAGAGGCTTTTATAGCTTTTATGTTTTGTTGCAATTCGGACTTTATTTAACTTTTTCATAAAGACAAAAAAAAAATTAATTCTTATAGGTCTTCATTTATTTTTAGGCTTATATGAAATTTTATACTTAGCTGGTTTTTCCACTTCTTAACATATATTTTTTTTTCTTTTTTTCATTTGCAGCACATCAATATCGTTTGTCGTTGGTAAGCTGACTGTGGGAGTTACATACATAGATGTCTGCCGTAAGACATCGCCCTCTGGCTCCGCCAGGTACGGGTGGCGGCGATAGTGATGACAATTTCACAGACGATGAGAGCACACCATTAACGCAAGATATTTATGGCGGAAGGTAAGTTCGACAATTGGCGAAATAGGAAAATTTATGCAAGCTGTTGGCCACAAACAGTAAAACACGAAAAGAAAATGAAGTGGAAAATTTTAATTTAACTTGCATGCCAGTAGCTCGTTGTAGTAGTGGTATCTTGAATGATGGGAGTTGTGCAAGAGTCTTCCTCAATAAACTTAGTACATGCATGTGAGTGTCAATTGAGATTTGTTTGATAACGAAAATAATGAATGTCGTCTCTCTACTGTACGCTTGTCGTACACATATCTCCAAAGATTTTTGTCATTGACATTTTGATGTAACGTCATCCTTTCTTTGTTCACTGTTTATTAAATAATATTTAAACTGTAGTTGGAAATAAATAAATGAACTTAATGAAAGTTAAAAACTCATTTTGGGTATTCTGAATAATTTTGAAGTAAGAAGACAATATAATTGTTATTCAACATTTCACTGCACCAAAAGTAGGGCAAATTTGAGATATGAATTGTATTCCTTACATTCACTTTTTCTGAAATTTTTTTAGGTTGACACGCAACTTTTATTTGTGACTAATAATTTTGACTAATAATTGTTATTTTCCAAGAATATTGTTTTTGGTTACCAATACCAATCATTGAGAAAACAAAATCATATAATTTTATAATTATTTTTTATATTTGACTTTGGTTGAGTTTTACAAACATTATGTTCTTCAAATTCTCCTCCGCACAATTACATCGTAGGTCATTCAGGACAAGTCTTAGAGCTGAAAAAGTTTTTTCAACCGTTACTTGTGTAACTGGTTAATACTGCTTGAAAAATACAAGCGAGTTGCCATAACATGGGTGATGAATATTTATTCTTTCTAAAAAAATAACAATTATTAGTTAACTTAAAAAAGATTTTCGTCAAAAATAAAAGTTGCGCGGCAACCTAAAAGAAAAATTCTCTGAAAAATAAAATATATCTATAAAAAAAATATATTACCATTAATATTAAAAATTACACTGTGTGACACCAAAAAAATAACTGAAAAAACTCCAATGGTTTCTGATAGCCATTGGTCCATAATAGGGATGTAACGGATCTTCGAATTCGGTTCCGAAAGGTCGGAACTTCCGATTGATTTTATACCACCGACTTCGGTTCCGATAATTTTGAATCGGACTTATAACGAAGATCGAAACGCATTGATTCGATAAATTCGATACGATTTGACGAATCTCACACTCGAGCGCAGTTTTCCGTAAAATAATTTTGATTACTTATAAACTCTCTGAGCTGAGCACTGTGCTGAGCTGAGCACTGGTAACACTTCACCGTTAACGTTTGCTTATTTTCCTTTTCTTTTCTCCGTTTTCCTTTTCGATCTATTTCGATCGAATCTTACATATATTTCTTTTACTCAGATTCCGACTCCGATAAATCAAAATGAAAAACTCTGGTTCCGACTTCGGTTCCGGTAAACTCACCTCCGTAACATCCCTAGTCTATACACTGAAAAAAAAAACTTATGCAAAATTAACAAAAAACCCAGTATAACTTATCAGATGTCTTTGGAAGTTTTTAGCCTCCTAAGTTTTTTGTCAAAACATCTAATTTTTACATGTATAACTTATGGATATTGATGAGGATAAATAAACTAAGTATTTTGTAATTTATACATTATGGCTGTAAATATTGAAGTATTAATATTAAAATTGAGCATACATATGTTCAAAAACCTATAAGAATTGCATTATTGGGTTTCCATAGCATCGTTTATTTGAGGGTTCTGCTCATCATCAGCACTGAATATTTTTTGGGACGACCAGTTTGCAACCAACGCATGTAACTTTTTTCCCATAACGCATCTCCATAGGCTTGGTAATTTGGTGAAACCTTTCCTCGTTCTCGTCGAACTCTGATGCCAATTGATTTTTTAAATACTCCAGATGGTAATGGAGAAAATGTATTTCAAGAGACATTGATACTCCTTATTTTTCAAAAGATGTAAACATGATTCTCTCCAGCTCTGCAATTTTCCGAGCGATTATTTCCCAGAAAGTTTAAAATGACCAGTTTTGTAGCGTTCCAAGCAGTCAGATTGTCCACATTTAAAATTGTATCAAAAGTTGAGCTTTTACTGAAGGTCTTAAATCAAAATTTTACTAAGTTTAGGAGTTGAAGGAAATTAACTACGGCCCATAGCATAAAATGTGACCTTGAAAAACCTTGGACGATATGTTCTATGGACCAATGGCTATCAGAAATCAAAAACAGTGCAACAATGCAATGATTTCGTATTGGACAATCCGAAAGTGAAAGTGCATGAGATAGCTACAGCCGTAGGCATATCTAGTGGGTCGGGTGTTTCAATTTTACATGAATATTTGGGTATGAAAAAGCTAACTGCAATATGAGTGCCGCGATCGTTAGCAATCAATCAAGAACATGAACATGTTCGCACTTCCCAACAATGTTTGGACATATTTAGACAAAATCCGAATGATTTTTTGCGTAAAATAGTGACCATAGATGAAACATGGATACACCACTACACACCAGAATCGAAGGAATCAACAAAATATGAGTAGGCCCCAGTGGAAGTACACCAAAGCGTGCGAAGACTCAACAAACGACCGGAAAGGTGTTGGGGTCAGTTTTTTGGGATTTAAGTGGCATTTTGTTCATCGAATATTTAAGAAAAGGAAAAATAATCAACAATGACTATTACTGTACATTATTGGACCAATTGAAGAATAAAATTGCAAATAAGCGGTCTTATTTATAATAAAGCAAAAAATTATCTTTTTGCAAGATAATACTCGAGCTCACAAATGCACGAGTGACGCTTTGAACTGCTTCCTTATCTCCCATATTCTCCAGATTTGGCCCACAGCGACTATTATCTATTTCCAAACTTAAAAAGGTGGCTCCAGGGAAGGAGATTTGGAACGAATTAACAGGTCGAATTAGAAACTCAAGCGTATTTCGGAGATCTTGAGAAATTTTGCTATTGAAAGGGCATTGCAATATTAGAAAATCGATGGAATAAGTGTATCGAGCTAAAAGGGGAAGAATAAACAATAATTTTGGCAAAAATCGTCTGTTTTTTTTTTGTTAGGCCGGCAGCATCTTGAAAGCCCAGTAGTTCTTTTGGGATTATCGATATACTTCCTTCGGAAGAGTTGAATGATTTTTTGCGAGCTTTAATTTTATGATCTTAGAATGGTGCATTAGGTTGGTAGAAACTGGGATCTGGTGGGTAAGTACTAGAACAGAGTGCTTGACTGCAATTACATTTAGAGCAGAGGTGCCCAAGCCCTATGCACTTGGTGCACATTTGTTTTTGTAAAAGCACTTACGCATAGGCTGTGCATTCTAATATACACACACAGCACTCCGCACTAAGCAATACAAAATACACAAACAAATTTGTCTTTTTTGTTTTTGATCTTTTTTCGTTGCTTATACCGAAGTGCAAGCAACAACACTTTCGTATGCTTTGTTGGTACATTTTGCTGACAGTGATCTTCTACATATATTTTGTTGTTGTCTAACGTAGTATGCTTTCGTTTACGAAAGTTTGTAGGATTTTATATGTATTAGTGTTTGCACTTCCATAAGAAAGTTTTGGGCACCCCTGATTTAGAGCATAAAGGTTGGACTCCTCGAAACAAAAACATTGATATATCATTCTTTTAAATGCCGAAGATACGAAGAAAAACTTGCGCGACCCAACAAAACAACTTTTTTGGACGTAGAATACGTCATTCTCGGAGGTAAGTAGGGTGGTTCATAGTGTTCAGGTGTCGGTATTTATATAACTTTTTGAGCCTTTGGTGGGCCTAAAGTACTGATCGTACAATGTTGATGTTAGCACTTGTTGGTCTGCTTGATCCTCAATGCGACAAAAATTCATGTTAGAACTCTCTAAATTATATACATTTTACACAATTACATGAAATATAAAGCCAACATTTGATGTTTTTGTTTGCTTAAACTTGCTACCTATTTATCGACAGTTTCCGGTTTTATCGGCAAAACCATAAAATTTGTATGGGAGCCCCCTAAGGAGTGGTCGGAGGGAATAGGTGTGAAAGGCAAAAATGGTCCTTTTGCAAAAGTAATGGGGGTCGGTCATACATATTAACCCTCTCCGGCACTCTTTTAAAGGTCATATGCTCAGGTGTATGGCATAAATATACAAAAACAATAAAATTTGTATAGGAGCCCCCCTAAGGAGTGTTCGGAGGGAATAGGTGTCAAAGCCAAAAATGTTCCTTTTGCAAAAGTAATGGGGGGTCAGTGATACATATTAACCCTTTCCGGCACAAACACAATAATATTTGTATGGGAGCCCCCCTAGCGAGTGGTCGGAGGGAATAGGTGTCAAAGGAAAAAATGCTCCTTTTGCAAAAGTAATGGGGTCAGTGATACATATTAACCCTTTCCGGCACAAAAACCATAAAATTTGTATGGGAGCCCCCCTAAGGAGTGGTCGGAGAGAAAAGGTGTCAAAGTCAAAAATATTCCTTTTGCAAAAGTAATGGAGGTCAGTCATACCTATGAACCCTTTCCGGCACTCTCTTAAAGGTCATATGCTCAGGTGTATGGCAGAAATATACAAAAACCCATAATCTTTGTATAGGAGCCCCCCTAAGGAGTGGTCGGAGGGATAAGGTGTCTAAGGCAAAAATATTCCTTTTGCAAAAGTAATGGAGGTCAGTAATACCTATGAACCCTTTCCGGCACTCTCTTAAAGGTCATATGCTCAGGTGTATGGAATAAATATACAAAAACCATAAAATTTGTATAGGAGCCCCCCTAAGGAGTGGTCGGAGGGAACAGGTGTTAAAGGCAAAAATGTTTCTTTTGCAAAAGTAATGGGGTCGGTGATACATATTAACCCTTTCCGTCACAAACACAATAAAATTTGTATGGGAGCCCCCTTACAAATTTTGATTGGAGGGAATAGGTGTCAAAGGTGTCAAATATTAACCCTCTCCGGCACTCTTTTAAAGGTCATATGCTCAGGTGTATGGAATAAATATGTTGCTAAATAGTTTTTAAAAAAGATGTCATCAAAAGCGAATTGACTTATTCTACGTCTTGTGTTACGACATAGTCGAAACTACTGTATCTTTTTTAATTTTCTTTCAAAAATGCTTCAGATTAGATGGTATGCTGCGTACTTTTTTTCGATATGGTCTACTTGACAGCATATATCACGTTAGAGTAGTAACAGTAAATATCTTTCAATCCCATTGAGAAACACTTTGAGGTCTCTGTAATAGATGTAACTTATTTCTTAAATTCGAAAGTTAGGATTTAATACTAATAACAAGTGAGACCTTATTCCGGAACTTGAAAAAATTTGCATCTAAGAAGTTTGACCTTAGAGAGCACTTTGTTCACTTCATATAACGTAAGGTGTGTCGCTTTGTTCAGTTTTCAATGTAACTGAAACTCTTGCCAACTCGCTATCTTTCTCTCAATTCAACATCATGGCAAGTATTTCGTTAGACGCAACATACCGTTAATGCCGGAAATAATTAACTTGTCTTAAGAGGTCAGTGTTGTGTTGGTAGAGTAGGTGAAAAATCGGCTAATTTGCATTTGTAATTGAAGCAAATTATTTTTATACGAGCAGATATTTAGACATAATCAAAAAATTTAGCTAAGCGCTGACTTAAAGAACTAATTCCAAATGTCTATTGGTCGCAAGGTCTGTTTGCTTGGCCAACAACTGCTGTCAGCATCGTTTTCGTTGTAAAAGAAACCGTTTTATTAATTTGTATTTTTTTATTTTCTATTTCACAGCCAACGCACAATACATGAAATCAAAGGCTGGGATGTTTTTCGAAATCCACCAATTAAAGTCGAAACCGGATCAACTGCCAATCAAGAATGTCTAGAAATAACAGTGAAGATTTTAAAAATATTCGCATATATTATAACATTTGTCTTAGTGTTATCGGGTGGTGTCGTAGCCAAGGGCTGTGTATTATTTATGACGTCACAACTACGTAAAGATAAGAAAATAGAATTCTGTAATAAAGACCTGGTAAGTCAATTTGAATAAATGTTGAGTATGACTAGGTTTTCATAATTTTTTTTTTCAAATTTTTAGGGTCGCGACAAGACCTTTGTTGTTAAACTGCCCGAAGAAGAGCGCATAGCATGGATATGGGCATTGATGATAGCTTATGCTGTGCCCGAAATCGGCTCTCTCATCCGTTCGGCACGTATTTGTTTTTTCAAAACTTTTAAATTTCCCAAGACTGGACATTTTCTATTCATTGTTTTGATGGAGAGTTTTGCCGCCTTTGGCACGGCGCTGCTGATGTTTGTCATCTTGCCTCAACTCGACGCCATCCAAGGCGCCATGTTAACAAACTGTCTTTGTATTATACCGGGTCTATTTGGACTGCTTTCACGCAGCTCCAAGGAAGGAAAGCGTGCGGTCAAATCCATTATAGACTTGGCTGCAGTTGCGGCACAAGTCACGGGTTTGGTTATTTGGCCAGTTTTGGAAAATCGTCGTGAACTGTGGGTCATACCCATAGCTTGTCTGATGGTCTCATGCGGTTGGTGGGAGAATTTCGTTTCCTCGCAGTCTTCACTCGGGCTGGTGCGCTCTATGGGCCGCGTCAAGGAGGAGTTACGCTATACACGCTACTTCTGTCACATGTTCATCTCGGTTTGGAAGATTTTGCTATTTCTCTGCGCTGTTCTGCTGATCTACTGGATTCAGGGCGAGGAACCGGGAAATATTTTCACTATGTACAGTGATGCTTTTGGACCGCATAAAATATCTGTCGACGAATTGGCCACAAGTTTGACGGGTGCTTTGCCTGATACCTTTGATGCCGCCAATATCGATAGCATCGATATTGATGCCGCCCATAATACAGTCATCTACGTGCTACTGCTGCAAATCTTCGGCGCTTACATCTGTTATATATTCGGCAAATTCGCTTGCAAGATTCTTATACAGGGCTTCAGCTATGCCTTCCCCGTAAGTCTAACTATTCCAGTATCGGTTTCCCTGTTGATTGCCGCCTGTGGTATACGAATTGATGATCCATGCTTTTTCCACGATACTATACCGGACTATTTGTTCTTTACGAGTCCAAGAAACTTTCGTTTCAATGACTTTGTGACGCAACAAATGGCTTGGGCCTGGATTCTATGGCTGCTAAGTCAAACATGGATTTCACTGCATATTTGGACACCGAAATGTGAACGTTTAGCGACCACCGAGAAATTATTCGTTAAGCCCATGTACTCGTCTTTATTGATTGATCAGTCCATGGCTATGAATAGAAGACGTGATGATCAGGCCGATGTTAAGACAGAGGTGAGTTGAGTGGGCCGAGAAGGATAGCGATGTTTTAATTAAATTTCATATTTTCAGGATCTATCGGAAATTGAAAAAGAAAAGGGTGACGAATACTATGAGACTATTTCGGTGCACACTGATGGTTCTGCTATACAAAACAAGCCAACGATCAAATCATCCGATCACATAACAAGAATCTATGCATGCGCTACAATGTGGCACGAGACCAAAGACGAGATGATAGAGTTTTTGAAGAGTATCATGCGTATGGATGAAGATCAGTGTGCACGTCGTGTAGCACAAAAGTATCTACGTATTGTAGATCCTGATTACTATGAATTCGAGAGTAAGAAAATTTTATTACAAAATTTGTTGATATGAATAACTAAAACATGGAATGAGATATGATCGGGTAGTCTTAATAGGTGTGACCATTTTGATCATATTTTAAGGATGTTAATAATTAACTCTTGCAGGATTTGCCAGAGATGAGTAAGGAATTACCTCGCAACCATTACAAGGAACTTCTTTTGATATATAGAAATGGAGTATAAATTAATCTGATAAGGAAACTCTTTACCTTTTCAATAGTATTCAAGTAGTAATACTGTCATATATATTTTGAAGATTACTTAAGCACTTCCTGACATTTGTCTTGGAAGACAATCACTTCCGTCCTATATAAATCAATGTAGACTGTAATGGCTTTTTCCAAAAAAGCATAATATTAAGAAATATGTTGTCGTTTCTTGGTAAAATATTCTTCATATGCTTGGAATGTGTTCCTTTCACTGAAATTAAATAATACTTGGTACAGGATCGTTTTTAAGCACGATATAAGAAGTTGGTTCGACAAAGGGTTTGGCACTACCAATAAAATACTGTATCTCGTCTACTATTGGGACTAGGTTATTGAAATTCGGTACAGTGGTGGGGAGGATCTTTGCCGAGCACGATGGAAAAAGTAGGCGGGATTTAACAAAGGGGCTAAGTCATTTTACGTTTCAGTCACTCTATTCACCAGACTAAGTCGCCCTTTGAATACTGAAATCCTGAATTAATGGATACATTTTTAAACCAGATACTAGATCACTGAATGGCGTCCGTGGCGTAGTTGGTTAAAGTGCGTGGCCGCTATGTCAAAGAACCTTGGAGACCCAGGTTCAAACCCCAGCCAGCGACAGAAAATTATTTGAATTAAAATAATTTTTCTGTACGGCCGCCACCTCTCTGCAGACAATGGCAAACCTCAGAGAGTAATCAAAATGCCATGTAAAGCTTCTTGAGAATAAGAACATTCCGTTCATCGCCGTTCGGAGTCGGCGTTAAGCATGTAGGTCCATTTCTCGGTCAATTGTGTACAAACTTAATAACACGCACAACACAACTGATCATAAGAAGCTAGGTCAAAGTCCTTTCAAGGGCTAAAATGGCCAGTTATTTATTTTTTATTTATTTTACTAGATCACTGAATATAGTAACTTTTATACTATACCACTCAGTTTCTAGTGTAATATATACATCAATGTAAAGAGGTTAAAATATAATGAAACACTGATTAAGATAATTTTAGACATACTTAAGGTATTTTTTTCAAATTGATGTAAAATATATTTGCAAATAAGCCATTTTCCCTCTCTTTATTTCTGAAACGTAAAGCCTTACTTTTATAATTTCCATATATGTCTTCGAAAGGACCATTAAATAGAAACAATTCTCTATCTTTCAGCTCACATCTTTTTCGATGACGCCTTTGAAATATCTGATCACAGTGATGACGACATTCAGGTCAATCGTTTCGTGAAGTTGCTTGTCTCCACCATGGATGAGGCTGCCTCCGATATTCACCAGACTACTATACGTCTGCGTCCCCCCAAAAAATATCCCACACCCTATGGTGGTCGCTTGGTTTGGTCATTGCCGGGTAAAACGAAATTCATCACACATTTGAAGGACAAAGATCGCATACGTCATCGTAAACGCTGGTCGCAAGTTATGTACATGTACTACTTGCTTGGTCATCGTCTCATGGAGCTACCCATATCAATAGATCGTAAAGATGTTATTGCTGAGAACACCTATTTGCTGACTCTCGATGGTGATATTGATTTTAAGCCAAATGCTGTAACGCTGCTCATTGATTTGATGAAGAAGAATAAGAATCTGGGTGCTGCTTGTGGGCGTATTCATCCTGTGGGCTCTGGTCCTATGGTGTGGTATCAACTCTTCGAGTACGCTATCGGCCATTGGCTGCAAAAAGCAACTGAGCACATGATCGGCTGCGTACTCTGTAGTCCTGGATGCTTCTCGCTCTTCCGTGGCAAAGGTCTAATGGATGACAATGTTATGAAGAAATATACAACACGTTCGGATGAGGCTCGTCATTATGTGCAGTACGATCAGGGAGAAGATCGTTGGCTGTGTACGTTGTTACTGCAACGTGGCTATCGTGTCGAGTACTCAGCTGCCTCCGATGCCTATACGCACTGTCCCGAAGGTTTCAATGAGTTCTACAATCAGCGTCGTCGCTGGGTACCTTCCACCATTGCCAATATTATGGATTTGCTCGGCGATGCCAAGCGCACGATCAAGATCAATGACAATATCTCTATGATGTACATTTTCTATCAGATGATGTTGATGGGTGGTACTATTTTGGGACCCGGCACGATCTTTCTTATGTTGGTGGGTGCTTTTGTAGCCGCTTTCCGTATTGACAACTGGACCTCTTTCCACTACAATATAGTACCGATTCTCGCTTTTATGTTTGTCTGTTTCACATGCAAATCGAATATACAGCTATTTGTGGCACAGGTACTCTCCACAGCATATGCCTTGATTATGATGGCTGTCATTGTGGGTACGGCACTGCAGTTAGGCGAGGACGGCATCGGTTCCCCTTCGGCAATTTTCTTGATAAGTATGACGGGATCCTTCTTTATAGCGGCGTGTCTACATCCGCAGGAGTTTTGGTGTATTACGGCGGGTCTCATTTATCTACTATCGATTCCATCTATGTACTTGTTGCTCATTCTCTACTCGGTTATCAACTTGAATGTCGTCTCCTGGGGCACTCGTGAGGTGGTGGCCAAGAAGACGAAAAAGGAAATGGAAGCTGAAAAGAAGGCCGCTGAAACAGCAACAAAACGCGTTAAGCAGAAGAGCATGTTGGGCTTTTTGCAAAGTGGATTTGGTGACAATGCTGATGAGGAAGGCTCCATAGAATTCTCATTGGCTGGTTTGTTTCGTTGTATTCTCTGTACACATGGCAAAACTTCCGACGAACAGGTTAAACTGGCAGCTATTGCTGACTCTTTGGATACAATAAAGAATCGTTTGGAGAATGTTGAACATGCTGTTGATCCACATGGAACTCACACAAGGCACAACCGTAGACGCACCACTTCCGCTGGCTCGAAAGATCATCACTTACTGTCTTCGGTAGCAGAAAAATCTGGTGATGAATCGGATAATTCTGCCTCTGAGTCATCGGCTGAACCACATCAGGAACGGGATTTCTTAACAAATCCATTTTGGATTGAAGATCCAGAGCTACGTAAGGGTGAAGTGGACTTCTTATCGAGTGCTGAGTTGCAGTTTTGGAAGGATATGATTGACAAGTATCTTTACCCTATTGATAATGATCCCGTTGAACAGGTATGTCTGCAGAGAGGCGTATTGGATTATTTTTTTTTTACCTCTGAATTAAGAATTTCAGTTGTTACACCTTTTCAGCCAAGTTTTTCTTATGACAGATTGGTAGGAAAAAAGGGGAAATCAAGTGAAACACATGTGGGATGTTCTCAGCGTGGTGGAAGATCGTAGAACTATGTGAATTAGAATCAAGTGTTATCTGAGGCTAGCCCATGCTTCTATCAATTGTAGTTATACGATTATATAGTTCAATTTATATTTTTTATTAAGATTTATAGTAAAAAAAATGAGGTATACTAGAGTGAACTTAGATGGAGAAGAGTTAAATAAGGTGGGGTAATCTAGAAGCCACGGTGTTGGCTTGGGTTTTCTTAAGATATTTTTTATAATGAGTTTTCAAGGATTATAATTTCTTAAAAACAAAAATACAGGTTATTGATATCTTATTATGAATCTTAGATGTAATAATCTCTTGAATAATATATAGAATATTGGTCCAATCAAGCTTTTACGAAACTAAGCACAAAGTGGCCTTTATCGGAACTAAATTGATAGAAAATTCTAGCCATTATAAAAACAATGCACTCTAGTTATCCTAACAGTTGATATCTCGAACCAAGTCTCGGCTGACAATGAAACTAGGATTAATCTCTTTCAATTAAAAAAAAAAATTTGTTAATTATCTCCTGTGGGTTTGTGTTTTGTTTCGAAATATATAGGAGGGTCTATATACAAGTTTCTTTTTATAAATGAGATAAAAATTAACAAAACAGTATTTCTTTTGGTATATTATGGCTTTATTAGAAAGAACATTCATTCCCATTATTTAAGAAGAAGAATTTCATTTATGTCACTGCCTCGGCTAGCTTCGCAGTAGCTTGACCTGATCAGACTGTTACTGTTACTGTTACTGTTACTGTTACTGTTACTGTTACTGTTACTGTTACTGTTACTGTTACTGTTACTGTTACTGTTACTGTTACTGTTACTGTTACTGTTACTGTTACTGTTACTGTTACTGTTACTGTTACTGTTACTGTTACTGTTACTGTTACTGTTACTGTTACTGTTACTGTTACTGTTACTGTTACTGTTATTGTTATTGTTATTGTTACTGTTACTGTTACTGTTACTGTTACTGTTACTGTTACTGTTATTGTTATTGTTATTGTTACTGTTACTGTTACTGTTACTGTTACTGTTACTGTTACTGTTACTGTTACTGTTACTGTTACTGTTACTGTTACTGTTACTGTTACTGTTACTGTTACTGTTACTGTTACTGTTACTGTTACTGTTACTGTTACTGTTACTGTTACTGTTACTGTTACTGTTACTGTTACTGTTACTGTTACTGTTACTGTTACTGTTACTGTTACTGTTACTGTTACTGTTACTGTTACTGTTACTGTTACTGTTACTGTAAATATCACTATTAATGCCACTATAAATGTAATAGAGCTTAGGTTGCGGTTTGCTTAATATAAACTCCCTGATTTAAGGCAGTTTTTCGGGGCGATCTACGTCGAGCTTTCTTTTTATTTCACCATTGCTGTCAATTTTAATAACTTTATCAATTTTTAGGCAAGAATTGCTAGTGATCTCAAAGAATTGCGTAACTCTTCGGTGTTCGCATTTTTCATGATTAATGCTCTCTTTGTTCTAATTGTCTTTTTGTTGCAATTGAACAAGGATAATATTCATGTAAAATGGCCTTTCGGTGTACGCACGAACATAACATACGACGAAGCGTCGCAAGAGGTAATTTTTTGAAGGGATTTCAGAGGATTCAACGTATACAAATCTTGATCAACGATTTCTTACGTGTTCCCAACGAAATCCCGATTTAACAATTTTACTAACATATTTTTTTTTTCTATTTTTCTCTCTCTCTCTCTTTTATGGTTTTTATTATATAAAAATTATTATTTTTAAAAAATATTTATCAAAATTTAAAATAAAACAAAAAATGCTTTGTGCGGTGATGTGATGTGCTGGAATGCTAAAATTATGGCAAAACTTCTTAAAAAAAAAAAAAATACTTCATTACCAAATAAAAATCAATACGTTAAAACAAAATCAGGAACGGATTGCTGCCGATCTGATTGAGCTCCGGAATAAATCGGTCTTCGCATTTTTTATGTTCAACGCCTTGTTCGTCCTGATTGTGTTCTTGTTACAACTGAACAAGGACAAGTTGCACATAGTTTGGCCACTGGGTGTCAAAACGAACATTACGTACATTGAAGAAACATCCGAGGTTTTTATCTTCAAATGAAATTCTAACTCAATGTGTTTGGTTTAACAGCGTTTCTTTTTATTTTTTGTTTGTTTTTTTTTAATATTTTGTTTTGGTTTGTTGTATCCTCCCTCCACTTTAAATTCCAAATTCATACGTTTTGTCTATATTATTTTTGATTTTTCTTTTGGTTTTATTTCTAAAATATTTTTATTTTGTTATGTGATATTTGAATAACTATTGCGTACTACTTCATTGTGTTTCCCAAAACCAACAACAACACATTTTTTTTTTTAACTAAAGTTTCCTCAACTTTTATACTTCTATAGTGACAATGGTAATCGATGTTTTTAATGTTTCCACTTCTGGTTTAATCCATCCCGGTTCAAAACTCGGTGCTGAGATGTCAAATAATGCAAAAGAATCTTTAAACAATATATGGATGATGGGCTAACGGTGATGGTATCAAGGTTTTAAAGCTTCATACATTGAAGTGTAAATCAGTCTTAAGATCACTAATTTAATAAATACGTATGTAGATATGAAGAATTATGTCGTCTTTTGTCAAAAGGTGCTTGAATGAAAAAAATTAAATTTGATAAAAAAGAGATCACATCATTTCTAAATATCACGAGTATATCACAACAAAAGAATAAGTTTCTTATATCTGAAAGACTTCCAGTGAAAGAGTTCCACTGATTCAGTCTGTGAAAATAGTATTTTCAAATTTCTTTAAAAGAAACATAAATGATGTTTTTTTGAATGTTCCCACTATAAAACAGCCATTATTCTTGAAGTTTCCTATACAAGCACTTTTTGAAACAATTCGACAGAATAACTTTTTTTAATCACTATTTGCATGTGCATCAAATCATTTCTTAATAAATCTTTACATCAGCTTCATTAATTTTTTTAAATTTTAAATTCGCACTAAAATTTACTACTGTCCATTCATAAAGATGTTTAAACACTAACAAGTCTAACAACGCCATCTGTTGATGCATAGGAACGCGTTGGTAGACGTTAACAGTGAAGCCCAAAAAAGCTGTACACATTATATTCAATTTATTTATATAATTTATTCAATGTTTAAACATTTTTATGAATGCAGAGTAAAATTTTTAAAAGAACAAAAACAAAAATCCTTTTGTAGCGCATGAGATTAAAGTTTTGCATGCTTCTCCCATATGTCATAAAATATAACATAACTGTATCATGTGAGTCATTAATTTAAAACCGGTTTTTGAGTCCTTTTCAAGAAAAAAAGAAAAAAAAATATTCAACTATTTGGTCTTCGTGAGATTTTGATTATTCACGGCTCAAGAATTAAAAGTTTTTGGTCTGCCTGTGACAAGTTTAATCTCACGGTAAAAAAATCATAAGTTTTTCTATAAATACAAGAACTTCAAGACGTTTTCCTTTAATCAAATTAGATGTTGTATTTAATAGACTACTTTAACTTCTTCTGTCATAATTTTTTAACCAAAAGTTAAGTAAAATTTTGCAAATTTCAAAAATTTTTCCACTTGAAAGTCAAAATTATGTGAGAGAAGATGCTAAAGATTTTATTTCCTATTCCAACTGAATTCTATTCTAACTAATTCGATTTTAGTCAATTTTTTTATAGTAAAAAGCTTTTCACACATACTTTTAAAAATGCACCTTGCTTATTTAACACATTAGCTTTCTGAAAATTGTGCTCGCTTTGTATTGAAAAATTATGTTTAAAAATAAAAAAAATTAAGATAATACCATATATATGATCGGTTAAGTACAGTCATAATTCTTACAATGTGCTACTATTTCAAAAATGTATGCTCTAGAGCTTGATTTAAAGAAATTAGTACTATTGAATGTTAACCGAAAATACTATTTTAAATCATAAGTAAGATGCAATGATAAGTTTTAATTTAATTCATATCTTTCACAAAATTCATGCAGCCATGTTAAGAAAAATAAATTAAATAAAAAAGTCATTGTTTAATATTATCAAATATTACTTCTGCGTTTGTTCAAATTGTTCATTTTAACATCAATTGCAAGAAAAAAAAATTTTTTTATTCTTTTGTATTTGCTTAAACATTTTTATATAAGATACATTAATGCTTCTTTTGCCGATATTTCTTACATAATACACTCACTTTTATTTTTCATATTGATTTCGATTTGAGTTAAATGATAAAGTTTCAGAGTGAACAGTTTACAGAGTAAGCTGTCGATAGTTAAATTCGTCGAAGCCTAGTAGAACATCACTCAATAAAGTTGCAAAATATATTAGCTTTTAACGATCAAAAGCCTCATTTTTAGCAATTTGTTATATATTTTTCAAAAAAACGTCATCACATATTTTTCTTTTGACAACACAGTCCATTGCATTTTCGCATTTTGTCTTTCGAAACTTTATACAGTATACAAATATTTTGAAAAGAAAGAATCAAAAATTTGTGAAAATATATTATAAAATGTGGTATGTACAGGCAATCATGAACTTATGATCACGTACAGGCAAAATAAGTTATAGAATAAAATGTTATCAAGAACAACTTCATATTCATTATTAGGGTGACCAACTAAGAACAATAGGAAAATAAATTTAAATGTAAAGTCAAAGGTGTTAGATAAAAAATCGATTCTGGCTTTATTTTGAAGCTACATATATGCCATCACGTATGATATAGCAAATCCTTTAAATCACTGTCTTAGCTTCAAGCGTTTGGTCCAATTTTTGATGACACCGTCCAATATATGCGGCGTTATTCCGGCAATAGTGTTTCGAATATTTGCCCCGAGATCGCTATAAGTGGTTGGCTTGTTAGGGTAGATTAAGGAATTGACGTAGACCCAACTTGAGCGGTGTCAAGTTACAAGATTGCCAATTGATGAACGTTCGCCGTGAGATGGCCCAGTCCTCGAATTTCTTCTTCACGAATTCGAGTGTAGCGTTGCTTGTAAAGCATGCAGCGCCATCTTGTTGGAACCACAAAACAAGCCTGAATCTCCCTCAACACTGGCCGATACGGTGGCAAATCTTACTGAAGATTTGGATTGGACAGCTGGATGTCATTGGTAACTTTGACAGCTACTGAACCGTAGCAATTGGAAAAACTATTATTGCTATCTTGTCAACCTTTATGCCACATCGGAAATGCTTCTAATGACATCACTGAATAAAACTTACAGTAACTTTAAGCCTAACATCACTTTTAAATCTTGAAAAACACGACGATTGATGATTCCTCTAAAAAAAAAAATAATCTTGTTTAGTAATAATTAGGCATATTTTTTAAATCATTCTAGAAATGTTTACACAACATTTATTACATATAGACTTTAAAGTGATGTAACCCCTTAAATGAAAACAAGAATTTTTGCTATTATTAATTAATATTATTTAAAATAAAGAAATTTTGCTTAAATTGCACCAATTTAAAATTATTTATTATGCACATTTAAAAATAGTTGTATTCGTATCTAAAGTTAACAAATAGTTTATTTTATTGCATTAAAAAAAACTTATAAATTTCTCATATAAAAGCCCAATATTTCAGTTCTAATCTAAAGTCTGGTTAATATAATATAATAACTGAGTTTTACCCTCCAAAATTTGGTGTTTAAGTGATAATTCAATATTAAATGCTAAGCAAAGTTTAAATCCCGGATTTTCATAAGTTAAACTCTGTTAAAGTCAACCAGAATTTACACCAACACCGAAAAACTGGCTTTAACCGGAAATGAATAATTTCTATTATTTATTTTATAACAATAAATTTAAACAATCGTACGAATACGGGGAAGGCTGAACGTTAGCCATTCATCTCAATAATGTAACATATTCAAAGCAAGCACAACAGCATGAAAAATGGAATGTAAAATGTAACCAATCAACGCCTTCTATGAAACCCCTGCAACATTTCAAAGCAACTATATTAAAAACTAAAACAATACAAAATTAAAAATGTGTTAATATTGCATTTAAAGTTCACACATCCAAAGAACTACTGCATACAAATGTCTATTGGTCACATGCCCAAGGTTATCCTCACTACTTTCAATGTGTTGACTCTCTAACCAGCATAACTTTCAAGACCTCATTTTAAAAAATTTCAACTCAGACCTACTACCTCCACACACATTGCACATCAAGTTCAGCAAAACATTCTGTAAAATAAAACTACATTTTTATAAAACCATTTGTAAATTGTTACTAACAGTCAGTTTGAAAGTTATACATTTTATTTGAGTTGATTTTTACTGGCATTTCGTATATTTTAGGTGCATATATCGAAAGAATATCTTCAGCTGGAACCTATTGGTTTGGTGTTTGTATTCTTCTTCGCCTTGATTTTGGTTATTCAATTTACGGCTATGTTGTTCCATCGTTTTGGTACATTGTCACATATTCTGGCATCAACTGAGTTGAATTTCTTCAAAAAGAAATCGGAGGATTTGTCACAAGATGCTCTAATAGACAAGGTATGATTATGGCATTGAGTTTCAGATGATCTTAGTATGTAATTCTTTATTTTAAATGCAGCATGCCGTGGAAATTGTCAAAAATTTGCAACGCCTGCAAGGTATAGATGGTGATTATGACAATGACTCTGGCAGTGGACCGGACCGTATTGCTCGAAGACGCACCATACAAAATCTAGAGAAGGCCAGCAAACCACGACGTCAAATTGGTACCTTAGATGTGGCATTTAAGAAACGATTCCTCAAACTGACAGCGGATGAAAATAATCCAGGTTAGATGCTGTTGAAAAATTAAGGACTATTCAATGTCCTTAAATTCTTAAATAAGTGAAATTTTCATTATAATTTGGTTGATCTATGTATAAAATTTTGCTAAATTTCAATTTTACCTTTTTTGCCCTCTTAAGCCACACCCATTTTAACTCGACGTATGACCATGCGAGCCGAAACCATAAGAGCCTTGGAAGTTCGCAAGAATTCGGTTATGGCTGAGCGTAGAAAATCGGCCATGCAGACGTTGGGCGCCAAAAATGAATACGGCATAACCACTGCAACAACGGTAAGTAAAGTAAATTCTCTTTTAAACTTCTCTCAATTAAAATATGAACCTTAAATTTCTAAATTTTAATTTTATAATTTCTATTGTGAAAAACTTGAGAACAAAGAAAAAGCTCTTGAGTACAAAATGGAATATATTTATATAAAATTAGTAAGGAAGAAAATACATTTTCGTCTTAGCCGGGTTGTATCAAAAAATTTCTGATCAAAAAATATCCAGAATTCTTCATTAAAACGAATATCGTTCAATTATTAGTCGATATCCATTTTAATTCCTTCAAAGTAATCTCCAAGTAATCCATTGTGTTACATTTTCAACACTTCGCACATGATAGAACTGAGTCATTTATATTGCTGTATTCCTTGAATATATCTTCTAGTGTGAGCTTCTAGTGTGAACCAAACCAAAGTTATGACACAAAAACCAATGAAGTTTTCATAGAACCTATATAGCAATTAAAAACTGAACTAGTGATTGAACTAAGATTTCTCTAAATATTTTAATCCGATTTAAGCTATTATTGTTTATTGACATAGATCTTCTGTTATAAACACAAAATTTCAGACGAACTCTCTTTGCTCAACTTTATTCGACATTGCGAAATTCGCAGAACACAACAAGTACCGACTTGTTTAGTAAGCTATCACACACAAACTTTCAACAAATAGCGCTCAAACAGATATTTGAGCACTTGATGACAAACAAATAATGTACTAACCCATAAAAATTATATTGACAATATCTCAAGCGCGGTTCTTTTGAATGGAGTATTTGTGGTATTTTTTGATCAGTAGGTACAATATCCGAAGGTAGGAAGGTTTAATTATATTGACGACGTCAGTATATGGGGGATAGGTGTAGTTACCATTCAATTCTTCAAAAATTTCAAGGTTTTAGATTAATTTACGAGGAATTTTTAAGAGATTTTATTATTTTGTTGACGTTACTTTGCATGAGAGGTAGGCGTGGTTTTCAACCGATTCAGCTCATTATTAAGCTTAAACCTTTTTTTAAAAATATTAAGTTTTGTTACTATATATTTAAAACTATGGTGGTTATCTTGACAATTGACTACTTTTCTATATCTCCCATTTTTTTTGTTGGCGTAACAAATGGAGATACAAATATAATATACCATTTACAAGCAGTAAGCGTGTGGCTATAAAAATTTAAGTTAAATTATTAAGATAACTAATTAGAAAGACTTTTAGATAAAACAAAACTTTTGCCAAAAATATTAATTTCTACAAAGAATTTAATTATTTAGATATTTTAGGATGAAAAAAATAACTCTTTTAATAAAAGCTTTAAAAATACTTTTTTTCACTAGATCAATAACAACGCCGGTGTTCCGAATCAACGCAGTGGACGCACTTCAAATGCGGGTATTAGCATAAAGGATGTCTTCAATGTCAATGGTGGCCCCAATGAGGCAATTATAGCTCTCTCATAATAAATTTCAATATAACTTACCTCAAAATTTTGAACTTCCAGCAAATCTATGGTTCCAACGGTGGCGGCACCATCAATCAGGGCTACGAACATGTACTCGAAGAGGATGACGGCAACTCACTACGTCTCACTTCACGAAATCCACAGGTTTCGTGGGGTAATAATAATAACACAGGACGTCTTTAAATGCTGAAAGCTACTCATACTTTAAGCTAAGTTTATTTAGGCCTACGAATATAGTATCTGTGTCTGTCGTCAAGTTTCTTTTAATACTCTTTTATACTCTTACATATCCTATGTGCTGCCTTAAATTTTCTAAATTTTTTATGTATGTTGGTAAGTTATTTTTTTTTGTTTTTTTATTTTTTGTTTCTTTAATTTACAATTAGTTGTTATTTAAGTCAAAAATAACTGAATTTTGTGTATATATATTTAGGATTTTTTGTGTAAGCAAAAAATAATGCAACGAATAACTTAGCTAATCACACTGCCTTCCAAGTGAGACTTAAGAATTGCCTAGAAAAATTTTCCTTATCCTGTGACAGGGAAGTTTTTTGTTCTTCGCTCTTAGTTCTAGTTTAAAAAACAAAAAATTGTTTTAGTTGTTGGTGACCATAAACAAATTGTATATTTTCTTAAGTCACTCGGCAAAAGCAATACCAGTGAATGATTTATTTAAAATACTCAATTATGAAATTTTTACATATATATTTTTATAAAAATTAAGCAAAAATATTATAATATGCGTTGTTTAAATATTGACATTATTTTAAATTGCTTAATTAAATATGCTGTAAAAGAACGAATAAATTTTAATGGTATAAAAATGTTGTTATATTTAAGTTTTCAAATAATATTATAAACTGTCCATTTTAGCCAAGGATTTCAGAAAGGATTTTGGCCCAACTTCTTATGTTCAAATTGTGTTATGCGTGTTATTAAATGTTTGAACACAATTGATCGAGAACTGAGACTACTATTTTTATGCCGACTCCAAACGGCTAATGTGCATGTTCTCAAGAAGCTTTATATGACATTATTTACTCTCTCAGGTTTTTTATTGTTTGAAGAGAGGTGGCGGCCGAACAGAAAAATTAATTCAATTGAAAAAACTTTCTGTGTCAGAAATTTTCAAATAATTATTATTACAACCGAGACTGTGCTACCGTAATAAAAAAGTACGTACTTAAGCTGCCGACCACAAGAGGAGCTGCTCAGTAATTAATTGCACATTTACACAGGGTAACTACAAATCTTGATTGTGTTGAATTTGCCTGCTATTAAACTAAGGGCCAGTTATCAATGCTGGTTTAACTTTGATTGCAATTTAAACTAAGTTTAAACTATGAATCTTATTTTACAGTGATTTAAAAAAAAATGCAACATTTTTTCAATGATTTGTGTTGGCTGCACTGATTTTTTTTTTTTTTTTTTTTTTTTTTACATGCAATAACAATAGAGTTTAGCTACTACAGCTTTTTCGTTTTTCTCATTCTCAGCATTAACTCATTCAAAGTCACAACCCAAAAATCTTTGAAATTTTCAACGATATTGATACTAGTGGCTCAAAATAAGTTAATGCGAGAAAAATTTACCCACCAAAATATGGTTGGGCTCAAGGACAACACAAGACGTCACGACTAATACCTGCGACACATTGGCATAGGAAACCTTGATTATCTTTTGTAGTTTAAAATATAACCATTGGGGATGACACACTCAATATTTTTGTTTAATAAATAAATAAAAATAACGAGAAATATGGATAAGCGAACAACACTATAGTCGTAAATTTCAGAGCGTTTGCTCGAGTGAGAGCGCTATAGTTCTCAACGAAAGTGTAGAAAGAGGAATGTCAAAATCAGCTGCTATAACTCGTTTAACTGCGATAAACGAGTTTCGGGAACTAGTTTTGACTAAACGAATTTTAAACATAGTTTAGCAGATATTTAAACGAGAAAAAACACTTAAACGAGTTTAAATGGACCAATGTGTCACAGGTATAACCATGCAAAGACATAACCATGCAATTACACAATAGTTTTTTATCTACTTTTGAGTTGACCTTTAGACAAGTTAACATCAAAAAAGCTACAATTGTTAACTGATTTACTCATACGATTTAATGGAGCAGTTAACATATAATTTGTTCTACTAAATGGTAAGTAAATTAAATTGCTAGCATTTCTACTGCTTCTACGATTAGAGTTAAAATTTATAAGAGAAAGAAGTTCTAGAGAATCGAATACACCGGTGATGAGTTGGTGCACATAGACGATATCTGCAGACTTCCTTCGCTCACTCAATGATTGCATTTTTAAAAGTTTTAAGCGATCCTCATAAGGAGGAAGGTTTAAAATGTCAAATCCACTTAAGCCTCTTAGGGCAAACCGAACAAAGGATTTTTGGATTCTCTCTACTCGATCAACATGCACATTGTAACTTGGAGACCAAACTTGACTTGCGTACTCCAAGTGAGGACGCACTATTGCATAATACAACGTTGTAGTCGTAATCATGCTATTGAATTCTTTGGCCCAGCGTTTAATAAATCCAAGCATAGAAGATGCTTTTTTACAGATGTTATCAATATGCATGTTAAAGGAAAGCTTAGAATCCATGCATATTCCCAGATCTTTAACGACAACCACACGACATAAAGCAGTATCTTTTATTTTATAATCAAAAACTAAATT
Source organism: Pherbina coryleti (assembly GCA_943735915.1). NCBI lineage: Eukaryota > Metazoa > Arthropoda > Insecta > Diptera > Sciomyzidae > Pherbina > Pherbina coryleti. The sequence continues at coordinate 135,347,656 of OX030949.1, forward strand.
ATTTATTTTTCGCGCAAAGGTCATAGTTTTGCATTTATCTGGATTAAGAAACATATTATTTTTAGAACACCAAACTTCAAAAGATTTCAGATCGGACTGGAGTAGGGCTGAATTGTCTTGAGAATTTATTTTTCTGTATATTTTCATATCATCCGCATAAATAAGCAGATGAGAGTTTTTAATGATATGGGTTACATCATTAATAGCTAAAATAAAAAGAAGTGGACCAAGGTGACTTCCTTGAGGAACACCTGATAACGCAATAAACTCAGCAGACAAAACCCCTCGGAATCGTATTTGATAAGATCGGTCTGTCAAATACGATTTTATCCAGTTTACAAAATATTGTGGAAATCCAATGGACTTCAGTTTAAATAGAATTAAATTGTGTGGTAACTTATCAAATGCCTTGCTAAAATCAGTGTAGATGCAGTCGACCTGTCAACCAGATTCAATGGTGTTTAAGCAATATGTTGTAAAATCGAGTAGATTAGATACCGTAGATCTGCTATTAACAAAACCATGCTGACGAGTTGTTATGACTTCACGGCAGTGAATTTTTACCCGATCATACACAATTCGCTCAAAAAGTTTTGGAATCGATGACAGTTTAGCAATGGGCCTGTAATTAATAACATCATTCCTGCAACCTTTTTTATAAATAGGACTAATAAATGATTTTTTCCAAAACAGGGGAAAATAACTTTCGTTTATAGATTTATTAAATAACAAAGAGAGTGGTTGACACAAAATTGAACCGCATTGTGTTAACACTGCGGCAGGAATTCCATCAGGTCCAGCGCTAAAATCTTCATCGATCGAACCAATATATTTTAAAATATCCTCTGGGGTAAAGGATAAAGAGTCCAAAGAAACTCTGGGTGTAGAATTCATATATTCAAAATACTCCATATCCGGATGAAAAGAATCTGAACAAAATGATTCTTTAAAAAGATTGTGTTCACAACAAAAGTGAATTTAAGAATTTAATTAATCAAATAAAAAACACACACAATTATTTACCGTCGGGAAAAAAGCCGAAGCTCAAAAAACCCGACATTTATTTGAACCTTTCTCTTTCATGGCCTTTTTGCAACTGAAAAGACATAGTCTCCGAAGTCTGTCAATCATAATGCGACAAAACTACAATAAAACTTATTTATGATACAAATACAAATTACAATAAATGAGTTTTATACACTGCCGCCGAAAACGCCAGTTTTCCTATCCATCTCTTTGTTTACAATTAAATATATACATTACAACGATAAATATTTTTATAGTAAATACATGATATCAACAACAATAAATTTCATATTCTCTCTGCTTCAACTGGTACAATGCAAAACTTCTGTATGGCTCTTCTGAGTATATTTGTAGGCGTGCGCGCCAGAACTGAACGGACCTTTCCATCATTACTCACGATCAACTCCTCAATTCTTCCCATTGCCCAGTGTGCCGGTGGAAAATTCTCTCTTTTGAGTAGTACAAGCTGTCCGACCTTTAGACTTTCCTTATCTTGTCTCCATTTCTTTCTCTCTTGTAACGTTATAAGGTATTCTGTCTGCCATCTGGTCCAGAAAAGCTTCAACATTTCTTGTCTTTCTCTTCATAACAGAAAATGAGCTGTGGTCAATGCCTGTATATCTTTCGGACTATCGCTTATGGGACGTATTGGACGCGAATTCAATATCGCTTCTATCTGTGAAAATAAGTGTTAATAATTGTTCATATATTAAGACTTTCTGTCCAACTACTCTGACAAGATGATATTTCATCGACTTAACTGCTGTTTTATAGATACCACCTTGATGTGGTGCAGCTGGAATCATAAACTTCCATTCTTTCCCCTTACCAGCTAAATGTCTTAGATCCTCATGATTGCTCCAACTGTCCAATGCTTTTCTCATTTCTCTGTTGGCACCCACAAAAGTCGTACCATTGTCGCTTTATAGTATTTCGCATCTACCTCTTCGTCCAATAAATCTTTCAAAACATGCACTGAAAGCAAGTGATGTTAAATCAGTCACAATATCAATGTGGATGGCACGTGTTTTTAAACACACAAAAATTGCTATCCAGCACTTCCCTTTACGTGACCTAACTGTATCTTTACCCACTGTTTTATTTCGAATGGACCAGCAAAATCCACTCCCGTGTGTAAAAAAGCCTTTCCCACCTGTACCCTATCCGATGATAAATATGCCATTATCTGTTGTTCCATTTTTGCATTATAAAGTGCACATATAACACATTTATAAATCATACTTCTCAGTGAATTTCTTAACCTTGGTATCCAGTAACGCTGCCGAATAATTTTCATCATCACCTGTGCACCACAGTGTCTTGTTTGTCTATCAACTGACTCTATTATCTCTGAAGCGAGCGATGATTTTGTAGGCAGTATCACTGGGTGCTTCATCTCATAATCGATTTCAGCACGCTTCAGCCTGCCGCCAACCCGCAATAACTCTTTATAGTCTATGACTGCCTTCAACGATTCTATCTTAATTCTTTCCGCTATGTTTTGTCCTCTTTCCAACGCTGTTAATTCAGCATTATAGTATTCCTCTTGTGTCTTTCTTAAAATAAATTTCATAGCCATACTTCTTTTCTCTGCTGTTGGCGTCTCAATCCTGCCCACTCTCGATTTAATTCTTTTTCTTTCAGGCTTTCGTAATGCATTCATGTAACGGAACACATATGCCAGAATATTAACTGTCCTCTCTTACGTTCTACTATATGCCAATAAAGACACTCTTTCCTGAATCCCCTTAACATGTGTTCTAACCATCGGCTCAAACCTTGAAACTGTGTAAACTCTCATTTCTTCTTTCACCACTGATGGCTCTCTGTCTAAAAACTTGTCTTTGCGACACTTGCATTTATTGAATGCAAGCCAAATCCGGACCATACAACCATAATATATTTCTATGAATTCTGCTGGTGACCACCCATGACTTAATAGATCAGCGGGATTCTCTTTCGTACTGACATGTCGCCAATATTTTATCTCTGAACTTTCCCGAATAGAAGCCACTCGATTAGCCACATATTTTCAGGTTATAAGGTGCCCTTTTCATCCAATGCAAAACTATACTCCAATGCCACTCCATCGATCTCCTTATGTCAGCAAATAACCTTGCTAATAACTCAGCTGCCGCCAATTCCAACCTTAGAACAGTAAGCGTATGTAAAGGAGCTACTCTTGTCTTTGACACTAACAACTTTGTTGTCACCTTTCCATATGAATATTCTGTCCTAATATAAGCCACAGCACCATAAGCTGCTAATGAAGCATCAGAAAAATCCTGTACCTGTACACCAATATTTTCGGTTGTACCTATCCATCTGTCAATTCTAAATTTTTCCAATAACAAAATTTCTCTCCAAAATTCTGTCCACCTCTTTTTTATCTCAACTGGGACCATCTCATCCCAACCTATCCCTGACTTCCATAAGTCTTGAATTAAAATCTTTCCGACTATTACAACAATTGAAATATAACCGTTTGGGTCATAAAGCTGAGATACACAGCTCACAATCTTTCTCTTTGTAAAATCTTTCTCCAATTGCGGGGTTTTTACCGAAAACGCAAATTGGTCTCTCGCAATAAATCACTTCAAGCCTAAAATGCTTGACCCTTCCCCCGGCAAAAACACCGCTGAGAAAGAGGTTTCCTCTGATTTCATCGCATGTATAAATCGCTTAGAGTTTGACTTCCATTTACCATATTCAATCTTTCTTTTTTAATCTTTCATCTTCTATCTTCCATTTTCTATATTCGATCTTCCTCTATCTTTGATTTTCCATTTTTCATATTTCATCTTTAATTTTTCAACTTTCATCTTTACCTAATCTTTAATCTTTAATCTTGAATCTTGAATCTTGAATCTTGTATCTTTAATCTTTAATCTTTAATCTTTAATCTTTAATCTTTAATCTTTAATCTTTAATCTTTAATCTTTAATCTTTAATCTTTAATCTTTAATCTTTAATCTTTAATCTTTAATCTTTAATCTTTAAACTTTAATCTTTTATCTTCTCTCTAAATATATAAATCGCTTAAATGCAACTTGTCTCAAACTGCTAATATCTTTCATATTATCTTTCAATGGCATGAGCATGACAAAACGACAATTTTTGTCTCGCCTGTAAGTGCGCAAAACATGTTGCTCGACTATTTCTTCTTCTTTTGTACGAAATGTATGTCGACCAATTTGATCCAGTGTCCATAACCGTTTAAGTAATTGTCCAGTTGTTCTTCTTGCTTGTATTCTACCATTGGTAGTATCTGTCTAGTATATTCATCTATCCTCTCAGACTGTCCACCTAAAGCAACAACACCAGGCTTTGTTTTCAAAAAGATTGTATCATTCATCGGTTTTGTAAGAACCGATTCTATGATTTTTACCACAAAACTTACTCCAAACAGCATGTGCACCACATCTGGTTTCCAATATTCTGGATCGACTGATTTGAAAACTGAAGACGTCACCGTATCGTGGTGTTAACATCTTTGAACATGATCACATGATTCATACCATGAACAAACCTTAAGATTAACTTTCCTCTCTATCGCAAATGGCTTTCCGTCTATCCCAACCATTTTCCTAGCTAAAGGTAAATATGGTTTTTTGAATTTCTGACGTAACGCATAGCTAATAAGATTCGGTTGTGCACCGATGTCTAATAAAGTTCTAACTGGACCGAAAAATCCTTCAAACACCTCTACCCTTTCCATAGCTGTTGATATCAAAGTCACCCTTTCCTCAATTGTTATGTTAAAATCCTGTTCATACTGTAAGAAGGCTTCTTCCGGCCTGTTCTTTTTATATTCATCTTCTTTCTTATAAAAAACTTGTCTTTCCTTAACAAAATTTATAAGTTCATTAGCCGTTTTCTTGTTGTGTCTTTGGAAAACTTTCCAAATAACCCTTTTCTTCATCTTTGGACTGCACTACCAAGACTGTCTCTTTCTTTCCATCTTTCAGCGGACACAGCAAGCTGTTGTGGCGAGGCTTGCCTGGACAACGAGCGCATCCACTCAAAAAACAGGCGTTTCCGCCTCTTTTCAGTCAGTTTGGGCACAAACTATGTCTTTCTACAAATTCTTTCCTGCCGCGTAAATTTATTGATAAAAATTCTTGGCACACCCATATCTGTTGATTGCCCTGGCATGCCTAGCATGGAAATTCCTTCGGCGTAATCTTTGAAGCGCGAACACTACTCGACGGTCGCTCACGGGATCCTCGATCCCGACTATTCTTCTCCGTGTGGACTGTATTTTTTTTTAATCTTGTCTCGATCTCGTCGCGTTTACCAGAGCTGCCGCCTGTCTGTCCAAAAATTGTACATGCTCTATGGTGGCTTCCGCAAACTTTCTTTCTTCGGCTGATGCTGCGAATGTAGCGATAGCCTCTGCATTCTCCTCGTATTGATTCCGCTCAGTCATTTTGTGCTGTATCAATAACAAAAGATAAAATTAATAAATATTCTGCCTAACATTTTTATATTGCGTTTTAATTTTCTTTAAACTGCTTCATACTTTTCCAACTGAGATTCTGTCCAATATATCTTTTTAATCTATCCCTGTTTTTGTGCTCATTTGAATTTCCGTCAAATTCCCTTTTGTTTTTTGTAATTCTTCTTTCAATTTCTACTTTCCTTTGCTTACTAAAAATTATCTTTAATCTTTCCATTAAAATGATCTTTTAATCCTTCCATCTTTCTTTGCTAATTAAAATGATGCTTCTATCTTTCCATTGGGTTGTAAATTGAAACCATCTATCACTTTTAAATCTTTCTGTGCATTTAGATAATTTCCAAAATGTTGCTTTTAATCCGTCCTCTTGTTGCACACTCAAATTTTTTTTTTATAAACTTTCGCCTTTCAATTTGTCCTCTCCTCATTCAAATTTTTCTAACAAACTTTCGACATTCAATCTGTCCTCTCCGCTGTACATTCAAATTTTTCTAACAGCCTTTCGACATTCAATCTGTCCTCTCCTCTGTACATTCAAATTTTTCTAACAGCCTTTCGACTTTCAACAACCTTTGCTTATTAACCTTTGCTTATTAAAATTGCATCCGTTCTTTGTTTAATAGTGCAGACTCATTACCGCATTTCTATGTTTGTTATTTGTTTGTTTTTTTTCTCTCTCTGTCCATCAGCATCTTTCTTTGCATTCAAAAAGTAGCTACCTAAACCTTTTTCTAATGCACACGCATACTTTGATGCTATTTGTGCTTCTTTCTTTCTTTTCTTTTCTTTTTTTTTTCACTGTTTTTCTTTGTGTTCATGTGCTCAAATAATTACTGCCGAAATCTTTCCACTGATTGTTTTATTATGCGCAATTGTCTGCATATTTTGATGCTAAAGTTGCACTTGTTTCTATTTTTTTTCTCTTTGCAAAACATTTCTTTCCTCTGTCCTCTGTCCAAAGCATGCTTTACTCTTTCCACTATTGCTCTCGGTGTACGCTTATTCTTGCATCTTTGTGCTAAAGACATACCCTTGCTCTTTATCTTTGTTTCTCCACTATTATTGCTTATGGTGTACGGTTATGCTGGCATCTTTGTGCTAAAGTCATACCCTTGCTCTTTCTCTTTGTGTCTCTTCTATGATTGCTTATGGTGTACGCTTATGCTCGCATCTTTGTGCTCAAGTCATACCCTTGCTCTTTGCCTTTGTTTCACTTCTATCATTGCTTATGGTGTACGCTTATGCTCGCATCTTTGTGCTAAAGTCATACCCTTGCTCTTTGCCTTTGTTTCACTTCTATCATTGCTTATGGTGTACGCTTATGCTCGCATCTTTGTGCTAAAGACATACCCCTGCTCTTTCTTTTTCTGTCCAATTACACATACAACAAACATAAATAACGAATTTCTTCTGTTCGCCGCTGCTGCATGCTACAACACGTCATTCAGCATGTATATATGTGAATATTTCTTTCCAAGCACGCTCGCTGCGACTGCATAGCACCGTTATAGCGCAGCAGCGCATTGAGTGCCCTTGAATATTTCGCTTATGTATATGCAATCAATTTGAGCAGAATTTATTGCACAGAAACAAAAAATATTAATTTCTTTTAAAATCTGTCCACTTTGTTCTTTTTTACAATTCTTATTTAAGATATGTCCACTTTTCTTTCCAATTCTGTCCAAAATCCGTTCACTTTTACTTTTCTTTCTTCTATAAAAAAAAATGAACACATTCTTTCCACTTCTTACTTTAAATATTTTAAAATTGTATCACTTTCCACTCACCACTACATCAATTTCAGATTTTTAATTGTTTATAATTTGTTATATTTGATGTATATTTAAACTTTTTATACTCAACTTTGTTGTCTTCTTTTCCGTGCGTGCGAGCGTGCGTGTTGCTGTAGTCACCGCATTTGGTCTTCTTTTTTTCTTTTTATTGTTGCTCCTTTTTTTTGTTTGTTTTTTTTTTTTTTTTTTTTTTTTACCTTTCCTGTCCGTCCCTCTTTCCTTTCCATAGGACTGCTTCCTATCCGGCTCGAAGGACCAAAATGTTCACAACAAAAGTGAATTTAAGAATTTAATTAATCAAATAAAAAACACACACAATTATTTACCGTCGGGAAAAAAGCCGAAGCTCAAAAAACCCGACATTTATTTGAACCTTTCTCTTTCATGGCCTTTTTGCAACTGATTGACCGCCTGTCGTCGACATAGTCTCCGAAGTCTGTCAATCATAATGCGACAAAACTACAATAAAACTTATTTATGATACAAATACAAATTACAATAAATGAGTTTTATACAGATTGGCAAATAGGCCACTTATTATGACAGGATCGTCTGTAAATCCATTTTGGGTCTTGAAAGATGAAGCAAACCCGTCAGATTTTTTCTTAGTATTAATGAATCCCCAGAATCTCTTTGGATCAGAGAATATTCTCAGCTTAATATTATCTAGATACTGGTGATATAATATTGATGACTGATTTTCAAATTCCAGAAACAAACGTTTGTAGGTTTCCAGGTCATTTGAGTCCAAGCTACAGACATATTTCTTCCAGGCCCTATTCCTGTAGTTGCGAAGCGTTTTTAATTCCCTTGTGTACCAGGGGTATGCTGAGTTTTTCGAAAATTTGAGGCTAAATTGCACAGACTGAGAAATTATAGCAAAGAGTTCACAATAAAAAAAATTAATGGATTCATCAAAGGTTATGTCCATTAATGTATTCTAAAATATAATTCAGATTACAATCGAGTAAATGATTCAACTTCAAAAAGTCAGCTTTTTTAAAATTGAATTCATAAACCTTGTCCATTGAACTCGAATTTACTATGCTCTCTCTGTCCGATTTATACCAAATGCTCAACGGTGGATGGTATTCATCAATAGGAGTCAGAGCATGGAAAGCCCTCTTAACAATTACATTGTTACTGTCTGTAGTTAAGACGTCTTCCGTCTTCTTGGAAGACTTCTAGACCTGTCTGTAGTTAAGACGACAGGTCTAGAAGTCTTCCAAGACTATTATAAATACAACTAACTTGTTGTAAGTCAGAACATATATTGTCAACAAATATATGTTCTTGGCGGGTCTTCGAATTTGATGCACAATAATATGTATCATCGTCAGAAGAATGCCATTTTAAGTTAGGCAGATTAAAATCGCCCAATAATAAAATGTCGTCATTTACGTCAAGTTTGTTTATAACGTAGTCTAAGCAATTTGCAAGGCTTGCATAGACCTCTGCACTACTCGTTGGAGGAACATACGCATTTATAACATATACATTGGAGTTACAATGTATAACTTTAACGCATATTAGTTCTATGTTAGATGAGTAGGGAATATCAACAATGGAACTCACAAAGCAGTTCCTAACAGCTAAGAGGACACCACCACCGACAGAAGAACTATTGTCAGTGAATCTGTCTCTTCTAAATACTTGAAAACTATTGTCAAACAATTCCAAGTCAGTAATGCTTCTATTCAGCCACGTTTCAGTCAATGCAATAATATCCTCAGAGCAATTCTGAGACGACATAAAAATGTTTTGCGTCTTAGAGCGCAGTCCCCTTACATTTTGATAGTAAAGGGAGAGCCTATTTAGTTTTTTTGAGTCTGACGGTTGGCTGGAGTCGTTCTCCGAGACTTATTTTTAGGTTTAAACTCAGTAACGAGAATATTATCAGCCCACATTTTTGAATTTAGAACAGATGCAAAGTCTTCAGCTGCAACTGCAAGTATAAAAGAGGCGTGGGAAGGCTTATTACCTATTTTCTTGCAAGAACAGAACGCATTTGAAGCAACCAAGTTGTTTTGTCTAACAAACTTCACTATATTTTCAGAAGTTGTGTCGGGCTGTAGACACGAAACAAAAATGTTTTGGGTCCTCGACACAGCTTTTAAAGTCAAATGACTATTGGGCGCAGTTGAAATCGCTTTTGAGCTACTACACAATGGAGGAATAGAAGAAGGTGTAGAAGAAATTACCGAATTGTTATTTTCGGGTTGCTGGGGAGTAAGAGGCGTTGCTGAGGGCTGCTTTACCTCGGATTGTCTAGAGGACGCCTTTCGGCGCCTATTATTTTTATTTTTGATTTTCCTCTGTGCCTTAGTGTTTGTTGGGCCTTTTTCTAATAAAACAGTCAGAGTACCGGAAAAAGCATTCTCAGAAGAGAGAGTGTCAATATTTTCCGGTATAGAACTTTCATTAGTAATACTGTTTGTTGATGCGGCACTAACTTCGCTAAAAAATGACAGAATTCTTCTAAAATCATTATTTAGCAAGTTAAGACTTTCTCCAAAAGTCTTCATTTTTGAAAAGATTTCGTCAGGAGAAAGGGCTCTACATGAGGTACAGTACCAACGAAGCCCTGATCGGACGGACATTAAACTATCAACGCACGGTTTTGATATGCCAACACAAGAAGCATGAAACATTTGCTCACAGGGACCAGAACAACTGAACATAGGGTACAGAATATTCTGGCTTTTACACTGCTCGTTGAAAGAACAAGCAGCAATGTTATCAACAGAAAAATAATCCATTGAACTAAAATTTTATTTTATGTGAGCAAGAAAAAGCGTTCAAAAAGTGCTTCCAGGGTTGGTTCAACACAATGCAGTGAGCGAAACAGTTTGTTAACAACAAGAATAGAGACGTTCACTAAGCTTTAAATAAACAAACACCGCACAAAGAGGAATACAAAAAAAGAACACAACAACAATTATGCAGCCAAGCAAGCACAAGTTGGCTATTTTAAACAAGTTATTATAATTATTTTTCAAATTAAACACAAAATATTTATATGAAAAACATGCAAAAATTAAAATGATAAACATTAATATACTTAACGTTCACAGTAATACAAATTTTTTGAAAAATATAATCACTAATTTAGCACAAAGTTAACACTTAACACTGCAACACAAATAACTATACCGACACCGGCAAAGGGACGAGATCAACTGGAATTATTACTTGATTGCTTTTGATTACTTTTATAAAAATATGTATTTTGTCATCCGTGAAAATGCTCAAACTATAATGAAATGTCAATGGTAACGTTTAATATTTTCCTAACATATCACTTTTTTTATTCATTCAGTTGGTAGCATTTGAGGGCAGAATTTAAAACCGTCGATCTTGAGAATGCAAAACTTCTATATTTTTTCTACTTTCGAGGTCGACATTTTCGAGAAAAGAACTCGATTTAATTTACAAGTCAGAATTTTTTTCCAGAAAAGGAACACATAAAGGGCAAAATTCCCAAAGAAAATTTTTTTTAGAAAAGAAAAAGCTAGGAAACTGATTTGTCGTAAATAAATATACCCGTAATTGCCGTATCATGACTTTGAACAGTGAAGCAAATGCGAATTTTTATATAAATATGCAAAATATGATAAAAAATACAAAGAGCACAAATTTAATTTTTTTTGTAGCCTTGCGAATCTATTTTGATGCACTGGGGTGAATATATATTTAAATATAAATATATATTTTAAATGTATATTAAAAAATTATTTCGCCGATTTCGGATAGCTGCATTTATATTACTATGTATTCTTTACTTAATTTTTATACATCGTTCGTTTTCTTCTGTAAGGAGATGTTTTTATTAAAAAACTCTATTTTATTTAATAATGCAGAAATATTTGTTATACCATGGTCCAATTCATGCGTAATCTTGGTGATGTTATTTGCTTTATTTATAGAAAGATAACAAAGTTGTTGATCTTAATTTTAATCTCAATATATATGAAATTTGTACACTAAAGCATGGATGCAATTGGGTTTTAGTCTCACCGTTTCAGAATATATATTTTTAACCCTGAATCTTGCTTTCATGTTTAGGCCTTCATTTACTGTAGGTAAAGTCAGTTATAGAGTTTTTTTTCGATGCAGAATTCCTATATGTTAATTTACATCTTAATTTAGAAGAAATAAGAAGAAATCAAACTATTTTTTCGATATTTTGTTGGCTAGTCTATTGCTAGTTTTGTAAAATACTTTAAGACTATTTGACTTAAATTTATGCAATATTGCATTGAATCGCATTTGCATTTACTTCTCTAAAGAAAACTCAATGTTGTAGTAACTTTCTTAATGTTTTTAGATATCGTATAAATTAATTGATTCAAAAATTTTTCGGGTTTTTAACAGATTGAATTAGCAATATTTACATATTTTTGGGCATATTTTCCATGAATTTTCTATCCCGGACATAAACAGTAATGGCGTGTACCAAAAAATACACATTTTTTTTGCTCTGCAAGAAAACTCAAACTTTAATGAAATGTCTGTGATAACGTTTAATTTTTCCTAATATTATAGTTATCTTATTGTTAATTATCTTATTATTCAGTTGCTAACTTTTGTAGGCAGACTTTTTCACAAATTGCAGCATATGTGTAAAATTTGTTTCAATAAAAGATTTTTTTTAATGAAAGAAAACGCTAATAAATATTTAAAATAAAATATAATTTATTACAATATAAATTACTAAAATATGCTAAGTTTCCTTTTTAAATAACAATTCATCGTTTTTTTTTAGGCTTTGAACCAAGGATTTCAGGTGTTCAGTTGGATACCTATTCAGTCAAGTCTGCCTTGGTTCGAAAATGGGGTGATATTGGGAGGGAAAGGTTATCAAGTGAAACATGTGTAGGATATTCTAAGCGTACCCGAAAGTTATAGAAACATGTGAATTTGAATCTGAGGCAAGTGTTATGCCTTAACCTCAGTCAATTCAAGTTATAAGACAATCTCATCTACGTCTCATCTCATCTACTTCTCTACCATCAACTACGACTTCTAGACAGAAATATTGATGGAATAAGGAAAGAAAATTGCAAATGTGAAATATTAAAGCGTAGCACCATGGCCTGGCAGGGATTCGAACCCTGGACCTCTAGGATGTCGCTCGAACACGCTACCTATTAGACTATCGAGGCAGCTGTCTTTAAACAGCTATTTTATAACAATAGAAAACAATACAACACAGCATACCTTACATTTGCTAACTATGTTCGTTTTTAACAAAAAATGCTTTAAGCTTGGCTGCATTTTCAAGTCTGAAATAAATCCAGAAAAAGATTTGGTTTTAATTTTTGTTTTGTGAATAAAATAGAGCCGCGCTCTAAATCAGCGAACACGGGCATGCATCTAATGTTTGTTAATATTTAAGTAATAAGATAGTTTACACATTCGAATTTCACAACATTGTACAACTGGTACTTGAATTATAAGATATTTATCTCTTACTAGCTTATTTTGAAATATATAAATGCAAATACAATTTCAAATTAAATTTTTCATAGTTATTTCCATGTTGAGCTCAAATATTTTCAATATTTCACATGAGTCACCCTCTGCGGGTAGGAGCGAAAAGTTTACGAACAAGACAAACGGCAAACGTCAAATTTTCCAACTAGAAAAAAGTAGCAAAAAATTTATCGCACCGTCTTTTGTTGCCTTCAATGGGTTTGTGCTGTTCTTTTGGCAAGTTGTCCGTATCGTGTGTGTGATAATCTCTTGAAGGAAATCTATTCAAACAATTCGCAAACGAAACAAAGTCATTCAAGAAAAATGTCCGGCTTAATTTCGATAACGTCGCGACGTTTGCCGCGAAATGTGTTGAATCTTGGAATAAAGGCTGCGAGGAGCCAAGAAGTAAGTTGCTCGGATAAACCTCCGGGCCAATATAGATGCTATACGCCATGGTCTGCCGTAATTTTGGCGAAAAGTGAAAATTATATATGAGCTCTTATGTAACTTCAGAAAATTCTTACGATATAACCAGTGGAATCCCTGGAGCTAGTTGTTAATAAGGCCAAATTGCTTATCACGTGATCTTGACAAATGCAGGAATTTAAGATGTGCAATAATTGATTTTAAACAATATTTAATTGGTTTTGTTTCTATGTTTTTAGGTTAAAACTGCAGCTGTCAATCGCCAATTTTCCAGAATAGCTGCTGCGTCTAGACAGCTGGTGCTGGCTACCAGTGGTGTTGAAGCATGCGTCAGCAATCAGCGGTGAGTAACAATGGTGTAAGAAGTGGAATTTTTGTTTAAAAAATATTTGTTTTTTTTTTGTAGGGCACTCGCTGCTAGTGGCTGGCAAATGTTCCACACCAGCTCTGGTAGATGGCAGATGGAAACGATAAAAGTACCTCAATTTGCGGATTCAGTATCCGAAGGCGATGTGAAGTAAGTCGTCTGAAACAGTTTGAAATCAAGTTTTTCAAGGTTGATTCTGCTAACAAGCCGAGAAAGTCGGGTCATTGGCTGAACGTGAGGAGAGGTTTTTGTGTATTTAAAACTTGTTTGCTTTAAAATTTAAAAGACCAGTCATAAGAATCTCAAAGATTGAGTCAAAAGTTTCAACAGGAAATTAATGATTTCATAAATAACTATGGACTCAACCAAGTTGAACTTGAAGATTTGATTTAAAACTTAATCTTTTTGCTTAAAATCAGTAATTTTTGTATTTTTACAGATTCACCTGCAAAGTTGGTGATTATGTTAATGCCGATCAGGTAGTTATGGAAATCGAAACCGATAAAACTACAGTTGGTGTACCCGCTCCTTTTGGTGGTATTATAAAGGAAATTCTCGTGAATGACGGTGATACCGTTAAGGCTCATCAAGATCTTTTTAAACTCGAAAAGGCGGCAGGCGGTGCTGCTCCAGCAGCTGCACCTAAAGCTGCTTCGCCACCACCAGCTGCAGCTGCTCCAACACCTGCTCCTGCTGCTGCTAAGCCACAACCACCACCACCTCCACCATCAGCTAAGGCGGCACCTCCACCACCACCACCGCCATCGCACGCTGGTGCTCCACCTCCACCACCACCGCCAAGACCAGTTGCACCCGCGGCACAAATTCCAGTCGCTGCCATACGTCATGCACAGGGTATGGATTCGGCCATGATAAAAATACCGCCAACAGATTATTCACGTGAGATCACTGGAACACGTTCTGAACAGCGTGTTAAAATGAATCGCATGCGCCTCAAGATCGCCGCTAGATTGAAGGAAGCACAAAATATAAACGCAATGTTGACCACTTTTAATGAGATCGACATGAGGTGAGTTTTTAAAAAGTAAGCTGATATTTTGAGTCCTAACGTTATACTTCATTATAAATATAAAGCGGCGCAATGGAATTCCGCAAGGCTAATTTAGAAGCTTTCCAAAAGAAGTACGGCATTAAGTTGGGCTTCATGTCAATCTTTACCAAGGCCTCTGCGTATGCCTTGCAAGATCAGCCTGTCGTCAATGCAGTTATTGATCAAAACGTAAGTTTTCAACAGCTATTTGTAAGCTGAGAATAGAATTTAAGGGACACCATTTAACCGCCAACATTTTCATGCCTAAGACAAAAATCTCTAAAAAAAAAAATTATTTATCAAAAAATATTTGCGGCGAAAAACAATCTTTATTTTACAAAGTGGTGAAACGGTGACTAACTTTTGCCCTTTGATTCTAAATTGCAAATACACTAGTAAATATCAATTGGGATTGGATTTAATAAGATCTTGATCTCCTATCTTAAAATACGTGAAAACAAAAATCAAACACATAGTTTATTCAGGACTTTCTTATTAAAATTTTCGCCGTGATTTCTTATCGAGTTTTCTAAGACACTTTCGGCGCAGATTAAATTTCGCTTTTGATATAAATAGCTTTATATAGCTTTTCGGTATTTCCAATAAAGTCCGCACCTTCTTCAACAAGTACTTCAACATCAAAGCAATTTTTTTGAAAAACTCAATTTGTTGCCATACATTTGGGCTTTTATCTCAAACTTGTATTTTAATGACAATAATGATATGAATCATATTATCTATTAGGACGGCATGGTTCCAAAACTAAAAAACAGAAATTGTACAAAATTTTCATTTCACACGTGTGTGAATTTGTGTGTGTGTGTGTGTGTGTGTGTGTTCGCTAATAAATATTTACGCAATTTTTGCTATCAATACATTTCGAGTCTGCTGACTACTATGCATGACGTCATTTTTTGTTAACGTATTAATCTTATTATTAACATTAACAGTGTGCTGAGGTCTTGTTCAAGCTAATTGATTGATTCTCCAATTAGCATTCAATTCTGACTGGTTTAAAATTAAAAATCTTTTTCAAAGCTGCAAATAAAATAATATGCTTGAAACTTATAAACTTAATTGAAATCCTTAAAAATTTTATTCTTAATTAAAACTTACTTATTCTAAGTTAACATTGCATTTCGGTCAACCTTTTTTTTTATATAAGTTTTTATAGAAAATTTTTTCTTTTTAATCAGAACACATCCCTTCCGTATCAATACAGAGCTGAGCACTAATTCGCGCACAGATTTTTAATGTAATATTTCTAATAGCCCCAATCATTTTTGTCACGATTTCTTGGACTTATTAGCATTGTAATTGAAGAACGTTCCTTGTGTGGTAATTTTGAATTTCGGAAAAACTGAAGATAAACTAGGAAAACAGAGATAAACTAGTCGAGTGATGTGATGTCAAAGCAAACAGATTTAAGTTTTTTTCCCAATAACATCCACGAAAAGATATAAAATTTTGTGGTATTCGGATCATGTGCTATTATTTCACTCACATTTTTCACCAACTCATTGTGGGTAGATATTTTAGTCTTAAGAGTTTGAACATGACAATCACTTGATCGATTCGTTTTGTAGAGGAAATGTTTTGCTTTCAGATAATATGACTCTGCGGCCAAAAACAGAATTTATCTTACGATTGTGCAAAAGAAAGCCACAATATGTTTGTTAATAAAAACTTAGGAAATCAATTTCAAGGTAAAAAAAAAAATTATTTTCAAAATTAAAAAAAAAAAAAGAATTCGCGCACTTTTCTTAATTTTCGTAAGAAGTTTAGTTTGTGAATACGTTTATGATTCGTCCTTCGACAAAAAAAAAAAACAAAATAAAGCTCGTTGTTATTTTGGATGTAGTTTTGCGTATCCGATTCTAAAAAGACCTCACCAGAGACCGAATGATTTAGCTTTTCCGTCTAAATTGTGGACTTGTAAGCAAATTTTAATCGAATGCGGATTTTTATTTAATAGTCTTGATTTTGTTATTGCATTATTAAGAACTTCAAAATAATATGGTGCAGTAAGATGTAATTAAGATCTCAATCTCCGATAGGCATTAAAAATAGGAGTTATGAGATCATTGAAATTCATGTTATACAAGTAAGTTTCAAGATGAAGGTGTTTTAAAAACTTTCTTACTTATCATACGGTCGGTGTAATCTATTTCTTTTAACGATTGTGATGTTTGTCATAGGATTTCTTATTGAAGTTTTGACTATCCAAAATTTATTTGGAAAAACATAACAAACTTCGTGTGTGCTCCGACTCGCCACTGGAGTTTACTCTTTAAAAACGATTGTCCTGAAATATATGCAATAGGCAAAGAGGTTAATGAACGTATCTCTCATAATAGTAAAAGGATGTAAATACTTTTAACGTAATTAAAATGGCTGTGGGAATAATCGCCCAAGAGAAAATCGCCCAAAGTGTCGAAATGAACAATCGCCCAAAAATTCGCCTAAAAATTTTGGGCAATTATACATTTCGATTTGACGCGATATAATTTTGGGCGATTGTTCATTTCGACTAAATTGCGGTCATCCACAATTTAGAACAGAATAAACAGGTTTCCAAGAAGTTGTTTTTGTAGCGATTCTGCTTTGCTTAACTTGCGATCAAAAAAATTGTTAAGAAAGTTAACGGTTGATGTAGTGTTGGCTCCCGGAATTTAAGCCCGATGAACTTAAAATGACAAAATGATTTGCCCTTATACGGAATGTTGTTTTTTTACCTTCCGTACAAGGGCAAATCATTGTATCATAACGAGTTTGAAATTTGTTTTTGATGTTATTTCATGAACAAAGGGTCCATAGACATTACCATATCTCCGGACAAGGTCAAATGGTGTTTTTTATGATAAAATGATTTGGCCTTATACGGAATGGTTTTTTCTTACCTTCCGTACAAGGGCAAACCATTTTATCATAACGAGTTTGAAATTTCTTAACTTTTTGGTTATAACAAAAATTCGGGCGTTTTTTTCATATTTTTATTTGGTATTTAATTTGGATCCTTATATCATCTTTCTTTCGTTTGGGCGATTGTTCATCGTATTTTTGGACAATTATTCATTATGAATAAATATCCAATATTTTGGGCTGTTGTTCATTTCACTTTTGGGTGATAATCGCAATTTTGGGCGATTGCTCATCCGTTTTTTGGGCGATTTTTCATTATGAATTTCCCAATTTCTCTTGAGCGATTATTCGCACAGCCAACTAAAATGACGTAAACTTTAATAATTCGGTAAAAACTTTCCGTGATAGTTTTGTTTTTTCTTTCTAAATTTTTTTATATGTACTACATATGAACACTCCCATGATCCATAGAATATGTATATAAATTTTTTTCTTAATCGGTGCAGTATCTCTTGAGTTTTGCTATGCATATGACTTATCTTTATATATGTCATAATACATATATCTATGTATATGACTTAAATTACATTATAAATTTCATTTTTGAATATTGTGACAATTGGCTTGTGGAAATTAAAACACGATACTCGGACGTCAAAAGTTATAAACATGAGTTACGAAGTTCTCCTCCAGAAACTAGATCTAAATTAAGTTATTTTTTAAAAAATTTACAAAGTGTAATTCGTCTTTATCAATCCAAATCGATATGAATATTGAAATCACCGCCAAGAATGAGGGCAGTTCATGAAAACTTTTCTTGGACCGTTTTGAATCCTCTGTATATGCTTAAAATACCTTGTGGAGAAATTCTATCATGTCATCAACGTTTCTGATCGACTGAAATATAAACTGTGACCATGACGGTTTGTTGACCGTTAAACAATGTTTATTTCTCAGCGCGATTTCTAATTGCTAACGTGCTAAAGATTAAAGACTAAAGATTAAAGACTAAAGACTAAAAACTAAAGACTAAAGACTAAAGACTAAAGACTAAAGACGAAAGACTAAAGACGAAAGACGAAAGACTAAAGACGAAAGACTAAAGACTAAAGACTAAAGACTAAAGACTAAAGACTAAAGACTAAAGACTAAAGACTAAAGACTAAAGACTAAAGACTAAAGACTAAAGACTAAAGACTAAAGACTAAAGACTAAAGACTAAAGACTAAAGACTAAAGACTAAAGACTAAAGACTAAAGACTAAAGACTAAAGACTAAAGACTAAAGACTAAAGACTAAAGACTAAAGACTAAAGACTAAAGACTAAATACTAAAGATTAAAGACTAAAGACTAAAGACTTAAGACTAAAAACTAAAGACTAAAAACTAAAGACTAAAGACTAAAGACTAAAGACTAAAGACTAAAGACTAAAGACTAAAGACTAAAGACTAAAGACTAAAGACTAAATACTAAAGATTAAAGACTAAAGACTAAAGACTTAAGACTAAAAACTAAAGACTAAAAACTAAAGACTAAAGACTAAAGACTAAAGACTAAAGACTAAAGACTAAAGACTAAAGACTAAAGACTAAAGACTAAAGACTAAAGACTAAAGACTAAAGACTAAAGACTAAAGACTAAAGACTAAAGACTAAAGACTAAAGACTAAAGACTAAAGACTAAAGACTAAAGACTAAAGACTAAAAACTAAAGACTAAAGACTAAAGACTAAAGACTAAAGACTAAAGACTAAATACTAAAGATTAAAGACTAAAGACTTAAGACTAAAAACTAAAGACTAAAGACTAATGTGCTGGCGGATTTCTGCTCATCATAGAGAGTAAAGACATGTTGCAAATCGCCTACATTTCGAAAGATAACCATGTATATATGTTAATGCAATCAAAACATTCAATTTCAACACGTTCCTCGATGCGAAGCCAAGTTTCTGATAACATTAATACATATCATTTCTGTATTATAAATATTACCTCGAAAGTCATGCGCATGTGCTCGTCGGAGACTTTGGTTGGCAATTGAGAAAAAATGGTTGTCATATTCTCTACTTAATTTTTTTTTGAGTATAATCCGATCATTTGTGTTAAGATGGATAACTCATCTGAGCAAATTCAAAAAAATTGTTACTAGTAATTGACTGAAAACATAGATGACGCTTTCGAAAACTAAAATTTTCCGCCACAGCAGAGTATTCCACCACATAACGCCTTCACTTTCTGTTAACTGAACTGAAATTGAATTCCACCACATAATAGAAAATCAATACTCAGGGAGTAAACTTGAAAAAAAATAAAATAAAATTGGTTTTTGCATAATTTATGATTTATTCCTTTTTATTTAATTTTTATCTGCTTTTGCCTGAAAGCTTATACATTTCTGCTTTAATATTTTTTTTATATATCACGAATTGCACGAAAAAGTCAACCTCATATGTCAAAAATCAAATTGTAAAGAGAGAAGAGAAACTATATAGAATATATTCTATCGAATTCGGACAACACGTTTTAAGTTGAATTTTCCAAGATAACGGTAGTTTTTCTGTGTTTTTTTTACTTTCGCGTGGTGAATAAGTTGAGCGAAAATTTTGCAGTTTTATTGTGATATTTGCCGTGAGGGCGTGCGCTGTTTATTACAACAATTAAAAAAAAAATATTTGCTTCAAATTTTTTAATATTTTCCTAATAATCATACATATATATGAATAAATAATTATCAACGACATACCGTGGTAAGAGCAGTTAAAAAAATTAAGAAAATATGTAGCATGTGCGTGACAATATTGATATATGTTTCAATGCAGACTCTAATATAAGAAATTTTTTGCATAAAATGCTATTATGTGTGGATATTGAGATGGCAAACCAGATTGAAAAACATTTTTTTTACTATTTCCATTAAAAAAAATTCCACGCGTTTCGCACATGTTACACTTTTTTCTATACAACAATGTAGTTTTTACACACTACGGGGTCGTTCATAAATTACGTTACCAATTTAGAGGGGAGGAGGGGCTTTAAAATGTATTACGATAAGTAATTATATGGGTGGTCTCATATACATATAGCAAAGTGACCAAAAATAAAACAACTTAAAAAATTGAAATTAATAGATACACCCTTCATTTAAAAAAATTTCCATCCTTACATCTGCATTACACGGTCAAACGTCTAAATTGACGGTTAACTATTGACAAGTGTCAATATGAATTCTCATAAGTGAGTTTTATTTAATTTAACCCTTAAATGCCCAGTGTATCTTTTTGGATACAAGCGAGAAAATAAGCTATTTATTTTAAAATATTGCAAAAATTAAAATGCTGGATATGTAATTTCACTCAGAAAATTTCATATATAAAACAAAAATTTATTATTGGCATAACTTTGTTGGTTTGGAAAATATTGACCGTCAAATTAAAAAGTTTTTTCATTTTTACGGAAAGTTCGGTTTTTGACATGAAATACCTTTTAAACGTCGGAATACGTCGGAATGTCCACTGTATCTATTTTGATACAACCATGTTTTCTTTAAACAAACATTTTTTCCAAAAAAAAATAAAAACGGGGTCGTGTTCAGGGGATCATTTAGCACAACATAATTTTAATGATATCGGTGTTGTTGGGTATTTAAGGGTTCAAATAAATCGGAATATAAATTATTATTCAAATAAATCCATTTTAAGGAATCATATTCACAAAAACACTGAACTTGGTGATGTACGGGTGCAGCCTTTACGGGTACTCTCTCAAAGGCCAGGCGAATTTCTTTACATAAGAAATGAGAATACACCTGAATAGGTCCACATGGAATCTGTTGGAGAATTTGAAGAGTCCCCAAAGTTCCAGCTTTTTCAATTCCAGTGATTGAGAGCATCGACTTTTGGATCGAATAGAATGGAATAGTTTTTATCGATTAAAATAATTGATTTTCAAATTTTTTTCTTAAATGTATCTAGTCATGACATAAAAGAGACTAAAAAAAAGAAAATAAGAAATTTTTAATCCTTTTGTTCTGTATTTCAGTTTTTAGTAAATATGGTCGAAGGTAACAGTAATATGAACGTACGGTGTAATTGTGCGTGACGAATGTAACATGTGCGTGACGGTGTTTAAAGTTGAAAAAATTGTTTTATAATTTATTTTTTCTCAAATAACTTAACTACTAATATAATCTAGGATAACCTCTTATTGCTATAAAAAATATGAAAATTCTATCTGAAGTCAATTCGCAGAAATTTCAGATAGAAGCTGACATCAAATTTTTAAAGGGAAAATTTTGTAGCACGTGCGTACGCTACATTTTGCTTAATATCACCAAAATTCATAAGTGGATTCATAAAACCTTTACCCATTTTAAATAGACCGTAAAATTAATTAATAAAAATTGCAAACCAGTTTTCGCAAAAATTTCTTCTTAAGTAAATCAGTTGCAATTATTCGCAAGCTGTAACAGTGCGTGACATGGAATTCATGATATGTATAACACAGTACTTATAGTAATTATAAAATAAAAAAGTTCCTTTATTTTGTGTTCAATAAAATTTTTCTTAGTTTATTTCACGGTAAAACATTATTATTTCTCGCTAGAAAATTAAATGTAGCAGATGTTTGTTTCAAAAGCAATTAACTATTGATTGATTTGAACTGAACTGTATGTAATGGGTTGAACAGAAGTTTATCTGGAAGATCTAAGTCTAGCCTTATATTCTATGAACTGCGTTATTTAAATACGTTTTATTAAACACGTTTAAATACGGGACACATGCTGTATGCTGGGATATCTATAGATGGTGGTTATTGTTTGTAAAGAATGACTATGTTAGAAAGTACCAGCCTTATAAAGCTTTAGTTTGAAGTTTGACAATGCTAAGTTGTTTAGTACTTGTTTGGCAGCCATTAATAGTGAACACTTTTAGTGAATTTGTACACATGGAAAAAATTGGTCATCGTTATGTGATACCATACTTTCATTTGAAAGAAAAAAAATCAACGGCGAGTATTTTGCGCACTAATTGCAGCGTTTGAGTGATGAAGAAAAAAAGGCTGTATTTGGCGAAAAATAAGGTTTTGTTTCATTGAAAAGTCCGTGGCGTAGTTCGTTAAAGTGCGTGGCCGCTATGTCAACGAATCTGGAGACCCAGGTTTGAACCCCAACAGCGACAGAAAATTATTTGAATTAAAATAATTTTTCTGTACGGCCGCCACCTCTCTGCAGACAATGGCAAACCTCAGAGAGTATTCAAAATGCCATGTAAAGCTTCTTGAGAACAAGAACATTTCGTTCATCGCCGTTCGGAGTCGGCGTTAAACATGTAGGTCCGGTTCTCGGTCAATTGTGTACAAACTTAATAACACGCACAACACAATTGATCACAAGAAGCTAGGTCAAAGTCCTTTCAAGGGCTGAAATGGCCAGTTATTTTTATTCATTGAGACAATACACCAGTTTACACAGCCGTTTTCACGATGGCCGAAATCAATCAGTTAAAGTTCGAAGTGCTTCCTCACGCACCTTATTCGCCAGATTTTGCCCCCATCAGATTATTTTCTATTTCCAAACTTAAAAAATGGCTCGTTGGTTAAATATTTCCCAGCAATTATGAGGTGAACTCTGCGGTTGATTGTTATTTTGAGGAGCTCGACGGTTCTCACTATAAACAGTGTATGAAAGCTCTTGAACATTGCTGGGAAAAGTGTATTGAGCTAAAAGGAGATTATATAGAGTGACGAAGATATATTCTCTTTTTTAATTTTTTGTATTTTCTTTGTTAAGTCGGGTACTTTTTGGACCACCCTCGTATCATGCCTTCTCAAGTATCAGACTTAAATCCAAAAAAGAATTACCTTAAAATCAGAAAAAAATAATCTAAAAATAAGGCAATTGAGTGATTAATAAAGTTTCTTTTAATATTTCAATCAAGCTTCTAAGATTGCGTCTAATTGTGTGTAGTGTCTTATCGCTCATATAATTAATCAGACAAATGATTATAAGTATTAATTAATTAACTTGTCATTAATCAATCTAAACTTTTAAACACTATTCAACTATTCTTATCAGTTTTAAAGAGGATGATAGTTCAAGTGTTAAAAAAAGTTGGCTATTTAATATCTTATCTATTTAGCAATATCTTACAGACGAAAATAGATTTGGTGCCACCTTAAGCATATATCTAAAAATATTTTTAAAAGAAAAATTTAGTTTATTATTGGCCGTGGGATTGGGCTTACCATGTCGGTGGACTGAAATTGGTGATGATGAAATTGGTGGACAAATTGGAATTCGATGTTTTTATTCTAAATTTATAACACATTTCATCAAATTCGACTGGAATTTTAATCTTTCGCCGAACCTAAAAAATAGAATTCACAAGACCACAATAAAATAAAAAATTATTATAAAATAAAATAATTTTTTAAAATGGTACTCATATCTCTGTGCGTCTGCTGATGGCGAAGCAGGTGTCTCTCCCGGTTCAACAGCAATAATGTTGAAACACATACCCTTTCAGCCACGATCGACTCTTAGAGTGTTGTTAAAGCAAACCATACATCTTTAAAAAAATCTAGGGCTTAAATGAGACTAATACCGTGGCAAATGTTTTATTACGTTGGTTTCTTTGTTTAAATAGAAATTATTTTTCTCAGATAACGATTTCATGGTATTCACATGAATTTTATTTCACTCAGATAAGAATTTAATGATGTTTACAGGAGCATTTTCCTTTTAAAAACTTCAAGATTGTATATTTCTTCTCATTCAGAGCTCTGCTTAGTGCGTATAAAGTTCGAAAAGATCAATACTACAATAAAAAATCGACGGTAAAAAAGCAGCCAAATGCCGAAAAATATGCTTCCGTTTTAAGATGCCGAATATGCTAATAAAGGGTGTTTTCTTTCCTTAGGAGGTTCGATGTTTCGATAATAACTTGATGAATTGAACTTGATTAAACTTTAATACGGTAATCAGATCTGACTTTGTGCTCAGTTTGGTTTGCATTTTGTAATGAATAGATTAACGCTAGAACAAGGCTATTTCGATGGACTGGAAATACACTGAAAACCAACCCACTGTTTTATAGCAAACTTTTGTTCAGTGATCAGGCTCATTTTTGACTCAATAGGCATGTTAGTAAGCAAAATTGCCAATTAAGATTCTCGAGACACCGTTATATCCACAAAAAATTACTCTTTAATGTCCCTTTATGGGCCGGAGGAATATCATCGGTAATTACTTTTAAAAAAAATGAGGCTGGCGATAGCTTTACCGTATACGGCGAGCGCTATAGAATCATGATTGCCGATTATTTCGTGCCCCAACTGAATGGGGTATTTATTGAAGATATAAAATATTTGGTGAATGCGTTATTTCTCGAAACTGAGTCAGTCGATTGGTCACCAATATTGCGCGATTTAACACCTATGGATTATTTTCTCTGGGGTTGTTTGAAGTCATTGGCTTATGCGAACAAACTAGCAACTATGAACGCCTTGGAAGACAACATTGTCTACCTAAATGCTTGAAGAAGTGGTCGAAAATTTGATCTATAGAATGCGCCAGCTCTGAGTCAGCCGCGACGGCCACATGCCCGAATCATATCTAAGCACTAATGGCATAAAATTGTTTTTCTCATTAAAGGTACCTTTATGTAATATAAGCGATTTTGAAGGCGTTTTTTGAAAGAATACTAAAAAAAATGGTCAGAGATATTGATATAAAGTTTTTTTATTGATTTCAACAATTATTAAAGTACCTACATAAAACGTCATTTGTGTGTACGTGACGTTGTCATGAAGCGATGCGAGAAGAGTAGTACCATTTTGCTTTCAGAATAACATGATCTGTAATCGTCTGAAAAAAAAATTGTATTCGAAAAGTAAACACTTACGCCGAGGTAGTGACTTCACTTTTTTTTAAAGCTTTTCGCCTCAGCTTGGAAGAATGTTATCTCTGTATTTCATTTCAATTCAAAATTCTACACATCCTATTTCCACACTCTATAGTTTTATTTATAAAAAATTTGTTTTTGTTAATATTCTTCACTGCTGATATTTTTCTTATGGTTCTTTTTAGGAAATTGTCTATCGTGACTATGTCGATATTTCAGTAGCTGTAGCCACACCCAAGGGCTTGGTTGTGCCTGTTATACGAAATGTGGAAGGCATGAATTATGCCGATATTGAAATTGCTTTAGCTGCCTTGGGCGACAAGGCTAAAAAAGGTCAAATCGCTGTAGAGGACATGGATGGAGGCACTTTTACTATTAGTAACGGTGGTGTCTTTGGTTCTTTAATGGGCACACCCATTATTAATCCACCACAAAGTGCCATTCTGGGCATGCATGGAATCTTCGAACGTCCTGTTGCGATCAAGGGACAAGTAAGTTAAAAAAAGGTGTTAAAAATTATTTGATTTTAATGGTATTTTTCTTTCATTTCAACTTACATCTATGCAGGTTGTCGTTCGCCCCATGATGTATGTTGCTCTGACATACGATCACCGACTGATCGACGGTCGTGAGGCTGTCATGTTCTTGCGCAAGGTTAAGGCTGCCGTTGAAGATCCTAGAATTATTCTTGCTGGACTGTAAGAATCGAAAGTATGATGAATCGTAGAAAAACGACTAATGAAAAGCGAAAACCATAGAAAAAACAAATTTTTAATTTATTAATGACTACTTCAACAAGAACTACTTACAACAACATGTAATAAAATAAAAAAAAAAAACTAAAATTTATTTTAGCTTTGTAATCAATTTTTCATTGTCTCAAGAATATCCAAGTATTTTGGCGAATTCTCTTGAGAAAAGTTATTTTATTTAATAACATTGATCTATAATGATATGAATTTAAACTGTTTGTTGTCGATTTGCACAACAAAATTAAAAAAAAAAACTAAATGAACATAAAATGTTCTTGTGCTTTGAATTTAAAGTCGGTTAGTATTAAATCTCATCTTAAAAGCTTAACGTGTGTAAAGTAAATAAATAAATAACTAATGATAGCAACACATAAATAAAACATTATCCAAACTGAAAATCTATATAAAAGAATTGCTTTTCATTTTCTTATTAATAAAGAATATGGTGGATATGATTGTAACGCCCATAAATAGGTGTGGCGTGCATAGAAAATGATATATTCTTTATCAACATTCAACGATTTTGAAACTATCGTAAAGAAATTCGTTATATGTATGTGATGTTTCTAAATAATAAAGATTAAGTTCGAAAATAAGTCAAATCGGATGAATACTACACCTACCTTTCATAGAAAGTGACTTTGTCAAAACGTAAAATCTCTTATAATTCCACAAAAATACATCTTAGTTACTAACTTATCTGGCGCCTACAATCGTTGATTGCTTTTGGCCTCATCTAAGAATTTGTGTCAGCCATTTTTACGTTGCGCTTGCTGGAGCAAGTTGGAAACATCAAGCGTCATCACGTTGTCCAACACTTGATCCTTCCAACGAAGATGTGGACGTCCTATTCTGCGTTGACCGCCACTGGGCACTGAACCCAATACTTTTCTCGCTGGAGCGTCGTTTTCCATCCGCTCAACATGACCTAACCAACGCAGTCGATTTTGATGAGCTTAGCTATGTCGATGTCGGCGTACAGCTTATATAGCTCGTGATTCAATCGAATTCGGTTCTTGCCATTGACGGATTGGATCGAAGATCTTACGAAGTATCTTTCTCTCAAAGACTCCCAAAGTCTTTTCATCAGAACTGCACAGCGTCCAGGTTTGTACTGCATATAATAGGACGGGCATGATAAGTGACCTATAGAGCGTGAGTTTTGTTCGTCGAAAGAGGGCTCTGCTTCTCAATTGCCTATTCAGCACAATGTTACACCTGTTGGCAAGAGTTATCCTTCGTCTTATTTCAATACTGACATTGTTGAAAGAGTTTATGCTGGATCCCAGGTAGACGAAGTCCTTAACAACCCCTAAGGAGATGTTGTCAACAGTGACGTGGTTTCCAAGACGATGGACTGTTTATTTGTTGATACTAGGTATTTCGTCTTATCTGCGTTCACTGTAAGACCCATTCGACTTATCAATATCGATATCGATATCATCAGCATACGCCAGCAGCATAATACTTTTGTAGAATATCGTGCCACTATGTCTCAAATCAGCAGCTCGGATGATCTTCTCCATCATTAGGTTGAAAAAGTCGCACGATAAGGAATCACCTTGTCTGAAACCTCGTTTGGTATCGAATGGGTCAGTAAGATCTTTCCCGATTTTAACTGTGCTGCTGTTGTTGCTCAGTGCCATTCTGCAAAGACGGATGAGCTTTGTAGGAATACCAAATACAGACATGGTGGAGTATAGTATAGGTGGTTCCTTATTGAACTGTCGAAGGCGGTTTTATAATCGACAAAAAGATGGCGCGTGTGTCGTTTTGTTACTCTGGGGTATTTAAATACATCTTTTGACTTGAAATTTAGTGCATAACCTTTGATTTTGAATGTGCAAATTTGGCAGAACCGAACTCAAACTACACCTAGTTTCTCCCATATAAAGTGATGTATTCAAATGGTTAAATCTTTATAAATTCCAAAAACTTAGAATATTGACTTGATATTTTAGACATCATCGAACCTTGAGAGTTGGGTACATATCTGACTAGGTACAGTTACAAAGTAGGCTCATCTAATAGAGCATCTTGAGCTTTTCTAATTGTTGTTGCTTTTGTCGTTTGACGTTTGTAGCTCCTACAGCGTTGTTGTTGCAAAATTTCATATTTGAGCAGCCATTTTTAAATAATCTTACCTTGTAGTTGTATCATGCACTAAATAAACATTTGAGCAGAAGACAGTAACAACAAAAAAGCTCACCAAACAGGCTTACCTAGCATAACCACGACAGAAGCATATCTAGTGGATATATAACCAAGTTTGAAATATACCAAGGGGAGAACCCAAGGTCAAATCCTAAATATGAGGAAGGATTCGGAACTTCCGCAGCGCTGGTTCTGTGCATGATCGAGGATTTTGAGGAAGATTTAAAAAACTTCCAATTGCATATTATTTTGAAAAACTCTTTACTGGTATACCGGTAGTAGCTATTTTGAGAAACCGAGGCAACCACACTACTGGAACAATTCGAGAAAATCGAAAATCGAGTTGTCCGTTTGTCGAA
This sequence comes from Pherbina coryleti, assembly GCA_943735915.1. Taxonomy (NCBI): domain Eukaryota; kingdom Metazoa; phylum Arthropoda; class Insecta; order Diptera; family Sciomyzidae; genus Pherbina; species Pherbina coryleti. The sequence goes on from OX030949.1 coordinate 135,376,284, forward strand.
AAAATTAATTACGAAAAAAACAACTATTATAAAAGTGAGGCTATTATCAAGGTATATTCAACAAGGTAGTCTCGTCTCGGAGTGGTGGGTACAGTAGCTGTCAAACATAAGAAAAGCTTAAAAAAACAAATAAAAAAAAAATAAAAAAAAGAGCTGGAATCACTTCGCCATTTGGTTGCACAATGTCTGGCATGGGACAGCATTCTGCTATTTCCGGAAACACTAAGGAAGGCACTGCTCCTGGCTGCAACCGGAGTGGACCGCAATTATTCCCCGGAGGATTTATAAAATCCGTTTTATAAAAATGCTTTTCGCAGACCCGCGCTGATTGGGAAAATGTTGTGGAACAAGCAACGTTCCAGCGATTGCGTCTTGCTTCGTTAATAGGCACACTAAAAGACGAGCCATTTTCTTTTTGAAAAGGCTTCCTACAAATTGCACAACTTCTGGGCATTAATCGCTTAAATAATTTTCATCAAAAACACAATTCTAATTGGAAAATTTTGTTATTTGTTTTGCTTTTATTCGTCCAATAGCCGATTTTGACAGGTGCTGTACCCACCACAGGAGAGAATTTCAACTAATAACTCTACCTTCCTTTGGTTCGGAGCAAAGAATTACCTAAGGCTGTCCAGAAAGTGAACGCGTGAGCCGACTATTTACCAGACAGGCGCCGAAAACATATGAGAGCAATAAAGTACTCAAGTCATGCATCTCTTTTGCCTTAATGCGTTTTTCATCATCAGTCGGCTCGGCTCAGCTCCCTGCGTTCACTCTGTGGGCTACCAGCCTAAGAAAGTACCAGTTCTACGTCCATGCGCGCTGTAACCGAGTACAATAAATATATGGCTGGCGATGATTGATTTGATCAAAATGATTCGGGAAGATATATAGCTTTTCGAGGCAAAAAAAAGGGCGAACTGCATTTTTACGTGGCTTATCGTTGCGATCATTCTGAATAGCTCCTTTATAGAAGTGCTGGTCAAAATAAATAAGCACATCATGGAATTCAAGCGAGAAGTTGCGGTACTAGCACTACGTTTGGCTACGGTCCAATCCAAAAGTATTTAACAAGCTGTCAGAGAAATAAATGGATTCCATAAAAAATACTCTGCTACGATCGAACCGGTAACTTTTTTATTCCAATCGAGAAAAAGCGCCGATGTGAAGGAGAGTACCGTACGAATAGCTTAAGGCAAATTCGATGTTGGGATCTGTTTATTATGTTAGGACCATGCTTCTAAAAAATCTTTTTGGTATTCGAAAAATTTAAGTAGGGAGATTCGGATTAAAAAGCAGAAGTTGACCCATTTACTTCATATATGAAAATAATCTTGATTCATTTTTGTTTTATACGGAACGTTTGTTTCTGCAATTTGAAAATAGCTCATCTACATTATATCATGAATATTTAAACAATATTAAGTTGAGAATATTATTTGATCCATGAAGTTTTTGAAATTCATAAATACAAAGAAGGAATTCGATGGGTTCCCTTTATTATTTAAAACACATGCAATAACAATTGAGTTTAGCTACTACAGCTTTTTCGCACATTCTCATCATTAACGCATTAAGGTATAATATACGTGTAAATTTTTCGAAACAATGTGTTCTTTATAGTTTTAAGAATATACATACTACATAGTTTAAATCGATATTTAAAAAACAACAGAAGTTATAACGATTTTCGTTAACCTATGTCTAAGCTCCATACAACAAATATAAAACTTTAAACGCGATTTCCTCGAAACTAGTTTTTTTAAAACGGTTCGATAGATAACTCGAAATTTATTGGTTCAATTTCAATGATTTTTTTGCATTCTGTTCGTTATTTTGTTCTTTAAGCATCCCCCTTAAATTCAAGTATCTATTTTTTTGTTTTTTTTATATAAACAAAAAAGCGCGCGAAAATGTATCTATATTTCAAACTTTTTACTTCAACTTTCGCCATAATTAAAAAAAAACCCCCGGGGTTTTGCGTAGGGGGGATGCTTAATATAAGGTCTATGCTTTAAAATGTCATTTGAGTTTTTTGTTTCCGATACATGGGAAAGGCTATATCCATCGAACCGTTTTGGATGTCTTTTTTTCAATGCAATTGATACTAGTGGCTTGAAATAAGTTAATGTGAGAAAAATTTACCGACCAAAATATGGTTGGGCTCAAGGACAACACAAGACGATACGACTAACTATGCAATTACACAATAGTTTTTAATCTACTCTTGAGTTGACCTTTAGACAAGTTAACATCAAAAAAGCTACAATTGTTAAATAATATACTCATACGGTTTAAAGGAGCAATTAACATGTAATTTGTTTTACTTTGATAGATTTACTGACGATCCCGTCATAATTTGTGGATTATTTGTTAATCTTTTTAGAGAATCATTTTGTTCAGATTGTTTTAATACTCACGATGGATGCTTTAAATATATAATTCCGCACACAAAGTTTCTTTGGAACCTATGCCCTTTACCTCAGAAGATATATTTACGTATATTGGATCAACTATTTCGGTGCTGAACCTGATGAATGCTTGTCGCACTTCCATTCCGTGTAGTTATGCTGTATCGTTTTATGCCAACCTTTCAATAAATCCATTAATAAAAGCTTCTTTCCTCTTTTTTCTAAAAACTTTTTTATTAGTCCAATTTATAAAAAGTTGCAGACATTATGTTATTAATTAAAGGCCTATCGTCCAACTTTCATCGATTTTCGAACTTTTTGAGCGAATGGTGTACAATCGCGTAAAGATTCACTGATGAGGAGTAATCGAGGGCCGAATTTTAAGTTTTGCGCCTCGGCAACATTTAGCATTGCCAGTAGAATTTTGACGTTTCTATGCGAAAGTTTGACGTTTTCTAGCTATCATACTCACAAAGTTTTGGAATATGTACGCTTATTGTATTGTTTACAGTGGTTTGAAAATTTTTCAACAAAAAAATGGATTTAACATGTGATTATTTTCGGGTGATGATTTTGTTACGATTTTTGATCCATCCACTTAGTTTGGCTTTTAGTGATGAAGCACCACACCTACCCAATGTAAAACGCTGGTCCAATGAGTTCGAGCGTGTTGCCAAGACGAATTTCGTGAAGGTCGTTAAAGAATGGCTGTTGTGGCAGAAAACATCGATGCTGTACGTGAACTGTTGGAAGCGACCTACCGTGACCTACCGTGAGATGAAGTGATCTTTAAGCATTAGTGGGATTAGCATTTAGGCTTCAGGAAGACCCGTTGGATATCCCATAATTTTACAGTTGCTCAAGAAAATGCTCGTGTCGATTGGCGCGAGGAAATGCTGAAAAATACAGTGGGGGTGGTTCAAAACACGACTACGACATCACCACAGGCGTCGAATCATGGATTATGAGCCCGGAACAAAGCAGCAATCCACTGTTCGAGTGGATCCGCAGTCGGAGCACATACAAGCAAATGGTTGCTAGTTTTTTAAGAAAAACCGGTCATGTCGCAACTGCAGTTCTCCATTCTTTTGCAAACATTTTTTTTCGGAAGTCTTCGGTGAATTGAGGAAAACCAACCACCAAAGGAAGATCATCTTCACCACGATAATGCGAGTTCTCACACATCAGCTGAAACAGAAGAGCAGGTTTCCAAAAAAAGTTGAAAATGGCATTTTTCCAAAATGCATCGGCGTTGGATAGAATTGTTACTCATTAACCCTGGATAGTTATACTTCGTCGAATCGACGACGCCACCTCATACATTCTAATATGTATGTAAAATAAGTATAACCTTCTAGGGTTAAGTATAGGTGCTAAGAAAAAAGTTATGGTTCGACAATAAAGTAAAAATCTTTTAATGGTAAAGAAAACTAAAAATAGCTTCCTCCGCGTCCCGATGACATACTTAATTTTTGCAACGGTATTGCAAATTTATTACATAGAATTATAACTCGCTGAGTATAAAGCTACGTCAAAAAATATTATAACATAAGTCAGTTCTTAAAGGCTGGTGCTTAGCTCTCATGACAAAAATAGAAAAACAATTTATGAACTCATGAGATCGCGGAGAGAGCCGTTCCAAGACGGAAAATACAACAATGTGATATGCGCCACGGTAAATATTTGAACGACTTATATTTGGGCTTACGACAAAACAAGAAATAAAAAAAAAAAATAAAAATTATGACATTGTGAAATGTCATAATCATGAAATTATGACCCCGTCGACATGTTGCGGAGATAGCAGGTTATGCAACAAAAATGCAATATTGTTGCATTGAATTATTACTAGCTGCATCATTTCATTTCAAATGATTTCAAACATAATTTTTTGATGTCACAGTTTAAAAAAAAAATGTATATGTTTTGAAAGGTCTCTTGGAGCAAATCACTTAATGGTAAAAATTCATATCTCAGAACCCAAACAAGATATCTTCATTCTTTTTTTTTTGGGTAGAGTAAAGATTAAGGGAAGATGTAAACATGTAAACAGTAGAAACTGAGGTGCTTTTCATGATTTTTTTTTAAAAGAAAGAAAGAAGCAATCATCGTGGTATTGTGAGTATATTTAAAGGTGGCATCGAAGACGTTACACAATTTTTTTCATGTAGAAATTTTGCAAAATGGCTTTAAGTTTCCCGTTTTCAAACAAGATGGAGCTCGTAATTCGTGTGTGAAATCAAAAAACCAAAAGTTTTTGTTATTATTATAAGTTCATCTTCTATGTGAACCAAAAAAACCCGTAAGAAATGATGAAATAAAAATGACAGGCAGTTTTAAACTAAAAGTGTTCATTTACAGGAAAGAAAATTTTACTTCCCCCCTCTTTAAAAATAGGTAAAAAATACTTTTTTTACAAACATGTAGGTTCACATCGAAGAGAGTTTAATGCTGAAGAGAATGCAATTTGAATCCGATATGTTGTATATTTTTTTAAAAATCTTGTTTGAAAGCAAGAAAAAAACGCAAAAATTAAAAGTGGAGAAAAAGCGATCGCTCGAAGTCAGTTTTAGTTCCTCGCTTACATGTTCGATTTGAGCCACTTATGCCGTGGTTATGCTTACCAAACATGATTGCCGAACATTGTTTGTTGTTATTGTTTCACGTATAAACTGAGAAATGAACTTTTTCTCAAATTCATTCTCTCGCTCTCAGGCCGAACATTTTTGATTGCTGATCGAAACACCAAAATCGAAACATGCCGAACTACCGGTGTTGCCTGCAGTCATTTTCTAAAAAAGTAGTAAAAAGTATTAAAAAGTATTATAATTGTGTGCTTAAGCAACCCTTACCACAAAGTGCAAGCAAGACGGAAAAATTTGTGTGCTATAAATTTAAATTTTATTTCTTTCTAATTTTAAACACTTTCTGATCTCATTTTCCTCCATTCCTTCACAATACATGTGCTCGTCTTACATTTTTTCGACTGCCACATAGCTTCAGTAACTTCGATTGTATGTTGCAAAATGATTCGACGTTGGTTTTTTTCAAAATATAATGCCCCTTGCATAAACAATTCGATTATGAATTAATTCTTAATTTCGTTTTTCATTTTATAATAAATAGGTAGTATGTATAAAACTACAAAACTTTGTGTTTTGACACATTATTACATGTAATGCAACTGTTCAACAAACATAGCATAACCAACCAACAAACCTGAAATGAAGAGAAGAAATTGACGAAAATGAACACCAAACATGTTTGGTAAGCATAACCACGGCATTAGCGTTCGAATTCGGATTTAAAATTTTCACAGCATATTCTCCAGATGATTGACAATTTTTAAAACAAAAAAAAAAAAAAAAAATGTTGGGCCAAAAAATTTCGAATTACATGTATATCTCCTTTAAGGTATACGTGTAAATTTTTCGAATTTTCGAAAAATTTTCGAATTTTTTTATTTAATGTGTTCTTTATAGTTTTAAGAATATACATACACATTTTAAAATCGATATTTAAAAAACAAAACAGAAGTTATACACAGAAAAAAAAGAGTAGAACTTTTACCTAAAAATGTAGTGAATTCAGCTAAAGTAATCCGGTGATTTTCAGTCAACGAATTTGATTAGGTGCGCTACCAATTTCTAAATGTTAGTTATTACAATTATATTGGTTAGTTTAACTGCGAGAGTAAATAAAGCACCTAAATATTTTGGTGTACCTTCAGCCATAAAATAGATAAAACACATAATTTATTAGAAGAATTAGCAAATTTTTTTTGAAACTGTCCACTTCAGATTAGGTAAGCCACCTACTAAGTGTAGAAAAATGATCTAATTATTTAGATTGCATTCCCACTTAAGAGTGGGAATGCCGTGCAAAAAATATGCAGTTAACTGTTTTTTGTTTTGCAATTTCTATTTTGAAGTGAAACTACCTTAGGTCACTTTACTTCATTTCGTCACACGATAGAGAAGAAAGATATGTTTTATAATAGAGAGAATGAGATAGATACATACATTGTATAAATGACTGAAAAAATTTCTTTGTCGCCGCTGAGCGTCGAACCTGCGAACTCAAGATTTCAAAACCAACGCCTTATCTATACACTAAGGGAAAAAAATATTAAATTTATCCAAAAACTTTTTTAATTTATCCAAAAAGCGAGTCATTTTTGCACCAATAACGCATTTGAATAAATCGACTACGTAAATATTTAAAATTTATTTGAATACTTTTTTAATATAATTAAATATTTAAATATGTAAACAGAATTAATAAAAAATATATAAAAATTATGCACAAATTTTTTTAAAATATCTTTCAAATATTTACTATTTGAAAATAAACTATCGCATTTAAAGAAAATTTGAATAAAAATATTGAATTTAAAAAAAACATATTTAAATTGAATATGTTATTAATGGTTTTATGGTATTATTTTCTTCTTATTGCGTTCATCAAATGCCATTGCCTGTATAATTTATTATCGCTTCACTTTTTTCGTTCTATAATTTATACTATTTTTGACAGTTGGTGCACTAATATTGCACCAACTGTCAAACATAGTATAAATTACAGAACGAAAAAGTAATGTACAACATATGTTTAGGCAGAAGCAAATTATGCAGGTAAATGACAACCGGTACAAGATATTCTTGAAAATACCGAGTTGTCACTCCACCCTACATAATTTAATTTCTTTGCCAAACATGCATACTATATTGCTCTTGTAACAATAACTAAATGAGAACTATAAGAACTGCAAATGCAAGAAATAAACTCAGGAACAGAGTGCGATGCTGTTGCTGCTTGTCGGAGTATGTGTGTAAGTGTGCGATGCTGTTGCTGCTTGCTTGTATGAAATATGTGTGTACGTGTGTGGTATAAATAAAATTCAAATACGGGAAAAAAACGAGTTGTAAGGAAAACATTTGATTTATGCACGTAAATATTTGAATAAAATTTATACTCAGGCGTGGATAATGCTAATACGCGTTATTTCCCTTAGTGTAGAGCTAAATTCTACATACAGGAATGTACTCTACATACCAATTAATCAAATTGCTGTAGATGCCCAGCGGAAAAATAATTTCAGAGTTGACGACCTCATATTTTTATATATATTTTGTTCACAAGTTAAAACACGGGGTAATAGCAGAGCTGTAAAACGTTTGACTGTAACGCCACCGGTCCGAGTTCAATTCTCGCTTGTGGCAAAAAATAAAATTTTCTCGCTTTGTTTTTATTTAGGTTTTTTTAGGAGAGAGTTGTGCTCTCCTTGGGCTAACACTTTATGATATGTTTCACTTCTTTTATGTTTTGCGTTGCACAGAAATAAAAAATTTTTGAGCCCCATCCATAGGAAGGGCTTCTAGAAGTGCTCAATGGCACAGCGATATTAGGAGGTATAAAGATGCCAATAGTAGTAGTCTTAGCATAACTTCTTTTGTTCAGGCCTAGTATAATTGCCCACTGGGTTGCTTGTAATGAATATGTGTGTACGTGTGTGGTATAAATAAAATTCAAATACGGGAAAAAAACAAGTTGTAAGGAAAACATTTGATTTATCCACGTAAATATTTAAATAAAATTTATACTGAGGCGTGGATAATGCTAATATGCGTTATTTCCCTTAGTGTACGAACAAATCGACAACTTGCATTAGGTAAAATAACTAGAAGAATTAGATGATTTAATAAGCAAAATTTTAATAGAATTTACAAATTTTAATTAGGTGAATTACCTAATGCATGATTGTTGAATTAACTGTGTAAGTAAGTAAAGATTAGGTGAAATAGAAAATTTCACATTAGCTAAACTAGTTTAGGTAATAAATCAATTCTTTTATTTTCTGTGTAGCTGTTTTCGTTAACCTATGTCTAAGCTCCATACAACGTAAATAAAAACTTTAAACGCGATTTCCTCGAAACTAGTTTTTTTAAAACAGTTCGATAGATAACTCGAAATCTATTGTTTCAATTTCAATCATTTTTTTGCATTTTGTTCGTTATTTTGTCCTTTAAGCAAAATTCAAGTATATATATTTATTTTTTTAAACAAAAAAACGCGCGAAAATGTATCTATTTTTTGAACTTTTGACTTCAACTTCCGCCATAGTTAAAAAAAAAACTCCGGGGGTCTTGCGTAGGGGGGGGGGGATGCTTAATATATGGTCTATGCTTTAAAATATCATTTGATTGTTTTGTTTCCGATACATGGAAAAGGCCGTATCCATCGAACCGTTTTGGTTGCCTTTTTTTTAATGCCATTTTCAGCGCCTTCTATATAAAAGTCAGAACTGTATTTTTAAAACAAAAAAATATTTTTATAAAGTACTTTTTATGCACAATAACCTGTATAAATTAGAAAAAATAATAACTTCTTATATCTAAAAATTATAAATTATATCTAAATTATGTGACGAAAAAAAAAATTAAATTTTTTGGACTTTCATGGAAAAGTTGCCATTTCCGATCTGTTCTCCCTCTCTGAACCAAATTAACGGTAAACTCAGAAATTCCTCGGTTTTCCACCTTTCAGGATCAATAAAAAAAAATTGGTAGATCGAAGTATTATCAGAGATATTGAATTTTTTGTAACACGTTTTGTATTTTGCATTAAAAAAGTAGCATAAGCGCACAAACAAAAACATAAAAGCAAACGAATATAGCCACTGACTTGTGCAAATATTTGCTGTTGGTTTCCGAAAATAAAAAGAGAAATAAAAGCATTTAAGTGTTCTGCAACGGAAAATTTGGTAAATTTGAGACCGCTAAATTTGATCTAAAATCTGAGCCCTGATTTGGATTCAGACAAAATATTACTAATTTTTTGTAGCCTTTATATTTACTCTACCCAATAAAAAAAATGAACATTTTTTATTCGGGTCCTGAGATTTGAATTTTTAAAAATCACCATAAAGCAGAAAAAGCATGAATTTTCGTATTTTGTTTGTGTTACCACCACAACAACAAGGTGATATGATGCACCTCATAGAAACCTTTCAAAATATATAATTTTTTAATAACGGTGACATCAAAAAATTAGGTGGCCAGTTTGGCTTGAAAATGCAACAACAATGAAAAACGTTGCATGGTATTAAACTTCCGCACAGTGGTCCGAAAGACCAATCCAGCCGGAAAAAAGTAAATTTTTGAACTGCGTTGGGAGCAAACATTTAGTTCGCTAATAAGTGGTCTAGTGTCCAGAATGCATAACGGTATATTTGTTTTCCTTAAATTCGCATTAATAGCTTCTCTTCATTGTATAAAAAAAAGGCGATTGCGTTATTGCTATAATTTTGATGGCACAGTCTATTTTTAATTACACAGGTGGAGCGATTGTAAAACAATTAAAAAAAGTTTTGACTAGATTTTTTGTTAATAACATTAATTAATGTGAAGGTATGAATAAATATTAAAATTTATTGTTGCACATGAGTGTCTAAAGGGTGCAAATTTTTTTCAATTTCCAAGTTCTATTAAGGTTTTAAAAAGGACTTTATCCGACTTATGTTGTAGTTTATGGCTTTTTGTAAAGTGTGTGATGTCAACGTGTCAATGTTTGTGAAATCAGCGCCAGTTTTTGCCTAAACGATTTATTTTTGGCTTACAGTGAAAAATGCCGATTACAAGGATGCAGCTGTACAATGTTTGGTATAATGAAAAAGAACAAAATTAAATAGCAAATGCTGTTTTAACGTATGTTTTTGGAAAGATTGAGCTTTCAAAAAAGAAAAGGTTAGTTATTGTAAAGATGTACAACAATCTGTTCACATGCTTATATGTATCCCGAAAAAAAAGTAGACGAAGGCCAATGTCTTGTGTTTGAGGTTTCCAATCAAAGTTGGTTAGATGGGATGTTCGTTATTGTTGAAGAAGGTTTACAATATCTCTTGAAATAGGATCATTAGAGAGACCGTCAACATCTAAGCATGGAAGACCTTCAAAGGAATTTTCAGATCAAGTTGAGAGGGCGAAGCGAATTAAAGTAGCACCTTTATTGGCAAGTTTAGATGCGATAAAAGCTCAAATAGTTCCAACACAAATTTGTGAAGAAGGAGAAGTAATTAATGCCTTCTATAACTTTCATTTAGCAATGATTGATGAGAAAATATTCTCAAAAATCGTAAATTCTTCCCAACGTCGTGGAATTTGTGGAGCTTAATCAACAATTTTGAATGATTTAAGTGAAACTGAAAAATTACAGCCAAAAGAAAGTCTTTACGAGTATGTCCTGTCAACATTGCACGTTTGGCTAAGGTGTTTTGAATGTATCCTTCATATTGCCTATCAACTAAACGTTCGAAAATGGCCAACCAGAGGGAATTCTGATAAGGCCGTGAAAGGGACCACAAAGAAAACTATTATTGACCGTCTCAGAAAACTACTATTGTCATCGGATCCTCTTATATCTTCTTTATCAACAAAGCCTTCTCTTCGTTATCGCAGTGCAGAGCCTTTATCTGAAATAGTATTATCATTGCTTTCAGACGCGACTGACGCGTTTATGTCCGAGCCGCAAGTAGATTAAGAAAGTGAAGAAGATTCTATTAAAACACTAGTTTTTTCCCGGCGCACGTTGCTGCACCCTGCAACTATATGGGAACATAATAGGTGTATTCAAAACTTTTCTTAAACTCATAGTTTGACACCACTGTCATTTTCCACTGACCGTTACAGTTTCCCATTAGCAGGAGATCACCAAATAGTAACTCCATTTTGAGTTTGTACGTAAGTAAAAAAAATAAAATAAATATCTGCCATTTCAGCCCTTGAAAGGACTTTGACCTAGCTTCTTATGATCAATTGTGTTGCGCGTGTTATTAAGTTTGTATACAATGACCGAGAATCGGACCTACAGGTTTAACGCCGACTCCGAACGTCGATGAAAGGAATGTTCTTATTCTCAAGAAGCTTTACATGGCATTTTTATTACTCTCTGAGGTTTGCCATTGTCTGCAGAGAGGTGGCGGCCGTACAGAAAAATTATTTTAATTCAAATAATTTTCTGTCGCTGCTGGGATTCGAACCTGGGTCTCCAGGTTCTTTGACATAGCGGCCACGCACTTTAACCAACTACGCCACGGACGCCACATGTTTGTATGTAAGTACTGCTACTTTTATTTTCAAAGCTATTCGATAATACAAATTTTAACTGTATGGGCGGAGCCACACCCCCTTATATAATGCCCATCCCAGTTTTCTAGTAGATGGACATTAACCAGTTTTAGTACAGTTGCCGACAGTGAGTATACAAACTAAATTATCAAAATGTAGCCAAATCGACGAAAACCGTAGGAAATATAGCATTTTTATTGATTTGTGGGCGGTAAAAGGGGGTGTGACAGAAATTTAAGCCATCTCGTACTTGAAAAAAATGTACTGCCAAAATTTCAGCTCTATCGGCTCAGTAATTTTGATTTAATTTTTTGGCTATAACTTTTGATTGGTAAGAGATACTAAGATAATTTTTTCTAATAAATTAATTATTTAGCTTGTATATTTTTTTCAAAAATATAAAAACACAATATTGGAAAAAAAATTTCCAATTTGCTTTTTGAATCACAGAAATGGTTTTTAATTTTTGTGTAAAATTGAAACAATTTTTACCTATAAATGTTCTAATTTTTAAATGGAGTTAAAAATTTGCGAATTTGAATTTAAATTATTTTTACAACAAAAACAATTTTTGAGCCTTTTTTTGAGGAAAACTCCAATATTTCAGACCTTTTTTAAAAAAGTATTTAAAATATATATACTCAACTAACGGTATTTTTGCAATAAGATTTTCATAGTATTTTCATGAAGCTTTAAGAAAAAAAAAATTTAACAAAATGTATAAAAGGATCACAAAATTAAATTTCGGATTGTTTTTTTTCTCATTTTTGAGCAACTTAATGCAACAAATATATCGTTGTACTAAAATTTTTCATAGTTTTCAAGATATGTTCATATTTTTGGTGTCAAATTGACGGAATGTTTTTTATGTTAAACGTAAAATCTTTATGCATCAAATCTTGGTGCACCGGTTTTACTAAGAGGAAGAATATCGCTTCTAAAATTTCATTATTATCAAAATTTTCGCTGTATTGAAGATATGTTAGTATTTTTGGAATGAAAATAAGGGACATTTTTAATTTTACTAAATTTAAGAAAAATTTTTTTTGTAAATATTTGCATATGTAACCTAAAAAAACAACTACAAATATGCCTATTGTAGTCTTGGGCGATATTGTAAAAAATTTGTTCTACAGCGCAATCTGGTGTCCAAGGTGGATCAAAGAAGAAAGTGCTAAAAAACTCACCGTACCTGAAAACCATTGTTTACCAATTTTCATTCTAATCGCATGAGCGGTTTGGAAGTTTTAGGTGGTTTTGCAAAAAATTTGTACTACAGCGCCTTCTGGTGTTCAAGATGGGTCACAAAAGATAGCAGCAAAATACTTAACGTACAAGAAAACCACCGTATACCGATTTTCATTCGATTCGCATAAGCGGTTTGTGAGTTTTAGGCAGTTTTGTAAAAAATTTGTACTACAGCGCCCTCTGGTGTTCAAGGTGGATCAAAATTGATAGCCCACAAACTTCTATACACAAATTTTCATGCCAATCGGATAAATAGTTTAGGAGTGTATTGTATAGTGTATATATTGTACACACAAAAACTCCTATATATAAAAAAGTGGGCGTAAAAATGGGCGTGGTCAATTTTTATTCAGTTAAAACTTAAAATGGATTACTACGAACATTTAAAAAATAAATTAGCCAAATCGGTGTAGCCGTTTTCCGATTTTAGATAAATCAAAAAAGTGGGCGTAAAAGTGGGCGTGATCAATTTTTCTTTCCGTAAAAACCTAAGTTGGACTATTACGAACATTTAAAAAAAAAAATTATCCAAATCGGTCCAGCCGTTCCCAACTGATGCAATTACCAACGAACGACATTTGATTTTTATTTATAAAGATTTAAAACTTATTATTGTCTACATATTTTTTAAACACGTGCTCGTTTTGCATCTAAAGTTAACATTAACATAACATATTTCTTAATGAATCATAATGTAATATATAATTAAGTGTATCGTTTTTCCTAGCTACAACTATGCCACGCCCATTTGGCTGATTCCGCCCATTTTTGGTGTGAACTTCGATTTTTATAAAAACGTTCATCGTGCAAAGTTTCCTCTCTATATGTCTTGGCAAAAACAAGTTAGGACTTTTTTCCAGCTAGATTGGTGTTTCGGACCACTGTGCTCCGTGACTATTGTCGCTAAGGTAAAATTAACGGAAACGGTAGTAAAGCTTCGGTCACATTATAAAAATAAGTAATAACAAACAAAAATTATGGCTTCATGAGGCCTCTCCGGAAATCCCTTAAATTAATCTTAATGCACCAAATACAAGTATGTATTAGAAAAATAATAAGGCCAAGGATTTGAACCAAGATTAGAACCACAAATAAGATAAACATTAGGGTAAAAAGAAGTATTTCTTCGATGCATAAACTACTTCACTCTAACAGATGTATTTTATTTAGTTTGCGTCCTCGAACCTGCATTATTTTCATATCTTACCTTTATTAAGTGTTTCATGAGAGTTGCATAGATTTTTTATCTTGAAGCCTGCCATCTCTTATCTAACTCAAAACTGCTTTCTGACAATAAAAATAAAATCAAACAAATATAATTGTTATTTGAGCAAATTGGTTTGTACAACTTTATTGATTTGAATTTTGTTCATTATACTTTTTTTTTCGTATAATTCAATTAAATATTATAATTTTGTGAAATGTTTACTTTTTCCTCTTTGAATATATTTAAAATGTATATAGATATATTTTTATGTATATAAATATGGGTACATATATGATTCTTACAGATCTAGCAAAGAGATTGTTTAACACAGTATTTTGGTTGTTCTTTCGTTTTTTTTTGTTTCAGATATAAAGTGTATTTCTTTTTTGTATATAGGTTATTTCGAAAAAAAATAATAATAATATATAGAACTAATTTTTATATATATATATATTTAAAGGTATATATATAAAAAAAAAAGAAAAATGCAACAATCGTCTCGTCTAAAATGTTTTACAGTGTAATTAAATGAGAATAAATAACATTTTAGACAAAAGGATTGGCATTTGATTTGGGCATTGTTTTTGGGCTTTCGTTTTTTCTTTGTTTTGTTTTTTTTGTTTGTTTTTTTGGGTGTAAGGATCTATGAAATTTTATTTCATGAAATAAAGCAGACACAAAATGGCTGCTTTCTTTCTGCAACATAGGGGATACAGAGTGTAGTTACATGATTTTTGTTTTGGGATTTTGGTTTTTGTTTTTTTTTTATTAATATATTTTTTTTTAATTTGTTTTTGTAAATTATCAAGTTATTTTAGGTTAATAGGATATTAAAAAACCCATTAACCTTTGTTTTGAATATTATTTTATTGCTTTTGCATACTAGTTGCTTGATTTTTTTCTGTGCTTGATTTGATTTTTGGTTTCAATTTTGTTTTTTTTTGTAATTTTGTCTTTAAAATAATATTTTTTTATTATAAAGCTGGGCAAGATTTTTAAAATTTTGCTTGGATTTTGTTTTATTTTGGTTGGCTTAAGTACGCTTCATTTGTTAAACTTAGTTTTGCTCTATTTTGTCAAATTTCATTCGAAATATTTAATTTATTATATATTTTTATAAATATAATTTATTTTAATATTAAGGTACTGCGCAATATTTCCCGAATTTATAGCCTAAATTTGCTGGTACCTCCGGGCAATGTTGCTCTTATGTTTTTTTACTCGCTTTTGCTGTTGCCGTTTTTTTTGTTCAACAATTTACAATATAATGTTGCCACCTTTTTGGTTTTTATATTCTTATTAGTTTGTAAATGTTTTCATTTTTCATTCGATTTCATCTCATATCATTCGACGCATAGACTGTGACTTTCTTTAAGCAATTACACTGGGTATCCCCCCCGCTTGCACTAAGTTTTTGAATTTATTTTTTTTTCTATGCTTATTTTTCGAAGAAGTCTTCTTCTTCGCTTTGTGGCGCTTCTTTACATCAGCTCCTGTAGATGATAATGTAGATGATTACTACGGGTGCCTCTACTACCATAACTTCTACAATTTTTACTAGCTACTATTTCTATAAATTCGTCTTTTTGTCTTCCTTCAACTAATATTTCTTCAATCTCTCTGCATAGATCCCTTGTTTTGGATGATTCTATCTAAGAGCATTCTCTGACCGAGCAGCTCTTTCCGTAGCCGAAATGAATAAAATGCTTTAATTTTGTTAACCTTGCATAAATGGCCTGTCGTCTTCGAGTGCTTTTACTTCGTTTTCTTCTTCTTCTTCTTAGATTTCATATCAAATGTTTTGCCAATTTTACAAAATATGGTTTTCAATACAGACATTGTACAAAATACCATTTGCTGCTGTTTTGGGTTTGGGTCACAAGATTTTGTTTTTGCTCTTTTGCAACCCAGATGTTTCTCATAAATTTGCCAAGTTTCTGTTAGAGCTTGAAGTTTATACGTTGTTTTTTTTTTAATATTTTTTGGGTTTTTTTTTGTTTTTTTTTTGGTTTTTTTAGTTTTTTTTTCTTGCTCCATACTTGGGCTCATCATCGTCATCGAGTTATTGACTGAAAGTGTGAGTTTTTCTTTGCTTGCCAAATGCTTTCAGTGCTCTTCTTCTTCTTAATTTTGTTGTTCTTCTTCTTCTTTTTTGTTTTTTATTTTTTGGCCGGAAAAGTAATTTAAAGACTATGTTTTTGAAGCTACTGACTTCTACCAAGTGATGGTAAAGTCTTATACAGCCTTCATGTATGTAACTCTTTGTGCGGGCTGTTATTTTATTGATAGCAATTATTTGTCTATTGCCAGTTTGTGTGTGTGTGTGAGAGTGTGTTCAGAAATGGTTATTTATATATTTATGTCCCCAAAGTCAACTATTTTGCTTGGACATTTGAACTGCTTTGTGGTGCTGTGCTCTGATTTTGTTGATTGGTTTGAGTTTTCTTTGGTCTCTAGAAATGTTGTATAATTTTAGGGTTGGTTGTTATTTTAATAGTTTTTCTTATAGTTTTCTTTGATGTTTTCATCAATTTTCTTTTCAATGCGGGCTACACGCTTTATCAATGACCAGTAGTTTTAGCCAACTTTGTGCATATTAAGCCGCAGCTGGCTGAAGTTAACCACAATTTAAGGGATTTGAAAGTCTTTAGATTTTGGATTTTGATTTTGATTTTGAATTTGATTTTGAATTTGAATATGACTTTGCTTGGTTTTGTTCGGGAGGGGGCAAAATGCGAAATAAAACGATTTTTCATGCTTGGTCAAACTTGTAATTTTGCCTGTTCTTAAGTGTGGTCTGGTCTGATTTGGTCTATAAATTTTGAATTTTGCTTAGTTTTCTTGAGCTTCTCTTCAACCCTTGAAAATTGTCTTTTCAACATAAACATAATTTTGAATGCCGCTTTATTTTGATGGGCTATAATATACCACCCATGATTTATCTAATGATGTTTTTCTTGTGTGTACTTTTGCGTCTGTAAAGTTTATTTTCGCTGAATTTTATGAGCCGCCATTTCTTAGACTTGATTTTTTTTTTTTAATATGTGCGCTGCTGGCGCTATTCCAATTTTATTGTTTTTCGTTTTTTTTTCTTTTGCTTGTAGCGTGTATTTGAAATATTTAATGGCTGTCGGTAGTAGTTCGAGGGTGCATCTTTGTCGCATAATTGCTTCCGTTGTTATTGTTAATACAGGGTTATCCATTTTCTCCTTTGGAAAGTAAAGTTTAAAAAAAAAAAAAATGCAAAATGCAAATTCAAATGCAGAAAACGCCATAACGAGCCGTTAGACAATCCCAATTGCTGGTCGCGCCGTGGAATTGACAAATTCGGGTCTGCAGCCACACTTTCTCTCACTTTTGTCGCAACATTTTCGGTAGAGCGTACATAACGATGATATACACGCCTAACAATATCTGCGACCGATCCACTTTTTTCAAATTTCGTTACTATATTGGAAATTGTTCGCTCAGAAGGACGATTATGACGACCATAATCTTCGCGTTAAGCGCAATACGTGATCCGGCAGAATCACCACTTTTTGTAAAAACATTTTTTCGATAATAAAAGGTAGCATATTTAAAAATGGCGAACTTTTAACTACACAAAAATCTATTTGAATGACATGAACATTTGACAGCTGTCAAATGCCAGGGCTGCACTTTTTAAAACCCGAAATGGATAACCCTTTATATAATTTTATGAAGTCTTGTTCTGGTGTTGTTTTTGTTGTTTGTTGTTGTTGTTGTTGTTGTTGTTGTTGTTGTTGTTGTTGTTGTTGTCGAATTCATAATTTTATTAAGTCTTATGCCGTTTTTGCTTTTGTTATTGTCGAATTTTGTTCGCACAGTGCTAAATCCTCTTGATTTTATTCTAAGAATGATTCTTTTTTTTGACCAGGTCTGATTTTTGAATTTGTTTCAATGATTTTCTATCGATTTTGAAGCGCTTCAAAACTTATTATTGATTTTATTTTGTTTTTCAGAGATTGATTAGAACTAGATTTGATAATTTTAAAACAAGATATTTTGAAAACTTTTATATAATTTATTCAAAGTTGTAAATTTTAGTTATCGCTTTGAAATTTCGATTTCAAGCTTTAAGTTTTTTGAATTTCGAGTGAAATATACTTCTTATAGCTGCGCTTGAGTTTCCAAAGAGGAATTTGTATTGAATTTATTCTTTATTTCTTTGGAATTTCGAATTTGCATTTGAATTTGGAGTGAAAAGTTTTTCGCGGAGCCTTTTAAACAGATTTGAGAAATTTACATGAGATTCAATTTTTTCGCACTTTTCAATACAAAACAAAATTTTCGTTTCTAAAATTTAATTTTATTGGTCTGAACATAAATTGAATCTCAATTTTGAATTTTCGAAATACAAGAATTTTATACTTCAAATCAACAATTTTGCATTTCATATAAAATTGAATTCGCGCTTTTTAATACAAAATTTAATTTACATTTCTAAAGCTTAATTTTGTTGATCTTAGTTTTGAGTTAAGAAAATTTGAGTTTATATTTTTATATATGTCCTGATATTTCTCTTTGTTTTGTGTGTCTCTTGTTTGTCTTTCATTTGAATTAAAAATAAAAATTTAAAAACTAAAAAATTGAAATTACATTGAATTTGATTTTGTGTACAATTTAAAATATTTTAAATTTTGATTGTTCGGAGCTGTATGTCTTTTGTTTATAATTTCAATATTTTCTCAATACATAAAAGGCAAGCGTGCTGCTCCACACCTTATATCTCTCAAACTGTAGCTGTATTTCTTGCTATTACAGTGCTTTTTAAATTTTCATCCTGAAAGTATCTCTTAATGGTAACATTCCGTTGTAGAACGGGCTTTTATACTAGTTGCTCTGTGAATTGTTTAGGTTTTGTTTTTTCATTTACGAATTTTTAGTTTTTTGAGTTGATAAGGGTAACATTTTGGTTTGTAAAACCGAATTTGACGGTAGAAAATTGATTTTGTATTTTGTATTTTTGAGATGGTTACAATTTGTATAAAACATCCCTGAATTGAAGATTTTCAATTTTGAATTTTGAATTTGAATCTAAAATTTTCAATTATTTTACAAGTGAAGTGTTTTTATTGACTATCTTTTGAATTTCATGATTGTATTTTCTTAAATTTTCATAGAAAATTATTCGAAATTTTAATTTTGGGGCACTAGATGTAGTCTATGAATTATTCAAATATGAATATTTGTTATAAGTAAATGTTTTTGAATTTTGTGTTAAATTTTGAGTACTGACATTGTGCTCTGTCTTTTTTAATGCTTATGTGAATTAACTTTTGAATTTCACTTTTTATTTCAAATTGAAAAAAAAAATATATATACTTTTTGAGCATATTATTAGGGCCCAGCTATTAATTTTGGTATAATAATGATTTTAAGAGAAGTGTTTAGTTTTGTTTTTTCCATATTCTTGATTTTGATTTTATCTATTCCAATTTTTTTTTTTTTATATATTTGGGTTTATCTGAAATTGTTTAAAAATACCTCTTGTAAACATAATTTTAGATGTTAATTTTGGTTAAATAACGATTTCAACAGAAGTGCGCAATTTTGTTTTTGTAATCTTCAAATTTTGAATTTTCTTTTTACTCATTTCTATCAAATTGAATATTAATAAGTTCCAGAAAAGAATTTTGATTTTGAGTTTTGATTTTGAGTTTTGATTTTGAGATTCGAGTTTGATTTTAAAATTTGAAATTTGATTTCGATTTTTAATTTTGTGATTTGATTTTGAGTTTTGATTTTGAGTTTTTTTGATTTTGATTTTGATAGTGATTTTGTTTAGTTTTTATTTCATTGGGTGCTTCGGCAGTATTTAGAATTTTTTAAATAATTTATTGAATTTTATCTAAGCTTTGTATTTAAAAATGTGGTATAATTTGAGTTTGTTTTTTTTCGAAATTAAAGATTTGGAAACTTCGAATTATGCTGAAAAACTTAAAATTATGTTATTACTGCTGAATAGCGTTCTCTCTGAATATGGATTTTGCCTATTATTTTTGTTGTGTATCAAAACGGATTTTTTGAAAACTTTGCAGAAACTTATTTTTCCGCTGGAAAATATCGATTTTGGGTATAAAAAAGTATTTTGAAAGTTTTTATTTTATACGTTTGGGAGTCTGGATTTTGAATTTGAACTATTTTTGTTATGCCTGATATGACTTATCCCATTTTATGCTAAATGTGTACGATATTCTAATAAATCTTACAAATTTTGAAGTTGTAAATTGTTTTTTTTTTGTGTTTTTGTCTTCTATCAACTATTTTTTTGAAACTGTTCGAATATCGGCCATGAAAAGTGTTTTGAATTTGTTATTGTTTTCCAGATGGTTTATTTACTCCAATTAAATTTTATTTCGGTTTGAATTTATAGTTCTATTCCGTATGTTTAATTTTATTATTATACTTCTCTAAATACGTTCTTGACCTTTTGTCTCAATGGTTCGGAAAGTGGTTTTTGTTGTCAAAATTTATATAATTTTGTTTAGTGGAATGTATAATTTGGAGTTTGTTAGTTAAAATGAAAATTCTTAATTTGGACTGTTTTTGATTCTGAACTTTGATAATTTTAGGCTTTTGGTAATTTTCCTGATAAACACTCTTATATCAATAAATTTCTTTTAACAATGCACTAAAATGAACTGTCATACAATTCGTTTTAGGCCAGAAATTTGAACAGGGTTCTTATAGAACCTTGTGTCAAGAGTGTGGCTTTTAAGATTTCACAAAATGAAATTTAGTGACGAACATTTTTAAGAAACAGAATTTTGCTGGTGTTTTTCGTAAGATTGTTCGAAATAGAATTTCGAATATCAAAAGTACGTTTTGGAATTTTGAGGTCAGATGACTTAGTTTTTGATAAGATCTTGACTGCAATATTTCAAATAAGACATGATTTTGATTTGAATTTTTCGAAATAGAATTTCGAATTTTTTTTTTTGGATGCGACGGAATTTGAGCTTTTGAGGCCAGATGACTTACTTTTTGCTACCATTTTGACAACAATATTTCGAATAAGAGTTGATTTTGATTTGAATTTTCCGAAATAGAATTTCGAAATTTAGTCTTTGAGTTGTCCTTGATCTCTAGGTCAGATTTCTTGCTGGAAGTTTTGATTTTGTTACTAATGCTTCGATTAAAAGTTGATTTTGGCTTTGAATTTTAATTGAAGTGTGAATTTTGCGATATAGTAAAAGGAGATTTGGAATTTTCTATTAAAAAAAATATCTAATATGTGATTTTGTTCACTTAAAGATAGATCGAGTTGGCAGATTTAATTGAGTCTTGCTTAAAAGGATTTTTTTTTATTTTTTGAGGTGATTTGAAATAATTTTAAATTTACTTGATTTTGAAAATATTTCATCTTTGAAAAACTAATTTTGGTTTGTTTTTGTAATAAATATTTTTGTTTATTTTGAGTTCTGAATAAAGAAACAGAATTTTGCGTAATTTTGTGGGAATTAATTTTTTGCAAGAGTGAAAAATTTCATCTCGAAAATAGGAATTTTGGCTTTTTGTAGATAGAAAAATATTATTATTGTTTGAAAAAAAAAATTAAAGTTGAATAGCATTTTAAAATTAAATTTTGATTTTAAGTTGAAAAAAATTTGAAAATTAACAAAATTGTCTAAAATTTCCTAAAAAATCTAATTTTGAAATTTAAATTTTGGGTATTTTTAAATTTAAAATTTAGAGTTCTAATGAAAATTTCAATGAAATGCTTTCGAATGTTCGAATTTTGAAATTAAGATTTGGCGAATTTTTAAATTTTAAAAGCTTTTCGAGCTTTAATGAAATTTTCGGTGAAATGCTTTCGAGTATTAAATTTTTAAATTAAGATTTTGCGCATTTTGAAATTGAAAATTTAGAGTTCTAATGAAATTTTGCATTTAAATATTGAATTTGGAAACTTACATTTGGAGAGTTTTTAAATTTAAAATTTAGAGTTCTTATTAAACTTTCAGCAAAATGCATCCGAAAATTAAAATTAAAAATGCATTTGAATTTTGAAGTTTACATTTGGATAGTTTTTAAATTTAAAATTTAGAGTTCTTTGAAAAAAATGAATCGGAAAAATGCATTCGAAAATTGAATTTTGAAATTTACATTTTGAGTAATTCAAAATTTCAAGTTTAGGATTCTATAGAAACTCTCGGTAAAAGGCATTCGAATATTGAATTTTTTATTAACTGCAAAAGTAATCCAACAACCTTATTGAACGGTTTCCTATGCTAAGCTTTTTTGAGCTTTTAAATTTAAACTAGCTTTTTGCTTTATTCTGACAACTTCAAAGCTTTGCTTAAGTTTTCTTGAACGTTTTGCTATCATTGTTTTAGCTACTTGCAATGTTGTTGTTATTATTTCCTGACGTATTTTTTTTCGGTTTTATATTTTTTCTTTAAAGCTATTTCCATGAACGTTTTGCAAAAATGTATTTTAACAATTTTGCGCCAAAGCTTTTGAAAGCTTGTGCATTGTAAAAGTTCTGCTTGTGGGGCAAAAATTGTTAAAATAAATTTTTCAATAAGCGTTTTTGTGTTTGAGTTCTATTAATTTTTGTTTTTGTTATGTTCTCTTTACTGCTTATTTCTTGGATTTGTTTTAATTTCATTTTGTAATTAATTGGTTTTGGGCTATTTTATTCTTCTATGATATCCAAAAAGCTTCTTGCTTTTTTTTTGTACTATTTTCAAAACATTCCATAGTTGTGTGGGAGATGGTGTGTCCATATGTGGGTGGGTAGGTGTTTGTGTATGTTTGTGTGTGTTTGTGTTTGTGTGTGTGTGTGTGTATTGTAGGGCCGGGAAACATGTTTGCGAAACTTTAATTTTTTAATTTCTTGATCGTTTTTCTTTTTCTTTTAAACACTTGAAAATAAAGAAGTCAACAAATTTTGGCGAAACATGAGTTTTTGTTTTGTTGTTTTTGGAAACTTAAATTAAACTATTGCATGCTGTTGTAATGTTTATGAAAACAAAGTTTTTTTTTTAGAAATGGCCGTCAAAAGCTTCTCTGATACCGTAGAAGAAGTTGAACTGTGTTTTTGGAGGGTCAATTTATTTGCGACGTTCTATTAATTTGTAAATTTTTATAGGTTTTCTTGTGTTTTTGCTTTGCATGGACTTGGCTTAATCTATATATGTTCGTACTCACTCTCACCTAAATTTTGTTTAAGTTTTTTCTTTTTTTTTTTTCAACTTTTCGTTTCATTTTTGATTTGAAAATAAAAGGAATTTCTTAACTAATACGCCGAGTAAGTCACAAATTTCGCTTTTGCTCTGAACGCATTTTTTGCACTATCTATCTATCTCTAAAAATATCTTCAAAATAATGCCAAAAACATTCGTGCTTACTTCATTTTGCATTCTGGTGAGAAGAGCTTTGCTACTTATGTCGAGATTCAATTCGCTGCATCTGCTTCATTTTGTTTGAAGTGGGTTTTTGTTTTTTTTTTTTGTGGTCCTCAGCTATTTTTGTTGCGAAGGGGTGTTTGTTGTATGTTTAGTTTTTGTTGCTGTTGTTGTTGGACGGAGGGTTAATTTATCTGCTTGTCTGTGTTTGTATCTGTGTGTATAGCGGCGCTCCAGTCTATTTTAGCTTTCGCTCTGTGTTTCTCCTGCTTTCTCCTGTTTTTCTCCATCTGGTCTGTATCTTAAGAATGTGTGGCCCCTTTGATTGCTCCTTTAGATGAATTTCTAAACTCTTCGCTGCATTAGGTTTTTTTTTTCTTGGAGCAGCTTTTGTTTCTTGTCGAAAAACTTTGTCGAAATTAAAGTTTTCTTTTCGAATTTTGTCTCTCGAGTTTGGTTTCTTTTTGAGCATTGAGCTGATCCATTATTGCGAAAAAGTTTTTTGTATGGAAAATTATTATCTCTGTCGAATATGAATTTTTGAGTTGCAATTTTATTGTTTGTTCAAAATGGCGGCGGTACAATGTGCTTTCTTCAATGAAATTTTGATTTTGTTATTGCTTTTTTTCTTGTGCTCATCTTGTATATCACAATGCAATTCTTTACAAAATTAAATTTTGATTCATTGTTTAAAAAAAGTGTTTGCTGGGCTAAGAATTTTGTTGAGTTTCACGCTTGATTTTGAATTTAGCTTGGAGGTCCTTTGTGATGGGTTGCGTTATGGTACCTGAAATAAAAACGAGTTGATTAAAAACTGATTTAAGTAAGACTATGATCTAGAATAATACGTAGGTCACTACAGATGGTTCGGAAATAAATATAAAGACCGAATTTTTTCTGTATTTTTTTTTTCGGAATATTTAATTTCGAAATAGTAAATTTAATTTCGATTTATAAATTTTAGCATGAGTTCAAACCATTTGTCTTAACATTTATCTCATTTCGCTTGAGACAACTCCAAAACATGGTTTTTGAACGTATCAGTGGCTTCTTCTTTTGTTAAAAATCGTTGTCCATGCAGTTTGTCCTTGATGTGCGAGAACAAAAGAAAGTCTTTGGATGTTAAATCATCATAAATGTCAACTGTACGACGGATGACCCATTAATTCGATGTTTTGAGTGTTAAAAAACGCCTCAAGCTAGCAATCTTTTTGATAAAGAATAATTCTTAGGTGCTTGTTTGTTTTCCTTACAGCATGGTGGTGTCTCAAGTGGGTTGTTAGTTCAAAATGAAAAAAAGTTCGGTCTTTATATTTATTCCTCAAATTATATGTAGTTTCCCTCGTAGATGTAGCGTTAATGTTTTGAATTCAATAGAAGAATTCTAGTAAAATTATCAGTTTCATAGTAAAAATATTTTTCTTGGATGACCTAAGGAGGACTAAGACTTTATGACCAAGATTATTTGCTTAAAATGGAGTAATATTAGATCTACTGAGCCGCTCAAAATTTATTTTTCGCTTATAACGGCGATAAAAAATCACACTAACGAATATCCAAAAATCAACTTTTTAATTTCCTGTGTATCTGTAAATTATGTGAATAGTTTTAAATCTATGCTCTTTACCGAATTGAGAAACTTATATTAATTTTTACAGGTTTTGACAACAAAAAATTTTCCATATTATCTCGATGTCATCCCATATCAACTCTTGATTAAAGCAGATTTTTTGTAAAGTGAAATAGGTTTTCTTTTTTATCTTCTGAAATGTATTGATTTTCATATTCGTTCGTTTTTTTTTTGTTTATTGAAAATACCATCTGATATAAAAATCAATCAGAAAATAATTCTCGTAATTATTTTTTTCCCCTTCAGACCATCAATGGAGAACTATAATGTAATTCAAAAAATGAAAAGACGTTCAGTTTTCGTCGCTATATGCACGAAACACATCGATTTAGGTGCATTCAATTTTCTCAATTGCGCCTGATCATCGGACATAAGGTTGTCGTGAATTGAAAGAATCTCCTGGCTATGTTGAAACTGTTTCAAAACATTACTATAAATATATGTGTAATTTGTCCAACAAATGAAGGATATCATCGATGAAAGCCCTTAAAAATCAATTACAGCCACTGCAAGAGACCTGAATGTCTCTGAGAGCTAAATCTCTAAGAGTTGTCTATGAAGATCTCGAGCATCTTCGTACGATAAAGAGGGTCTTTTAAACAAGCAAAACCATCCTAAAGTTCCAATCAAGTGGTTTTTTCTAACAAAAAAAATTTTGACCAAGATCAAAAAACAAATCGAAGAAATGACAGGTGATTATGCTCGGATCCTACAAAGGTTTCCCGGGCTATACACAAGAAGTTTCTAGCAACTGTCATAGTTTTAGGAGTTGTGCCAGATTATGCTACCTCACTTCTTCCGCCAAAAGCTTCGGGTGAATGCTGCCGCCTACATTGAGGTCTTAGACAGAGTTGTGAAACCCTGGATTGATGGTGTACGTGGGGATGGACCAAACGTCTTCCAGCAAGACTCTGCTCCTTCACACAAAGCCATGACGACACAAGGTTGGATGAGCGAAAATTTTTATGACCACATAACCCAAAACTAATGGCCAGCCAGCTACCCAGATCTTAATTCCTTGGAGTATTTCCGTGTGGGTCATCGCTGAACGGGAGACCAATAAATATCCCCACAACCCTATATCGTCACTGAAGGACGCTCTAACAACAACAATGACCAATATGAGCAAAGCTCATTTGATTCGGTCATGCCAACGGTTTCGACCCTGGATTGAGTGTTTTACTGCCGCTGAGTGGAATTTTATTGAGTAATGGTGTAGTCTAGAGGTCTATTAGCAATCTGTACAAATTTTCTGGGTCTATAATACATTTTGCAAATGAGAAAATTAGTTTTGATGTCAATTTTTTTTTAAAATACCGTACGCACTCTGTAGATATGTATTATTAAAAAAAAACTGACTGTTTAAGCTTTTGAAAGGATTTCAACCGACCTTCTTATGATCAAATTGTGCTAGACGTGTTACTATAAATGTTTGTACACAAATTACCGAGAACTGGACCTACTTAGTTTTATGCCGACTACGACCGGCTAATGATTAAATGCATTAGGTCGTAAAAATTTAGCTCGTAGCCTAAGTAGTCACAAAAGTTTGCATGGGGTTGTCAAGTTCACTCAAAAATTTTGAAGGAGCTTTACATGGCAGTATTTACTCTCTGAAGTTAGTCATTGTCTGCAGCGAGGTTACGGGCGATCAGAATAATTCATTTCTGAAAATGAAAAATTTGTGTGGTTCGAACCTGTACTCGAATTGGCATAGAGTGGTCAACGCACTGCTTGAGGCACTCGGCCTTAAGGCGCTGCTTCAGCCTCGGTTATCATACGGTGTTGCTAAATTTCAAGCTCTGAGTATAGTCTAAAGGTAGGCGAAATTTCAAACTTAAACTGCACCCTGAATAGCAAAGATTATGAATTTATGGCAACGTTTATTATGAAACGACTATAGTACAGTAGAGTTGGTCAATTTGAAACTGCTATAACTTTTTTTGTTTCAAGGCCGAACAAAGCACTTTTTGGACAAGAAGTGAAAAAATTTTTAAGAAGTTCAATTTTATGAGAGAAAAAAAATTGAGTTTAGGGGAGTAAATCGAGTCCAAAAGCTTTGAAACGAAAATATAGTATTAGTTAAGCCCTTTCTAACGGTATATCGAAGGTTAAACTCCATTAGTTGTGGAAAAAATATGGAAATTTGCCTGTTTTTCCGGCGGTCAAAATTTATTGTTTTGTTTTTGGAGTTCTCGAGGGTCGAGGGTTCTGATAAGGGGTTTATGAAAGAAAAAAAAAAATAGAGTTCAGGCGGGCAAATCGAGTCTAAGAGCTTTGAAAGGAAAGTGTAGTATTAGTTTAGCCTTTCCTAACAGTATATCGAACGTAATTATGCATTAGTTACGGAAAAAATATGGAAATTTGACGGTGTTTACGACGGTCCAAAATTTGTTTCGAGGTCATCTTTAAAATAAGGGATGCAGTTATCAAAGTTTTTGTATGGAGAGCGACTCACTCTACCAGAAGTGAATATATACAGAATCGGTTATAAAGATAAACGAACCATAATCAAGTATGTCCTCTACATTGGTAGAAAGTTTTGGAATATTCGGATTCACAAATGTTTTAATTTTGAAAATTGAAATTTTTTTATTTTTACTTATAACATGGTGTGACCGTGAAAATTAACTTGAGGTATGAGACTTAGAGTACGTTGTAGATATGGTTATATTATGGTATTGTACTCTATACTAGGTATGGATATGGTATTATTGCAAACTTGGATTTTCGAAATTACCCTCAGGTTTGGATTTTCGGTTAGAAAACGGCTTTTTTGGTAAATGAAGGTCTATAATACTGCAAAATTTTTGCAATAACTGGCCTCAATTCACAAATAAAATTTTTTTATGAAGAAGAAACCTTTCCAACGACACATGGTTTTTATATATTTACAGTATAATGTTGAAGTTGAAAATTAAGAATTCGCAGGAACTCTCAGAAATTTTTCTCAACTTTTTCTTTTATTTCGACCCGGTTGTATACATTTTCTAACATAAAATCCTCCTGTCATATAAATCTTTCTTTAAACCAACTTTATTCTGCATGATAAAAAAAAATACAAAGGTCAAAAAAGCAAACCTTTTTGTGTTTTAAAAATTTTAAATTCTTCAATAAGTTAATCGTACGAAAATTTTAATATTAAGTTTCCTAACTGAAAAACTCAGGAACAAAGAATTTATCTGGAATTCTTGCGATATTATAAAATTTTTAATTATAAAAATATTTATAATGATTCATTGAAAACAAGGTAAAAATCGAGTTTTAAATAAAAAAATATTTCAACAGGTAGAAAATAATTTTGCTTTAAGCAAATGTTTTACTGGATTGATAATCATTAAATTTTGAACTAGACACGTTGTAATTCTAGATCTGAAAGAATCAAATCGCGCATTAAAAAACTTTTTTTTTATTAATGCAATAATTTGTGAAGTATTTAAAATGGAAAGAGCAAAAGTTAATTTGAACAACGTATAGTTTCCAACGTTTATAGTTTCCAACTAGTTAAAAATAATTGCAAAATTTTTCCTAAACCAAAGCGGAACTATAAATATTAAAAACAAATGATGCCTTTCAGTTTCCTACAATTAAGTTAATTATTCTATAAAACGAGGAAAATACTGCTTTTTCTTTATCAATACTACAATATATATAAATGAGTAGTAAAGTAACAAAATTTTAACATTTGATATCGTTAAAACGATAATTTGCTCAGTTTCAGTTTTTCCAGTATTTACTAAAAGCATTTCGAACAACTTGCAACATTTTGAATGACTTGCAACAACTTTGACACGTAGTTTTTTTTTAAACCAAAGCTAAACTATAAATTAAGAAATAAAAATTACTTTACGATTTACTTAAACCACAACGGAACTCTAAAAGTTCAAGAGAAATTTTGTTTTGCAGTTTTCAAAAACTAAGTCACTCATTGGCGCACAGAGTATTATTTGGAAGTATTTACAAAAAGCATTTCGAACAACTTGCAACAACTTGAACGACTTGCAACAACTTTGACACGCAGTTTTTTTTAAACCAAAGCTAAACTATAAATAAAGAAAAAAATTACTTTACAATTTACTTAAACCACAACGGAACTCTAAAAGTTCAAGAGAAATTTTGCTTTGCAGTTTTCAAAAACTAAGTCACTCATTGGCGCACAGAGTATTATTTGGAAGTATTTACAAAAAGCATTTCGAACAACTTGCAACAACTTGAACGACTTGCAACAACTTTGACACGCAGTTTTTTTTAAACCAAAGCTAAACTATAAATTAAGAAAAAAAAATTACTTTACAATTTACTTAAACCACAACGGAATTCTAAATGTTTAAGAGAAATTTTGCTTTGCAGTTTTCAAAAACTAAGTCACTCATTGGCGCACAGAGTATTATTTGGAATTTTCAAAAATTTGTACTTTTTATACTTTTTCACTTGAACTTAATGACTTACCTGTGAAGTAGAAATATTTTCGATATTATTAACTGCGCTTGAAGTTCTATGTGGTTTGATGAGATTTTTTGATCCATACTTTAGAATGTTGAATTTGTTCACTTTGTTTTTGTTTCAAAAATTATTTAAATTTTTTCATGATTTTTGTTTTAAGTTTTAATGTCTTCCATGCATATAACAATGTTTTATTTTGTTATTGGATTTTGAAAACTAAATGTGTTATTTTTGAAATTATTTTAAAAATGATTTAATTTATGTTCTTGAGTTATTGATGGTTTTTTGCAGTGGAAACTTTTTTAATATTTGTTGTTAATAAAAATGATCTGACTTTCGCTGTTAAATATGTGTAGTTTTATTGTACTAAACACGCTGCGCAATCCACAGCGAGTACTTGCACAGGATCTGTTGATCCATTTGTCTTGCTTGATCGCTTGTTGATCCTTTGCGTGCAGTGATTGCGTTGAAACTGAATGATTCTGCGCAAAAGCGGCGCTTTTTATAAAGTTCCAACTGTAACGACGCCTAACAACGCGCCAAATAGTACAATCACAAGGATCAAATGCAGCCAGCAACAAAGGATAATTGAAAAGCTGCGCCGCATAGCTACAAATGTCTGTGAAACATGAAAATCAAGTTTAATTCAGAAAAATTATTGTTTGTTGCGAATTTCTATCAAAAGAAAAGCATTCAAATGTTATTTGTTTGCTTCCTCTTCTTCGCTTTTAACAATGTGGTGGTGATAGCGTGTGATACAGAATCACACAGGCACACCTGGACCAAAAGCTGGACCAGCAGCAAGTTTGTAAGCGACAAACTGGTTCCTCTTGGGTTGTGCTGTACGTACAACGATAGAGGGTAACGGCTTTTTTTAACAGCATTATCCTTGCGCTGTATCCTTGACCATTGAACTGTCTGTTGGGCTTAGCATGGCTGGTCTTCTTTTCGCTTGTTTGGCGTGTATTTTATAATTTTTTCTCGTTTTTTTTTTTTTTTGTTTTGTAAAATCCTGAGAAAAAACCGACGGAAAACTGGATAGTTTTAATAGAAAAAATCTTTATCTTGGATTTTTGTCTTGATTATGAAGAATCCTGTTTCTATGCGGTTGAATATCCTTTAATATAGATTGTGTTTTATTGTAGATCCGATTCCACTTTGATGCATCTTTGAGATGGTGTCACTTCACAGGCGATGTGTTTTCTATTTCCTTAAGTCTGAGAAGATTCGTTTAGTGGAATGTGTTTTTATTTCGAGATGTTATTTGTTCAATGAACTCTTTGATTAATATTTGACAAAAGACTGGCAAATTATTATTTTTTTTGTTAACTGTACCGGAAATACAGTTTTTTAGGCATTTTGAGATATATCTACTTTTTAAGTTATGCTTTACCTCCCTTTGTTTAAATTCTGCTTTCGAGAATTTATATAGAAAAATGCTTGTTTTATTTAGATGGCAAATAACGATAAGGAGTGTTTTAAATAGATATAGTTTTCAAAGATGTAGGGCATTTTTTTTTTGTTTAATAAAGTTTTATACAGATTCCTTTCTCGGTAGTCCAGTGTAGTTTTCTCTAAGGTCCAGCTTAATCCTACTCGTATCTATCCATAAAATAGCACTTATGGCATGATATTAGAAGATGTAATGCTTTTATAAATAACAATAAATATCCACATTTAACTACGGAGTCTTTTATTGTCTCTTCTGCCATCAATCAATATTGTTCTAAATGGATTAGTTTTTAAGAAAACTATAAAATATCAGTTTGTGCGGATTAATAAATGCCTTGAAAAGTCAAATGGAATGAGTTAAGTTATATTTTGAATTGCACAGCTTGTCCTGATCCCTGCAGTTGGTAAATTACATAAAGCACTCTGTTGAGAAGTTTAAAAATATAATGTCGTATTCATTAAACTATTTTATAAAAGCCTTATAATGTTCAATAGTTCAAAAGCTTTTCAATTTAAAATGTCTTTTAACATTTCTTTTTTAATAATAAACTTGATCTGATTTGTAGTCAAAATAAGAACATTTATGATTTGAAGTGAGAAGAGTCTCTACGTAGGTTGCCTTTTTAGTTTTGCGCCAAGCAATGAAAAAACAAAGCTAAACAGTTAAAATGCTTTTATTATTTTGCAAAGTATTCTCCAAGAAGATCAATGCACTTGTGGTTTGCAGCATGTAATTTAGAGTTAAATTTAATATTTAAAAAGTATTTATTAGTAAAAAATTAATTTATTTTACAAGACAAAAGAAATGTGTGCTGTTGTGATGTCAGAATCTTGCCACGATGTATTAATATGTGCAGAGATGCCACACTACTCCCCCCCTAGGGATGCGAAACGAACATGAGTTGTCTGATAAGTATGCTGCTGAGTTGTATCTTGAAGTGCCGTATTCTGTTTGTCGTTGACCATGTATGCTGCTTTTAAACGATCGATGCTAACGTTGCCCTTTTTACCACCAATGTTGACGGTAAAATATTTGTCGAAACGGTCGACCACTGTATAAGGTCCCTCGTATGGAGTTTGAAGTGGCCGACGAACCATATCATTTCTAACGAATACAGCTGGAGTTGTCGCAAGTTTGGCTTCGATAAATGGCGAATATTTTGAGTGGTTCGAAGTCTGCTGTGGTCTCAATTCGCGCATGCGTTTATGTAGGTCGATTACGAACTCGGCTTCGTTTACGTGTTCTTTAGAATGTGATTGCAAAAACTCACCTGGTAACCGTATCGTGTCACCATAAACAATTTCTGCAGGTGTTGACTTGATGTCTTCTTTATATGATGCTCGATACCCAAGAAGTATCAGTGAGAGAACATCAACCCATTGTTCTGTCTGGTAGCATTTGATTGCGGCCTTGAATGTTCTGTGCCAACGTTCTATAATACCGTTCGCTGCGGGATGATATACCGTTGTCCTGAGATGCCTCAAACCAAGTAGCCTGGTTAGATCTCGAAAAAATGAAGATTCGAATTGTCTTCCTTGATCAGTTGTAACTTTCAGTGGAACACCAAATCTCGCTATCCAGTTTGTGTAGAAAACTTACGCAACTTTTTCGGCAGTTATATTCTAGGATATGCTTCCACCTTTTTTGTATAACGACCAACGCAAGTCAGACAATATCGATAACCTCTGCAGGTAAGTAGCGGTCCGACAATATCAATATTTACATGATCAAATCTATGCTCTGCTAGTGGATATACTCTAATCGGTGCTTTGTTGTGTCGTTGTACTTTCGACCTTTGGCATGAAATGCATAATCGTGCCCATTCGCGACAATTCTTTTGTATGTTAGGCCAGACAAATTTTTCGGAAACCAATGTTGTTGATTTTGCTGCGCTGGTGTGGCATAAATTGTGAATGGAATCGAATCCAATTTTTCGAAATTGTGGTGTTAGAAATGGTCGTGCTTTTCCAGTGCTAACATCGCAGTAAACTTCTGCAGTCGTGTCTGGTATGGTGAAAAGTTTTAAGTCCAAGCTTGAATTACCATTCAAAAATTCTTGAGTTTCGTCATCCTTACCTTGGCTTCTCGATAATAGTTCGTAGTCGATATGCTTTGGTGTGTCGATGGCTTCGATTCACGACAATGTGTCGGCGGTCAAATTTTCTTTGCCAGTAAGATATCGGATATCTGTGGTGAATTGACCTAAAAAATCGGGATGCATTGCTTGTCTAGGCGAAGATCTGTCCAAATTTTGTTGAAATGCAAATTGAAGCGGTTTATGATCCGTGAAAATGAAGAAGTGTAAGCCTTCGAGCCTATATCGAAAATATTTTACAACATTATATGTAGCCAATAGTTCGCGGTCATATGTGCTGTACCGTTTTTGAGCGGGACTGAGTCGCTTGGAGAAAAATCCTAATGGTTGCCATTGTTGAGTAGCCTCGTCGTGTTGTTAAAGCACTGCACCTATTGCGATTTCGGATGCATCAACAGCTAAAGCAAGCTGAGCATTAGGATTCGGAAAAGCCAGGAGTGCGGATTCTTTGACGTCGGTCTTACAAGCTTGAAATGCATTTTTCGCTTTGTCTGTCCAGTTGATTATTGACTTATCGTTCTTCTTATTTCCTTGAATGAATTGACAAAGCAGAGCTTGATTGACGGCGGCGTTAGGCAGGAAACGGCGGAAAAAGTTAACCATGCCTAAAACTTTTTTAAATCGCAAACTCGCTTTGGTAAAGGGTAGTTTTCTAGGGCCTTAACATTCTCAATTGGTGGTTTAATGCCAGCGGTGCTCACTGAGTAACCAAGGAATGCAACTTCAGCTTTGCCAAGTTCGCATTTTGACGGATTGATGACGATGCCATATTCGTGCAATTTTTCAAAAACGGCACGTAAATGTTTGCGATGATCATTTTCGTTTTTTGATGCGATTAAAATGTCGTCTAAATATGGCCAGGTGAAATCTAATTCGCGTAAAACATGGTCTATAAATCGCTGAAATGTTTGACCTGCGTTCCTCAAGCCAAAGTAAATAAATACGAACTCGTACAAACCGAAAGGTGTCGTAACAGCCGTCTTTGGAATATCAGTCGGTTCCACAGGCACCTGGTGATACGCGCGTCGCAAATCTATGGTCGAAAAAATTTTGCAGTCGTGCAGAAAATGTTTGGATAAGGATTAAGCAGTCAGACTGTGGTCAGACCTGGCATCTCTGTTATCATTTCTGTTCAGTTTGGCTTGCCATTTTGTAATGAATAGACTAATGCCAGAATAACGCTCGGAAATTGTGCAAGTTTCAATTTACTTCAAATCAAAGTTCCACACATATTTAAAAAGATCCTATATCTGAAAAACTTTTTGTTTGTTTACTCTTTGAGGTAATTAAACGCCACACCGTCATTATCTATGAGCTGAGTTAGAAGGGCTTTTTGAAAGTTAAAGAACTTGAAATCATATTTTAAAATAATAATGAATTTTTATTTTATCCCATATTCGGTCATATAGACCATATCTATATATAAATAGGCGTAGGCAGAACCATTTTCTCCCGTGTTTCTAAACCGATTTTGATAATTTTTTTTTAAATCAATAAGAGTAGGGAGAAGGAGTGCACCGAAAATATATGGTGGGCGTGCTACATTCCATACAACCCAAATTTGCAATATCGTATAGCTTCAGGGTTAAATGTCATACAGTATCGGAAATACGACCTCAAATCACACGTACCATTCCACTGGTTACATTTTATGGGCGTTTAAAGAGGGGCGTGGTACTTTTTAGCAGCACAAATTTTCGTTATAACTTTCGAACTATACGAAAGTTATAAAATTTATAAAACCACATTTTTTTCCATATACATATTTCATAAATAAAAACAATCATTCAAATTTTATGAAACCACTGTATTCATTACTCTTAGCCTACAATTAATTATGCAAAAACCAATATTTTCCATCAAATTTGTCATCCTTAGCCTTATAAAAAGATGTTAAATAAAAATGAAAATGAAGGCATTTTTACAAGAATCTTTTTTTAAAATGAAAAGAAAATTTAAAAGATGTCATGGTTTTTTTTTTGTGAAATGGTTATATTTATATGAAATAGTTATATTTTATCTTTAAAGCATATATTTAAAATATTAAAAGAAAACTATTACTTATCAATTCGTACCACTCCTCCAGAAACAGTCGGCAAAAATCAAAGAAATTATGATTTTACTCTAAATGAAGTATAACTCAAGTTTTACTCTAAAATTTTTTGGAGTAAAATTTTTTGCTTTTTAAACTGTTTTACTTTATATCATTAGCTATTGGTATATTTTTGTCATCAAATTCCCTTCGAAGGAAAATCCAAGTTACGGCCCTGGATGACGGTGATTTTTGCAAAAAAATTGTGTTTTCTAACGAATCTCATTTTTATATTGGCGGATATTTTATTAAGTAAAATTGCTGCATTTGTGATTCATGAGATACCAATGCAATTAAGACTTTGGTGAGCATTGTAAGCCAGACGCGTAAAAATGCCGCAGTGTGGCATGCCTGTAATATTACCTACTGCTTGTTAACTCGCTTAGAGAACATATCATTCATGTGAAAAGATTTCAGAGTTGAGGAGCTTTTACTATTTCAAAAGACTACAAAGGTACTATTTCCAACACTTATTTCTTTTTAAAAATTTCATAGTTTATTTATCAATTATTTATATTCCTTAATTTTTAAGTTCCTTTTCAATACTTCCCTTGGCAATTTATCTTAAAAAAATAGTTTCTTTTGCTAGTATTAATTTTCTAAATATAGAATAAAATTTTCCATTTAATGTAGTAGTCTCCATGTATTTATTCGGATATGAATTAAGATAAATTTACAAAATATAACAAAAAATCCCCCAATAATCATCTCATTAACTTTGCACCCTATTAACAGCTCCATCGTCATCATTGTCTCCTTATTTTGTTTTTTGGTTTTGGTGAACTCCA
Organism: Pherbina coryleti; assembly: GCA_943735915.1. Taxonomy (NCBI): domain Eukaryota; kingdom Metazoa; phylum Arthropoda; class Insecta; order Diptera; family Sciomyzidae; genus Pherbina; species Pherbina coryleti. Next base: position 135,412,150 of record OX030949.1, read on the forward strand.
AAAATTTTCTGCTCCAGAAAATGATGCCCGTTCAATGGGTCAAATTTTAAGTCTAACATTTTTTCTCTGCTTTTTTCTTTACACACACCGTTTTATTTCATTTTAATTTCAGTTTTTTTTTTCGGAATACCTTTGAAATTTTTGTAAAATCATTCAACAAGTTAAGGGTTGCTGTTGTTGTCGTTGGTGCAGCCAAGTTTTTTTTTTATTCTGGTTTTCTTTCTGGCATTTCGCACTGGTGCTGCTTCGTCTGCTGCTGCTGCCACAGTCGTGGTTGCTCCTGGTGACTGGTTTGATATCTAAATGCTGTTAACCCTTGTTCCTTTATATTGGCGGGTAAGAGGTGGGGTCACGACCCATGTGTGTGTGTGTATGTGTTTGAGTTATCCTTAAATGGGACACTTCATTCACAATCACTCGTGTGTGGCGTGTTGAAGATGTAAATGTACGGGAATGCTATTGTGAACGTAGCGAAATGTGTTGCCAACTCGATGGATTTTAAAGAGTTAATTTAAAGATAATAATACTATTGAAATTAATAGAAACAACATACTTTGACATTAATTTTATACTTGGAATTGATTTGTAATGATTTTCAAGTGTTTTACTGACTTGTGTTGTTATAGTATGTAAATATAGCATTAAAACGAATTTTTTGTGCCGTTTCGAAACCGTGAACGAAACATGGATTTTTTCTTAATATAGGGTCTTTCAACGAGAGGTATCATTTTAAATGTCCCAACATTTTTTCAGGTGACAACATACAACTGTTATTCGATGAAGTTTGTCAAAAAGAAAAAATTAGAAGATTTTGAGATATTTATCGATTCACACTCGCACAACGCACTCAAATAGTGAAAATTTACTAAAAAAACGGTTAAAATATCACTAATACGATTCGTAAAGTTCGTACTGTTGACCATCATAAGCGCATTCCCGCACAGCTATAATGAAATTATTCGATAAATTCGAACGTTTCAGACAAGTAACTGATGTAAATAAAGACCCCAACACGTGCTCCTTCGGCTGGGTCAACTGAAAATATTGCAGCTGTAGCAGAAATCCCAGGTTTGTCCATTTCGAGATGATCACAGGAATTGGTCCTATCCACAGCCACTGTGCACGGTACTTTGCATAAAGATCTTGGCCTTCATGCTTATAAGGTGCAGTGGACATAAGAATTGAAGCCTTTAAACCACGAAAAACGCCGTACATTCGCTGGAAATGCATGAACAAGATCATGATTTCTCAAAAAAAAAATTTTTTTTTATGAGTGATGAGGCTCATTGGGTACGTGAATAAGCAAAACTGTCGCATCTGGGGCTCCGAAAACCATATAACTTATCGAATCGGCTCCTTGTTACAATTATCTACTTTCAAACCCGAAGAACTGGCACGAAGGAAAGAGATTTGACTTCAACGATGAAATTTAAAAACGGCTATTATAGAAGATTGTTAAAATCGTATTATTCAGAAGTGTATGGAGTGTATCGGGGTACAAAGAGATTATGTTGAGAAATAAGTTTTACCAATATAAAGGGCTGTTTTTTTAAAGGCGGAGAGTTTTGAATTGTCAACACTGTTTTCTGTTACAGCCGATTTGACATTTCTCGCTTGTAGTGGGGTTAGTTTGGTTTGACAATTCATCATGAATAGACTCACGTTGAAGCAACGTTTGCTGAATGAGCTGAAGGAAAGATTGCCATTGATTCATAATTTCAATTGATAATTTTATTCCGTGATGAGGCACACTTATGGTTAATTGGCTACGCGAATAAATAGAATTTCTCCATTTGGTGCAATGATAATCTACAAGCCTTTCTCGAAACACCATTACACCCAGAAAAACTCATCGATTTTTGTGCTTTATTGGCCGGTGGAATCATTGGTCCATATGTTTTAAAATATGATGATCAGAACGTTAAAGTCAACGGTGAGCGGTACAGAGACATGATGGCTAATTTTTTCTTGCCTCAATTGAAAGGCATTAATGTTGCAAACACGTGGTTTTAGAAGGATGCACAAGGTATCGAATCAATACGAAAAAAAAATTATCGTTACATCGCTGAACTAAGCTCACAGATAATAATAAAGTTATTATACATGGATTTGAAGTTATTTTAGCATTTTTCTTACTAATCGGAACTTTATCTGAAGAGGCATTGGAAGCAAGGCACAAGGAATTTCAAAAAGGTACAAGATATTGCAGGTGTTGAAATCTGTCGGTAACCGAATTAAAATTATAATCGATCAAAATTAACCCCAGAAGGCAGAAATATTACTTATTCCCGTATTGACAAAATCAGGGATATCTGCCTCGAAAATCGTAAAAAAGTGTGGCCCGTCTAACTAAGATGATGAACGAAGAATGAAAAAAGTTTACAAGAATCCGGAGGTGGTTGACCGAATATAACCTCATTAGTCGTCGGCCTTAAAAGAAAAACACGTCTTACCGAGGCATTGAAGAAAAAGCGACTGTAATGGGCCAGACAATATGTTTGAAGGCTGGAGTCGAGTAAGTACAATTTTTAAAAACAGTTCTGTATGCCAACAATGAATTTTTTGTGATTATGATATTTTACAGGAATGTTTCTCCGACGAGTCAACGTTTCAGATTTTGTTCGAGAAAAGTTCATTCGTCCAACGGCGCCCTGGAGAGAGCAGTTCCATGCAGACTGCCTTACGAAGCGGGGTAAACACCCATTTAGTGTCATGGTTTGGTCCATGAACTCAAGGGCGTGGGGCGCCTATACATTGTAGATGGACCATGATGCAAGACCTGAGAGTACTGGGAGTACTGGGAATTCGACGACTACCACCGCTCAAGAAATGGTTTTCTGATGATAACCAGTACATTTTTATGCAAGATTCGGCACATTGCCAAAAAGTCAGGAGTGTTACTGCATTTCTAGCTGAAAAAAAAATTGCCGCACATGAACCCCATATAAAACACATGGGAGCTCACCAAAAGGGCTATCGCCAAGCAAATGATCAACACCGAGCTCCAGTTGACTGAAACTCTTAACAAGTAAGAAACCGAACATTAGCCAAATGGAAAATTATATTCAGAGAGCATGCCCCGACGCATTGAAGTTACAGCAAAAGATGGCATCACTAAAAAATGAGGTTGAAAGTTTCTCCAAAAAATATTTCTGCATAAAAAATTCTGGTTTTATAATTATAATAACTTACTCTTAGAAATAAAACATACCTTTGAGACTCACAACCCATTATTTGTTTAATAAATGCAGTTAATTACAAAAAACTAAAATATGAGTTCTGTCCCTAATAATTTAGTCACCCACTGTAGGTCCAAGGGGGTCCCCCTAGGGTCTAACCGATTTCTACCGTTTTAGGTTATATCGGTTTGGCCGAGTTTTGTTACGATCAAATAAATTTTTTATGTACCTGTCATGGAAAATCATGCAATAACTTAATATAGGTTCAAGGGAGGTACTCCTAGGGACTGACCGATTTTAGCCAATTTTGAAATTTTTTCTTAATTAGCCTTAACTTGCTTTATAAAGCTGTTAATAAGCCTTAACAAAATTTTCATTTTTATAGGAACACTCCTTCTATTTTTGTTCCACTTTTGTATGAAATCACTGTGGGCCGGAGCCACATTGCACACAGCGCGCGATACAATCAATTTACTGAAAGAAACATTTCAAAAACTATAACTTTCATGAAAATGGACCGTGAACTGGCCACCTTGTTCGTGCCATTGGATTATTTTCTTTGTGGATATATAAACTCACTTCTTTATTCCAATAAATCAGAAACAATTCAACGCTGGGAATTGAATATTCGAAGCGTTATTGCTGAAATATAGCCTTATGTACTGCGAAGAGTGTGTTGTGAAAATTGGACCAACAGATTACGCTATGTAGTCGCTCGCCGCGCAGCATGCCGGAAATCATATTCAAGCATTAATTTCTAAAAATTCTATTTCAAATAAAGTTTATCTCATGGATTTTAAAAACATTTTCCTGTATTTTATTACAATTTAAAGCTCTCCATTTCTTAAAAAAACGCTCTTCATATCATTTCAAAGACTTTTCACCTTGTCCTCTTTTGTACTTTATTTGAAAAATAACTAAGTGGTTAGGACAGGAGATGATCCTGTTATATCACAACCGCCCAAATACTTTGCTTTAGTGGACCTGTGAGACGACTGGTATTCGTTTTAAATTGATTTACATTTCTTTGAGAACAATACCGTGAATAATCCCAATTTTCGTATTAATGGCAATTTCATTAAAAACAACAGAATTTCCATTTAATAATGAACTTAATCAAATTAAATTGAGTCAAAATAATGTGTTCAAAATAATTACCACTGGCTTGGTCAACTATTTTCTCAAGATCCATTTATGTGTATCATAGACTAACAGTATACAACTATGTAGTACATAAATTTATATAACAACACAAGATGTAGATACAGCTTAGAGAATATTTCAAAAGATATATACATATGTACATACAAAAATTACAAAGATATTAATAAATATAAAATATGTACAAGTATGTTTACTCGAGAGAACACATTTGCAAAGAACGGAATTAGGTGCTGGCATAGAAAGGGTGAAAAAGTAACCGAAACTTTATGATATCCTTGAATTCGAGAGTAGCCACAAACTCGAATGAACATTAAGAAAAAGTGTTTCCCCCAGGAGATAGTTGTTGGTAAGAGGCTTGCGTTACTTTAATACACATAATAAAAAGCCCAGAAGTGTGTGTTTTTTTTTCAAATCCCTCCCCCACCCTTTTGACCTACCTTCACCACTCACAACAACAGCAATCTAAATTTACACTTGGCTTCGTTATAGTGAGCTGGGAAAAAAAAGGATTTTGTGCCCAAAAAACTTCTTTAACTACACTTGGGTTCCAAAGTCAAAATAGTATCCTTGAGGCTGTTTCCATGTAGTAGGAAAGTTTTCTCGCTCTTGCACTCGGTAAATAAATTTACGTATTCCATATCAGTGAGCAGCAGCAGGCAATATCCTTACGTTAAGCAAGTACCACAAGGATATAAAATTTGGAAAATAGTTTTTCAACGTAGTTGTTGTTGATTTTACCATCATAATGCGGAGGGTGGAAGTGGTAAAGGATTTTTGTTGTTGCTGTTCTTAATGCTTCGTTTTGTTGTGTTGTGTGTTTCGTATATCTGCAAATAATAAATATGACCAAATGAAACAGCCCAAAAATGTATACAGACAAAAAGACCCTTGAAAGGACATGCGACAGCAGAAGATGGCTGCAACCCACATAAGAATGCCACACACACTCACCCAAACAAACGACAAAGAATATTCTATTTTGGCACACTACAAATGCAAACACACACACACTCTCACACAAACAAACACACACTTGCTTACATTTATTTCGGCCATTTCGTTCTTTAGCATCTTTGCCTTGGCTTCTACGTGTTGTTGTTCTTGTTGTTGGACTCGAGTCTACTACGTGTCTGTGTCTCTGTGTGTTACTGTGATTGTGCTGAAGAATGAACCCATCATGGCCGAAAACTACCGGAAATTCGGTTAGCAGCAAATTTTGTTGTTGTCGTTGTTGTTGCGCTTTAATTTTAGCCATCGTAGCTGCGCAGTCGAGGACGCTGTAAGGACATAGTAAAGTACTTTTTTTTCTTGGTTGGGATTTTTTTTATGTTTTCTTTGTAAAGTTACTCCATACAAGTTATTTATGTAGTTTATGCTTTCTTATTATTTTTTTTTTCTGGTCTTTTTTCACAATTTGTAGATTATTTTATTTATTTATGTTATGGGTTTTTTTCCTTTCGTTTTTGTCATTTTGTGGGTTGCTTCCTTGGTCGGCTGGTACTGTTTCAAATTTCGTGTGACTATGCCTTAACTCTATGCTAGTTGTTGTTGGTGTTGCTGTATGTGTAGTTGTGGACCACTTGATTTTGCTGTGCAGTAGTTCCAGTTCTAGTTATTGTTGTTGTTGTTTTGCTTAGCTCTTCCGATATTTATAAGAAAACTTTAGAATTTCCAAAATTTGCATGCATCGAAATTTGAATATAAAATTAACAAAATTTCCAAGTGTTTCCTCTTCGTAACGAAGCACCCAGCATAGACAAATATTTTATGTTTTTGTTTTTTTTTTTTGTTTTTTACTAAGTTTGTGTACAGTGGTGGATCTAATTTACTGTTTGGTGTAGTATATTTTGTGAATACACCAAAGCTTGCTACCTGCCAACCCCAACATTACAAATTTGTTCTACTGATTGGTGGAAACATATTGATTAGGCAGAATAGGTTCCCATTATGAAAAAATTTAGAAAATGTCTAGCCCCGCAGTGATTCAAGTCAACATTCCAATAAAAATGGCGCCTTGGAGAGATATGAAAAAAAGTGGGGTGATTTGATTTGAGGAAGGCGATCCTCACAAGGCAACGCGTGAGGGTCAAGGGGGCGATCTTCACATGGCAACGTGTCTGACTGCCTCAACCTGGTGAGGCCAGCATTATCCATGTCGAACTCGTCTCAAGTCGACTCAAACCTCTGCGTGGTGTCCTCTAGAAACGGCAAACTGGCAACCGTTAGTTTGACGGCTAATCTGAGCGGCGGGCTCCCCCTGCCTTTAAAGGGTTGTGCCTTGGGTTTGAAGCCCACCACGTAAAAACAAATTTCAATGAAAAGTTTAAGAAAAAAGATAAATATGATCCCCAAATCTGATGACGACTACCGTAAACGAAAAACTGACAATGATTTACGGATATGCACCTGGAACGTCCGAACCCTTAATTGGGATGGTGCCTCTATCCAACTGATAGATATCTTAGAAAGATACAAAGCTGATATCACTGCAATCCAAGAAATGCGATGGAAGGGACAGGGTTGCTCACGGCAAGCAACCTGTGATATTTACTACAGTGGACATGCGGAAAAGCACGAATTTGGATGCGGATTCGTGGTTGGCAAGCGACTACGACATCATGTTCTGCGATTCACACCTGTGAACGAACGACTTGCCATAATCCGTGTCAAGGCAAGATTTTTCAACATAAGCCTGATTTGTGCGCACACTCCGACAGAAGATAAGGACGATGAGACCAAAGACAGCTTCTACGAGCGCCTTGAAGAGGCCTATGAGCGCAGCCCCCGCCACGACATAAAAATCGTGCTTGGTGACTTCAACGCCAAGGTGGGAAAAGAAAATATCTTTGGTCCAACAGTCGGAAGGTTCAGCCTCCACGACAATACCTCCGATAACGGAATGAGGCTGATTGACTTCGCCGCAGCGCGAAACATGGTCGTTAGTAGCACTAGATTCAAGCATCTCAATATTCATAAAGCAACCTGGCTGTCTCCTGATCAAAAGACGCGCAACCAAATTGATCACGTTTTGATTGACGGAAGGCACTCTTCCAGTGTTTTAGATGTACGCACGATCCGTGGTGCCAATATAGACTCGGATCATTATCTTGTCGCAGCCAAGATCCGTACACGCCTGTGCGCAACCAAGAATGCGCGCAATCCAGCACAGAGAAAGCTAGACGTCGAAAAGCTGCAATCAAAACAAACAGCCGAAGACTTCGCTACTCGACTCTCACTCCTGCTTCAAGAAAGCACTCCTCCGATCGACGATATATGCGCGCAGTGGAATCACATTTCCCACTCTATGCGTACGGCTGCCGAAGAGGTGAGAGGAGGCCCTAGCCGAAACCAGTGGCATGACCAAGAGTGTCGCAACGCCACTGCAGAAAAAGATGCCGCCTACAAAGCCACCCTGCAGTCGGTTGTAACGCGTGCTGCTAAGGAGCGATACAAAGAGAAGAGGAGGGAAGAGAGACGCATTTTCAGGCAAAAGAAAACGGAAGCGGAAATGAGTGAGTGCGAGAAAATTGAGATGCATGGTGACAGGAATGAGGTCCGAAAATTTTTCGAAAAAATAAGACGCCTGGCCGATGGTTTCAAGACCGGGGCCTCTTCCTGCAAGGATGAAAATGGGAATCTAGTGACAGATATCCAGAGTACACTGATGATGTGGAGGGAACACTTCTCTAGGCTTCTTAGAATGGCGACGACGACAACAATCCCGCCAATAGAGATGATATCCCGGAATCTCCAATTTTGGACGACAGCGTTGAAGTTCCGCTGCCCGACCATAGTGAAGTCTTGAAAGCTATAGCTCGGCTTAAAAACAACAAAGCCGTAGAAGCCGATGGCTTACCTGCTGAGCTCCTCAAGAATGGAGGCGAAGCTCTATTTAAATGCATTCATGAGCTTCTATGCAGAATATGGTCGGAAGAATGCATTCCAAACGATTGGAACCTCAGTGTGCTCTGCCCAATCCACAAGAAAGGCGATCCCACAATTTGCGCCAACTACCGTGGGATAAGCCTTCTGAATATCGCATATAAGGTCCTGTCGAGCGTACTATGTGAAAGACTGAAGCCCATCGTAAACCAGCTGATTGGACCTTATCAGTGTGGCTTCAGACCTGGCAAATCCACCATAGACCAGATATTTACGCTACGACAAATCTTGGAGAAGACCCTAGAAAAACAAATCGAAACACACCATCTTTTTGTCGATTACAAAGCCGCCTTCGACAGTCCAATAAGGAATCATCTATATTCCACCATGTCTGAATTTGGTATTCCTGCAAAGCTCATCCGCCTTTGCAGAATGACACTGAGCAACACCAGCAGCACAGTTAAAATCGGGAAGGACCTCACTCCTCCATTCGATACCAAACGAGGTTTCAGACAAGGTGATTCCCTATCGTGCGACTTTTTCAACCTAATGATGGAGAAGATCATCCGAGCTGGTGATTTGAGACGCAGTGGCACGATATTCTATAAAAGTATTATGCTGCTGGCGTATGCTGATGATATCGATATCATTGGCCATAATTCGCGCGAAGTCAGCGCAGCATTCTCCAGGTTAGCGAAAGAGTCGAGTCGAATGGGTCTTGTAGTGAACGCAGATAAGACGAAATACCTAGTGTCAACAACTAAACAGTCCCAGCGTCTTGGAAACCACGTCACTGTTGACAACATCTCCTTCGAGGTTGTTAAGGACTTCGTCTACCTGGGATCCAGCGTAAACTCTTTCAACGATGTCAGTATTGAGATAAAGCGAAGGATAACTCTTGCCAACAGGTGTTACTTTGGGCTGAGTAGGCAATTGAGAAGCAGAGCCCTCTCTCGACGAACAAAACTCACGCTCTATAAGTCACTAATCATGCCCGTCCTATTATATGCAGCACAAACCTGGACGTTGAGCAGTTCTGATGAAAAGACTTTGGGAGCCTTCGAGAGAAAGATCCTTCGTAAGATCTTCGGTCCAATCTGCGTCAATGGCGATTACCGAATTCGATCGAACCACGATTTGTATGAGCTGTACGCTGACATCGACATAGTTAAGCGTATTAAAATCGAGCGGCTCCGCTGGCTAGGTCATGTTGAGCGAATGGAAAACGACGCTCCAGCGAAAAAAATATTCGATTCGGTGCCCGGTGGTGGTCAACGCAGAAGAGGACGCCCACATCTTCGTTGGAAGGATCAGGTGTTGGATAACCTGACTACACTTGGTGTTTCCAACTGGCGCCAGCAAGCGCAAAACAGAAATGGCTGGCGCAATTTCTTATATGAGGCCAAAACCGACCTTCGGTTGTAAGCGCCAGATAAGTAAGTAAGTAAGATTTGAGAATCGACATAGAAGTCATTGTGGTGCTATCAAATTTTGGTGCGTCTTATATGACTTCCCCGGGGATTTTAATATAACAAAAGACGTCTGTCACAATAGAGAGATTGGATGATGATATAATAGTTTTTTATAAGTATCAGGTCATTCAAAAAGTCCGTAGAATAAGTAAAAACAAAAAAACAAAATTTTGATAAAACTCGATTATATTATTCAACATAAGCTGCGTTCGATTCGCCAGTCTATACTCAATTCATGTCGCTTATTTCAAAATTTGTATGTGAAAACAACAACAAAGTCTACAGCTAGTTGAGTATAGAGTTGGTCCATGATTCAATTATACAAGTTAGGAGTGACAGTTCTTTCGTCTTGCGCCAACTGTCAAAAATAGTATAAATTAGAGAACGAAAAAAGAAGAAAAGAAAATAGAAAACAAAATATACAGGCAAATGACAGTCGGTGCAAGGTACTGGTGAGAAAAAAGCAAGTTGTCACTATGCAAGCACAAAATAGCTTTTCGTGAGTCAGGATCGAGAGGCCTAGGTTTCAAAATTTCAGCTAACATTGCTGCTGGAATATTTAGTGAAGGCTGCACCTCCATTCTAGAGCTAATGAATGAGCTGGGTATAATTATTGGCACCTATTGCAAAGTTTTCGCCAAAAATACCGATAAGGCACTAGTAGCGAAGCAGAACCGAAAGAGTCTCTCCGAGGCAAAAGCAGCTCGTACAGCTCGGATGTACCTTCCGGAAGAATGAACCTACAAGTCGAAAGATATCGTGTGAATAAATAATTTTTTTGGGATCAAAACTGTTGAAAAAATAGTCGAATCTGGACCTTCGATTAAACAGCCGATATAAATTTTAATTTTAACTTTTTCTATTATATTACATGTTTATATCCTTCCCTTCAAAATATCAGTACTCGAAGAAAAACACCTCTTTTGTTTCATATATGTGGAAACATTTTGATAGCTACAGGAGATACTCTGCAGACCCACCATTTACCATTTACTCTGCAGACCCATCAAATATAGGAAAATAAAAAAATTATCCAATTATGTTATCAACTTGAAAAAAAAATTATTAAGCAAAACTTATTTCACTCTGTCTAAGGGTATCTCCCCCCTTAAGCAGTTTCTTCGTTTTCAATTTAATTTATTGGCAGACTTCATATGGTCTGTCAAATAAAAGTGTTGCCAACTATTCAGCAATAGCTAAGTGAGTAGCCGTTTTTTCGTACTTGAGTTGAGCACTGGCGAATCGAACGCAGCTATAGTTGCCTTCGAGAGCGGTACAACGAGTATAGCGATTTTCCAACATTTCGATACCACTTTTATAGTACGATTTCTCTTTCTCGTCAAAATAGGCCTCAGTTTCAGCGATTACGTCATCATTGGACTTGAATTTCTTTCCAGTAAGCAATCTCTTGAGATCTGAAAACAGGAAAAAGTCGTTGGGGCTAAATCTGGACAATACGGTGGGTGGGTAAGCAATTCCAAGCCAAGTTCATTCAATTTTGCCATCGTTTTCATCGATTTGTGACACGGTACATTGTCTTTTTTTTTTTTTTTGATAAAAAAACCTCGCACTGAGGTAAGAAATCTTCATAGATACGTATGACCCGCGCCATACGCATGCACGATTTACATTCTAAGAAGTTCCCGGATCAGCCGGAATGATAGAATGCACCTACGTGCTAAAACTTACCACCTGTTGGTAAATAAAAGCCTCCACTAAGCACAATTGCTTGGCCTTTCAGCGAAATTTAAAATTAAATAAAGAAGCATTTGAAAATTTAGAATTTTTGTGCTTATGTAAACATCATAAACATCATCGATTAAAAGCACATTCTTCATAATACGAAGCAATACAAGACAATATCCAAAGTAATTTATTAGACCAAATATAACCGCATTTATAATTGTTGTCATTCGGCTTGGGGCCACTGTCCAACCCAAGATCCTACGTGGAGAAGAGATGCAACTTTCAAACACCAAACCAATACCAAACATAGCACAGATATACAAGTATTTATTGTGCAGGCACAATATATTTATATATTCGGGTCACTAGAAGCTTTATATGGCATAAAGCTTGTTGAGAACAAGAACATTCCGTTCATCGCCGTTCGGAGTCGGCGTTAAACATGTAGGTCCGGTTCTCGGTCAATTGTGTACAAACTTAATAACACGCACAACACAATGGATTATAAGAAGCTAGGTCAAAGTCCTTTGAAGGGCTGAAATGTCCAGTTATTTATTTATTTTTTTATTGGGGTCACTAAAATAAGGGAACACCGAGCTAAAGTTATTATTTGGATATGCATTTGGGCCAACGCAGGTAAAAACTTGTATGGAAAAGAGATAAACTCTGTCACACCAAGCCGAGAGACACGGTATACATGGTCCCATTTCAAACTTGGGGAGCTATAGAACTAAAGATCTAAAATAATTTCATAAAAAAATAAAGCAACGTAGCTGAATAAAACGATAACTTAAAGTATCTATCATATTCGATGATGCTTATTTGTTAAATCGTAAAATCTACACAATTATCGCGAGTTATATTTGTTATCACAAGGAATGCGTTAAGTATTCAAATGTAATATCATTTTACGTTTTAAGACATCCAGTCAGAAAAATTTATTAAGTTCAAGTTGCCATTGAAATCACTACACATACATCGCAAAGGGTCGTGAAGGGCATAATTAGAAGTGCACTGACTCAACTTAAAAAGCTGGAAATGTTTGGCTCCGCTCCTAGGGATGTTGAAGTTTAATGAAGAAAGGAGGTATTGTGAGTCTATATCACCACTGAGTAATTTGTATAAAAAGGAGACATTGAGCATAATTCTTCTGCTTCTTAAGGAAGGCAGGGAAATAATTTTGAGGCGGGTTTCATAAGGGGGAAGAATAATATTGGGGTTCCAACGATAATGTAAAGCAAAAAGTAAGAATTGTTTTTGTACCGATTCTAATGCATCGATGTGGACATTGTATTGAGAGTTCCATATTACGGATGCATATTCAAGAATTGGTCTAACAAGGGAGGTATAAAGTATTTTAGTAGTGAAAGGATCGTTGAATTCTTTAGCCCATCTTTTAATGAAACCAAGGACACCTCTAGCCTTATTTACCACCAAATTAACTTGAAGATTGAAACGAAGTTTAGGATCCATAATTACACCTAAATCAAGAAAACCGTGTACAATTTCTAAGTTAGTATTATTTATAGTGTAATTTATAAAAAGTTTACTATTAGCAATTCGACGTGAGAATGTCATTTGCTTACATTTTTTTAAGTTTAATTTTAAAAGGTTTAAATTACACCACTCAACTAGACTATTTAAATCCGATTGTAAGAGTTGTTGTACTTCAGGCGATTTGTAAGTTAGGAAAAGTTTCATGTCATCGGCGTACATTAAGACGTTAGATTGTTTTATTACAGAAGGAAGGTCATTTATAAACAGTAAAAATAAAACCGGACCAAAATGACTTCCTTGCGGAACACCAGATGTGACTAAAATATTTTTTGACATAGAATTCTTATATAAAACTTTTTGAGAACGATTCGACAAGTACGAGTTAATCCAGTGTAATAGTTTGACGGAAAACCCAATTAGATGAAGCTTTCCAGAAGAAGATAATGATTGACACAATCGAAAGCTTTGTTAAAGTCTGTATAAATAACGTCAGTCTGTCGTCCTAAAGTAAAACCTTTGATGACACGCGAAGTAAACTCCAAGAGGTTAGTTGACGTAGATTTTCCCTTTGAGAAACCATGTTAAGAGGTGGAAATGGAGGAAGATACGACGTGGGTTATTTAATCAGTTATAATTCTTAGTGAAACAACACTTTTTTTTTGCTAATGTGGCCGTTTTTTTGCGATTTCAGCCTTCAATCGATCCAAAAGTGCACAGTAATTGTCGTTATTGATGGTGGTTTCTTTTGGGTGATAGTCGATAAATATTATACCTTTCGCATCCCAAAATACAGACGCCATCACCTTACAGGTCGACTGTTGGGTCTTTGCTCGATTTGGATTCGGTTCGTCGACTGCTGTCCATTCAGCTGATTGTGTTTCGGATTATGGTGTGTAATAGTGAAGCCACGTTTCATCCATTGTCACATATTGACGATAGAAATCGATTTATTGCTGTTTAATAGCGCCAAACTCCTCTGAAACATCAATTCGTTGTAGTTTTTGGTCGACTGTGAGCTCCTGCGGCACCCACTTTGCACAGAGCTTTCGCATACCCAAATGTTCGTGTAAAATGGTAAGAACACTACTATCTGATATCTTTACAATGTCAGTTAGCTCGTGCACCTTCAATTTGCCATCGTTCATAACCAATTTGTGGATTTTTTTGATGTTTTCTGGAATAACAGCCTCATTTGGGCGTCCACTGCGCTCTGCATCATTTGTGCTGGTACGACCAAGTTTAAATTCAGCAATCCACTTTTCTATCATATGTCTCGATGGAGCAGAGTCCGGATAATGTTTATCAAGCCATTGTTTGGTTTCCACTGTATTTTTAACGACACGGATACAGGAAATCTATAAGAAATCAACTCTTTTTTGTTAATGATTTCATATTCGAACATCTAAAATTATTAATTTATTGATAATTGGACATTATAATACAGAAAAACAAGAGAAGAGGGGGGAATTATAGGATAACAAATCATATAAGAAACAAGTAAGAAATGATCTCCGACTGGGCCGAAGTTAAAATACATGCAGGGCCGAACCAAAGTATATTCAAGGTCTTAAGCAGTTTATCTGTAAAATGTTTTCGTCATAGTCTTAAGGGAATATATTCGCTTTTGTTTTTTGATAAAGTCAATTTGTATGGGAGGTAAATGCGATTTTCATTTGGTTGAATTTCATACTCAGAATATATTAAATATTAAAGCTCATTTGCAAAATTTCAAACTCATATATTAATTTTTGTGGAATTTAAAGAGATTTTACCGGTTTGATAAAGTCACTTTGTATGGGAGGTAGGAGTGGTTTTAATTCGATTTGGCTCATTTTCGAACCGGATCTTTACTTATTAGATACACTAAGGGAAATAACGAATATTAACATTATCTACGCCCGTGTATAAATTTTATTTAAATATTTACGTGGATAAATCAATTATTTTCCTTACAAATCGTTTTTTTCCGTATTTAAAATTTATCTATACCAAATAGTGAAGTTTCTGACTTATTCCAAACAGCTGAAATAGCCGACAATCACCAACAACATCGCACTCCTGCAGTTTATCAATGGAGTTTTTAGAATTAATATTCTTGCTTTTCGCTGAATACTCCCGGTTTGTTATAGTTCTCGTTTGGTTTTTGTAATGAAAATTATATAACCTAGATGTTTAGCTAAGATGCTTCATGATTGGTAGTAGCAACTTATTCTCATACTTCCGTTGTTCTTTTATTTGTCCTTATAATTTTCCTACTTCATGTCCAAAGTTTTGTTTTAATCCATGCCCAAATTGTTATCTAAATCCCTTTCCTAGTTTGGAAGGTGTGTTTTAGATGTGTTGAAATATTTGTTTAATACATATCCTAATTCTTGTCATATTTTTTTTCCATTTAAATAGTCCGGTTTCATTGTGTTATTTAGTTGATCGAGACCAGTGTTGGATTTTGTTGTTGTTGTTTAAGTTGTTGTTATTGTTTTAGTTGTTGTTATTGTTTTTGGTTTTGTTGTTGTGGTTGCTTTTGCTTTTTTTTTTGATTTTGCGTTAGCTTTTGCTTTTGATTTTGCTTTTGCTTTTTCTTTAGCTGTTGCGTTTTCTTTCACTTTTGATTCTTTTATTGTTTTTGATTTTGATTTTATTTTGATTTTGCTTTTGATTTTCCTTTTGCTTTTGCGTTTTCTTTTGTTTTTGCTTTTGCATTTCCATTGGTTGTGCTTTTCTGTGGTGCATTATCTTCTCCTGGCAAGTAATAATTCGATGTAACGATACTATATTTCTGTTGCATAAGCTGCTATTTTCACGACATGACGACGTCAGAATTGTTGTTTTTATTTTTGTTGTAAAGTAAATACTCTATTTTGGTTTTTAAAAATTTACCGTAGCTAATATACCTACCGAGTAATAATTTAATGCAACGCCGTCGCATGAATGTTGTATTATCGATTTTTGAGCGGCTCTCTCTGTGTCAGAATTTTTGTTTTTTCTAATTTTGTTGTGAGGGCTTAGAGCAGGCTTTTTTTGGCGTATCATAGTTTTTACCCTAGCACCAATATAGTACTAAACGAGCAATAAATCTATGTAACAAATTTGCAGTTCCGTTGCTTAAGCAAAAGTGTTTCAACTTATGCGTCGATTTTGTATAAATGTGGTACGGTCCGATGTCCAACTCCTCCTCTACTTTTCTCTAGTGATAATTTCTCATAATATTTACCTTCGTTCTCAATTCTCAAATATAACTTTCAAGTAGTCAAGAAATTTACCTACCTTGGCACCGCCGTTAACAGCAACAACGATGTCAGCCTGGAGATAAAGCGAAGAATCATAATTGCTAATAGGTGCTACTACGGGTAGCAATTACGTTGCAGAGCCCTATCTCGATCGACAAAACTGACACACTACAAGACACTCGTTATACCTGTGCTTCTTAATGGCGCTGAGGCATGGGTTGTCTCGCAAGCAGACGCAGCCGCTCTTGAGGTGTTCGAGAGAAAAGTTCTTCACAAAATCTTCGGTCCTATTTCAGTTGGCGATGACTATCGCATTGGAATGAACCACGAACTGTATGAGCTACACGACGACATTGAAATAGTTCAGCGTATAGCAATCTAGCGACTACGCTGGCTGGGTCATGTCCATCGTATGGATGACGATGCTCCAGCGAAAAAGGTGATCGAATCGAAAGCCGAAGGATGACGGCGAAGAGGAAGACCATGCCTCCGATGGATTGACCAGGTCGAGGAAGCCCTAACTGCATATTTTTTGTGATGATAAGATATGATAAAATTTACTAACATTTTTGAATCATGTAAAAATGAAACAATAGTAGATTCAAAGTGTAAGGATCTTTCGATGCCAATTTTACAAGCCGCTTGGTAAAAAATGCAAGAAAATAATACAATATAAAGCTCGATCACTAGACTACAAACTCAAATTAAGAATTTCGGAATATGTCCCGAAACTGGCTCTGAAAAATAGGTAGACGAAAATAAACTTTGTGTCTAAAGTCTTGCCTGTTCGCATTTTACTAAAATTATTAATTTTTCATAGGAATATGAGATTGTTTCATAGGAAAACTTTTATATTACGTTTATGTTTTAAATGCAGTTAACGCTTCATTTAACAAAAACTTATTTTTTGCCATCACTGTATTGTGAACATCTGATTGCATGCTTGACTAGAGGACAGAGTCTAAATTATGAACATAAATGATGGCGACGACGACGACGACAACGACGGCGACTTTCTGGGGACTTTTCAGCTTCTGCAGCAAAGTCGATGCGAAGTGATGAGAGCCTAATTGGGGTGAGACATAGAGGAGAGCCTTCGGACTGAGGGGGTCGCATCATAGAAAGAATTGGGGCCTAAAGGAGCCCTTAGCTGAGTTTTGAATTTATGAAAATTGCTTCAAAATGGAAAACACACAACAGCAACAGCAACAACAGCTATGACAAAAAAAACAACAACAACAACAACAACAACAACAACACCAACAACACCAACAAATATTCTACACTAACTAACCAACTAAAAGTAACATAATTTCGACCACTTTATATTTTGCGACTGTGTACATGTGATGACTTCCTTGTGTTATATATGTATGTATGTGTGTGAGTGCAAATTGCTCTTTGCGATGGTGTTGGTAAATATAAATTGTTGTTGTTTTTGTTATTGCCTTAGTGTTGTTTGAGTTTAACTTAAATTGGAAAACGAACGAAGCATCGGTACTGATGCGCAGCTCAAGGACGAAAGGGTAAAAGACGTTGAACGGACATACGAACTTATGTATGGTAGGATAGCAAGGATAAGCTTCCGATTCATTTTTGAGACGATGCAGCTTGGAAAAAGTTTCGTTTCAGAACTTTGATATCTCCAATTTGTAAATGTTGAAAATTACAACACGAATACAAATGCATAAAATCACAATTGCACCAGCACACAGACACACTCAAGCATCCCAATAGGCAATAAAACATAAGACAGAAGCTTCATTAAAAGGAACAATTGCATTCATTGCAACTTTGGACGTCAAATGCTTGACTTCGTCGCTACAACAGTAAGAGTTTCTTTAAAACCTGTTTTATCGCTACAAAGGTAGTAAGTACATCAGTTATGTTATCCACCTATAAAGTGGTTCTCCTCATATTTCAGTGTAAACTATTCGTAAAAAAGTAAAAGGAAAATATATATGATTTAATTATGACCCGTCTATGTCTGCTATACCAAGTGGACCAAAATGAGTTTATGAAATACCAAAAAATGAATTAAAAAAAGAAAATTTGGCTGTGGACTCACGCGTAGGTTTCGACATGACAGCGTATCTTTATTCTTGTCCCTATAGTTTCTTTTGTTCCCAAACTTGTTCTCATCCTTAACTTTATTCTTATATTTGTCTTAATGATTGTACCCTACTTAACTCCGCCTGTTCTCACGAGCAGCCTGCCCAAAGCCAGGATAAAGAAGGATAGTCGCAGGTAACAGGTCCGCCCTATCCTCTGTAAATGTAGAGGGACTACCTAGATCCTGGAGTTGATCGCCCAATCTGGAGAGTAGGTGGACCGGTTGACTTGATCAACGGTAGCGTATGCCTACGAAGGAATAACATTGATTCTTAAAATTTGTTAGCACGGGGATAGTCTTTACCTCGGCAGACGTGCGATCACAATTCACTGGCATATTTGCATTGGCCTTATGGATAGTCTTTTCTAAGGCGGGTTAAAACGATGACAATAATGGTGCCGTAACTGGTGTACAAGAGGTGTCAGCGTTGGATACTCCTATGTGAAAAGTATATCTTATTAACCTCGGAGTGCCAGAGTTGAAAAGGTGCACACACAGTCTAATACGATGTGGTCTACGCTGTAGCACATTCAATAGTGGTAGTTTTTGCCTGGGGAGACTATCGCAGGGCTGGACCTTCAGGGAGTATCGTGCTGGCTGTGGTAGTTCAATGTCGCGAACAGATCGGCGTGGAGTTGCGCTTAATCAACAGGATGTCAATGCCCAAAAATTGTCAGAAATGTTAGATGGGTCTTGATTTCCACCAATAAATGTGGAGGGTTACCCAATCATGCATAATTGGTACTGTTGCGTTCCAACCTTGGTTACTATCCATACAGTATATTTATTCATTTACATATACACTTAAGTATGGTGTGTAACCGGTGTCAAAACTACTATGACAGGGCTTTGGTCGCATCTGGAGTCATGGAAGTGACGTCCGGTAGGTGGTTGGTTCTATCTGTACCCCACTTTTTGTCTAAACTCTTGGTTTAATCCATTTCACTGAGGCTATCTATGGAACGAGTTGGGTTATTGGAATTTTTTATTTTTTGAGTTCTGTAGGTCAAATAGGTTCCACTGGGGCTATAATATATGGAATTATTTGGATTATGGAATTTTTTTAACTTATTTTTTTGATTTTTAGTCAAATATGTGTAAGACATAAAAAAAAAAAAAAATCGAACTAATCTTTATGTATAAAAATGAATCTTGAACAAGGGGGCGTGGCTCCTCCCATACAACCCAAATCTACGATAGCGAATAGCTTTGAAGTTATAGGTCGCATAGCATCGAAATTCGGTAGTCTTCCTCAATTTACAAGTGCCGTTCCACAGGTAAAATTTTATGGGCGTTGCACTTTTTCAGCAGACCAAATTTTCGGTATAACTTTCGAGCTATAAGTCACACATTAATGCAACTCGGTTAGAACGTTCCATTTAGTCGTGTCTTTCGACTGGCAAAATTGAGCAAGTATAGGCTAAAGCGGTGTGGCACCGCCCATACAATTAAAATTTATGATATCGAATAGCTTTGGAACTAAATACCGTAGGTGATATATTTCTACTATAAAACTGGGATGGGATTTGGAAAAGGGGGTGTGGCTTCGCCCATACACTTTAAATTTTTGATATCAGATAGCTTTGGAACTAAATGTCGTTTAACAACGAAATTCAGTATGGAATTACTATTGCGTGATATTCTTCTACTAGAAAACTGAGACGTCATTGAACAAGGGGGTGTGGCTCCGCCCATACAAGCCAAATTTGCGTTATCGAATAACTTTGGAATTATAAATAGCATAGCCTCGAAATTTGGTTATCAATTTACACCAGTCGTTCCACTTAGAGATAGAGATAGAGATAGAGATAGAGATAGAGATAGAGATAGAGATAGAGATAGAGATAGAGATAGAGATAGAGATAGAGATAGAGATAGAGATAGAGATAGAGATAGAGATAGAGATAGAGATTGAGATAGAGAAAGAGATAGAGATAGAGATAGAGATAGAGATAGAAATAGAGATAGAGATAGAGATAGAGATAGAGATAGAGATAGAGATAGAGATAGAGATAGAGATAGAGAAAGAGATAGAGATAGAGATAGAGATAGAGATAGAGATAGAGATAGAGATAGAGATAGAGATAGAGATAGAGATAGAGATAGAGATAGAGATAGAGATAGAGATAGAGATAGAGATAGAGATAGAGATAGAGATAGAGATAGAGATAGAGATAGAGATAGAGATAGAGATAGAGATAGAGATAGAGATAGAGATAGAGATAGAGATAGAGATAGAGATAGAGATAGAGATAGAGATAGAGATAGAGATAGAGATAGAGATAGAGATAGAGATAGAGATAGAGATAGAGATAGAGATAGAGATAGAGATAGAGATAGAGATAGAGATAGAGATATAGATAGATATAGAGATAGAGATAGAGATAGAGATAGAGATAGAGATAGAGATAGAGATAGAGATAGAGATAGAGATAGAGATAGAGATAGAGATAGAGATAGAGATAGAGATAGAGATAGAGATAGAGATAGAGATAGAGATAGAGATAGAGATAGAGATAGAGATAGAGAAAGAGATAGAGATAGAGATAGAGATAGAGATAAAGATAGAGAAAGAGATAGAGATAGAGATAGAGATAGAGATAGAGATAGAGATAGAGATAGAGATAGAGATAGAGATAGAGATAGAGATAGAGATAGAGATAGAGATAGAGATAGAGATAGAGATAGAGATAGAGATAGAGATAGAGATAGAGATAGAGATAGAGATAGAGATAGAGATAGAGATAGAGATAGAGATAGAGATAGAGATAGAGATAGAGATAGAGATAGAGATAGAGATAGAGATAGAGATAGAGATAGAGATAGAGATAGAGATAGAGATAGAGATAGAGATAGAGATAGAGATAGAGATAGAGATAGAGATAGAGATAGAGATAGAGATAAAGATAGAGATAGAGATAGAGATAGAGATAGAGATAGATATAGAGATAGAGATAGAGATAGAGATAGAGATAGAGATAGAGATAGAGATAGAGATAGAGATAGAGATAGAGATAGAGATAGAGATAGAGATAGAGATAGAGATAGAGATAGAGATAGAGATAGAGATAGAGATAGAGATAGAGATAGAGATAGAGATAGAGATAGAGATAGAGATAGAGATAGAGATAGAGATAGAGATAGAGATAGAGATAGGGATAGAGATATAGATAGACACAGAGATAGAGATTGAGAGTGAGATTGAGGTTGGCGTTGAGATTGAGATTGAGATTGAGACTGAGTTTGAGATTCAGATAGAGACAGAAATCATTTCCGCTACGACAGCAACTCGTCGGGTACCAGCTATTGTCATATATAAACCTAGTGAAACCTATTTCACCGATAGTCATATATATTTTTTCAAGGAGTATACAATACTTAAAAAAATTCCAATAATCCAACTTGATCAGTATCCCAATGGGACGTATTTAAATGATGGTCATACATTTTTTTCTAAGGACTCCATAAAACCTTAAAAAGAGTTAATAACCTTACTAATTTCATATATTATCCCAGTGGAACCTATTTATTAAAAACCATAGTTTTTTGACAGAGAGTCCACAAAACCCAAAAAGTTCCAATAATACAATTAGTTCCACATATAACCCCAGAGGAACGTGTTTTTCTGAAAATCATTACTTTTTATCCATGGAGTCCATTAAATCAAAAAGATTCAGTGATTTAACTAGTACCGCATATAATCCATGTGGAACGTATGGGCTTTAGAAACCTCAGTTATTGCCCAAGAAGTTCACAAAGCTCAAAAAATTTCCAATGGACCAAAAGACTAGCCGGTATTTGTTCAAGTAGTCAAAAGAAACTTAAAAAAATTAAAATTACTTTTGTCCATCTAGCCTTATATAACCACAATGAAACACATTTGTCCAAAAGGTATTGATTTTTGTCAAAAAAGTCAAAAGAAAAATAAAAAAAGGGATGGTTTGATCATTTTAACCCTTGAAAGGCACCTTGTCTGTGTTAATAAATGTTTTGTACACAAATGATCGAAAACTGGACTTACTTGTTTAATGTCTACCCGAACGGCTAATGAGCTTGTTCTCAAGAAGCTTTACATGGTATTATTTACTCTCTATGGTTTGCCATTGCCTGCGGAGAGGTGACGAACGATTATAAAAATTAATTTCAATTGAAAAAATCCTGTGCTAAGATGTGGTTCGAACCTGGCATCCCCCAAAAGTCAAAGAACCCATACAAATCTTGAATTCGTCTGTGAATGCTCTCTTTTAACTAATGCCATTTAATGTCACGACGGTTTTTGAACTGTCTCCTGAGCTTCAATCGTCTCACATGCGCTCGCGCTCGTGAAAAGGCAGACTTGCGTTTGAGAGCCAAGACTCAGAAGTGTCAAAAAAATAACGAACAACACAAAAAATAAAGCGGAAAATTATTTGTATTGATTTTAAAAGATCGCCTCAGATTTTCAGCTACTCTTGTTTATTCTACTCTGTTTTTTAACATTTCGGTACATGAGCAAGTACGATTGCTATTAAAATTTGGCGCTAATTCTTGAGCGTGAGACGTTTTAAAAGGTACATGAGCGTGTACCAACATTAACTACGTTTGAGCTAGAGGGTATATATGAGCAAACCTTTCTGTACACCTATGACACCTATAACAACTCCGTACACCTGAGAGGTTTAAGCTTTTTATTAATACAGCCGTTTAAATGTATCGTTTATGAAATTTTTATCGTTAAACTCATTGAAGATAAAAAATGAATTTTTTTTTCAATAACGTAGTTGATCTAGAGAAACTTTTAAGCAAAGAGAGTGCGAGATGTCTCAAAATGTTAGAAGAATACTCCATTAAGTGATGAGACTTATTCATACGTAGTTCTAAACGAATGCTTTGAACTCCTACTATTTCCGACTGGGATATTCCTAATACATAAACATAACATACCAATACACAAAAATTGATTGATGCAACACTTGATGCATAAAATATGTAGCATACTAATGAAAGAAGCATTTATTAAATAAACAGTGGTGGCAATTTCAGTACAACTTGTAGGTGTCTCTTTTCAACATTTTTAAGTTGTGATTTCTGAAGTATTCCAAGTAAAACTAAAAGTTTTCTCGCGGTGTGAGCAAAGCACCAGCAAAATAATTTGGTAGGCAAAGTTTTGGAAACGTTCTTGGCTTGATTTTTGTTGCTCATCACTTTTCACACTCCAACATTTCGCTGATAAAGTAGCAAAGTAGTCAGTGCGAAATATTTGACTTGAAAATGGCGTGCTATGTAAATTTGAATAGACGTCTAATTGAATGTGACAAGCAACAGACACGAACACACACAATTATACATACACACCCATACTCTTATATGGGCAATTCCTTGTAGGTGTTGCAGGACATCCTCAAATGTTAATAATATGTTTTAATTAATCAATGCAACCACACCATGGACACGCCTTCATATCTTTTCTCATTTTGTTTTGTATTTATGTACCTTAAATATTGCTCTGTCTAATGAACCATCACATCCTTGCTCAACATCCTGATGTGCATATCTATAATTAGTTTAATTCTTCTCAAAATAGAAGACGAAGAATTGGATTTTTAATTGAATTTTAACTTAAGTCATAAATCAATTAAAAACTTATTTAGTCTTTGGAAATGTAGTGTTTAATGGACGTCCAGAATAAAGTCTTTCCATTTTACGATTATTCTATTAAAAGAACAGCAAAATGTTAAATTTGTTGCTTTAATTTCTTAGTTTTGGAATAATATTTGCAAATTTTACATTTTACCGAATTGTAATTGATAAAATATTATCAAATATTAAAAAAGTTATATTCCATTAAAATATTGCTTACTCTTAGAGTAAAGACCCTGTAATTGGAAAATATACTGAAGATACGTTCAATATACAGATTGTTCGATTCAACAAACAAGGTAGAAGAAGAAGTTAAACACTTCCTATTGGATGTCGAGTGTATGTACGTAAATAAGAGAAACTGTGAAATCTTTATCATTACTCAAAAATACATTTTAGAGAATTTATACTTTTGTGAGTCATTTGTGCATTTAATTTTTTAACATAAAAACATTATTTGTGTAAAGTACAAATCTCAATGACTACATTGAGACAAAAATTTTTCTTCAATATCTCCGAACCAGATTTCAGGTGTTACACCTGAAACTATTTAGTCAAGTCCTGCCTTGGTTCGAAGTGTGATGATGTATTAGAGGGATGGAAGGGACAAGCAAGTGAAAACAAACATCAACCAAGTGAAACATGTATAGAATGGTGGCGGAATGCCGTAGAAATCTGAGGCAAGTGTTGAGACTTTACCTGAGCCAGTTCAAATTATTAAGCCATTCCATCCACAAAATTTTCTGCCAATAACTACAAATGTTAAATTATAAATATGTATTGATTGATTTTTAATTTCAATTGACTAGAAATGAGAATAGAATTTGAGCATTTTGTTTATTTATGGCAAGCTCTACATTAATTGGAAGCCAAGGACACGACGTACATTTAATAGTAACAGTTTTGAAATGACTTGCTTACAAAAAGTTCAATTTATAAAATAAATAACGTTTGAGAAACCAATATTTAGTAGGATAAAACTAAAAATGTGTAGTTAAAGAAGTCACAAGATGAGAAAACCAGGGTATTAAAGAAAAATAATAAATAACTAGCGACCACCGGTGCGCGTTGCTGCCCCTTTCCATTTGACTGACTTTCCTTTTGTTGCTAACATACCCTCTATTAAGAAGAGACAGAAGAGAGCGAAATGTGAGCAGCGAATAGTTTTGCTCTGAGTTTGATAACGTTGTTCTCATGCTCTGTTAAGAAAAGAAAAAGCAACATAACAACAACAACTACATGCAATTATATGCAAACTTCAATGAGCTTTAACGTGAAAAATATAAATTTTTAAGAAATAAAAAGTCCAGTTTGCACATCTACAGGTCTAAACCTTGTACTTAAAAAGCCTTACGCCGGACAAAATTTGGGTTTGCGTAATATATATTAGATAAACTGGCCATTTCAGCCCTTGAAAGGACTTTCACCGAACTTCTTATGATCAAATCGTGTTGAGATTGTTATCAAATGTTTGTACACAATTGATCGAGAGCTGGACCTACTAGTTTTATGCCAACTCCGAACGGCTAATTTGCATGTTCTTAAGAAGCTTTACATGACATTATTTACTCTCTGAGGTTTGTAATTCTCTGTAAAGAGGTGACGGCTGAACAGAACAATTAATTCAATTGAAAAAACTTTCTGTGTGAGGTGAAAATTGAACCAGGATTCTTTGTCGTATAGGCCATGCACTTTACCCACTACGCCACGGCCGCCAACTTAAAGGAAGGTCACAAAAAAGAGTGTGGGAATCAAACTACCAAAAATCGTGCCTTCAATTAAAGTTTTGAGTTAGCTTTAATCAAAATTTTCAAAGAATGTAAACGGCCCACAATACACTGTTGTGCTCAGTCTGCGTGAGCAGTCAATCATTCAAAAACACACTGCACTGATCAGTCTGCGTGAAACCAGTTTTATTTCGTGTACATGAACTGTGTTTGATTGTATTAGTGTGGTAAATTTTGTGAACCCCTAAATAAAATATGACGACTTGACTTATGTGTGCGTTAGGGCGTATCGAATTACAATTTTTTTTCGAATTTCACATTCGAAGAGGTCTCAAAAGTTGCATGGGGTTGTCAAGATCACCCAAAAAAAATTTTAAGGAAAAAAAAAGGATGTCTTTCTGTCCCGCAAGGACAAAGTTGTTTTTTGAGGAAAATAGTAAAAAATAACGACCTTAAAATGCTTTGACTTTTATAAAAAAAACTTAGTATGTCTTAAAGCAAAAGTAGGTATGGGCTTAAACTAACAATATAATGGTAAACACGATGCAACTCACGATTCTTATTCACAGTGTCTTGTGTGACGGATATTCGAAGCAAAAGTTGTAATCGAGATAGCACAGAACTTTTGATTGTCACCCAATATTCTAAATTTTGGTGGTATTGATTATACTGTTAGCGTATTCCTTAAAGTTGCCGAATTAATAATTAGCATAATTTTTGCATATGCATTTTCTTATTTTTGAGAAATGTATACTTGAATGCAATTTTTTAACTTTTTCAAAAAAAAAAGAATATAAGATTTTATACCTCGGGTACCAGGAATGGTACCGAAGAAACTTTGCTCAATTTGGATTCTTTAAATATTCCTGAACAAAACCCTGTCTAAAAGTTTTAATTTAAAATACCAGCTTAAAGCCACGATTTTATTTTCTATTTTGATAGTTAAAAAAAAAATACTTCCTAACATGAAATTTAACAATTTCATTAAAAAAATATCAAAGTAGAAAATAAAATTGTGGCTTTAAGCTGGTATTTTAAAATAATACTTTTAGACAGGGTGTTGTTAAGAAATATTTGAAGAATCCAAATTGAGCAAAGTTTCTTCGGTACCATTTCCTTACAGGACACTGTGGACACTGTGGATAAGAATCGTGAGTGGCATCGTGTTTACCAATATATTGTTAGTTTAAACCCATACCTACTTTTGCTTTAAGACATACGTAGTGTTTTTTATAAAAGTCAAAGCATTGTAAGGTCGTTATTTTTTACTGTTTTCCTCAAAAAACAACTTTGTCCTTGCGGGGCAGGAAGACATCCTTTTTTTCCTTAAAATTTTTTTTGGGTGATCTTGACACCCCATGAAACGATTACTCAAAGAATCGTAAGAAGTCGGATAAAGTAAAACAGTTTCTGAAAGAATAAAAAAACAAAAAAAAAAATTAAAATATAAAAATGAAACTGGAATTATGTGGAACTATTTGATCTTTTTTTTTCATACTATACAAAAACCAAAATTTGTTCTTAGCTTTTTTGAAAACTTAAAAAACAAAACACTTTAATTGATTAAAAAATGTGCTCACAACATTTTTTTCTTTATATAGCTTTTGCGCTTTATCACGCTTTACCGCAAAATAATTTTTGAAAAATATTATTTTTCGAAACGCGATTACTCAAAGAATTGGAAAAAGTATGATAAAGTTAAAACAGTTTCTGAAAGACTAAAAAAAAAAATAAAAATATAAAAATAAAACTGGAGGTATGTGTAGCTTTTTCTTTCATTCTTTTTCTGCTAAAAATTAAACATTTTTCAAAATATTTTTTAAATTTTTTGATAAATTTAAGTAATTTTTTCAAAATAATTTCCAAGTTTTTTTAAAAAAATATAAAAACCAAAATTCGCTCATAGATTTTTTGAAAATTTAAAAAAAAAAAACACTCCAATTGTTTAAAAAAGTGCTCAGAACATTTTTTTCTGTGAATGATGCGAAAAATTGAAAAGACCACCAATATGAAAACCCAAAAAAACCTTTCACTTTAAAATGCTGTAAATTACTTAAAACTTCATGTATTGAAAAATCTTCATTTTGGATTCATCATAATGAAAGTATTTCCTATCATTTGATATACGTTTTGTTAGGTTTTGTAACCTAAAATGTTTTGATTTATTCCTACTAGTCAAAGTACTGTGCGGCGTACTGCAAAGTGTGCAAAAACGAGTTATCTCTTGGCCACAAACTGGGCAAAAAGCAAATAGTATGCGGACTGGAAAGATATGGAAAAAAAAGCAACTTCAGGAGTGGGAGTAGTACTTGTTTTCCCAAGATCGCGTGGGTGAATCGAAATATCACATTGTGGAAGAAAAGAAGCAACCGAAAAAAAGGGAAGTGCAGCTAATGCATTGCCTAAAGTATAATATCGTAATTAGATAATCTTGTAGATTGACAAGCCATCTGTAACTTACTGAATCATGTCTTTATTCAAGGCATTCCGACAAGGGGGAACATCACTTTTAACAAATTACACAGTGTGTCACAATGACAGCTTTAATTAAGTTACGGAAATCAAACCCAAAAGCATTTTAGGATTTTGATAAATCCAAGAAAGGACGCTCGGACATTCCTTCTACAATGATCCTCAATGAAGAAGTATCGAATGACGGAATATCTACTACAAACTTATTTGCAGAATTTTTTCAATCAAATTTTGAACCGTATCAAAACTATAACTTTGGAGTAAGTAGTATTACAGATACTGGAATTAATTTTGGTTCTCTTTCTATTACTGAAGATGATGTTTTAAGAGGTATTCATACACTTAAAGTTTCTTATACAGCTGACAATGATTGTTTGTCAGCCTTTTTCCTAAAAAGCATGATACAATACAGGTAGGTTTGACAACAGGCTATTTTCTCACGAGATCGTTCATGGATTGTCAAACTCGTCTGTTTTTTTTTTTTTTTTTTTTTTGTTTGCTTTGATTTTGTATGATTTTTGTTTGTATGATTTTTGACAATTCATGTTCGCTGGAAAACTGTCACACCTACCTGATTGATTATACCATGCCTAAAAAGATGTGCTTTAAACTTAATAGGTTTACTAACAATTATTATTACAATTATAATTATATACAATTATAATTATTTTCAATAAATCTTTGATTTATTTTTTGGATATTTGGAAAATGTCTTTTATAATACCAGTGCAAAAATCTGGCTCAAAACATAACGTTCCTTATTACATACCGATTTCCAAACTTTCTGCAGTTTCAAAACTTTTTGAAATTATTGTAAAAGAAAAAATAGTATTTGCCACCAAGGGTATAATTTCTCCCTCCCAACATGGCTTTGTCCCAGGTCGTTCGACTATATCAAACTTATTGTTCTCTGAATATTAAATATCAGCGTTTTCTAATGGCTTTCAGGTTGACGTAATATATACGGATTTTTCAAAAGCATTTGATAGAGTTTCTCATGCTTTACTTATTAATAAAAATAAAAAATAAATAACTGGCCATTTCAGCCCTTGAAAGGACTTTGACCTAGCTTCTTATGATCAATAGTGTTGTGCGTGTTATTAAGTGTGTTTGTACACAATTGACCGAGAAATGGACCTACAGGCTTAACGCCGACTCCGAACGGCGATGAACGGAATGTTCTTATTCTCAAGAAGCTTTACATGGCATTTTTATTACTCTCTGAGGTTTGCCATTGTCTGCAGAGAGGTGGCGGCCGTACAGAAAAATTATTTTAACTAAAATTATTTTCTGTCGCTGCTGGGGTTCGAACCTGGGTCTCCAACGTTCGTTAACATAGCGGCCACGCACTTTAACCAACTACGCCACGGACGCCACATTACTTATTAATAAACTGAAGAAATTAGGCTTTCACTCAACATTTTTAAGTTGGATTGAGTCCTATCTTTCAAATAGATAGTATTACGTGTCTTTTAATAAATTTTAAGTCTTTTGCTTTAAGTACAACGTCTGGCGTTCCCCAAGGGAGTATTCTGGGTCCTTTGTTGTTTATTTTATTTATTAATGATACCCTATCTTTATTTTTACACTCTATACGCCGACGACCTGAAAATTTTTCTTCAAATTAGAAATCAATCTGATGACTCTATACTTGGTCTTTAGAAAAATGCTCTTTTTTTAAATATAAAGAAATGGGCTTTTATATCCTTTTCGAAAATCCAAATAAATTGTCCGTCCGAATATCATATTAATTACACTTTGTTATCTCATGTCCATCAATTTAAAGATCTTGGTGTTGTTTTTGATCCCAAGTTTACATTTAATTCACATCTTGATTTTATCATCCCGAAAGACTATGCTTTGTTAGCTTGTATTAGGAGGCAAACTTCTTCTTTTTCAGACACGTACACTTTTAAAACCCTGTTTTTTAATCTTGTTCGTTCTCGGTTACAATATGCATCAGTAATTTGGCATCCATATTATGCTGCTTATAGCTTGCGCATTGAGCGTGTGCAGAAATCTTTTACTCGATTTGCTTTTCGAACGCTTAGTCCTGAATTTCCACTTCCCTCATATAGTGAAAGATGTCTTTTATTAAACATAAAGTCTTTAGAGAGTAGAAGAATTTTACTTTCATTACTTTTTGCTTATGATATAATTTCTGGATCAGTTGATTGTCCAGTACTTTTGGAAAAAATTGATTTTAATGTACCTGCTAGGATGCTTAGAAATAATGATATTTTTTACCTACCAACTTGTCGTACTAATTATGTTGCTAGTGCACCTATTTATAGGTCAATATTTCTTTTTAATAATATTAATGTTGACCATTGTATAGATTTTTCTATCTCGAAAGAAGTTATGAGGCACTTATTGAATAGAATTCTTTAATTATTTACAATTAAGCAACCATTACAATAAAGAGAAAAAAAGTTTTTAATAATATTTTAGTTAATATTTGTTGTATTCTTTTAATCTATAAGGAAGTTGTATCCAAAGATTAAAATAAAATGAAATGAAATAAGAAAGAAATTTGACATGATTCCCAAGGCAACATTGCCTTACCAACTTATTGGCTGGCTGGTCTGGGTTAAGAGCTATGAGGCCTGAAAGACTTTACAGATTACTATAATTTCAACATATAATTCCAAGAAATTGGTTGCTCCTACGTATGCACTGTTTGAGAACCAAATTAAGATAAAACAACGAGGAACATTTTTGCGGAATACTGCAAACTTGTGTGGGGTAGTTGGGTCAATTTACTAAATTATTTTTTTTTTAACCAAGGATGCAGAAACCTATCAACGAAGCTTACTAAGCAATGTTCATATTCGAAAATCAATATGGGTTTCCAAATAACTCTAAGCCCTTAAAGGTCTGGTTATGAAATTGCAAATCAATCAAGTAAAGTATCGATACAATAAAATTTTTATATCGACAAGTACTTATAATTAAATATTAATGACAATATTTTTTTAAAATTTAATTTTTTAATTTTTAATATTTTATATATAATTTTCGTTGATCATATTTGACATTGGCAATGACAACTTGCTTGTAGTTACGGAAGTTTGCTAACATTTTCATGATCGACATTGCTTCCAAAACAATATTACTCTACCAACTTATTGGCAAGAATTATAGTCTTTCAGGCCCATAGCTCTTAACCCAGACCATTGAGTGTTTGCTTTGGGAAACATGCAGAATACGGAAATAAAATCAAATCTTCGTAACTGATTTCTTGATGCACTGTGTTATTGATAAAAATACATTTTTTTGCGGCAGAAGTAAGTCATCCTTAAACCACGTGTCCGATTTTAGGTTTTTTTAATCCGCCCCCTTTGTGACTTTTCGTAGTGTATGTTTAAATCCCTCCCCCTATAAAGTAATGTGATATATGAAATAAAAAAATGAAATTATTTAAATATATGACAAGCTCTCAGTATTTTCACTAGTATTACTGACTAGTATGACTATATAGAGTTAAGGAGCAAAATAAAAGAAACGAGTGTCGAAAAGCAGGCAAAGGAAATAAACGCGCTCAAACTCGTCAATAGTTAACCGTCAATTCAGACGGTCAAACAT
Organism: Pherbina coryleti; assembly: GCA_943735915.1. Taxonomy (NCBI): domain Eukaryota; kingdom Metazoa; phylum Arthropoda; class Insecta; order Diptera; family Sciomyzidae; genus Pherbina; species Pherbina coryleti. Next base: position 135,443,773 of record OX030949.1, read on the forward strand.
GAAGATTTAAGGATGAGAATGTTTTGAAATGATTGGGTGTTATTAATTAGAATTTTCTCGAGTTTTTTTTTTAATTTTTGGTTACATAACAAAAGGTCTGTTCCCGTACTTTTTGGACTAAAAATGGTAAAATTGTCAAAAACGTGAGAGTAAGAAAAAAATCTCTCAAAAAGAGAGGACAGCACATAAAAGTACGGAAACGCTGTTTGGACTTAAATTGTTTAAACTGTCAAATAAAATCATTTGTTTTATTTATATGAAGCATCGACATTGAAGCAGATGACATGCTAAAGATTTTTTACAATATTGGAATTAATTCTCAAATTTACATTTATATTTAGTTTTTACACAATTTACAACATTTTTTGTTTCCAATCCAATAGTTTTTATTTATTTCAAAGATCTTTTGTGTTTTGCAATTTCTTTACTAACTTCGATTTCTTAGTAAACAGTTGATTTGACACTTTTACTATTTTTGCCAGAAGAAATTTCTCGGACTAAAACTTGCAACTTTTGACAGGGAGGGGACATTTTTTTATTCTCTCGGTTGCACTCTCTTTTACCATTTTATCAAGTACGGGAACGCTTCTCGGACTAAAACCTGTAAAACTTGCAAATTGGACTAAATCTTTAGAGTACGGGAACAGACCTAATATTAGAAATCCCTCTCCCCCCACCGTTACTTATCGTAGTGCATTTCTAAACTCCTCCCTCCGCCTTAATTAATAACGTAGTTTATGGATTAGCCCTACAATGAATGGACAACCTTGTGTTAGTGAAGGAGCCCCATCGATCAACTCCATTCATTCATTTACCAACATTGGCTTTATAGCACCTAGATAGAGTTACAAAAAGGGAAAATCCCCATTATATAAAAAGGTTTTCGTGACAACAAAGAAGAAAATAAATATGATAAGCACAGAGAAACTGACAAAACAAAAGTTAAATGTCAGCTTATGTAGATACATATACATAAATGTACACATTTATAACAAGGAATCTCTTGAAAGATAAACATTTATATCTATTAATTGTATAAATATAACAAAAAATATAAAAGCTGAAGAGATACTCGGAGCCCGAAATCTTTGCAGTTGACATAATTAGAAAATCAAGTCAAGCCTGCACATATACACAAGCGGACACACACTTACACAAGCATAGTGAATAAAGAAGTCACGGATGGAGGCAAAATAAGGCAAATTTAAGGGGTTATATGTAGCTTAAAATTTGCAGTGTTTAATAACGTAAGGACTGAAATAATAAAGTAAAGTGTCTCAAACAACTTTAAATGCGACTTTCAAATATTAAACATTAAATCGGACATCATTTAAATGTCCGTCTCGGCTTCGCTGGCAGTGCTGCAAGAGCTTGGTCCAATTTTTATGGTTGGTTCACATGTACGGCATTATTCCGGCAATAGCGTCTCGAATGTGGCCTCGAGCTCGAATGCAGATCGGGTGTGTCGAGCTCTGGCTACAGAAAGTCGGTAAACGTCGCTCTATATCGAGGATCATTGACGGTAACGGTGTCTGCTTCTTCATTTCGAAAGAAATACGGTCCCATGATGCCGCGGTGCCATAAACCGTACCAAACAGGATGTTATGGCGTTTGAGGGTTAAATATTAAGTAAGACTGGCAAATACAATTTTTTTAGGACTTGCAAGATATTAAGAAAATTAAGGAACTAAAAGTATTTGATCGTTGTTGATAACTAATCGGATAGAATTTGATATCCATCGAGCAGCACGAGCACGGGGACCTTTCGAGCAATAATTTCGATTCAGTGAGACAAAAATATCGATATATCTTTTTTATTCCTTATGATCGGACTGTAAATGTCGGAGATATGACGAAAAATTTAAAAGAATAAAACCTACGTTCAGCAAAAAAATTACAAAATTTTTTAAATAGTTCTACTGGAATAATCGATATACATTTTTGAGAAAAGTTGAATAATTTTTTGCAAGTTTTAATTTTATGACCTTAGGATGGTAAAAATTGCGATCTCCTCCCTAGATGAATACTAGATTGGGGTGCTTGACTCCAATGACCTCCAAGTCAAACAAGTTGGACTCCTGAAAAAAAAAAGCATTACTATATCATTCTATAATATCGGACTGTAAATGCCGAAGATATAAAGAAAAACTTAAATGCGCGACCCCCACGTTCAGTAAAAAAAATTTTTTATCGAAATTGTCTTTTAAAAATGCTTCAGATTAGGTGGTGTGCGGCGTACTTTTCTTACATGTAAGCTGATACGGTCTAATGTATACTTTTTTATACCTACCATGTCTCTTGGGCAATCGGCTGGTATCTGTTCAAGTTACATGTTATATTGACACTGACAGCTATTTCAGGCTCAAAAGGTCGCAGAAATTCAGTATCAAATCATCATCTCGAATAAAGCGCATTTGCATCTCGGCGGTTATTTGACACCGTTAGAATTTTTTTTTGGGTATGTGTAAAAGTACCGTTTTCAATAACCATTTTCATATAATTTCAAAACATAAAAAAGATTCATTTATTAATTTTATTTTATTTTAAAATAAACTATTCCTTTCCCTACTTTTTACACTAAGCGCATCAAGTCCATATCTTGAGAGAATCTTGAAAGAAATAGTTTTTCTCTTGTAGGAAATGTTTTTTTTTTGTAATTTTTCACAGTTTCTTTGGGTCTTATGACCTCTTGCATGGGAGGTCACAATCCCTTATATCGTAAGTGATGATGACATATTAAGCCCACATGAACAACGGTAACAATGTCGTGGGATTCTGTCACATTGTTCACGAAATAAGTCCTGCGGCAGTTGCAAAAATGTTGTTAGACTGTGTTATTAGAAATTAAAAATTTTTTATCAGTCAAATATCAGCAGCCCCTTAATGCAAAAGTGGTATGAGTGGGATATTCAACAGAAACAACAACAAGCTCTACACTGAGTTTTCTTCGAGATAAAAACAAAAACGAAAAAAATAAAATAAAATAAAATACACCCTAGAACTATTAACTTTAGTAGTCGGTATAAAATGGATGACATGAATATGACAAAAAAAGTTGAAAAAAAAACAAAGCAACTCACACAAGTATAACTAAAGAAGAATGCTTGACAAGCACAAAAAAGGATAAAGGCACAAAATGCTGGAGACGAACGCTTAGCAAGCATCACAGAATTTTTATTTTCTTCAACTTTTCATTGTTTTTGAGATGAAAAAAATAAAAGAGAAAAGGGCAGAAAAGAGATATGTGTGTAAATATAATACATAAACTCGTATTTTGTTATCAGCAAAAGGACCCTGGGCCACATGGAGGAGCTCTAAACAAAAGAACATTATAAAGATAAAAAGGATATGCGTTTGGAGCGTATAGAAAAGAACGGATGTGGCAGAAAATGTAGGCAGTAATTCAAGGCAAAGTATTTTTGTGAGTGTATGTGTATATGTGTGTTAATTGAGTGAAGAACAATAACAGTGCAGAATAAGTATGGGTTGATTAGGTTGCCGGTTTGGGTGTCCATATTTGTGAGTATACAGCAAAGGGACCCAACTTGATGACACACGCACGCATCCACCAACAACACATACAGAGTTTGATGGCCAAAAGAAGAAAAAAACACATAAATATGAAGTTTTATTGGAGAGAGCCAGCTCAAAAGCCTTGTCAATACTTAAAACTGTTATATTTGGTCGCATGACTTAGTTTTTCAACCAAAAACTGACACATGCATGGCAACAACAATAAAAATCATAAAATAAATTAAAATGTTGCATAAATATATAGTATATATCGCATGAGATAAAAAACACAAACACACAATATTGACGATTAGGGTTATTTTGTATCAAAGCAACATTTTTCTTATCAGATTCTTTCAGTGCTTGTTTTACTGACGGTCTGAAAAAGGACATTTATAAGAATAAAACAACAAGCAATGAAATTTAGGGTTGTTCTCTTCAACAACATCGTCATCATCATCATCATCATCATCATCATCATCATGAACGTTATCATCATCTTCGTTATCGCCGCAGCTGTTATTATAAAATGGCGACAACTTCTTATTAGAATTTCTTATTTTATGCAGCACCCTCTTTTGCAATATTAGGGGTGAGTTTCCTTATAGCTGTCTTTGTTGTTGTTAATTTTGCTGCTGATGTTTATATTTTGCGTCCCAAGAAGCAACAACCACGCCTCAATCTCATGCATACATACCAGTAGCTTAGTTATTCACTCAGACACACACACATAGACACTATCAGATACTTATACAAATGTGTACGCTTGTGTGTTTGAATCCTTTGATCAGATGTGTGAAAATGTACAGTTTGTTTCGTTAAAACTCAAGATGAAGTCCTTTCGTTGTTCACAAGATATCGATTTTATTTAAAAGGTTCAGCTTGTTGAAAGCTGTAGTTGTAGTTTTTGTTGTTGTTGTAGTTGTTGTTGCTCAATGCCCGAAACTTAAGAGGAATTTTGGTCAATGTTTGGACATTGACAAGGGTTTAATTATTATTTGTATTAATTTCCTTTCTGGGGATTAGGTATTTTTGGTAAATAATAGTAAAGATTTAAAAATTGTTGATAAAAACATTTTCTCATGACAAGTGGAATAAACAGAATAAATATAGCTTTGGATATTGGCTTTGACTTCTCTGAGAAGGAGGAGGCACAAGTTTTCGTTTAAGACGCAAATTTGGCATAAAACAGGAATGTTCACCAGTGTTGTTAACGAAAAATTACGACTTTTTACAATCGGCTTTTTATATATTTGAAGTATAAAATGTAAGAAATTATTTCAAATTGAAAATCTTGAGAAATTTTTTTTCTTTGTTCTTTGTTGTTTGAGCATTTTTGCATAGAAATTGTATATGTTTGTTTAGCAAAAAAAAGCCTCTTAGGTAAGAAAGAAATCACTAAAAATTGGTTTTATGTTATAAGTCAGAAATAGTTTTTATTGGGCTCGAAATAATAATAAGTGAAAAAATATTATTTTGAACAAAAAGCAAAAATTTTTAAAAAATGAGTTTTTTTTAAATAGCAAAAAAAAAATTCGCGTGTAACAGCAAACAGAAGTGGAACTTCTTAAAAAGTAAAGAATAAGAGAGATTTTAGTGTAAAATAGAGAGAGTAAGTATCTGAAAAGAAATGCAATATAATATGGAATAAATTAAGCTGTTTTTGCTTTTATAAGCGTGAGAAAGTTCAGCTGGTATCTTAGTAGTTTTCAAATGCCTCCTCAGCTTGGTCACTTTTTGAATATTGAAGGATGCATTTGCACAGTACTGGTTGTCGGAGCTTTCGAAAGCGAAGGCAATCCTTTTTGAATATTGTCTCCTGCTTCCTGATCATCATAGCTGTTATGTTGAGTGAGGGTCTCGTACACCAAGAAAAAAGCAATAGTAAAATCACCTAAGCCGACTTGGGTAAAGAAAATTGTATGAAAATTAGAAACTTATGGGTATTCACCAAAGTAATATATTGTTTAATGCATTGCTTTGAAAGCACATACTTCGAAAACCTGCCAATAAATGTCATATAGCCTAGATATTTAGCCAAAGTGCAATGCTTCGTGAGTGCCTTTTTTTTGGCATTTAATCAGATATACACCGAAAGAAAAAACCATAGTAAGAACATACAAGTTTGCTTTTGTGAAAGAAAAATGTACTGAGAGGCAGAACCAATGTGTAATCACATAAGTTTTTGTGTAAGCCATACATGGTTTTAAAATGAAAACTTCGAAAATATTTACAAAAACAAAATGTTTGAATTGTTGAAGTCAAGTGTATCGCTGAAAGAATATTCTCTATGTTTTGCAACCTTGCAAAATAAAATGCTTCGCTAATGTGATTTGGTAATTTAAATACATTAATTTGACAAAGTTATTTAATAGGTTACCACAAAACTTGGTAATCCGTTTATATATTTTATATACTAAATCATCATCGAAATATATAGATACTTCACCAAAATGCTTCGATTTATTATTATAGCTTTCTTTAACTGCTTTGACAAATCATTTGTATATTTTATAAATATGCTTGGGTACTTCTTTGTATATATATTTAATATATATCACAAATAAACTTTTACAAATTGACTAAATAAGCTTGGGTACTTCAGTCATTTTGTTTTGATGTTTTTCCCAAGTTACTTGGTAAATTTTGCCTCCTGCTTTGTGTAAAATATATTCATTATGTTCCCTAAATTATACAAGTATACTTGTGTAAATCTATATATATGAACGTTAAATTGTACAAAATATCGACAATTTGTCATTAAAATAAAATTCGATGGATCATCAAATAAAACTTGGTTGTCTTATCCAAGAACTTGGAAAGCACCTTAACTCACTTAAGTTTTTTTCTCGGTGTATTTATAAGCGATTTAAATGCATAATCTAAATTCATAACTTTTTTTACTTTGTAAATCTATGTTGTCAATTTTGTAAATGTGTGTTTATTTACATTAAATAGAACAGGTTTTCCTTAATAAAAATTAAAATTTATGGTTCATTCTATTTAGAAGTTTCATCTAAGTGCTTGCACAATAGCAATATACAAAATTTTACCTAAGTAAGTATAGTACATTTCATACTTGTCTTTGGAAATTTTTTACAAAAACAATATACAGTAATTCACGTAAAAAGATGTATATTTTATACTTCTCCCCATATATTTATTTAGCTATTTAACTTTGACAGTTCAACAAGGTTTTTTGTTGAACACTTGAACACTATGTTCAGCAGAATAAGCAAGTTCGCTCATATAAATTGTCGAAGCTAGTGTGTAAATTACAAAATACTTCGCTAACTTATCATCCAAATCAATATCGGTAAGTTAACAAGTAAGACTTAGGTGTTTTGACCAAAAACTTAGAAGGCTGAAAACTGCCAAAGCATGCGTATAATTTATACTAGGTTTTTTATTAATTTTGCATAAGTTTTTTTCTCGGTGTAGAGTAGCGAACGTTGATTGTTATGCATATCAAGTTGGTTTGCTTCAAAAATTAGATGAGATGATGTTCTAATCGCCATATTGTTACCATTAGTTGCAGATCTAGCTGTGACTGCATTCTTAAGAGCTCTAAGTCGCTGTCAAGTCCGACTCTTATTCGATGCTTGCGACAGTCCAAGGTTCAATGCGTGTTTGTGGTAAAAATGTTGATGGTAGGCAGTGGAAATTTTCAAATAAATATTTGCTTTTGACATTATTATAAGCTTCACGAATAAAACGGCCTTAAAAATGTTCATATAAATTGAAAACGTTACACATCATCACGACTAAAGAGACCTTGAAATTTCACTCGCCGCCAAAGAAGTTTAACTTGAAAAAATTATTGACTTTTGAAAAGAACCAAAAATTTTGTAAAATTAGGGTAGACTTTAAAAAAGAATGCGATGTGTACCGGGAGAAAAAAAAGCTGCAAACCTCTCGCAACCTTAACCCTCTCATGCCCAATATTGCCTATAGGCATTTTGTATAGGTAAGTCAGGCACAAATTCACGTCATATGCACGTATGTGGTGACTAATTTTTGAAGCGAATTTTTTACGCCTCGTTCTGCGATTTGCTGGAGTGAAATCTGAAAAAGCGACATTTTTTTCCGACACCTTTTTTCTTAGAATTGATATTGTTTTTTGATTGCGTCTATTGCAACAAGAAAATGTTAAATTAAAAATAATTTCTTGTCTGCTGTAGGAATTGAAAGGCAATGACGTCGGTTGATACTTTAACACTCTTACCATCAAACCAAAAGCCCTCGTAAATAAACAACGCTGATTCAATATTAAGTATTAACTAAAGCTATGTTGCAGTAGATCACAATAATCTATTTATAGGAATGTGAATTGGCTACATATCCTTCATATCTTACAATACACAATACAATACACACAACTTTTAGCCAATACACAATATTCATTAAGGATTGTGTATTGGATGTTATTTCTACTTACTATCAGAGGTCGTTATGCTTAAAAATAAGCAATCTGGAAGTTGATTATTATTTTTGTATATATATTCCCTACAACTGAACAGAGCGGATTTAAGGGAGAGCCGGAAAGGGTTAATATGTATGATCAACCCCCATTATTTTTGCAAAAGAAACATTTTTCCTTTGAGGACCTATCCTCTCCGACCACCCCTTACGGGTGCTCCCATACAAAAACGTAGAAGGGGTATATTAATTTTTCACACCGTTTATAATGCCCATATGGAGGAAAATTATACATATTCTTGATCATCATAACCACCCGAGTCGATTTAGCCATGTCTGTCTGTGTGTCCGTATGTACCTTATAAGTATTTACTTAAAAATAAGAAATTGAGTACTCTCGAGTTGCTCACTACTTAAAAAATTACGAACTCTTCTTACTACACGATCGTTAATTATGTTGTTGGTACATGGTGTTGGTTTTTTTTTTTTTTGTTTTTGCATATCGCGAAGGAAAAATTAACAATTGACTAAAAGTGCGTTGACAAGTGCGTTTTCCAAAAAAATAATAATGAAATATAATAAAACTTACTGGTGTGAAGATAAACGTGTGCTTTTTTAGTCTTCTTTGTTATTTTACAGTTATAAATTTAAAAATTATTTTAATCGAAAAAAGCCATTAAATGATCAAATCTATGAAATTGCAAAAATTCTTCGCTTCTCTCGTGTGTCCAGTGACGCACTTGTGTTTTTTTCATATGTACAGCGTTGCGAAGAATACATGTTACCTTTTTTCATAGCGCTGCTGTACTGATCTCGATATCTCTTTTTGCTTGGTTTTTTGCATCAATACCGTTTTTAATGCACTAGTTTAATAACATGGACGCTAAGCGAGAACTTGTAGTAAGACATTATTTGAAAGGTGCGAAGCCTAGTGAGATTGTTAAATCGTTAAAAAATCTTAAAGCCAATAAAATGTTTGTATCTCGTACTATCGCACAATTTACAGTCGCGTAATACAGTCGCAAAAGGACCATTAGAACTTGCGCCGTCGAAATTGCTCTATTTCGGCAAGAAAGATCGTCAGAGGCATGGGTGTGTGCCACAAAACCATTCAAAATGTCATAAAAAAAATTACAGATGAACGCTTTAAAAAAAAAAGAAACGAATACACGGTCTTACAGAGCGGCAAAAAGAAGTGAGACGGAAAAGAAGTGAGCAGCTCCTTCAGCGATACGCAAGTGGAGAAATAATTTGATCTGATTAAAAATTATTTTTTTGTTACAAGACAGTCATAACGCTCAAAACGATCGCGTGTATGTAGCAATTATGGCTGATATTCCCACTCATAAAAAAGCTGCTTAACGGTATCAAAATGTATCATCCGTTATGGTATGTGGAGCAATTTGGTGTGGTCTGTGGAGTCATCAAACCATATTTAGAAGAGATGTGCTAGGGCGTTCAAGATGTTGCCGGCCCTTTCAGCTCGATATACTTATTCCAACGATTTTCTAACATTGCGATACCCTTTGAGTAGGAAGAATAGTACTAAGAAGAATATTTTCGTCGCAAATCTCCTTCCCTGGAGCCACCTTTTTAAGTTTGGAAACAGATAATAGTCGCTGAGGGCCAAATCAGGATAATATGGGGATAAGGAAGCAGTTCGAAGGATTTGCGAGCTGGAGCATTGTCTTGCAAAAATATGATTTTTTTTCTTCGATAAATGGGACCATTTGTTTGCGATTTAGTTCTTCAATTGGTCCAATAATCTATACATAAACTAGCATACCCGTTCCCAATGTTGCTTGGGAGTATAAATATGATATAAAAACATATTATCATATCTCTACGATATATTGGTCTTATGGCAACACTGCAGCAGAAATTAACTGAGTGCAACTATCCATTCAAGAGACCAGCGCGGTGAGTTGTAGAATCTCACCTCTCTCTCTCTCAACAAAGAGCGTAAGTTATTCTTTGCTGTTATTTTGTACTGCTTATACAATGGCAGCATGGATTAAAATGCATGAATTCTTAAATAATTAAATAAAAAGTTTATCAAAAACGTAGTACCCAGTAGCAGGGTCGCTTATTATAGCAATTGAATAGTGAAAGAATTATTAAAATCGGTTCAGCGGTTACCCCGTGATTGAACGATAAAAATTCGAGAGAACCCTTTTAAATAATAGTATAGATAGATATAGATATATATATAGATATAGATAGGCGTAGTCAGAACAGTTAAGGACCATTTTCTCCCGTGTTTCTCAACCGATTTTGATAATTTTTTTTTTAAATTTATAAGAATGGGGAGACGTCCGTGGCGTAGTTGGTTAAAGTGCGTGGCCTTTATGTCAACGAATCTGGAGACCCAGATTCGAACCCCAGCAGCGACAGAAAATTATTTGAATTAAAATAAAAAGTCTGTACGGCCGCCACCTCTCTGCAGACAATGGCAAACCTCAGAGAGTTAGCCAAATGCCATGTAAAGCTACTTGAGAACGAGAACATTCCGTTCATCGCCGTTCGGAGTCGGCGTTAAACATGTAGGTCCGGTTCTCGGTCAATTGTGTACAAACTTAATAACACGCACAACACAATTGATCATAAGAAGTTAGGTCAAAGTCCTTTCAAGGGCTGAAATGCCCAGTTATTTATTTATTTATTTTTTTTTAAGAATGGGGAGAAGGAGTGCACCGAATAAATATAGTGGGCGTGACACATCCCATCCAACCCAAATTTGCGATATCGAATAGCTTAGAGTTATAGGTCACACAGCTTCCGAAATTGGTATTCGACCTCAAATTACACGAACCATTCCACTGGTTACATTTTATTGACGTTAAAAAGGGGCGTGGAACTTTTCAGCAGCCCAAATTTTCGTTATAACTTTCAAACTATAAGTCACAAATCAATGAAACTCGGTAGAAACTTGGTCGTGTTGTTCGACTGGAAAAAGTGAATGAGCATTAGACAAGGGGGTGTGGCACCACCCATAAAATTTAAAGTTTTTATATCGAATAGCTTTGGAAGTAAATGCCGTATAACAATGAAACTCAATATGTATTGGAACTTTGTGATATCCATCTACTAGAAAACCGTGGCGGGCATTGGAAAAGGGGGTGTGGCTCTGCGCATATAAACCAAATTTTTGATATCGAATAGCTATGAAGTAAAAGTCACAGAACATTGAAACTCAGAATAGAGTTATCGCTTGATGATGTCCTTCTACTAGAAAACTAGGACAGAAATTTGCCAAGGGGGTGTGTCTCCGCCCAAACTGAGAATGGAGTTACTATTTTGTGATTTCCTGCCGGTGGTACATATGGTGTCATATGAGTTCGGTTGTATTTCCACATGAGTGAATAAAGAAAAATATGTTTTCACTGAAAATACAAAAAAAAAAAAAAAAAAAATCAATTTTTAAATGGTCGAATTTCGACCAAAATATGGAATGATTGTATATTTCTATATATAATCTATTAAGTTAGTATTTAAGTCTATAATAAGCTGTTGTACACAACACATTACACCCTATATACATGAAATCGTTAGAAAGTATGCAGGTTTCTGTGAAACGTTTCTTCGCAGTTAAGTTATTAGTATTCTTCGACGGTGCTCGATAAATATTCTTGTTAATATAGATGTCCTATATATTTATTTTTTTGGTTTTTCCATTTTTTAGCTTAAAGCCAATAATTATAAAAACAGTTTTGGATTTCTATTGAGTATCTTGCCAACTGTATCTGTTCAATACAAATTTTGATTTATAATCTTCAACCAGTCAGACTGTGCCCAACCCAAAAAAAAAAAAAGTTGACAAACCAGAATTCTTGAATAAAATATTTCATTTTTGGGATAAAAAGACACAAAAAAAAAAACAAAAATAAAAAACAAACTGAAATTGCAAAAGTTTTCCACCATTATCTATACAAGTGCATAGAAGAAAACTATAAAATTCCATATATTTAACTCATTTTACCATAAAATATTTCAGTATGCTCTGCAAAGGCAAGGATAACAACCAGGACAACGACGATGTTGACGACGAACGATGACAACGTACGAACCCTCATCTATAATGGACAACAACTCCTTGCTTTCTACATTTTATGGACAACCACAAGAGTGTTTTCTTCATGCAAGACTTCAAAAAAGTTCCACAGAAAATATTTTCCATGTACAACATCAACTGCTTCGTTAACAACATCGTCCACTGCTGCTGCGTTGAAGTTAAGTTAGGGTTCTGTGATGGTTTCTAGAGAAGCTAGTGCGGCTGTAGCTTGAGGGTGGGTAACAATTTATAAATTATAACCTTACATACATAGCTTTTACATAAGCAAAACTTCTTAAAATTTCTAATGAATTTGGTCGTCCGAGCTTGAAGGACGAAACTATAATAAGAGCGCATGGAGTAGGTTTGCTAGGTATGAGTTGCTAATGCTAAGTTGGTCTGCACATCATGGTGTGAGGTTGTTGGCGTCAATGGTTTTTGTTGCACCCTGAACAATCATTAACGTGTTGTAACGCAGTCGTTTGGAAATAAAAAAAAAAGAATTAGATTAGAATAAAATTCCTGGAAGAACATTTGCCAAACGACAACGATGACGACGCCGCTGCGGGAGGGAAAAAGACGTACGAGAAACTTTTCTTACCCCCATGGTTGAAAAACTTTTTCTTGCCTTAGACGGTTGTTCTACAGTGGGCCTAGATTGTTATAGATCTACCAAAGTGTGTAAGAGAAAAGGTTCTAATAGCCAGAATTTTTCCACAACTCTGTATATTAAGGCGCCTCACTCTCTATGGAGGAAAAAAAGTTGTCCGGGTCACCCCCTCAAAATTAACTTTGGTTTATGTTGTGAAGATTTCCCAAATATTTCGGCTCTACCGATGGCATTAATTTTTTTAAAATATGTATGGCTCCTCCATGGACAATGAAATGTATATCATTCGAAAGGTACTGCACCATAGATGTGCCAAATTATGTTAGATTTTAAATTGATGAACTTTGACCGAAAATATTAACGTTGAAAGTATATATTTATTTTAGTTAGGGATCTCAGAACTGGGAAGAAGTAGAATGAAGAATGAGGTATCGGATGAAAGGTCTGGCTGCACAATATGATTGAATATTAGATTGGTGACCTTTGACCTCATATATGAGTGGAAAAAGAGCATTTATTCAATAAAAGCTAAACTGTAAGAGATGGAAGAATATGATATAAGAGAGAAATTTAGACATTCATACGATGTGTAAAAAATACTTTAATATTTTTCACCCTCGTTTACGGTTACCCTACAATAAGCACTTTTTCATGTAAGAAGTGTCAATATATATTGATTTTGAAAAATTTCTGTTATTTTGACATCAAAATTATTGTGATATCTCGAAAACTATAGATGTTCTCAGTACAACGTTTTTTGTATGAAAATTCGTTGGTTAAGAAAAATAACGGTATACAAAAACTTTTTTGTTAATATTTTCCACGAATAGTATGTTATAAAAATTTCTCGTTATTGTGACACCAAAAGTATTGCAATATTTCGAAACCTGTAGATTTTTTCCATGCAATGCATTTCTCAAATGTCATTGCCTCAGAATGAGAAAAACACAATTGATATTTCAAATTTTGATTTCGCAAGCAAATATCTCGGCCATTTTTCTATCGATTTTCATTAAATTTTCTTTGTCTGAAAGTATAATTAAATGACTTTGGAGGAAAAAGAAAAGATTTACCGTTATCTTACCAATTCAATTTCTTATGTAGTTTTCAAAAAAACTAAAACCAAAAAATACTTTTTTGTATTTTTTTTTTCTATTTCTGCTCACATAATTTACATAATTTAATTCAGTGTTTCTATCATCGAAAATCATGAGCCCCCTACGATTTTTTTGATGAAAATTATATTTTTCAAAATGTTATTTTTTTATTTTTTACAAAGTTCTACAGCTTAAAAAATAATTTTTGTGAAAAAATTTTTCAAATATTTCAAACCACTCCAAAGTTATATACACAAATCTATGTTTTAAGCCATTTCCTTATCTACTTTATATATTATATATAGCTATTATTATTATATCTTTTCTTATATATTAATACGCAAACATTGAATGTTGTCGTACACTTTTCTAATATATATAATAAAAAAAAGAATGAATTTTATGTCATTCAAAAGGTAGTGTGCCACATATGTGCCGAAAAATAAAAACTATCAAATAAATTTAAACAAGTACTATGACAAGGATTTGGTTAAGCGTTATGGCAATGATTAGACAAAGGATGAGAGCAAGGACAAAGGTTAGGACCATACACCAAAAAATTTGTATAGAATTTTTACACCGATCGGTGTTCCAGGGAGTCCTACACCGTTCGGTGTTAAAAACACCGGTTCAAAGTGTTATAATTTTATATCCGTAAGGGCATATTTTTTTCACACCGATCGGTGTAAAAAAGTAAATATCAGATAGGATGTTTATTTTGTACCCCTGTTAGGTGTTTATTATAAAAGAGCATAATTATGATGAGCAAAACTTAGGACAAAGATTTAGAAAGGATGTGGGAGCAAGATTAGGAAAGGATTTGAACAAGGGTAAGGTCAGGATACAGGATTTGAACATAGATTAAAACAAGAGTTTGGAGAGGAAGATAGACAATTATTAGAACAAATATAAGAATAAGAATGAAGACAAATTTGGGAACAAATGAAAGGATTGGGACAAGGATAAAGATACACTGTCATGTCAAAATCTACAGATGTGACCACGATACAGCCAACTTATTTTTAACTTTTCCAAAAATTTTTCAATAAAAATAAAAAGATAAATAAGATAAAAAAACGATTTTGATATGGTCGAAATTCGACCACAGGCAATACTAGTTTTAATAAAAATTGCAAAAAAAAAAAAAATATGTAAAAAATCACTGCAAAAATGTTGTTAGGGCAAATTACCTAAAATTTTTGATGCAGAACTCCGTAATTCTTTGATTTACACTATTTGTGAAATTTTTTTGTACTAAAAATATCATGGCAAAAAAACTAATTTTTGTTTTCGAACCATTCTAGCTAGCTGACGGCTATCGTTAAAGCTAAAATATTTGGGGAATCATCATAACATAAACCAAAGTTTATTATGAGGGGGTGACCCGGGAAACTTCTTTTTGTAAGGCGCCTTAATGTATGTATATAAGGGACATAGGCCAGCTAGAATTTGGCCACTTCATAGACAGAACAAATAAAGAATCCAAAAATCATTACAATAATTATTATATTTTATTAGTTCCTTAGCAAATTGTAGGAAAGTATTAAAAACGTAGGGAGAATATTTTAATTATACATTGTTTCTTGGAAACCGAAATCTTAGTAACTTAGTTTTTTTAATAGTTTTCTTATTCAAAAAATTCAACCACTTTTAGATGGCTACACTAAGTCCAGTGGTCGTTCAACATTTCGACACCTTTTGTAAACGGAGAAAATAATCTTATATATATTACGCAAACCCAAATTTTGTCCGGCGTAAGGCTTTTTAAGTACAAGTCCAATCTTAATAAATTTGGTATTTTTTGGTAGGTTCAGACCTGTAGATGTGCAAACTGGACTTTTTATTTCTTAAAAATTTATATATTTTAAGTTATAGCTTATTAAAGTTTGCATATAATTGCATATAATTGTTGTTGTTATGTTGTTTTTTCTTTTCTTAACAGCAGCTGAGTTGAGTGCAACGTTATCAAACTCAGAGCAAAACTATTCTCTGCTCACATTTCGCTCTCTTCTGTGTTTTCTCGACAATTATTATTATTTTTATAGTTGATGGGTGCAGCAACGCGCACCAGTGGTCGCTAGTATTCTTATATTAAGCAAATATTTTGCTTGATCTAAGAAAAATTAAAATGAAGCCTCATTTGCTCAAATAAAGCATACAAAAGTGAAATTAAGAAAAATGAACTTAAAAGGAGCATTTATTTCTAAAATTGAGTAAAATTAATGATTGCTTGAAACAAACAAGACTTAAAATCAAGAAAATATTTTCTTAATTTAAGCAATCGCCGAGAATTATTTTAGTTTTCAGCAAATTGGTTACTTGAATCAAGCTAATTTTTTCACTTCAACTTATATTGGTATGCTTATATTTCACAACATGTTTACATGAAAACATGGTTAAGATGGAGCAGATTGACAAACATTGATTGATTGATTGACATTTAAGCAATCGCCTAGAATTATTTTAGTTTTCAGCAAATTGGTTACTTGAATCAAGCTAATTTTTTCACTTCAACTTATATTGGTATGCTTATATTTCACAACATGTTTACATGAAAACATGGTTAAGATGGAGCAGATTGACAAACTATGGCATGGTTGGCCAGGCACAGTGACTTATCTGTTACTTTATTTGGAAACAAGTGAGCGTCTACAAGATATAATATTTGGTATGTTCGAGTATTTTTTTATGATCGGTTATCCTATTAGAAAATTTAGTTTCTAATATCAAGCAATACATTTTAGTATTAAGAAAATTCTTTACTTGAATCAAAGAGCATATATTGTAAAGAGGTTTCATGAACTTAACAGAGCACTGTTAATGTTAATTATAAGCGCCCGAGTTTAAGACCTATCGAAAGCATCACCGTGAATGGCATTTTTTCACTCTCCCACGAGCGCATCAAAATTGTTTGAGAGTGGCAGCTAGAACTTGAGACGAATGCATGAATGAAACTTCCACTACTTTTACCGTTTTTCATTTGTATGTATGGATGTGTGTCCGCCTCGTAGCTGACATAAAATAAATTTGCGATATCTGACCTTTTTTCCGATCTTATTTGTTAGGCACGAATTTCGGTGATTTTAGCTAAGCTTTGTGTCGTTGTTTTGAGCATTGCTTTGTTCGTGTGTTGATCTCAAAACAGATACATTACTTAGATCAAACATTAAAGAAATTTTGCGGGAAACATTGCGGAAATCGTTTAAAGGTCATTTTGAAGCTACATATTTACTAGTGAAACCATTTTGAATAATGTGGTTACAAACCGAAATACATATGGAATATATTTTGATGAAAAATCATTTTTTAGCATCTAAACTTTTGTAATTTTTTTTTTTTATTTTTTAAAATATGCATCTGATAATTTTTGGACATACTCGTACTTGTTCAAGTTCGAAAAGAAAACAAATTTAACAAAAAAGAAATATGCACCTCAAATGTTGGTATTCTTATAAGCATATCCTATATTATTTTAAAAATATTATTTGAATAAAATTAACAAAAACATAATACGAAATTATCTTGTTAATTATGATATATTAATAAATAATTATTTATTTATTTCATGTATATAAAATCAAAGCCAATTTAGGCCAATATGAGTACAAGTACATAAATCTAAATTATGTAAATCTAATACAATAATTTAAGTTAAAGTTTTTTTATTAATAAGTTTAATTTTCTATTTTAATGCAAATAATGTTGTGGAAATAAACTTAAATTTAAATTCCGTAATTACTAAATTTTTCACAAGATAACCCCTAGACCAGATCAAAAGAAATTAGAATATTAAATTGAATAATGTTTATTTATTTTCATAAGTAAACATGTGTATATAACATATCGATATGCATGTGTTAAAGATTTTATGTAGGTATTTTTAATATTGCAATTTAATTTTCTTAAATTCACTTACATTTAATAAAAAAATATTTACTTGCATTTACCAATTATATGAAGTTTTCTATATATAAATTTCTATAATAATTCTATAAAAATATAACAATATCTTTATATATAAATTTCTATATTAATTCTATAAAGATACATATAACAATATCTTTATAGACGATCAGACAGATATTCGAACGGACAAACAGTGTTGTATGTATTAGAAAGCCTTTGCATTTCTATTCTGACTTTACGCTGCTTTTCGAAAGATTTTATCTTTCCTTCCTCAGAATTAAATTTATCTTTTAACCATTTCGAGTTTTCCCGGATTAAAACTGTATTGAGGTGATCAAGTATATATAACTTGTCATAATAGTTGCCAGTCTCACCCAATCACCCAGATTTTAAAGTATTTGAGAAAGCTATGCAATATTTTATAATCCACGTCTTTTGATTCGTGTCATCTTTTTCGAAAAATTATTAGTAAATTGAGGATTCTGATGAAATTTGATGAACTTTTTTAATTTTTATATTTTTTAAATGGATTAAATTTTAATTAATGGTTATGTATACGTTTCTTATAATTGATAATTTCTTTTATTTCCTTAATTAATTATTAATAAACTTTTTTTATCATTACATATTTATTTTTAAGAAATTTTATATATTCCGAGAGATATTTATCTTCAAAAAAATTTTCACGGATCATTTATCAAAGAAAATTATTTCTATTAACATGTAATTACTTAAAAACTTATTTAAATAAATAATAAATGAAGTAAGAAAACTTTTTTTTATTAAATTGCAATATATTTTGTCAATACCTAGATAAAAACTTTAATAAATTAATATCGATATTTGTGAGAGTAAGTAAATATTTTTCAATTTAATATTGTAATTTCTTTTGATCTGTTCTATGGGTTATCTTGTGAAAAATTAAGAAATTAGGGAATTTAAATTTAAGGTTATTTCCACAACTTTACGGTTATAATCGTGTTCACTGGCAGACGGAAACACAAACGGACATTGCGGAACAACACAAACGGAACAATCGACTCGGGTGGTGATGCTGATCAAGAATATATATATATTTTTCTATATCTACCACGCCTCCTTATGGGCATTACAAACGGCCAAAAATTCCCCGTTTATGTTTTTTAAACGTGGGGGTATAAATATAAATTTTGGTTTACTTGTCAAGCTAATACTTGTAATCATATTGGCTTTGATTTTATATACATGAAATAAATAAATAATTATTTATTAATATATCATAATTAACAAGATAATTTCGTATTATGTTTTTGTTAATTTTATTCAAATAATGTTTTGTAATTTTTAAAATAATATAGGATATGCTTATAAGAATACCAACATTTGAGGTGCATATTTCTTTTTTGTTAAATTTGTTTTCTTTTCGAACTTGAACAAGTACGAGTATGTCCAAAAATTATCAGATGCATATTTTAAAAAATAAAAAAAAAAATTACAAAAGTTTAGATGCTAAAAAATGATTTTTCATCAAAATATATTCCATATGTATTTCGGTTTGTAACCACATTATTCAAAATGGTTTCACTAGTAAATATGTAGCTTCAAAATGACCTTTAAACGATTTCCGCAATGTTTCCCGCAAAATTTCTTTAATGTTTGATCTAAGTAATGTATCTGTTTTGAGATCAACACACGAACAACACACTCAGTGCAAAGGATACCAACAACAAAAAGCAATGCTCAAAACAACAACACAAAACTAAGCTAAAATCAACAAAAATCATGCCTAACAAATAAGATCGGAAAAAATGTCAGATATCGCAAATTTATTTTATGTCAGCTACGAGGCGGACACACATCCATACATACAAATGAAAAACGGTAAAAGTAGTGGAAGTTTCATTCATGCATTCGTCTCAAGTTCTAGCTGCCACTCTCAAACAATTTTGATGCGCTCGTGGGAGAGTGAAAAAATGTCATTCACGGTGATGCTTTCGCTAGGTCTTAAACTCGGGCGCTTATAATTAACATTAACAGTGCTCTGTTAAGTTCATGAAACCTCTTTACAATATATGCTCTTTGCTTGAATCAAGCAAATTGTTCTCAATTCAAGCCAATATTAGTCTTGAATATAGAAACAATATTCTTGAGTTTTAAGCAAATGTGTCTTGAATTAAACATTTATTTTTCTTAAACCACAGTTATTTTAAATTAGCTGAATTCTAGCAAAATAATGCTTGAATTGAAAAATTTACGCATGAGTGTAAACTGATAGCCTATTTGCTTGATTCAAGCATAAAATTATTGATTTTTTTTTCTCCGTGTATAAAACGGTTTGACCAACTCTTCAAAATACGTATTAGTTTCGAACATGATACAAGAAGAAGGTAAGGGTAAGGAGCTTTGACAAGACCTACTGCTTAAGTCAAAATGCATTTTAGCGATGCCACTTTTCCGTATATTTCATAAATGTGGGATAAACACAAAAAAAGGAATTATATATAGGGTAAAACAGAAAAATATGAATCAATGTGTCTATAATTGAAACAACGAATTTTTTAGTAATTTTATAGCTTTATTTTCACTAATTTAATATTGCCCATAATTTTTTGTTTATATCTTTGTGTTCTTAATGTCTTGTTTAAAAATTTTATTCTAATGTGTATACGGTATCTTATAAAAAACTTTTTTAAGTCTTCTTAATACAGTAAAACTGTTGAAGATAAATCAACATTTTTTAAAAGTTCCGCATTTATCAATATTTTCAGCAATGCTTTTTATATGAAACGCTAACCTACTGAAACTATGAAACATGGATTTGTCATAGGATTTTATCTTTAGATATGGCAGCACAGTATTCCATGGTTTTGACATTAGCAGTAGGTCTTGTCAAAGCTCTTTACCCTACCTTCTTATTGTATCATGGTTTCGATTTCAACTTCTTCATTTGATGAGCAAATTTTTCTCGTAAGTCATATTTTAAGATTGGAAAAAGGATAATAGTCGCTGAGGGCCATTCCTAAAAATACGGTGGATGGGAAAGCAATTGAAAGCATAATTCGTTGAGTTTTGCCATTGCTTTCATTGACCTGTCAGAAAATGCATTGTCCTGCAAAATAACATGAGTAACTCTTTTCTTCTTTAACCCTTTCACCCCTGAGTTTTATTTTTAAATCTGGAAAGCTTTTTTCAACTTTAATGGCATGTACAGTTATAAGGCCAAAATATAAGATGTTTGGCATACTTGAGAAGCCGGAGGTCCTTACCGTTGTCCTGGGATATATAATCCCAATAAGGTTTTGCGGTGGGATATTATCTCCCAATAAAGCTTACGTACACAGAAATTTACTATGATGAATTCACATTTTTTTTATTGATATTTTTATTATACGAAAAATCAGTAATTCAAAGCTTGCAGATATAAAGGATCAAAAAAAGAAAACATAATAACTTAACAAATTCAAATTGTTGATATAAAGAATATTTATTATTTGTGGAATGGTGCGAAACATGAGGGACACAGAGCATTGTTACATCCTGAACACACAAATTTGGCTCTAGTTTCTTTCTTTATGGATGTGCATCGACCGCAACGACGTCGCGAGGTGCTTTCAATGGTTAAATGATCGCCAATATTCAAATTCTCCTTCTTAGTTCTCTTAGAATAATTAAAGACACTCCAATGAAAGTCATGATTTCATATTCATCAGTTAAATTGCGTTTCGTATTCTTAACTCTGTTTAGCTTCGTTAGTCTCTGGTTCGTACATTCGGCAATGCGAATATACAAACCCTTCGGGAAAAATTTCCTGAAGACATCATATTCAGTAGCAGAAGGTGCTAAATTCAATGATACCTCTGCATTTCTGTCCTCAGGCATTGTAAATTTAGGTACAAATGTATTATTTTCGCTGAAGTTAGACCACATACAAGAAGCAAGTGGATCAGCAGCATCAGGAGAATCCGCTCTTCCTGCAACAACAGCTGTATCACGTTCCACGGCAGGATCAGGGTCATCAAGGAATTCATCATCATCCTCGGATTCATTGTTATTATTGCTGGAGTCAGTTAAATTTTCGTCCTCAGTGTCCTGATCTTCATCATCTGAAGGAGAAAAATTGGATCCAGAATCACTGAAGTCTGTACCTTCATTATCGCTTTCATCGTCCTCTTGCATAATCTCGACCAGTTCCCTATTCGAAAATCTCTTTCTTGGCATCTGCAAAAAATAAAATTACAACTAGTGTTTGTAACGTATATTGGGATAATACATCACACCCGATAATCTTATTGGGACAATATATCCCATTTAAGATAAAAGCTTTCTATTTCCTTACCGTTTGAGTATTTCCTCGCTGCAAAATGTTAAAAACAAAATTTTACACCACACTTTTTGTAATAATACAGAATTTCGAACAATAACACAAAAACTCCGGTTTTATTTACCAAATTATACGAAGATTATCGAAAAACACGTGCTTTCACTTTAAAAAACTGCATACAAATGAGGTACCGCTATATCTGTGAGCATTGTTTTTGCAATAATACCAAAGATATTACTTCAACCTTTATTGGGATATATCACACTTTAAAATACAACAGCAAATAAAAATGATACGACGTAAGGAAGTTCGCTGGGACATATAATCCCAGTAGGGGCGAAAGGGTTAAATGTGGTCGTTTTATTCAAAGTGCACCATTCAAAAGGTCCAACAATGTTGCATTATATTCGCCTGTCATAGTTTTTCTTTTGTCAAGATAGTGAATCAATAATATGCCATGAGAATGCCATATATTGAATGCCATATATTTATAAAAAATACTGCCCAAAATCTTTTTGAGCCAGTTGTTTATGTGGCCGTTTCGGACCAGTTCCTCCTAGCCCAACCCATTGTTTTACTTGTTTTGATTGTTGTTTTATCACTAATCAATCAACAAAATCCTTTGGATCACGGTAAAAATGGCTTAACATTGCGCAGGATCACAAATGTTCAGGAATCAAGAAACGTTGTCCTTTTCTGGTCAATTATTTGGACACACGCAGCATCAGTCTTGCAACCAGCTGTTTCATATCGGAATTGTCATGCAAAATGGAAGCCATCCAGCCAGTTGATATCTTTATAGACTGTAGCTTCAGTCCACAGTAAACTTTTAGAAGTTGTGGGTCAAATTTGGTCAGCTTGAGCAAATTTCTTGATTAAGCCCTACTGTGAGGTAGAAATGCGTTAGCTTGCAATTATTTCAGTGGTTACTTCTGAGAATACAGATATCTCTTATATTCCTAGATCTTACCCTTTTCTGCAATAAACCGTTAGCTACAATACTGTATGAAACTCTTTCGGAAGAGCCGACTAAGCTTTTGTAGCTTCAAATCCTTTATGTTTGGGTACTCACCACAATTCCATCTTATTGCTTGCTCCTAATGCATTCAGGGGATTTTATCCTGCTTGATTGTCTAAGAATTTATATGTAGATATGCGTTTCCATACCTCACATACAATATCACATGCCTCAATAACATGTATTTACACTTGGAATTTGGTTTAAGTATAGCCAATTAAAAGGGTTCTTTAAAATTGGGACCGTAGACTCCTGATGAAGTTTATTAATTTTAAAAGTTAACCCACTAATATAATATAACTGTAAGTAGAATTTGGAATTGCTAGCTTGTAGCACCTCGAGGAGTTAAGCTTTGACAGGGATTTTTATAAAAGAGTCTTCGAATATTTTAATAACCCACATATATCCAGCCAAATTTCTTGACCTGTAAATACTTACTTTCCCCATCCAAGTGCACTTAAATATGCCTTTTTTCGATTGTTTTCGACAAAGGAAATAGTTTAAGTTTACACCTAGTTCTTTAGTTTTCAAGCTTTTTGTTTTACCAAGGTACTTCAATTCGAGACTCAGTAATCAGTATGTGTGAGTAGTATTCACGTGAAATAGTATTGCTGTATATGCAACAAATAAAAGTATGGATTGCTTAATTTTATTTGTATTCATATATTTATTCCACTGTTCGACCATACTGAAGAGTTCAACTTGATAAATAAGTCAAGGCATTACATGGGAGGATTATGCAGAGAAGGCCAACGATGGAAGTATTGGCGAACTGTTTTTATGAAAGTTTCTCTTGCCACTAGAAGAACGAAAAATTCTTATTTCTAAAATGGTGAACATTTTGTAGAACCTTTTAATATCTAAGTATAAATTCTAAGAACTAAAATAAAAGTACAAAAGCAAGGGTAAAGCATGCTGAAGGCATTTTATTTGGGCGGTTTGTGAGACAGCATATATTGAGGTAAAAAGTGAAGAAGAAGTTTAATTTGACAGCGTTGGGCAAACGGGAAGAATGAGGGCTATTGCAAAGCTAAGGATATGACTTGAGTTGAGCGCCAGAGGAAAGAATGAAAAACATTAAGTTGCACATGAAAGTTTTATGCTTACAATGCTCACTGTTGATAAAAGTTTTTGAAATTTAATGCGAAGTAATAAAGAAAATTGTAAGGTTTGGTACTAACTTGCTTTTGTGCTAGGGTTGAAAAGGGGATGCGGTCATGGAAAGATTATGAGAAGAATTTAAAATTAAATTGCATGCGATAGGTGGGTACTTTTCCAATTTTAATAAATGTTTTAAATTTTATAATATTTTGTAGTTAAACTTTTTATGACTCGGGGAGAAATTCAAGAAGCGTGACAAAAATGGACTTAAACGGTTATATTCTTTCTAGGAGCCTTGCAGTCATCTGGACCTGCAAATATCGTTAACATATTGTATTAAAAATGTACACGCTTTGATATATAATCTTGAGAGTAATAAATGTTAACTTTTATGGAATTTTCAACTAGGCACCAAAAGTTAAAACGAAAATGATATTTAAAAAAGCTGCAATATATAAGTAATCTTGAAAGATGAAACTGGGAATGAAAGTAAATGCATGCACTACGAAGAAAATAGCCAGAAATAAGAATGACACGGCAAAAGTTGACACAAGCAAAATTTGAAATATTTAAACTATATGATTTGGGCTGTGTACGCTTTAGGACTTAAAATTATATTGAGTTCTTTTTGTGTCAGAAAAAAGTGTGTGTATCCTAAATTTGATATTACTAGGCTATTCAATAATTCTCTGGCCTAACTTATTAAGAAAACGTAATTTTTATTATCACAAAAATTTTTCTTTTATCTTAGAACCAAGGATTTCAGGTGTAAATCTATTCTATTAAGTCTGCCATGGATCGAAATGGGGTGATAGATTAGTAGGAGGGAAGGGACAACTATGTGAAATTAATTTTAGAATGTTCCAAGCGTAGTGGAAAGCCGTAGAAACATGTACATTTGAATCTGAGGCAAGTGTTATGCCTTCACCACAGTCGATTCAAGTTACAAGGCAATTTCATCCATAAAGTTATCTACCTCCAACTACGATTTCAAGTCGTAAATATTGATGAGTTTTCAATTACAGTTAATTAGAAATGTGGATAGAAAATTGCAGATGCGAATGGTTAAAGCGTAGGTCCATGGCCTGGCCGGGATTCGAACCCAGGACCTCTGGGGTGGAAGTCGAGTGCGCTACCTACTCGACTATCGACGACCGATTCTCCCTTAGCTCGAATCACTTAGTACAGCAATTTTTCAACATTTTGATATCCTTTGTATAGTACGATTTGTCCAACTATTCAAAATACGAATCGGTTTCCAATTAAACTTCTGCATTTCATGTCATTCTTCTCTTCGTTAGCCATCTTTTGAGATTGGGAAAAGAAAATAGTCGTTGGCGGCCATATCTACATTATATGATGGATGGGAAAGCCACTCAAAGCTTAAAGCGATTATTCTCTCTGACTTATGAAATGGGTTATTGACTTGGAAAGAAATAATTGTTTTCTTTAGATGTGGTCATTTTGCCTTTTGCCTTGCCATTTATTGTTTGCGTAGCCTTTATAGACTTTTGAGCAGTAAAGTTTATAAGAAAAATACAGCTAAAATTAAAAAAGATACATTGTTAGATTAAAGTATTTATGATGTTTTTTTTTAATTAATACTAAAATTTTTTTTTTAATTAATACTTAATAAAAAAAAAATATTTTTTATTTAACTAGATATACAAGAATATTTTATGATATTGGACAGCATTACAGCATAATGGCATTCGGACAAACATGTTCAAGTTTACTACAATTACCGTAATATGAAATCGACCAAGAACGGTGGTAGGTATCAGGACAAACGTGGTGAAGAATACCACTCTTATAAGTATAAAGTAAACATATGTATGTATATCAAAATCGTTCCGCCTCTCAAAAGGCGACTTTAAGATAGGTCTGGATGGGTTTACTATGTATGGCCGACCCCCCTTACTTTTGTGAGAGGAACATTTTTCCCTTTCGGACGTATCCCCTCTGACCCCTCCTCCCATACAAATTTTATGATTTATTTCTTTTATATACCTATAAAATAAATATAAGCCGCGTTTTTTTCATGGGATATCAAATCATTTATGAAAAAAAAAACGGTTTAGATAAATTGTGCGACGTTTTTTAATCCCAAACAGATGGCGCTATGATATTACATAAGATAAACAGCTGATGTACTTTTTTGAGCTGACAAATAAATTTTGCTAAAAACAAAAATTGGATTGTAAAACAAATGTAATCACATTTGTAACAAATTTGAACTTAACTAACTCTTCTTTATTTATTTCCATTGCCTTAAACTCAAAATTTATGTTTGCAGCTTTAACTTTTTCGTTAGCAATACCAATGCTGCCAAACTTTATAAATGTCAAGTAATGCAGTACTGCCAATTTTCCTGACTCTCAGCGCCATCTTGCCATCAGTTACGACTTAGTGTTGCCTACTTTTACAATTGCGGCCTCAATACTGAAAAATATCGAATTGGATCAATTGAAATGATCCAGCTCACTTGCTGAATCATTTGTTGTTTTTGCTTTGCGTGCAAAAGCGATGGTATGATCCTGATCTCCCATGAAAAAAAAAACGCGGCTATAATATACATTTATAATATACATTTATAATATACATATAGTTTTGTATGCACATACTAACCCTTTCCGGGCCTCCCTTAAAGCCACTCAACCCCACACACACAGTGTAGCTAGAAATTAACTATTTTCAGATACAAGATAAGAAATTATCTTATATATCAAGCAAAACTTAGTAATTTTCAGACAATTAATTACTTGAATTAAGCAAATTCTTTTTTTTTTTATAAGAAAATGAAAAATCAAAGCATTCTAATATTGAGAAAATTGTTTATTTTTATGAAGCAAATTGTTCTCAATTCAAGGAAAATAAATTTCTCAAATCAAGAAAATTATTCTTTTTTTCAGCAAATTGGTTACTTGAATCAAGCAAATATTTCTCACTTCTCGCAAAAAATATTCTTGAGTTTTAAGCAAATTTTCTCTGAATTAAAAATTTTTTTTCTTAATATCATTTGTTTAAATTCGCTCAATTCTAGCAAAATTATGTTTGAATTGAAAAAGGTACGCTTACGTACATTCTTATTTACTTAAGAAACAAAGAACTATTGATTTTTTCTCTCAGTGTGTATCGAATAAGATGCATACACCAAGGGAAAAAAAAACGCAAAACCAAAAGAAAATATACTTTGCCACAAAGACTTTTATTTGTAAGATTGTGGCCAAAGATAAAAATTGTTATGGCAAAGGCAAAAAGGTTGTTAGATTCCCTTTTAAAATCTACTTTAAATCTATGACTTGTGGCAAAAACGTTCGTTTTTAAAAAAGTTGATTTCCCTATAACTATCTTTCTATGTCCGCCTCTTCTTTCAGTTAACCACCCCTTCCTCCTTCATCGTTATAGAATCTAAATATTTTATCTTTACGGCAAAGATTTTGTCTTTCATTTAGCTTCAAAGAACTTCAGTCTTTCGTTTCGAAGATACAGCCCTTACTAAGTCAAAGAATAAATCCTTACTGCAACGATATTTTCCCTGTAGCAAAGATATTTTGGTTTAACAGTTTTACAAGAACTTTTTCTTTATTTTAAGGCCTTAAATTTTCTTAGTGTAGTGGTGAATCCATGTTCATCTATCAGACTACGGTTAAACATGCACGCAAAGAATAAAACCGTTTATTGCCAGTTTACCGGAAATTAACTTCGTTTGTAGTGCTTGGGATCATTATTTGCAAACGTTTCAACAGTTGTAATAAGTCAGTTGTGAGAAACGTGTCATTTAGTTGCAGGAAATTAATTTCGTTTGTCATAAACGCGAATGATTTTTAAATTGCAGCAATTGAAAAATTTTGTTTTTCCCAACTGAAAACTTCCATTATTTTTCCCTTCGTTGTATAAACACAATGCTTATAGTTCAGATTTACTTTTTGGACAAATTGTTGCAGTTTATTTATAATTGGTAAATTGCGTTACACGTAGACGGAGATAGAAATTGAGAACGATAATTAATATAATAAATGATAATGACCGATATATATATATATATATATGAGATATATTTTTAAGTTGACAGCTGAATATTCGTTTGTAGCAAATACAACTCGGAAACGAAGTATACCTAGTTGGCGAATTTTTCAGTTACGGTAAACGAAAAATTTTTTTGCGAGGGGCTAAACAATGATCTGAATCACAAACTTGTTGTCTTTTTTGATAGATTGTTAACACTTTTTCGAAGATATCACAAACATTTTCAATAGGGGCTTTCACGTGGACGTACATGTCATCCGACTTGGGCATATCCGACGACATGTACGATCGTCCGAAAGCAAATGAGACGGTCGGACGACATGTCGGAAGAAAATCAAAAATTTTTGATTTTTCTGTCGGTCTGTCCGACATGTCGGACGTGTGAAAGCATGTCGGTCCGACTCGCTGCATTTATCATTTCTATAAAGTTTTCATCGAGTAAACATCGACTTAGGCAAAGCGGAAAACGTTTTTACTTCGGTTTTTTACCGATGTGTTACGATCGAGAGTCTGCAAAAAATGAAGTCGTCGTACATGTCCGATCGTTTGAAAGCTTAACAAAATATTCCCGTTAGTTTGTCGTCGTACAATGTCGGCTGACATGTACGTTCGTCTGAAAGCCCCTAATGATTTATGTTGAAGACTTCTAAAGGAGTCTTTGATATGATTGTTAAATGATTGCTCAAAAGTAAGACTCTTAAAAGAGTCATTGTTGTGCCTGCTTTATGATGGCTCATAACAAAGACTCACAAAAGGATTATATTTTCGCATGATATATTCGTTATAATAAAAAGGTAATTTGTGAGAATATGAATCTTTTTTCGAAGTGAATTGTCCAAATTCGTCATTATTTATATTTCAGTCGTTGGACGTGCAGTTGAGGAATGTGCAGAATCGAATAAAGGGATACATGAGACTTATGACTTTTAAAGGAATTACCTATATGAGTTCTAAAAGTCTTAATTATGAGTCTTTAAAAAGTACATTACAGGATTCTTAAAATAGTATTAAGTACGAGTCTTAAAAGAGTCTTCTTTTTGAGTCCAAAATGAGACGTAAAGAAGTCATTAGTATGAATCATATTTTGAGGCCCACAACCTACGAAAATGTATTCATAAAAGAGTCTTTATTGAGCGCATTATGACGAAAAATACTCATATATGGGTAAAACCTCATAAAGTTGGATTTTTAAGGCAGAAAATGAGAAAAAAATATATTTGCAAATTTGAGATCTGGCTAGTGGGGGAAGTTGGTATGACTGAGGACAATCTTTGACCATAGTGGGGAGCTACAGGGTCTCTCTCGAGTGAATGTGGGCGATTTAACCATATTTAGCAAACGACGGTCGGAACCTTTTCATTAAAATAATGGATATACACAGAAAATGCAGCTGTATAGTCAACTCGTGTTTATTTAAACATTTAACCATGAATCGGGGCATCTAATGCCCAACAATGCATATAACATTAATTTTGAAACCAAAAATTAACTCTTTAAAATTAGTATTTCAATATTTAAATATTTTTATTTTATAAATAAATGAGTGATAGTCCCCAGAGAACAGTATGACTCTAAAGCGTAAATTGTAAATATTTAAAAGATTATTTTAAGAGTCATAATGTTTGCTGGGGACTATCACTCACAAACTACAACTTGAAACTGACTTAAATTTTGACAGTCTAGCGATCCAATTGAATAGCTTAGTAGATTTCTTATAAATTTTTGATTTCTTAAAAGAGAAATTTTCAAATATTCATATTTTGATTAAACCTAATAAATCATAGAATAAACTCAATACTTCTCTTTCCGGAGACTGAAATATATCAAATCAGATATTATTTCGAGAAAGCAGGACTTTATATGTATAAACGAAATATATAAAGATGGTGCTGTTTATATTATTTCTATCATTAGCCAATTAAATGCCTGCTAAGCCATTAGTTTTTATAAATTAAAAACTTCCGACCACAAAGTTTTGATATTAAGACTTGAAGTGGATGCTCTAAACAATTTTTAAAGAATTTGAAAAGAGTTTGTGCGTAGCAAGCAAAATTTATCCAACAAAGCTTAATATAAACTTTTAAAAATTTGATCCTCAATAAAAACAAGAAAATATGCTCCTTTTGTTGTTATGTCAGCTTGTACAGGAAATATAATTATGTTGTTTTAGTCCTTAAACTTTGGGGAATATAGTTAGAACAAAATATAAGTGTGTATGTGTTTGAGTATGTTTGGTCTAAGGTTATTATCTTTCAAGTTGTTTTTGCTAGAAAACATGTTAGTCCTTGGGATGTAGTTGTTTTTTTTTTTTTTTTTACTTTCTGCTTATAGTGTAGTAATATTTCTTTATGCAGCTTCTCGGGAGAGTTTTCTGAGGCTAGCAACAATAATAACAACAACAATAACAACAACATCTAAAGGCCTTAAGCTTATAATTAATTGCATGTTTGGTCGAGACGAAATAATCCTTTTTTTCTCCAACTACCTCCAACAACTTCATGGAACACCAACATGAAGTTGGTGTTAGTTTATGTTAAGCTATGTTGTTGTTGTTGTTGTTGCTGTTGCTGTTGTTTTTGTTGTTATTCTAAAATTCCTTTCGCAAGTAGAGTGAGTCACACTGGCTTGGGGTTGGGTTACAGATTGTTACTTTTGCCCTTTCACTGAACGATACAGAATAGTTTTCTTGTAGTTTTTTGGCATCCTTAATTTGGAAACCTTTTTACTTTCAGCCTCATTTAATACTTCGTTGCTATTGTTGTTTTTTTTTTTCTAAACCTATATATATTATTTTTGGTTTAGATTTAAGCTGAGTGATTTTTTTGTTGTTTTTGTTTCTTCAAACGAACTTCAAAAAAGCATTCAAGCATGCGTACGTGTTGTGTAAGGAGGGGATGGGGGGAGGGGGAGGTGGAAAAAGGCGTAGAGTGTCCATTTTGCTTTTATTGTATTAGTCAAAAATTTTCTTTTCATCATTTTACATGAGTTGCTTTTTAGTTGTTGTTATTGTTGTTGTTGTTTGTGGTTTTATGGGGTTAAAATGTTATTAAAATTGATGAATCTGCTAATTAATAACAAAAAAAGGATGCTGCACGTAATTTTATATCCTGCATGAAATAATATTTGCACAAAACTAATGCGTTGAATGATTCGATGTTTTGAGCGGAAGACACAGGCATTAATAAAGCAATAAACATTAGATGTATCTGGGCATTAAAAATCAACTTTTTGTATTGTAAATGGAGAAAAAAAAACTAAATTTATAAATTCAATTAAATAAATTCATTAGGATTGTATGTATCAATCTATGAAGATAGTCCCAGAAGTACCCGACCTAACAAAGAAAACATAAACAATTTGGGAAAAAATATCTTTATTTCTTTACATAGTCTCCTTTTAGCTCGATACACTTTTCCCAGCGATGTCCAATAGTTTCGATACCCTGTTTATAGTGAGAACCGTTGAGCTCCTCAAAATAGCCATCAACCGCAGACTCTACTCTTTCCTCATTGTTGGCAAATCTTTCACCACCAAGCCATTTTTTCTGGCGAATAGGTTTGGCGATTTTGGCCATCGCGAAAACGGATGTGTGAACTGGTGCATTGTTTTGATGAAACAAAACTTTCTTTTTCGCCAAATGCGGCCGTTTTTTTTTTTTTTTTTGTTTTGACTTCATCCCTCAAACGTTGCAATAAGGTCACAAAATACACGCCCTTGGTTGTTTTTCCTTTCTGCAGATAATCAATGAAAATTATTCCACGCGCATCCCAAATATTTACATGGTACTGTCTTCGCCTTCTTTGGATCCGGTTCTCTCCTATCAGGTCATTGTTTTGACTGTTCTTCCATTTCAGGTGTGAAGTGTTGGACACATGTTTCATCCATGGTTATGGGTCGATGCAAGAACTCTGCTTTATTGCTGTGAAACTTCGGCAGACACTTGACTGAAACATCCTTACGAAGCTGTTTTTGTTCCACTTTGAGTAATCGCGGTACCCATCTTGCGGACAGCTATCTCATGTTCAAATTTTCAGTCAGTATGAGATGTACACTGTACAGCATTTTTTGAATTGCCTATCATGTCTGATATCTCACGCACTTTTAGTCGACCATCACTCAATGTCGTTTTGTGGATTTTCTTCACCATTTCTGGCGTGGTCTCCTGATTTGGTCGACCACTGCGATTTTCGTCTTGACAGCTCATATAGTCTCACTGAAACTCTGTTACCCAATATTTTACTTTTGTAAACGAAGAAGCAGACTTCCCAAGAGTAAAATCTAGCTTCGCTTTGATATTCATTGGACTGAGGCCTTTCAAATAAAAGCATAACATCACATAACGATGAACAATTTTTTCCATGTTTACAAATTCACTGAGGTTGTTCACTACTGATGGCTGCCCAGCAAGTACTGAACAATGAAGCGTCATAAAACTCCAAACTTAAGCTTTATAAGATTGGTACTTTCTACCAAAGTCATTCTATTCAAAAAACAATCATCTATGTATATATCAGGTCGGGTACTTCTAGGACTACCCTCGTATATCGAACATTTTTGAAATGTTATGAATTTTTAATTTTTTGGTTAAAAAAAAACAAAAAAATTAATTGCAATCTTTTCTTATTCTCTATCTGAATTTTACTAGCTTCACAAATATTGTTTATTTGGCAGCCATAATTTCCTTTGTCCTGTTAAGTGCTGCAAAACAACCCTTTAAAATCCTTCCCTTTACATATATAAGCAGCATCTTGGTTTGTATCATTTAAAAACTGTTTCAATCTCTGTCTAGGCTGGTCAAAGGTCGATTTGGAGAAAATTTTCTCACAGCTTAGGACATTTTAAAATGAAAAGAAATTATGAGTAAAACGTGTTTTTCCAACGATTTATACGAATGCAGAGTTCTAGGTCATTTGCGGGGATTCAGAAGGAAAAGAAATTGAAGGAATTTGAATAAATTTCAGTTTTAAATTAAATTGATTCTACTACCTTTTATCCTTCTCGTCGTTAGAAGACTGAATAAATTGCATAAATATAGTATCAAAAACCTTGCTTCAATATAAAAAACCTTTTATTTCCGCAGCGACAACTTAACTTATATGCGAATAAGTGGAGAATTAGAGGTGAAATAAATCATTCTCTCATAGGAGTCTGACAACTAAAAATATCATTTCCTATACAAATAAGAGCAGATAAGATATGTCCTATAACCAGGGGCGCCAGAAGCGGGGGGGGGGAGGGAGCAGGGGGCAGTCGCCCCCTCGGTAAAAAACTCCCACAATAATTTTTTTAATACAAATGTTTTTATCCAACAGATTAAATTTTTTTAATTTTAAGTTTGATTTGCGGCCTCGGTAGTCGAGTTGGTAGCGTGCTTGACTGCCACCCCCGAGGTCCCGGGTTCGATTCCCGGCCAGGTCATGGTCCTTCACTTAAAACCTTTCGCATTTGCAATTTTCTATCCTCATTTCTAATCAACTGAAATTCAAAATTCATCAATATTTACTATGACTTGAAGATGTAGTTGATTGTAGAGTAGTTTGTGGATGAGATGAGATATAACTTGAATTGACTGAGGTAAAGGCATAACACTTGCCTCTGATTCAAATTCAGATGTTTCTTTGGCTTTCCACCACGCTTAGAACATCCTACACGTGTTTCACTTAATTGCCTTTTCCTTCCCACTAATCTATCACCCCATTTCGAAGACTTGACCAAGGCAGACTTGACTGAATAGGTATTCCGCCTGAAATCCTTGGTTCAAAGCTAAAAAAAAAAAAACATCGAATGTTTGTAATCAGTTGTGAAGCTGTGAAGCTCTAAACTCACAATGTTAAAAAAATATCTTTCGATATAAGAATTGTTAAACGAAGTTGTTATATTTATTGCTTTGATAATGACGGTACCAGCAACTGCAGCGGGTTCTGAACGTTCTTTTAGTGCCCTTCGCCGCCTTAAAACATATCTTCGATCAACTATGACGCAGAAACGCCTCACGCATGTGGCACTTCTTCATATCCACAAGGAAAATACGGAAGAATTAAGTTTATTAGACATTATGCGAGAATTTATTTCTCGAAAGGATAGGAAGAAATATTTCGGAAATATTTAAGTTTATTGCTTTCACCGATTTTGTCCTCGTTTTGAAAAAATTTGTTTTCACTTGTTTCTAACCCGTGGAGTCCATACTAGTGCAAATTCGCACCAGAAAAAATAAAGTGGTTGTTAAAAGTTATAAATTTAACTATAAACTAACAACTTTTTCGTTTCATATTGAATTTAAATGTTTTGTTTGTTTTTACATGCTTTTATCGAACTTATTTTACATCAATCTTTTCGTAATATTTTACTGATATGTTTTTCTCGTCTTAATAACATTTTAAATTTAATAAAAAATGTTCTGCCCTCCCAGTTGTACTGCCCACCCAGCTGAAATGAGCTTCCGGCGCCTATGCCTATAACCTTATTGAAAAAGTTAGTTGTGGTTTAAACATATAAAAATAACTTCTGAGGAAGGATATTGGTTCAATCTAAGAAACCAAGAATATGGGTTTTAACCCACAATATCAAAAAAAAAAAAAAAAAACAAAAATAAGAAAAAATAAAACCAGTGTATGATTTAATCTTAATTTATAAAAATGAATCTTGGTTTGTTCAGATGCTTGAAACTTGAAAGCAACTGGACCAAATTGGGTACTTCCTCCTGTGAGTTTGTTTGTAATTGTTACGCGAAGGTTTTGAAAAAAATTCACGGAACATTGGACAAGGGGGCGTGGCACCTCCCATACAACCCAAATCTACGATAGCAAATAGCTTTGAAATTACAGGGCGCATAGCATCGGAATTCGGTGTTCTACCTCAATTTACAAGTGCCGTTCCACAGGTAAAATTTTATGGGCGTTGGACATGGGGCGTGGCACTTTTTCAGCAGACCAAATTTTAGGTACAACTTTCAAGCTATAAGTCACACATCAATGAAACTTGGTAAGAGCGTACTATTTAGTCGCTTCCTTCGATTAGAAAAATTGAGCCAGCATTGGACAAGGGGGTGTGGCACCGCCCATATAATTTAAAAATATGATATCGAATAGCTTTGGAAATAAATGTCGCATAACAATAAAACTCAGAATGGAATTACTATTGGGTGATGCCCTCGATTTTTACGATTTTGAGCTTGATGGATTCGTATTATTGCCACACCTCCTTTTAACGCCCACAAATCAATAAATATTCTACATTTCCGACGGCTTTGGTCGTATTAGACTACAATTTGGTAATTTAGTTTGTAATTTGCTCACTGTCGGCAGCTATACTAAAACTGGGTTGCCACACCCGCTTTTTACAGCCCACAAATCAATGAAAATTATATATATCAGAAGATTTTGGTGGTATTAGACTAAAATTTGATAATTAATTTTGTTGCCTTGCTGTCGGCAGCTGTACTACACATAGGTTTCCACACCCCATTTTACCGCCCACAAATCAATAAAAATTCTATATATCAGAAGATTTTAGTGGTATTATACTAAAATTTGGTAATTCATTTTGTTTGCGAGTTGTCGGAAACTGTACTAAATATAGGTTGCCACACCCCCTTTTACCACCCACAAATGAATAAAAAAAAATCAATAAAAAAAAAATAAAAATGAATGAATTCTATATCTCGGAAGGTTTTGGTGGTATTAGACTAAAATTTGGTAATTTAGATTGTATGTTTACTGTCGGCAACTGTACTAAAAATGGGTTGCCACACCCCCTTTTACCGCCCACAAATCAATAAAAATGCTATATTTCCGATGGTTTTGGCCGTATTAGGATGCAATTTGGTAATTTATTTTGTATGCTGATTGTTGGCAACTGTACTAAAACTGGATAATGTCCATCTACTAGAAAACTGGGGTGAGCATTTTATAAGAGGGTGTGAATCCGCCCATACAATTAAAATTTGTGATATCACATAGCTTTGGAAGTAAAAGTAACAGTACTTACATACAAACTCAAAATGGAGTTAATATTTGGTGATGTCCTGCTGCTGGGAAACTGTAACGGGCAGTAAAAAATGACAGTGGTGTCAAACTATGGGTCTAAAAAAAGCTTTGAATATACTTATTATGTATCCATATAGTTGCAGGGTGCAGCAACGCGCGCCGGGAGAAGGCTAGTATAATTTTAAAACATTTAAAATTTTCAAAACCATCAAAGTAAAAATGCCAAAAAATTAATTTTTATAAATCAATACCTATGGTACTTATACCAAATCCATCATACCACACCCTCATTTCCAATGCATCATTTCATACACATTATACCATGCCCATCATATGCTTGCCATTCAATGGTTATCATATCCTAGCCATCATATTACATCCGGCATACATTGCACAACCGATGATACCATGGCAATCATATTATGCCATCACACCATACCCATCTTAACAGTAGTCCTACCTACGTTGGTGTAGAAAACTAAATTTTGTTTTGTAATATATAAATATTTCCAGAACAATTTAGTTTAAGGACCAAAGCATACATGACTTTAATTTAATGCTGAATGTGAATCGAAATCATGTACTTTGAGAATCTCAATTATAATTGTTTTCTATATATTAAAAACTTCAATTTCTCTTGTTGAGGTGTAGATTTATATTTTTTGACGTATATTTTGTTTCTATTATATTGTTTTTTTCTGAGAAAAATATGTCTCCACATAATGCTGAAGCTGGAACATCTCGAAAACGGCGTAATATAAGCCTTCCAGACCAAGCAAAGAAGCGAGGCAGATGCTTCTTTTGCATTGAAGAAAAAAACTTGAAGGCAAAATACAATCATAAGTTGGTCTGCTGTCTCTACCAAAAAACTATTTGTAAAGCATATCACAGCCAAAATGTGTGCAAGGAATTCATTTTAAACAAATAAATGTTTTTATTTATATTTCATATATGTACTTAAACATTTAATAAAATATTTTTTTTTCCATTTCAAAGTATATGTTCTTAATAAAATCCACACAAAGTATATGAGTGTAGAAATCTACACCAAAAGTTTGAAAAGTGCACCCCTTATTTTAAAAATGACCTCGAGTCAACTCCAAAAACAAAAAAAAACTCTACTCTACTCATAATGTATGAATAAAAGAAACAATAATAAAAAAACTGTTAGTTTTAAGAAATTCAATAAAGAAAGTTCTATACTACAATTTGGAACTGCTATAACATTTTTGTTTCAAGGCCAAGCAAAGTACTTTTTGAGCGAGATGTGAACAAATTTTAACAGATGAATATGACTTCAAAATTAAAAAAACTCTGGAAAGAAAATGTGGTACTAGTTTCGCCCTTTTTAAGGGTATATTATTTTTGAAAATCGGACACAAAATGCATAAGTTATGGGGAAAAGACCATTTTGGCGGTTTTTCCGGGGGTCAAAAAAAATTTGAGGGTGGGAGTTGTCTCGTGGTCATCTTTAAAATAAGGGGTGCACTTTCGAAACTTTTTTTTTGTATTGATACCGACCCACTCTAATGTACAACATCGGATGAGCGGTTCTTGAGATATTAAAAAAAAATGGATTCCCTGTTTTGTTCTTTTTGCCAGGAATAGTTTGACAGGTCTCGTTGGTTTAAATTTGCACTTGCTCGAAAAATATAGACATAAGCGGGGAAAATTTGTCACACCCCCTTTTACCGCCCACTCAATCGATAAAAATCAATACAAATGCTATATTTAAGACGGGTTTGGTCGTATTAGTTTAAAATTTAGTGATTAAATTTATATGATTACGTGGGCAGCTGTGATGGGGCGTAAAATAAATTTAAAAAAATGGGCGTGATCGAAATTTATACACGCCTACTTAAAAGAAATCATTACAATTCCTGAGTTGTGCATGTTTTGATAGTGAACGTTGGTATGTAGATGATTTGGGACCAAGAGGTGGTCACTATATATTTGATCAAGAATTAAACAAGGGGCAGTGGCTCTGCCCACACAGGCCAAATTTATGATATTGAATTGCTTTGAAACTAAATGTAATATAACAATGAAACTCAGAATGGAGTTACTAATTGACCTGGTATTTCTACTGAAAAGCTGGCAGGGCCATTCGAAAACAGGGCGTAGCTCCGTTCATATAAGCCAAATTTACGATACAAAATATCTATGACAGTAAAAGTCACAGAACATTGAAACTCAGAATGGAGATAACATTTGGTGATGTCCTTCTACTAAAAAATGGGATAGGCATTGGACAGGGGTTGTGGCTCCGCCCATACTAGCCAAATTTACGATACAGAATAGCTAAGGAAGTAAAAAACACAGAACATAGAAAGTTAGTATGAAGTTACTATTCGGTAATATCCTGCTACTGGGAAATGAAAAGTGCAAAAAATTTACGATAGAGGACGCTGCTATAGACTCCAAAACTACTGGGCCAATGAGCTGAAATTTGGACAGTAAATATGTTTCGAATACGAGATGGTTTAGAAATAATAACGCGGAAGGCATTGCAACATTTTCCCGTACTTATGTAGATAAGGTGCAGCAAAGCGTACGGGGAAAAGCCTAGTGTATGGGCCGCGGTGGCCATATGAACGAAGTCGAGTTCCATTCATAAATGTTTTGATTCACGGAAAGCGTTTAGAGGCAATAAAGGAGAATTCGCTGAAGGATTCGCCAAAAATTACGTTTATCTTAATAAGAGCAGAGACAGAAACATAAAAATAGAAATTGCACTTTTTTCGCCAAAAACTTTTTATTGCTGTCCGATTTTTTTTCTTTTAAATTAATATTGAAAATGAAAAGGTTTGTTATTTTAAAGAAATCTTCTATCCATATTTCAATTTTTTTTTTTTAAAGAGGAAAATATCAATTTTTGTTCTGAAAATATAAGAACAATTTAAGTTAAAGCTGATTGTGTGTCTGCGCAGAGGTTTTTTTTTTCTAAATGTCAAAGAGGTACAATAAACTCAGTATAAGGAAAACAAGAGCAAGGATATAGAATGAATATAGAAGAAAAAGGCATTAGCATCGAAATTTGCATAAAGTACAACGGCCTCTACATAGAATAGTAGCACAGACAGGAAGAAGGATATGCGACTGAACTGATGCACTCAAACCGATCTTCCTGAATTTCTTGCAAACGACAAAGCAAAAACAACGGGTTGCAAGGAGTTCATGCTTTCAAAGACTTTGCTATTGTGTCCGTGCTGTCACCCTTAAATCTGGTGCCACAGAAGTTTGTTTAGAATTTTAAGCGCGCAAAATGGCGACAATGGCAGCGCAATTCTGAAGCACATAAACTTCCGGTGCACTTTTTAGCAAGGAAGCGGCGTCGAAGCTACGTACAGCTGCGATGCATGCAAGGAATAATTTAATATTAGCTCTTAAGACACATGAGTTGGAGCAAAATATTGATGCGCAATTTCTTTCGGCTTCGGAAAAAAATCATAGGTGCCAGAAGGTAACTTTACCAAACCCCTCGAGTGGAAGAGAAACACGAAAGCATCAAATTAATAATTAAATATGTTGTATGTTGCCATAACATAGCATCATCCGCTACTAAAAATTACATTTCTTTGAACTTAAACTT
This sequence comes from Pherbina coryleti, assembly GCA_943735915.1. Lineage (NCBI taxonomy): Eukaryota > Metazoa > Arthropoda > Insecta > Diptera > Sciomyzidae > Pherbina > Pherbina coryleti. The sequence goes on from OX030949.1 coordinate 135,483,394, forward strand.
TTCTTCTTCTTCAGCCAACCAATCGACTATCCAAACAACCAACCAACCATACAACTTACCCATCCCAGCAATTAGTTTCCACAAATTTATGAAAAACTAAGAAAAAGAAAAACCTATAAACAAAGTTCTCTCCCCCACCTACTGTGTATACTGCTATCTATGCTTCTTCCTATGGGTAGCAATATGCATATTTCATATTGTAAGACATGCTCTGCATAAACAAATTGCAAATATCAACAACAACACCAACAGCAGCAACAAAAACATCATCACCACGAAATGCTGGGAGAACAAGCAGCACTCATATTGAACTTGGACGATGCAATTTTAGCTGCCTTAGCTTCTGCGTCTCGTACTGGTTATGCATATCATCAAAATCAGCTTGGAAAGTTAACTCCGAAAACCAAAGGAAGTTAACTGCTGAATTAGGAGCAAGTGCGATGGGATCCACAACATGGGCGTATTCAGGTATTCATAAAGCAAGTTTACTATCGAGTTATAAAATCCGCAATTCCTCCATCTTAAAACAATATCTGAGAGTTTATGGGAACATAATTAGAGCTGTGTCCATAAACTTTTTGTAAAATTGTTCATAAAGATGTTTGCCAGCTGTTGGAAGAACTATAGCGAGATGACGTTTGCAGCGTACATTCGGTCACTGGGCTGCAAATAAACTGGCAGTCAACCCATTGTTATATCGCAATATTCTGTTCTGTGATGGGGAGAAGTTCTTAATCAACGCGCATGTCATAAGCAAAATTGTCAATTGGGAATCTCGAGCTCCCGTTATTTCCACAAAAAAAATTACTCTTTGCCGGTGGAGTCATTGGCCTTACTTCTTTAAAAATGAGGCAAGCGAGAGCTTTATCGCCAACGGCGAATGCTATAGAACCACACAGAAAATAAAAGAATTGATTTATTACCTAAACTAGTTTAGCTAATATGAAAGTTTCTATTTCACCTAATCTTTTCAACAACTTTTCTACTTACACAGTTAATTTAACAATCATGCATTAGGTAATTCACCTAATTAAAATTAGTTAATTCAACTAAAATTTTGCTTATTAAATCATCTAATTCTTCTAGTTATTTTACCTAATGCAAGTTGTCGATTTGTTCGTACACTAGGGAAATAACGCATATTAGCATTATCCACGCCTCAGTATAAATTTTATATAAATATTTACGTGGATAAATCAAATGCTTTCCTTACAACTTGTTTTTTCCCGTATTTGTATTTTATAGGAGCACAGCGCTCTCCTATAAAAAACATAAATAAAAACAAAGTGAGAAAATTTTACAAAAAGTAAAGTCTCATGCGAGAATTGAACTCGGACCGCTGGTGTTATAGACAAACGCTTTACCGCTGTGCTGTTACGCCGTTTGATAACTTGTGAACAAAATGTATATAAAAATATGAGGTCCACAACTCTGAAATTATTTTTCCACTGGGCATCTACAGCAATTTGATTAATTGGTATGTAGAGTAAATTCCTGTATTGGAAGTTTAGCTCAATAGATAAGGCGTTGGTTGTTGAAATCTTGAGATCACAGGTTCGAATCTCAGCGGTGGCAAAGAAATTTTTTTAGTCATTTATACAATGTATATATCTCTCTCATTCTATCTACTATAAAACAAATCTTTCTTCTCTATGATGTGACGAAATGAAGTAGTCACATAAGGAAAGTCACTTCAAAATAGAAATTGCAAAACAAAAAACATATTTTTTGCATATTTTTTGCACGGCATTCCCACTCTTAAGTGGGAATGCTATCTAAATAATTAGATGATTTTTCTACACTAAGTAGGTGGCTTGCCTAATCTGAAGTGGTCATAGTTTAAAAAAATTAGCTTATTCTTCTAATAAATTATGTGTCTTATCTATTTTATGGTTGAAGGTACACCTAAATATTTAGGTTTTTTTAGCTACTCTCGCAGTTAAACTACCCAATATAATTGCATATAATTAACATTTAGAAATTGGTAGCGCACCTAATCAAATTCGTTGACTGAAAATCACCGGATTACTTTAGCTGAATTCACTACATTTTTAGGTAAAAGTTCTACTCTTTTTTTTCTGTGCATGATTGCGGATTATTTTGTGGCCTAATTCAATGCGATTTTTATTGAAAAGCTTTTTTTGCCAAAAATAAGAAAAAATGAAAAAGCCCAAACACTTCATTTTTCTGATAACACACTTCAATTCATTTTTTAATTTCGTTTGGTTCGAAAGTCAAATGTTAGAAATCTCGACTATGGTCGTTTGGAAAGTCAAATGTTATAAAATACTGATAGTTTAAAAAAAAAAAACCTTAATTTTGATCCAACTTTCGAATTCTCCAATTCGGTTATTTTAAATGCAACTCTAATCAATGGAGCAAATTTTATAAACATGTTATCACTGCAACTATGAAAATGATTAGGAATAGCAACTGAAAATATGGGATGAAACTTTATTGAGTTGGAAAGAACTTTCTAACCGTAATCTAAGTATTATCAATAGATTTAAGTTAAAAATTTAAAAATATTAGTTTTATAAAAATTTGAAATTTCATCTCTGAGTTCAGATGTCCTGCAGCGCTCCTGTCTTGTTATGATGGCCAATATATGGATATTAAAAAAAAAGTAAGACAAAAAAAAAAAGATAAAACTAAGTTTTAGTCATTGCCTCCTATTTTATTATTAATGCTGCTAAATAAACTCAACACTTTAGCAGCAAAAGAAAATAATAACAATTGCGTCATACCGTCAGCAACTGGTACTCATGCCATTTCCTTCTTTCTGCTCATCTTCACTTCTAGCTGTACTCAACTTAAATGCATAAAATTATAAATGATGAACCCATAGATGAGCAGAAACTTGTGGTGAATGACGTCGTCTTGGTGGGTCCAACGATAATACAAGCCCAAGAACTTGCAACGAATAGTTGTGGTTGTGGTGCTTCAGTCCCGCCGGAAATCGAGGCCAGAACAGGAGATGTGAGAATGTTTATTTCGCTGTGTAGCTGGAACAAATAGTAAAAACTGCTCGACACTTTGTTTTAAATTATTAAGTTTAAGTTGTATGAAACGCTCTAGAGTTGCCAAATTTTCTCAATTTGTCACTTATTCAAATGGGGTATTTTTTTGCGTTGACTTTATGGCCATTGCATTGACTTTATGGTCAGCGAGGCCCCTTAACACATACACCCCATGCCAAAAAAAAAACGCATCACCCATAAATTTTTTGATTTATTTGTGGTTACTATATGTAAATCCTTAAAATCCTAAAAATGTGTTATTTTTTTTGTATATGTTAGGTATTTTTAAAAGTTTTCAATCAATCTAGGCCGCAGTTTCAATTTCTAGAAGATTATATAACTTAAAAGAACAAGTTTTTCGAATTAGGTCTGTTTTAATAATTTTTATTGAATTTGAATATTGAATAGAGAACAAAACAAAAAGGAAAAAATTGATGATTTTTTTAAATTTTTGCATATTAAAATAATAAAATGGAGTAAGGGGAAAGAATTCATGAAATTAAATCAAATGTTAATAATTATTTTAGTATTATTTCTTAGCCTAATATTTTGTTGGGCCTCCTCTTGCTGTTATGACCGCTTGTATTCTTCTCGGCATTGACTCATAAAGGTGCGATAATTTAGCATGTATTGATTGTGAGTTCCAGACTTCCTCTATTATTTTCTTGAGCTCTGCTACAGTTTTAGGTGATTTTTCCTTGATTTCACGGCCCATCATTGACCATAAGTTTTCAATTATGTTTAGGTCTGGGATATTTGCAGGCCAACTAAGAGATTTTATGCCAAGTTCTTCCTTTAATTTCGATACCTATGGTAATAAATAAATATTAAAGTTAATATAAAGGCTTAAATTTTCATTAATAAACTAAAATTACATACCGAACGTGCTGGATGCCATGGAGCAGAATCATCCTGGAACACTGGATATGGCACAATAACTCTTCAATGGTTGGGATAAGATGTTCGGATATTATTTCTGAATATTTTTCAGCATTTACGGAACCACTGATCAGTGAAATTTGTCCAACACCGTAAAATGTTATCCCCAGACCATTATATATGGTGAATGTTCGACAGTTGGTAGTATGCAGTACGCCTGCGCACTACGGACCTACCATCGGGTCCAATTAAATTGAATTTGGACTCATCTGAAAATATCACTTTTTTCCAATCATCATCGGTCCATGATTGGTGATTTTTTGCCCAAAGTAGTTTTTTTTTCTTCATTGAAGTTGACAGAAGAGGTTTTTTAGCAGGTCGATATGCTTTTAAGCCCATTTGTGTGAGTCGTCGGGCTACAGTGCGAGTGCTTATCTTCACTGAATGTGCTTCCTCGAAGTCCCTTTTCAATTCCCTAGCAGTATGGAACCGATTTTGGAAACTCATCCGTTCGAAAAGCCGATCTTGCCTTACCGTTGTTTTTTTCGGCCTTCGGGATCTTTCCCTCCTATCTGTAGAGCCCGTCGAAGAAAATTTATTTAAAAAACGACAAACTGTGCTTTGGTTACATCCAACTTATTGGCACGGGGTGTACCTTTTGAATTGCTGGAAATTGCGGATATCAGCTCCTATTCGAAAATTAAAAAGGAAAAATAAGTTCGTTAATTTATAAGATGGATCATTAATATATTAGTTATTTTTTTCAAAAAGAAGTGTTATTAAATTGTATCATAAATTATAATTTACCGTTATATGGAGACTGAAAATTTCACAACTTTTGTTAATGGAAGTACTTGATACACGTTGATGCTAGAATAATAAAATTACGCACAGGAGTAGATAAGGTCAGCTTCTATCACCTTGCATGAAGTTGGGTTAACTAAAAGTAGCCAAGTGTGGCCTGAAATTGAACAAAAAAACCTATTATAAGCGAAGTGCTATTCTAAGAAAGAAAGTGTCAATTATTTACATTCCTTTGTATTTTTTGAAGTGAATGATATTTTTGCAAATTGTCACGAATTTTTAACATTAAATGAAAAATACAATATTCTTGAGAACTTGAAAAAAGTGAAAGTGCTACTGCCTTAGCCAAGAAATATGGTATAGCAAAGTCCAGGGTATTTGGAATAAAAAAGAAGAAAACGTCATTTTGAAATGTGTCAATAACATGTTGATTGGACCTGAAAGAAAAAAGACCATCGGAGCTCCCAAAAATGGAAAAATCACTTTACCGGTGGCTTATGCATATGCGAAATAACAATTTTCTAGTGAGCGGACTGGTACTGATGGCAAAGGCAATGGAGTTGCACTCTAAAATTAAGGAAAGTCAGTGCGAGTTCACAGCCAGTGATGGGTAGCTTCAAAAATTCAAAAAGAGGTACGGCGTGGGTCTGCTACAAATAAGCGGAGAAAAGCTTTCTTCACAGCCCCAATTGGTGGAACCATTCAAATTGAAGTAGAAGGCAGAAATGGAAGAGCTTGGGTTAACTAATGATCAGCTTTGCAATGCTGATGAATCCGGCTTATTTGGGAAGCTTTTACCATAAAAAACGTATGTGTCGTCATTGGAAAAAAAGTCTCCAGGCGCAAAGATGGAGAAGCAAAGAGTGACTTGAGCTTTGTGCTGTGCAAATGCTACAGGATCTCATAAGCTTAAACTTCTTGTGATTGGGAAGTCTTAAAACCCAAGAAGTTTTAAAAATTTCAATATTCACTATTCACTATGAGAGTTCTAAATCGGCTTGGATGACTGCTGCAATTTTTACACTGAACCAAATATTGTTCTTAAAATCAAAGAATCTCGTTCATAAAGCGAAATTCATTGATTTTTAAGAACTATTCATTGCCCCAAAGAACGAATTCGTTGTTCTTAATTTTAAGGAACAGTTCATTGTTCGTGTTCATTAAAATTTTGTTCCAGTCTTGTGTTGTAATATCTATAAAACCATTAGAGAATTTTATCTCAATAAAAAAATGATTTTTTAAAATATATCTTGATATTGTTTTAAAATTTCTAAGGACAGACTAACTTATTGTAACAGTTGTATGTGTCATTAATTAATCATTTTTCTTCATAACATATCAAAGAAATAACGTAAGAACAAAGATTCATTGAATCAAGGAACTCGTACTTTAGACCAATTTTAATGTATAATACATTGGGACAAAGAACTTTTTCTTTGTTATTAAGTACGTTTTTGGTTCTGTGTAGGAATTGGTAACATTATTCACAAATTAGCTGATGTACTCAGTTTTCGATTTACATCAAGCAAATGACTTACTCTTTAAAAAATTTATTTTAGGTTACACGTTTCTTAACGCGGAAAGGGCTGCCAGTAAAAACTCTTCTCTTACTAGACAACGCTCCATCCCATCCACCTGAAACAGAGCTAAAAATAGATAATGGTTCAATTTTTGCTATGTTCATGCCACCAAATGGCACACCTCTCATACAGCCTATGGATCAAAAGCGATCAGGATCACAACACTCCATTACAGAAATAGTCTTCTGGCATTGATTGCTGCGAAGGAGTGCGATTTGCTTGGTTCTATGAAGCCCCTGACTTTGAGGGACGCTATTACTTTACTGGAAAGTGCTTGGTCCAAAGTGAAAATTGATACGCTAGCAAAGTTCTGGAAAAATATTTTGAATATGGTAGTAGATGATGACGATCCTGAAGATTTAATCTCTTTTAGCATCCTGAAAAGCAACTTGGAAATGCATTCGAGGCATTTGGAAGAAACCGCAGTGGATCTCCTACACGTCTTAAATCCTGACGTTTACGTATTCAATGATGCAATCTAAATAAAATTAATGCTTTCACTTTTACATAGGTTGAGTGCACCGTTATGAATATTCAAGAATGGAATAAAGATTTATGGGAGGTCGTCTCAGAATACAACTAAAATGAACCTCAAGAATTACCTGAAGATGAAGATTGCACAGTAGAGGAGCCTGAAAAGAGGATTAAAGCAAAGGAAGTAATTGACATTTTTAATAAGACCCCAAGGTCTTAGTCTAGTATTGAGAAGCCTTAGAGAAAAAGCGGTATTTGAAGTGGTGCAAGTGTTTTTTTAAGTACATTTGCATGAGAATTGTTTTAATTGTTAAAAATCATTCTTTGTGTGGCAAATTGATAGTTTTTTTGCCCATTTCTTTTGGCATTCGCAAATATGGACAATCTCGTAAATGTGACGATCCCTTGTTTTTATTAGTCCGTATTATCGAGAGTTCACTGTATTGTTTATCGTATCACCCATACATAGCGCGTTATAATTCCATATAACAAATTTTCAGTTTCGTAGCTTAAGTAGCTCCCTTCGTGACCCGATGATGACTTTATTTTTTTGTTTTTTTATAAAGTGAAATAATTAGCCTTTACTGTTGTGTTATTACTTTTATCATAATACTTTTACTTATTAAGTAACAATTCCATGCAACGCCGATGCATTTTGGAAAAATGCTTTTTTCAATTTTTTTGGAAACTTCTGCGGTAAAACATAACGTTGTCACGTAAAAACATAACATGTCACGTGAAAACATAATTTTAAAAGCACAAGTACATAACTCTGTTAAAATTTAAGCCATGATCCATCAGAGAAAACTTGTCATTAGGGCAGTGAATTACTCAGTTCTTTTTAGTTCTTTTGATTCCAATTTGAGTTAGATCACTGCTATGATCTTAGCTTCGATTTTGATCTGAAAAGGGAAGATACAATAGCATATCTTATATATATTACGCAAGCTCAAATATTGTCCGGCGTAAGGCTTTTTAAGTACAAGTCCAATCTTGATAAATTTAATATTTCTTGGTAGGTTTAGACCTGAAGATGTGCAAACTGGACTTTTTATTTCTTAAAAATTTATATTTGGTGATGGCGTTATAATTCTACGAATTGGCCAAGAAAGCTCTCTGTTCTGATTTTGGAATTGACAACAACAAAAATCACAAAAAAAAAAAAAAAAATGTATACTTTTAAGTTATAGCTTATTAAAGTTTGCATATAATTGCATATAATTGTTGTTGTTATGTCGCTTTTTCTTTTCTTAACAGAGCAGCTGAGAACAACGTTATCAAACTCAGAGCAAAGCTATTCACTGCTCACATTTCGCTCTCTTTTGTCGCTTCTATAGAGCGTTTGTTAACAACAAAATGAAAGTCAGAAAAATGTAAAGCTTTCGCAAACCGCTCGCGCTGAACGCTCGCAACCAAGATACTTATAATTTTTTTTTATTGCAATTTTCCGCTCACATTACACTTTATTCTTCCTCTTCTTTATAGAGCGCTTGCAAACAACGACAAAACTCTTAGAATATACGCTGAACACAATGAACGGCGTCAGCGGTCAGCGCCAATTATTATTATTTTTATAGTTGATGGTTGCAGCAACGCGCACCAGTCGTTGCTAGTTATAATTAATCTTCCTTTCATCCTGGTAGTTTAGTTTAGTTTAATGTTGATATATAATTTAATATAAACTTCTTTTTCATAATAACATATAAAATAACAAAGACAACATTATAATTCCAAAGCAATTTTATTAACATAACACTGTAAAATCATTAGTCTTACTTAATGGTTTCAGCTCTTCTGTTTTTGGCATTAGGCTCCTGTTTTTTCGAACAAAAAACCTGTGACCTGTTTTTGCTCTCAAAAACCCTGTTTTTGCCCAGAAATATTTTTACGCACCAAATTTAAAATTCAAGCCAAAGAAAGCAACAAACGCACGTTGGCATCTGCGGTGAATAAGCGAACATATCAAATATTAAAGTTATAAATTCCAGTTAATTATATTAAGGGTATTCACAATGTCATGTATTTAGTCCTGTATTCTGTATTTTTGGTAAATATGGTTTCTGTGGTTAATTACACAAGCAAAATGTAAGCAACTAAAAAATACTATACTTACCACAAATGCATCACAAATCGTTGTATTTATGATGTATTTGTGGTTATTGCTTGTTCAAAACAATTAAATGGAGAATTTAGTGCTCGCTGTAAGTAAAGTTATTGATGAAAATAAGTTTATTTTCTACATAGACTTATTTTAACATTATTATAGGATGAATTGAACATGGAAAATAATAAAAAATAGAGAAACCCAATAAAAACTGGACCAGCGAAGAAGTCGAAATGTTCCTTCAATTTCTTTTGGAGCACCCGAAATTTTTCGGCATCTTGATGGGTTATAACAAACGTAAGCAAAATCAGCTGATTGTAAATAATTAACAAATTAACATAAGGTGTGTTCACAATCTTATTCTAAGGGTTGTAAATTTTTAACATATTTAGCAGAAATACACTACATTCTGAATACCGCTATTATTGCATATTGCCGATGCCAACAAAGAACTAGAAGATGAGTTGTACGATGACACAGACTTTGATCCCGATGATGTGACAATTTCCGATGATAACTACGTAAAATAACCTTAAAATAACCTTTAAGCCGTAAAATTACCTTGTTGATTTATATTTTGAAGCCATGATAATGTGCCAAGTAATCTTTGTGTTTATAACTTACAATTTTTGCTAACCTCAACAATAAAAAAGTTCTCACAAAACAGGTGTTTCGTCCTGTTTTTCAAAATAAAAAACCTGTTTTTTTGTTCGACTTGGTGAATTTCTTCTGATTATTAGCAAAAATGAGATGGGACCATTAGTCATCCTAATTGCGACCACGACCACACTTTTTCTTAATTCTGACGCAGGCAACTTCTACTTTAAAATTAAAACTACAGTCTTGTAATGTCTTTTATAATGTTTTCATTATTTAACAAATAAAGAAACAAATTTCCTTTCCACGAAAATCCAACACTGCTTGTTCTATCGATGTTAAAAAAATAAATAAATAAATAACTGGTCATTTCAGCCCATGAAAGGACTTTGACCTAGCTTCTTATGATCAATTGTGTTGTGCGTGTTATTTAGTTTGAACGCAATTGACCTAGAACCGGACCTACAGGTTTAACGCCGACTCCGAACGGCGATGAACGGAATGTTCTTGTTCTCAAGAAGCTTTAAATGGCATTTTTGATTACTCTCTGAGGTTTGCCATTGTCTGCAGAGAGGTAGCAGCTGTACAGAAAAATCATTTAATTCAAATAATTTTCTTTTGCTGCTGGGATTCGAACCCGGGTCTCCAGGTTCGTTGACATAGAGGCCACGCACTTTAACCAACTACACCATGGACGCCACTGTATCGATGTTAGTTTTGAAATGATCTTTGGAAAATATTACTTATATAAACCATTGCGTTGTGGCAACTCTTACATAATCAAAATATGTTGCTTAGTTTTTTCAACGTAAATTGCTCTACGCCAAAGCGTAGTGTTCTGCCAGTCCTCAATATTTAATTGGATGGAAAAAGTTTTTCCTCAGGTTTCTTTTTATAGAAAGTAATATAAACAGTTTTCCCGATGATTTACTTTAGGCTAGATAATGTATTTGTTGCTGTCTCTGCCAGAGCCAATTAATTGAAGTTCTTATCTGTTAGATGAAGTAAGGTCTTCTGCTCAACCCTCTTGCCGCCACATCTGGCTAACTAAATAACGCCATCTTATTTTGTAAGTGAAGTTTATAAATATTGCAAAATTGAACCCCCTTCCCCTTTGGAGGAAGCTTATAAGCAATAAGCAATACTGTTGTGTACAATATGGCGTTGGCGACTTCCGTTCGAGCAAGCGTTTGCATGTTGTTGCCACGTGATTTAAAGGCATCATTAATTGATGTTTGCCATCAATCAGAGGTTGTGCAAAGAATTTGATATTTAGTAATATTCATGCATCAGTAGCAAGAATATTTAATGTATTCCAATAGCGTCGTTTTGTTTGCTAGCTAAAGGCATTTAAAAGGAATCCCTTGAAATTCCTGCTCGTATCGACTGGTTGAAATTAATATTGCATGCCTTTCAAACATTTACAGATGTCTGCATATTTTGCACTGGAGACTCGAGACATAAGAATCAAAATGAAAGAAAACAACAAGTTGTACATTTAATTGAAATACTTAATTTACCCAGACTTGAGCAGAAACTCATTCATACAAATATGCAAACATACGTCACCACACAAGCTTGCAAATGCCCATAGCAGACAGCGCCAGTCATAAAGGTTGAGACAATGAAATCGAAAGTACGGCATGATACATAAGGTTGTCCAAAATGTACAACAAGATATTTCAGTCTTCATGGTTTGAATTTCTTAAACGTTTTTATCCTTGCATGTCTGGCAAAATTCTTGTTGTATATGCCTTGCAATTCCTCTTCCTTCTTCTTTGAAGCTTGTTTATGTCTGGCGTTTGTCTTTATGAGTCTGTCTTCTACTGTCGGTTAGTTTCTAGAGATGAATTTCGTTTACTTTGATATAATGGTTACTTTTATACTTTAACGGTACAATTAAAAAAAAAATTTAATTTGAAAACAATTGTTCCGAAAACATTCAATTTGGCTTAAGGGGCCATACGCAGTCTGAAGAATGTATTTACTTAAGTACAGAAAATTTGACGTTAATTCGACGAATAATAAACAGAGGTTACACGTAAATTTGTAAAGATGTCTTAGAGAGTCTTTTTCAGAAATGAGAAACTTTAAATTCGAGTTTCTAAAAACTATGTTTTAAAGGACGGTGAGCAATATTTCTTCAAAACTGCTGAACTGATAGTCCCAAATTTTTACACAGGTTTTTTTTCAAGAATATTTTCAGTAACTGATCGGTTTTTTCTCACCGATAAATATTTTCCTTTTATAAACAATTTAAAACCTTTTTAAATTTAAATACTTTTTTTGAGAAGCCACCATTTTGTTAAAATTTAATATTTAATAAAAATATTTGTAAAACATTTCAGTATTTATTCTTTTTTTGACAACATGACAACGTTACGTTTCCAAAAAAATTTGGCATTTTCAAAAAAAGAATTTTTTAAAAATGCATCAGTACTATGACGAAATTAACCCATTTCCGCCTAATGGGTAGAAAAATACCCATGAAAATGATTTTTTTCAACTGTAAAGTTTGGGTAAGAGACATCACAATTCTTTTGATAGGGATGATTATTTAAAAGATCAACATTTCTTAGACTGCTAGATGTCACCTTAAAATGTTGCCATTTGACTAGAGTTACCAGGCTGAAAAAGCGATAGTGGAAAACAGGAAATATGGAAAATAGAGCAAATCACAACAGAAATATTTAGTTCCTTATCTTACCTTTTCATCGACACCAATTTTGGTTCGATCGCATTATTAGTAAGGAAGTAATAGGAAATTTACTGATTTGGGTATTTTTCTAATCATTAGGCCGCACTTCATACAAGTTTGGCCATAAATAGTAAAAATAAACCTAGAGCTGTGAAATTTAGTATGAATGCTTTGTACAGTTAAAAATTAAATATATATAAGTTTGGATCAAATCCGCCCACAGACACGCCCACCTTCCATACGATTTTTTTTGCAGAAAATAGTAAAAATAGACGTAGAGCTTTCAAAATTGGTATGAATGCTTTGCATACTTAAATATGAAATATATAAAGGTTTGGATCAAATCCGCCCGCAGACACGACCACTTTCTTTTTATTTTTTTTTTTTTTTTATCTTGAAGTTAGTCTTTACAAAATATTCTCGTATAATGTATTGGAAAAAGTTTTATTTCCGAATTTGAACAAAATTTGCCGTTAGACACGCTCACCTTTTATCCTAATCTTCTTTCTTCACATATAACACTTATTAAACTCTTCGTATACAAGTTTAAATTCTATGGGTTTTAAAATTTTTCTTAAGAACATAAGCATAAGCCGTACGTAGTCAGCATAATATTGAAAAAGCTAGTTTACAATTTTACAAATATTTTTTATTGCTCATAAAGCTCATTTTGTATAAGTTCTCGAGCTTCTACTGACAGCTCTTTATATTTTTTGTCTTACTTCAGTCGCAAATGGTTGACAAGACGATCGGAAGATATAAAAGATGGTGAAAAATGTCTTCATTATTGGCAGTCCTGGATCAGGTTCTGCTATTGTGTAGACGTGCGTTTTTAAATATTTTGTAGGATGCCTCTTGTGCTTCTTCAGACAAGCGTCCAATTGAAACGCCCAACTCTTTTATTATTTCGCTCCCATGAATTAGTACTTTGTGCACAGTTGGAGGCATATTGTACCATCTGTAACACTGCACATACAGATCAACAGATTCTCGGGTGAAAATTTCAAATTTTTCCACATGAACTTCCAACCCACTAGCAATTAAAATCATTGTAAAATCATAAAAAAAATCACCTGTAAAATCATTGGAAAACTTTTAATAAGCCTTTATTTATTTTGAGGAACCACAAATCTAGGAATTGCCTGCAAAATATTTTCGAACCTCTTGATTAAGTCCTCATTTACTCCTAATATCCACGAAACTGTTAAAGGCCCCGAAAAAAATTGTCGAGCTGTGTTTCCATCGTTGGTGGTTCCATATCCCGGCTTAACAAAGTTCACATTGATTGAAAGAGAATTTCTCTAGTAATTTTGGATTTGCTCTTATTTGTTTTGTTTTATTATTTTATTTTCACCTGAAGCAAAACCATATTTAAATTCAATGTTGTACGCTACATTCCATAAAACAAATCCATAAGTTTATTGTTGTTTAATTGCTTTGACAAATTGGTGACTTTTTTTGATATATCACTACAATTAACAAATCCAAAAAAGAAGTATTTATCTATTATTCATCTCGTTACTTCTCCACAAAAAATGCACGCAAGACGTCTTTTATCACAATGAATTTAACAATCCTCAGTAATCTTCTATGCCTCACTACGAATTTTCCACCTTTACATTGTTCAAAATTGTCAGATCATGCGATAAAATGCAAAAATCGTCGAAAAAATGCACATTTTTTTGCGTTTTTTCAGAATTTTCCAAGTTTCCACTAAGAATTTCCTATTTTTCCATTCGAAAAGCAATTTTCGACTTTTCCAATTTCCCGACTTTTCCGGAGGGTTTTCCAAAAATTTTCTTTCGTAAAATCCTTTTCTTGGTAATTATGAACAACTGCAAAATTGAGCCAAATCGGCCTAATATTTGCTACTTTTAATGTAATTTTCATTTAAAAGATACGCTGTATAGAATAAAATATTTTTTAATTGACATTCAACGAGAAAAAATCACATTAATTCCATTTGGGGCAAGTTCGGGCAGCAAGAACCATATTTTTCTATAAATATATATATTTCTGGATACTATTTTGAAAAAACTTTACTTTAATAACAACAAAAAACCTACATTTTATGAAACAATAAATATCATATTTTTTTATTCTTCATTTCAATTCCATCCTTATAAAAACAAAAAAGTGAAACATTTACAACTGCATGTAATAAAAACAAGTGATATTCTCAAATTTTTGTCATTAAAAAAAGTTCAAATTTCGAGCCATTTTCTGACCAAACCTTACAAGATTTCTGAGTGCTTTTTTGGGTGTTTCTTATCTGAAGTATTAACTGTCGATTAGTAAGAAAATTTTTTACAATTTCAAAACTTATACTTTTTTTCTATTTATGGCCACGAATCTCCCACTGTGGGCCGTTGTGGTAACTTTTTTCCGAAAAATAAAAAAATCGCAATTCATAACTTTGTATGAAGAAGGAAACTGATTTATTTAAATTTATATTAACGAACTATAATATATAATTATTTTGCTTTAGAAAGCTTTTTTGTGTCTCGCTGCTCATTTGTATGGTATGGTCCACAAAGCACTTTGAACAGAAATTAACATTGCACTTTGGGCGGCTATATTCAGTTTACCCACAACACTGAACATAACGAGAGCGTTTACTAACTAATTTTTTAGTAAAATGGTCAACATGGTCCATCCTTACAGCCAATTCTGAAGCAGTTGTTTGTGATTTTCTATGGCCATCACAAGCCTTATCCATAGGAAGGACCATGTCTTCGATGACTGCAAGACGAAATTAATTTTGGTTCATGGGTAGTTTACTTTCGTATTTTGCGTACAAGCATTGCAACTACCACGCATTCACCATGACGGCTTTCAATGCAATTGTAAAAAGTGGCCAATACCACTTTTTTCCACGGATACGAATGCGATAATTATTCGTAGCATTATCTATTATCGTATATTTTGATTGTATTTGTTAATGACATCCGGTTGCGGCAACCAAACATATTTTTTTTCATGATCAAATCGTTTTGCCTTAGCAACGGGTTCATGAGAAAAATGGTTTGACATTATCGTGACAACCTTAAGTAAACATAAATATTTGGAACAATTGCAATTTAACTATTTATAAAACCGATCTGTCTTTCTAACGCACAACATACATATCTTTGTTGCTCTCGTAACAATGTTCACAAGTGCCACGAGTAGTAGCTTTCTTCTTCATTTGTTTTATGGCACTCAGTGGAGCACCAGAAGTGCGATTTTCTTGAATTGTTCCGTGACGAAGTAGCCCAACTCTGAAAAAAATTGGCGAGTGTAACATTATAATTCCCAGGCGAAGTAACAAGTGACATCAATTCCAAAAAGACTTTTTCGCCAAGACACATATTTTCTTGTTCATTTATCGACGCTTCGACGTATGGAATATACTGTAAACAATGTCCTTCTGAGGAGGCGACTACCCAATGCTTTTAACCAAACCGAATTGGTTTATTTTTTATGAACATTTTGCACGAGTGACGTCCATAATAGGTGATCATCACACACTAGCAATTATATTAAATTATAGCAATAATATAATTATATTATAATATATATACTAGCAATTATATTTTTTACATGGAATTATAACGCGCTATTTCAAGGTGCTAGGCTAAAATATATTGGGAATATGCATTAAAAACCGCGTATTTCGTAACCAACTCCATATCTTTTATACCTGTCGTTTTTTGGCAGTGACAGTTATTGTATCTTAAAGAGCTCCTAAAAATACATTATATTCGACCTGCTAAACTTAATATTTGGTCATACACACAAGTTTTTTATCTCGTTGAAAATGTCGAATTTCGTGCCAACAAAACATTATTTGTGGGAAGTTTTACTTTATTCGTTTAATTTAAAGAAAAATGCATGTGAAATGCATCGTTTGCTCCTCGAAGCATACCCTGAATATGGCCCGTCGATTAGAACGTGTCAGGAGTGGTTTGCCAAAGAACGTCGGCCAGGTCAGCCGAAAAAAATGTTCATAGATATGAAATTGGAGGCATTGCTCCATGAAAACCCGTGTCAAACGCAACAAGAATTTGCATATTTGTTGGGAGTTGATCAGGGAACCATTTGCAGGTGTCTGAAAGCATTGGGAATGACCCAAGAGCAAGGAAATTAGGTGCCGTACGATCTAAAGTTCAGAGACATCGAAAGACGATTTTTCGCATGTGAACAGCTGCTCCAACGCCAAAATCAAAAATGTTTTTGCAACGTATTGTCATTGGCGTTGAAAAGTGGATCCATTACGATATCCCAAAGCGTAAAGCCATGCCTCAACATCGGCGACAAAGCCTAATATCCATGGTTCCAAGCTCATGTTCTATATTTGGTAGGATCAGCTAGGTGTTATTTATTATGAGCTGCTTCAACTTAACGAAACAATCACAGGAGATCGCTACGGACTATAAGTGATGCGTTTGAGCCGAGTATTGAATTAAAAACGGCCGCAATGCCAACAAAGACATGACAAATTGATTCTTCAGTATGACAATGCTCGACCACATGTTGCAAGGCCAGTCAAAACATACTTGAAAACGCTGCAATGGGATATCCTACCCCACCCGCCGTTTTCACCAGACATTATTGTCCATGATACAGCATCTACTTTTTTTTAATTTTTAAAATATTATTTTTAGTTTTTTTCATTTCAGTTGGTCCAGTCCAGAACTAGCTTGATCACCTAAAGACGCCTTTTGCAGCAGCTTTAAAAATAATCACTTTTTCCACCAAAAAAGATGAAAGTTAAGTTAAGAACCTTGCCTTCTGACTGTGTATAAACATTTATGTTCTTTATTTTTTCTTACCTTACCTCTAACAATTCTCTAGGGATTTAAGAAAAATGTTTTCTTTTTTTCAAGTTCTAACGAATATTCATAGTTTATTTTCCTCTCATTGCAGTAGTTACTTAAGATGTTATTTCTACGGTTATATCTATGACTTTTTGTAATTTTTGTTTTCTTTTTCTAACATTTATTAAACATGTCCTTTATGAATAAGTTACAACTTGTTAAGTAGCTGTTATCTTCAAACACTTTTTTGCATCTCTAGCGTGTGTCTTGCACTTGAATTTAATATCTGTCTTACCAATTTTCATCTTAACATCTTTGTGTGTACTGTCCATATGTTCGTTTGTTCGTATATGTTTTCTCTGTTCTGGACATATTTAAATATTTACAAGATGTTCTGTGAAATACTCAAACATACTTTAATTTTGTTGATATTTTATTTGTTTGCAATTTCATCATTTAACCAGAGACAGAACTTTCTCGTTTGTTGAGAAAAGGAGAGAATGCAGCTGAGATTTTCAAGAATTTAAGGAACATATAGCTATTTAACAAATACATATAATGTATACAACTTGTAGGCAATTGTTGAATTTTAAATGAAATAAATTGCAAGTAATGAATTTAAGAAAATTTATCTTAAGTAAGATGTTAAAGACACTCTATATGATGTCTGAATGCGAATGTTGCTTAGAAGTAAGTGGAAGTTTGAGTGAAAATATAAGTGAATAAATGAGGGGAATTTAAATGTATGGAAAAAAAGATGCATAGATTCAAAATAAGCTGTGATGATAGACTCAATCTTTTGTTTGGTCTTAAATTTCAAACGTATTTTGTGTCGATTTCACACACAAAAGTATCCCTATTAGGCTTTGCCTTTCTCTCAAAAGGTGCTAAAGTGTCAAATTGACCCAAAGTTAAAGACGGGTACTATTTATACTAAAAATGGTTACTTTCGCTTAAAGAATACGTAATTTTGTGAATTACTTGCTCATTAATTGCATTGTGTGGTGGTCATTGTTATTCATTGCGTCAAATAACTTAAACCTGTTGATTTACATCCGGAGTTGCCTGGTGTTACAAAACGCCCAAAGACAATTTTTCTTCCATCAGCCTTTTTATCGAAGGTGTCACGCTCTATTATTCAATACTGTCCATATTTTTGATATTGATCATTTCTAAGAGTGTTCACCCATATTTGCAATAGAAAGAATATATAAACTAACCCTCATGGTACCGACTATAAGAAAGTCACGTTCAGTACTGACATGGGTTAGCCTAACCCAGCAACTTTAATTGGCTGTATCTTGGGCTGTAGTTGGCCAATTAAACTTTTTTTTTTCAATCGATATGAAATTTTGTCGCAATTACAAAGGTGTTAATATTTTTATTGGATTATTAATTGAAACAATACATTAAAAAATTCAAACAATTCGAAAAAAAAATTTTCATGAAAATTCACTTTTTTTTAAATTGCATAACTTTGCAAACAAAAGATATCGAAATTTGTCTTCTTGCATTTAAAAGCAAAAAAATTGTTTTTGTAAAATGGCCGAATTAGCTTTTTGATCCATTTCAAAAACTATATTCTTTTTAACTTTGAAAATACCCGTTTTTTGGGATAGCGATAAAATGTTCCAAGATTGATTTATCGTAACAAGGCACAACTATAATATAAATAAATAACAAGATTGATTGTTAAAGAAAGTTTTATTGTTCAAAATATAAAAAAAGAAAATTGGACTGTGTTTCCACATTCGCAGAATATTTTGGCTACATGCTCTTTGCACATAGCCTTGTTACATTTGAGGCACTTGTAGAAGGTTTTGCGGTCGAGTGAAGTCGGACACAAGTTGCAGAGCTTTTGTTTTACCATTTTGTTACCAACAAACTCAAGTTTTATGTCCAGTTCATCTGGTAAATCTTTCGGAACTAAAAAATCTTCAATCATACTCGTATGCTGGTATGCTACATAAGCACAGAGCATAATTTGGAGGGTAGAATACACAACAATTTACATTAATAAAAAAATAGTAAATTGTTCATACCAGAAAACTGTACTCCAGCCAAATTAAAACAAAAAACAAATTTTTCTGTTTCCCGAAAATACGGATTTTGTAACGTTCAGTACTGGGTGAGAAATACCCGAAGCCAACTTTCTAATTCGTACAACTGGAGCACCAAGCGCAGACTGGGGCTGCCACTTACGGGTTACACAGACGCTACCACAAAGATTCCCCCCCCCCACTCCGAACCCCCGCCATTCACTTCGTTTGAAATGGTGCGACTTTCAAAATCTGTCCGGGTTACGGTAACCCAGTCAGTAACTGAGGGTTAAATAAACTGGCCATTTCAGCCCTTGAAAGGACTTTAACCGAACTTCTTATTATCAAATTGTGTTGTGCGTGTTATTAAATGTTTGGACACAATTGATCGAGAACGGGACTAACTAGTTTTATGCTGACTCCGAACGGCTTATGTTCTCAAGAAGCTTTACATGACATTATTTACTCACTGAGGTTTGCCATTGTCTGCAGAGAGGTGACGGCCGAACAGAAAAATTAATTCAATTGAAAAAACTTTCTGTGTCAGATGGAATTGAACCAGGGTTCTTTGGCGTATGGGTCACTCACTACGCCACGGCCGCTACAGAAAGAATATAACTTCTTTAAAAATCTTGCATCTGGATTAAAAGATTTCTTAAGAATTTGAAACACCGCATTTTTTGATTGGGTCCATATTAACGTAGTTTTAGCCATTAGATTTGATAATCTTAACTCCTATTTAAAATTTGTAGACTATAGAATCCATTAATATCAAAATAACGCTTTGAAGCGATTGAAGTGAGTACAGGAGACGCTCCGCCCCTATTTCCAATTCCACCCATATTTATGCTTCCAAGATTACTACGCAAGTGGTATATTTAGTTTGACACTCTCTCTGTAATGTCTGTAAGAAGGCATGGTCGATATAGAGAAGTATATATGAGTCAATTTAGCAAAATCCGCCTATACCTTTGATCATCTTTACTATTACAGTTGTAATTTTGTAGCTATCATAAATGAATTTGACATATAAAAGAATTTTTTCCTTTGGGTCAAGGAAGGAAGTTTTCTATAAAAACTTTTTATATTAAAAATGATAAAATCTTTAAAAATTCCACAAGAATTAATCAAAAACCATGTAACTTTAAGCTTTGTTTGCAAATACGCAGTCTATGTTTGAAATTTTTCAAAATCGAATGACAACTACACCTATCTCCATACAAGCTGGCATCATCAGAATATTAAAACCATACTACTTCGGATATTATAGGTATACTACAAACGAGTATGGCGGCATTTTAACTTCGCCCAAGCCAAAGACTATGCACTTTGTACTAGTTTTATATAATCTCTACATTTTTGTCTTAAATAACTTAAAATATATATTTTATTTTCTCTTAATGTATTGAATAAAATATTTAGATGTTTAGATAAAATAAACTCGGTTGTTTTCTGCAATAACGTCACTAATAAAAAAAATAAATTTTTCAGGAGAAATGTTTTAGGTTTTATACGGACCCATTTTGTTTTTTTACAGTCTCGAAAATATAGCCATAATGCAAAGAACGAGTTTTTGCTGTCGCTATAAATGTAAAATATCGAACTATATACAATGAAACCGCAAAACACATGAGAAACATCCAACTCAATCTTAACCCAGATATGCCGACGGGCTTGTTGGTGCAATAATCTTTGCTTTTTTCTTAAAATCCTTTATTCTGACACCATTGCAAAAATGAATAAAATTGAAAAAAAAATTTTTTTTCTTGGAGTATTTGTAGTACGCTTGCAAATACGTCAACTAAAATCACATATAATTTCCTTTTCCACGAGTACTTTTGCTACTTATTAGTTATTAGAACTATTTACAATACAAAAACACAGAAACGCAACAACAAAATATAAATATAAAACTTTTTCTCATCGTTCAGGTGACATCTTCACACCATTGATAATTTTATAAAACTGACACCTTTGATTAAAAAAAAACACTCAAGGAATTACAATAGACAAAGCTTATCAATGTACGTTTTCTTGACCGCTATGTTTTGTAACGCAACAACAAATTGGTTAGCGAATTTATAGCAATGTTAATGCAGAACACTGAAAAAAGCAGGTGTACTACATGTAGTACGGTCGGCATATTTATGTTAAGCGAAATTTTAAAATTTCAAGTTATCTGAAAATTGCTCTGACGCATGGAAAAGTATGATATCGTAACTAAAATTTGTAATAATCAAGCTCAAGCTAGAATAAATTCTACTCCATATAGACCTAACAAAAAGGTTTTTAATTGAATTATGGTGTTATTGAAGGAATGTAGAAAAATTGTCGTTCTAAAGTTATTGAAATAAATCTAAAAACTCTGACATTTTTAGATGTTTCGCTAAGCTTTTGCTGGAATTCTCGCCGAATGTCTTCAAAATCTGAAAATAGAAATTGAAAATTTAATAGACAATAAATTTGATTTGAATATTATCAAACAAAAAAAAAAATAATAATAAAATAGACAATATATCAGGTCTTAAGTTAAGAAAAGGACTCATTGTTCTTAATTTGTATTAAAAAAAATTTATAAATAAAATTTAAAAAATATAAAACGAGAAAAGTGAGAGTGTATCTTTCATTAATAAATGTTTGTCTCAAAACTTTGGAGTTTTCTTTATGTTTCCTTTGGAATGGACTAGCTTTAAGTAGGGGATTTTGTCTAACACAGGTGGAAACAAAATATTTTGTAGCATTTCTACTCAGAAAGTTATAATTCCATGCACCAATATTGCATGTTTGTTACATATGCTGCTATCTCCACGACCTGATGATGTTACAATTAATTTTTTGATATTTGGTGTGACCCCATTTATAAATATTTCATTGCAGTTCTATAATATAAGAGATGCCGCATATACTCACCGAGTAATAATTCCATGCAACGCCGTTGCATTTTTGATGCAATTTCGATCTTGTAGCGGTTTTCTCCGCGGCCTCATGACCTCATAAATTTTTTTTGTTTATTTATTTTCATGAGAGCGAAGAATCAACCATTTCTGGCGAGATATATTTTTACCGTAGCATTTAAACATAACGCGTTATAGTTCCATGTAACAAATTTGAAATTTCGTTGCTTAGGCAGCTCCCTCTGCGTCCCGATGGAGTCTTTAATTTTTTTTTTTTTTTTGTCATAAATTCAAGGAATTAACCTTTACTCTTTCTTGTATCATTACTTCTATCATAAAACCTATATTCAAGGAGTACCAATTGTATGCAACTGCGCTTCATTTTGGAACAATGAACGCAATAAAACTTAACGTTATCACCGCAAAAATTAACGTTCTTTCAACTCCGATTTTCTCTTTCCATTTTTCGATCCATAAGGTTTACGTTGTATGAAAAATATTAAAAGGTTAAAGCAAGTTTTTCAATCAAGTCAATTTTGTAAATAAAAGACTTAATTCCATTTGGAAAAAGGTCATATAGATAGATTATAAATTACTTGATATATATCTGTCATAACTTTTATACCCAATAAAACAAGTGAATTGGTTTCGAATTCGAGGTGAAACTGAGATCTCGTGTATTTAGTTCGAAAACCAAATTCGTTCTACTTTCGTTTTCGAATCCGCGAGCGTTATAAATTCACACTTCGTTTAAATAAAGAAACAAAATTTAAAATATTGTTTTTCTTAATATTCTCCACAAAATAGGCAAGTGTCATAAAATAAAATTTTCGCTTTTTTAATATTATCGGATTCATCTTGAATTCGAATAGAATGCGAGAACTCGGAACCGAGATCTCGGCTCCGTTTCGAATCTGAAACGAACCCGAGTGCGCTCTGTGGTTTATTGGGTATTATTTAAAATCATACATTTAAGCTTTAGTATTGAAGGTCGATGAAACGTTTCGAGCATTATAAATGTCTCAGTTTAGTTTGATGATTTGCCTATGCCTATAAGTGCATTTACATTGCATTTACTTTGCACTAAGGGCATTATTTCCTTTGAAAAGAACGAAAAGTTAACCAATACATATGTGAACTGCAACAGCGAAAGGTTTAGAAATTGTAATATTCTTTTTTAGTACTTAAGTTTTTTTTTTTTTATTTTTATACTCGTACAAACTGACTGGCTGCCTAAAATTTAATTTCCTGTATGTTTTCTTTTTTTCGATACTGTTGTTTGCTGTCCTTTTATAAGTGTTTTCAAAGCCATTTTTCTTTCCTCAACCTCCAATAATTTTGAAAATAAAAAAAAAAAAATGTAAACCAATAGAGCTGTTGATAGTAGTTCTATTATTTTTACTTTTTGTTTGCCATTTTACATGTTTTTCTTTTATTGCAGTTGATTTTGTTTTTCTTTGCATTTTAATTTGTTGTTTTTCTTATATTTTCGATTGCGCATCCTTGCATTTTGGCTTTGTTTGTTTGTGTGCAAGTGTGTGTGTTACTTTTAATTTCCACACAGTCATTCACACACGCACATATACACAAAGGCAAATAACTGCTATGAAAAGTTTTGAAAAACTAAAATGCAACGCAAGGAACAAACTGCATCTTCACACAGCTAAAGCGAATAGCATGCATGGCTACATCCTTCACTATGGCCGGGTCCTTGCTTGCTACTGTCTGTGGGTCTGTCCGTTCAACTGTCTGTCTTGCTCATTAGAATACTTTCGAAATTTTGTTGCAGAAAATTTTCCTTCACTTTAGCTTAATTCTATGTTGAATAATAAAAGAAATAAAAAAAAAGAAGAAAAAAACAGGAAAAGTGTTCTCGGCTGCATTCAATTGAAGTTCTTTTTATGTTGTTTCCTGTTGTCTGTAAAATTAAAAAGTCCTTAAATGTCCTTGCAGCTTGCTGCTCAGACGTACTGCGCTTCAAGCGGCTTTCTTTCAGTTGTATATCCGAAGGATATTCCAAACGAAATCAGTTTTCTACAGAACTAAAATCATACATACAAGTTATTGTAGTTGTTTTTGTTGTTGCTTGTGTTTTTGTGAAAAACAAATTTTAATTCTTAAAATTTAAACATGCATCTTTGTTTTATTTCCATTACACTTAAGCTGTCCTGTTCTAGCCCTCCTGCTTCTTCTGTGCAGCATCCTTTAATATACGAGCATCTTAAACTTTGAAAATGTCCCAAGTTTAACTCTTTCCCATAGCAATTAAATTCACACGCTCTCAAATGACCGTTCTTTTGCGTAACCAGCTCTTTCACTGGATGCTAGAGGCTGGACATTGAACTTTGATCTCTCAAAACTGGTAAAAAACATCCTTTTTATTATTCCTTTTTATGTCAATTCAGCTCAAGAAGCTGCAGAGATGCATGCAAGTCTCGTTTTTTATCCTTTCTCCAAAAATATTCTCATGGTTTTTTGTATATTTTGAACGAATAAGAAACTGGATTTTTTTTAATGTATTAAGCGTTAACTATCTCAACGGATGCTGCAACGGGTGCTGCTACCTTCGAAATTCGGTGCCAGCCAATTGACCCGAAAGGGTTGGAAACACGTTTTCATTTGTCGCTTTGTACACCGTTGTCTCGTATATATGTTGGTTATCTTGCGTTCCGTAGGAATCTTCGTTTAGAAATGTTGCATTTAACTAGGGGTGGGTTTGATGTCCTGCAAATGCTAACACATTCTGATTTTCATTTATCAAAATAATGCGGTTTATTCTGATTTCAATAACAATTTTGAAGATAGCGCTTATAAGGTTCTTTTCATAATCATAAAACCACCGAAGATTTGTTGATATCTCCTTAAGGACTGGCTGTAAGGTATCCAAGGTAACCAAATGAACACTTAATTGAGAGAGAACTATTCCTCTGAACTCCACACTTCACTCTATATAGCATAAAACTTAAGCTTAAGCTTTTTTTTTAATTAATTTTTTTATTAATAGTCAGATAATTGCCCCCTCCCCATTTCTTTTAAAATAACATTGAATATTCTGGTATTCATACAATCTATTCAATTTCTCAGCATGTCCCCACCAATTTCATTCCATTATCTGGCAATCGCATTTTTTCAGGGTTTCTACCGACTTGAACTGCCTATTTTCTTTGTAAAACTGACGGACCAGAATACGCCAAAGGTTTTCGATGGGGTTCAGATCGGGTGAGCATGCTGGCTAAGCCAAAATTTCTTAATTTCTCTCTGAAAACTAGTTCTGTGTCTCTCGACTTACGTAGATTGATCAGGGAGCGCAAATAACAACTATCGCTATCAAGCAATCATTTAAAACAAATATTTTTTTTCGAAATTTTTTCGATCAGAAATAAAAGTTATTTTTTTTATCGTTATTTTTTCAATCAAAAATAAAAGTTATTATATGATTGTTATTTTTTTCGATCAGAAATAAAAATCATTTTGTGATCGTTATTTGTACGATCAGAAATAAAAGTTATTTTTTCGATATTTTTCCGATCAGCAAGAAAAAACATTATTTAATCGTTTTTTTTTTTGCAATCAGATATAAAAGTTATTTTTTTATCGATATTTTTTCAAGCATAACTAAAAAACATTTTGTGATCACTTCTGAAAAGTTTTTTCTATCGATATTTTTTCCAAGCAGAAATAAAAGTTAATTTTTTCCCGATCAGAAATAAAAGTTTTTTGATCGGTATTTTTTCGATCAGAAATAAAAATCAATCATTGATCGAAATTTTTTCGATCAGATTAAAAAAATTATTTTTTATCGAAATTATATCGATCAAAAAAGTAACATGTGATATAAATTATTTAGGGTATTCACAAGGTCTCATAAAGTCAAATGTCTTAAATTGAAAACATTAAAATTTACAACAAGTGTGAACAACCTCCCATAACTTATTGTGCTATTTCAATTCTCAATCAGCTGATGCAAAACAAATTAAAGTAAATATTTGTTATCACAATGCCAAAAGAAAGCGAAAAAGACAAAATAATAGTCGGTTTGTGCAAAAAGCATATTTTGCACGTTATTGAATACGACACTCAATAAACATAGCATTTAGAGTTGTAATATTTTAGTACTTTTTTATATGGAAGGCAACAACCATATTTTTAAACTAGTGTAAAATTGTATTACATTATGATAATATGACATGATAGCACACCTTGTGAATACCCTAATTATATAATTAAAACTTGAAAATTAGAAAAAACGCCATATCTCGAAAAAGAAGGAAGATAAGTAAAAAATAACAGTGGTTTTGGCTTTTCTCAAAAAAAGTGTCAGTATTTCGCCCTCAACTTGAGTTTAGAAGTTATAAATTAAAGTGGAAACAATTTTCTTTTATTTATTTTTAACATGCAATAACAATCGAGTTTAGCTACTACAGCTTTTTCGCACATTCTCCTCATTAACGCATTCAAAGTCACAACCCAAAAATCTTTGAAATTTTCAACGATATTGATATTAGTGGCTCAAAATAAGCTAATGTGAGAAAAATTTACCCACCAAAATATGGTTGGGCTCAAGGACAACACAAGACATCACGACTAACCATGCAAAAACATAACCATGCAATTACACAATAGTTTTTAATCTACTCTTGAGTTGACCTTTAGACAAGTTAACATCAAAAAAGCTACAATTGTTAACTAATTTACTCATACGGTTTAAAGGAGCACTTAACAAATAATTTGTTCTACTAAATGGTAAGTAAATTGAATTGTTAGCATTTCTACTGCTTCTATGATTAGAGTTAAAATTTATAAGAGAAAGAAGTTCTGGACAAACGAATACACCAGTGATGAGTTGGTGCAAATAGACGATATCTGCAGACTTCCTTCGATCACTCAATGATTGCATTTTTAAAAGTTGTAAGCGATCCTCATAAGGAGGTAGGTTTAAAATGTCAAATCCACTTAAGACCCTTAGGGCAAACCGAACAAAGCATTTTTGGATTCTCTCTATTCGATCAACATTCACATTGTAACTTGGAGACCAAACTTGACTTGCGTACTCCAAGTGAGGACGCACTATTGCATAATACAACGTTGTAGTCGTAATCATGCTATTGAATGCCTTGGCCCAGCGTTTAATAAATGCAAGCATAGAAGATGCTTTTTTACAAATGTTATCAATATGAATGTTAAAGGAAAGCTTAGAATCCATACATATTCCCAGATCTTTAACGACATCCACACGACATAAAGCAGTTTATTTTTATTTTATAATCAAAAACTAAATTATTCCTTTTTCGCGAAAAGGTCATATTTTGGCATTTATCTGGATTAAGAAACATATTATTTTTAGAACATCAAACTTCAAAAGATTTCAGATTGGACTGGAGTAGGGCTGAATTGTCTTGAGAATTTATTTTTCTGTATATTTTCCTATCATCCGCATAAATAAGCAAATTAGAGTTTTTAATGATATGGGTCACATCATTAATGGCCAAAATAAACAGAAGTGGATCAAGGTGACTTCCTTGAGGAACACCTGATAACGCAATAAACTCAGTAGACAAAACCCCTCGGAATCGTATTTGATAAGATCGCTCTGTCAAATACGATTTAATCCAGTTTACAAAATATTGTGGAAATCCAATGCACTTAAGTTTAAATAGAATTAAATTGTGTGGTAACTTATCAAATGCTTTGCTAAATTCAGTGTGGATGTAGTCGACCTGGCTGTAGCAGCTAAAGCTAAATCATGGATCATGGAAGCTTTATGGTAATTTTTCAATTATTTTAATTTCTATTAAAAACTCAACAAAAAATGGGATGTTTTTCAAATTACCCAAAATATTTCTTGTATTAAAAAAAAGAAAATATCCAATCCTTGTCTTGGTTCTTATTCAAATCCTTGTCCTAGTCCCTATTCAAATCCTTGCCCCAGCCATTCTCTTAGACTTGACAAGATCCTTGTCCAAACCTTTGTCCTAACCTTATCTTTGTTCAAATACTATTCTAAATCATTTTTCAAATCTGTGTCTAAAATTTTGTCCTTATCTTTGTCAAAATTCTTGTTCAAATCTTTGCCCAAGACGCACAGTGGGAGATTCGTGGCCATAAATGGAAAAAGTAAAGGGTTCGACATCTAACGTATTTTTTTCAACTAGTGAATGAAAAAGTTAGTTATTTCGTGAATGGTAACACATAGCACATGTCTGATTTGACAGATAATTAGTTTTATCCTTCCGCTGAACGAATATGGTTGTGTATACGCTTGAACAACGCTGGGAAATATTGCGACACTACTTTGAAAGTCATGGTAATGTTGCAGAATGTGTGCGAAAATTGCGTACGGATTTTGGAAGAACAGAAGCACCGTCAGCTCCGTATGTTCGTTATCTTGTGAAAAAAGTGAAAGAAACTGGCATCCTCATCGATAAACCAAAGCGTGAAAAGCCAAAAACAGTGCGTACACCCGAGAATATTGCTGCTGTGGCAGAAAGTGTGCGTGAAGCGGCGTCAACATCAATTCACCGTCGTTCTCAACAATTGAACATTTCGGAGACATCATTGAGACGAATTTGGCATAAAGACCTTGGTATGACGCCATACAAAGTCCAATTGGTTCAGGAGTTGAAGCCAACTGACCATCCAATGCGTTTTCGCGTTCCCGCTTCGCTGAGTGGGCCTGCGATTGACTTACAGAAGATGCCGATTTTGCCAAAAAAATCATCTTTTCAGATGAAGCTCATTTTGATCTTGGCGGGTATATAAACAAGCAAAATTGTCGCATTTGGGACACAGAAAACCCGCACGCATACACTGAAAAGCCGGTGCACCCAAAACGAGTCACTGTTTGGTGCGGATTTGGGTCCAGAGGCATAATTGGGCCATTTTTCTTCGAAAATGAGCAAGGAGTGGCCGTTACAGTCAATGGCCATCGTTATCGGGCCATGTTGAACGAATTTTTGTTCACAAAAATTGAAGAGGAGGATATTGGCAACATTTGGTTTCAACAGGACGGCGCTACGTGCCACACAGCCGAAGCTACACTCGATGTTTTGCGCCCTGTTTTTGAAGATCGCATTATCAGCCGCAGAGCTGATGTTGTTTGGCCACCTCGGAGCTGCGATTTGACACCGTTGGACTATTATTTGTGGGGTGCCCTCAAAGATAAGTGTTACGCCGACAAGCCAGAGACAATTGACGCTTTAAAGGACAATATTCGTGAAGCCATTGGTGAAATACAGCTGCATACAATCGATAATGTGCTTAAAAATTGGACCGATCGTGTAGGCTACTGCATGGCCAGCCGAGGCAGCCATTTGAATGAAATTATTTTCCATTATTAACCGGATGGATTGTACATTCAAATAAAAAAAGAAATTTGAGAAAATATTCAGTAGTTTTTTATAGCATTTTCAAAAAAAAAAGTTATTTGGAGGACCCTTTATAAGTTTTGAAATTGTAAAAAAATTTTTTACTAATCCAAAGTTTATACTTCAAAAAAGAAACACCCAAAAAATCACTCAAAAAAACAAATGGCTCGAAATTTCAGCTTTTTTCAATGACAAAAATTTGAGAATATCACTTATTTTTACTACCGGCAAATGTAAGTGTTCCACTTTTTTTGTTTTTATATGAATGGAATTGAAATAAAGAAATAATAAAAATATGATATTTTTATATGAT
Organism: Pherbina coryleti; assembly: GCA_943735915.1. Classification (NCBI taxonomy): domain Eukaryota; kingdom Metazoa; phylum Arthropoda; class Insecta; order Diptera; family Sciomyzidae; genus Pherbina; species Pherbina coryleti. Next base: position 135,512,959 of record OX030949.1, read on the forward strand.
TTTTATGTGATTTTTTCTCGTTGAATGTCAATTAAAAAATATTTTATTTTATTCTATACAGCGTATCTTTTAAATGAAAATTACATTAAAAGTAACAAATAGTAGGCCGATTTGGCTCAATTTTTTGCAGTTGTTTATAATTACCAGGAAAAGGATTTTACGAAAGAAAATTTTTGGAAAACCCTCCGGAAAAGTCGGGGAATTGGAAAAGTCGAAAATTGATTTATTTGTATGGAATTTTGTGTGCAATTATTTCGGAATGGCTTTTCGAATGGAAAAATAGGAAATTCTTAGTGGAAAACTCGGAAAATTCCGGAAAAACGCAAAAATATGTGAATTTTTATCGACGAAATTTTGCATTTTATCACATGATCTGATGATTTTGAACAATGTAAAGGTGGAAAATTCGTTGGCATAAAAGATTACTGATGAGTTTTAAATTCATTGTGATAAAAGATGTTTTGCGTGCATTTCTTGTGGAGAAGTAACGAGATAATTAATAGATGGCGCTGTGTTGGGGTCAATGTCACAACCCGATAGATGGCGTAATACGTTGACTTAGACTGTGCGCAATTTGACAGGTGTCCTTTTGGCATTAACATTTTTTATTGAGCAAATATGCTCCTTTTTTGCATTTGTTAATTGTAGTGATACATAACAAAAAAGTCACACCAATTCGTCAAAGCAATTAAACAAAAATAAACCGAGATTAATGAGATTTGTTAAATACACATACTAAGTGCCTTAACTTTTCTACCCTACTGTATGTTAACGCGTACCGTTACTTAAAAACAAGTGCTCAAAACATAAAAAACAACCAAGAAATTAGAGCAAGAAAGCAAGGAAACTAAACATCAAAAAGCGATAAAGAAGTGAAATTGCTAAAAAAAAAAAATTAATAACTGGCCATTTCAGCCCTTGAAAGGACTTCGACCTAGCTTCTTATGATCAATTGTGTTGTGCGTGTTATTAAGTTTGTACACAATTGACCGAGAACCGGACCTACAGGTTTAACGCCGACTCCGAACGGCGATGAACGGAATGTTCTCGTTCTCAGGAAGCTTTACATGGCATTTTGATTACTCTCTGAGGTTTGCGATTGTCTGCAGAGAGGTGGCGGCCGTACAGAAAAATTATTTTAATTCAAATAATTTTCTGTCGCTGCTGGGGTTCGAACCTGGGTCTCCAAAGTTCGTTGACATAGCGGCCATGCACTTTAACCAACTACGTCACGGTCGCCACGAAATTGAAATTGCTAAAGTTTAATTAAAAGTTTTCATAAAGTTATATTATAATAATTAAACCAGAGTGTTGTGAAATATTGAAAGTATGAAATAAAAATTTGTTTTAATTGAAAAGTTTATATATTCATTAGTAATCATTTAAAGAGCTGTCAGTAGAAGCTCGAGAACTTACACAAAATGAGCTTTATGAGCAATAAAAAATATTTTTAAAATTGTAAACTAGCTTTTTCAGTTTTAAGCCGACTCCGTACGGCTTATGCTTATGTTCTTAACCCCTACCTGAATAGCTACCTTGATGTGGTGTAGGGGCTTAGGTTGCCGTGACACAATAGGCTATGATGACGGTAGCTTCGGCTCCTGGTAGGGTCACCCTTGTCATACAGGCTGCGGTGTAGCAATGAACAAAAGGCTATTCAACCCCTAATCCAAGGTGTCAAGCGTACCGTGCCTACTGGATGGTTTGCAGCCAGGGGTTAATTCCGGCTGTATTAGAACGGAGCCTCACTGACACCTGGCCACCTCAGTGAGTAACCTTGGCCTTACCACGTCAAGCGGGGCTCTGGCGTGGTGGACCACCCTTTCCCTAGCTTCTCGTGGGTCCAAAATAGAAAACCAACACGCAACAACTCTAAAACCTGACGGAGATCCTTCATCGATCTCTGTCTGTCAGCCTATGGCTGAAAAACCTGAGCTAATCGAGCGGTCTGACTACTCGATCGTGCTCTCTGACAGTGACAGAGAATCCGTCACTTCTGCAGGCTCAGAACTCTCGGACGTAACCTGCATAGACAAAGCAATTGCCTATGAAGGAGAGTCAGTGAGCGAACTGAACCTTGGCAGCTTGAACATCTCTAGAAAGAGACTGCGCACATCGCAGAAAAAAATGATCAAGCGCCTTATGGCTGACAAGATGCCATACAAAGAAGCACTAGAGAAGGTCCTGGCGGTGCCATCGCCTGGTGCATCTGTCCCCTCTGGAAAGAGAAGAAGGCCAAGTGACGACTCACCAGTTGTCACAGTGAAGAAGAAGTCAAGGCCAGAAATACCTTCTTTCGCTGAGGTGGCAGGTGTAATCCAGGTGGCTGTAGTTCCGCTGGACTTTCCCAACAGTCATCTAGCCCAGGATGAACAAAAAGTAGTGGAGAAAACCATCATAAAGGAGCTGCATAAGCTCCCCACCGGTGGTCCACAGATTAGGTTTCTGGGCTGCTCTTTCAAACCGGGCTGGATGACTGTCAAGTGTGCGGACGTTGCAACGCGAGACTGGTTGAAGAAGGCAGTTGCAGTCATGGCCCCTTGGAAGGATGCTAAGCTGCGCATGCTGGAAGGAGATGACCTTCCTAAGCCGTGCGTCGCCACTGCATACTTTCCTGGAGCAGACTGCGGTGCTGAGGAAATACTACGCGTACTAAGCGTACAAAATAATACGTTACCAACCTCAGACTGGAAAGTATTGAGGAAGGTCGTGAACCCTCAAGGTACTGCCCTTACCATCTCGATGGATGAGAGATTGGTAAAACTGCTTGAGAAACTGGACAATCTGCCATATTATGATATGAACAGGGTACAGTTTCGCATCAAGCGGAACCCGCACTCTCGTCCATCCCCCCAGGCTAAGGTGAGTGGAAACGTGGGGGGGAAGGAGGCTGATCATCGACCTTCCGCCACAACGAGTCAAGAGACTAAGACGATAGTCTCGACTCCGGGGCCTAAGGTGGATGACCAGCACCCATCCTGCTCCAGGTCCACTTCAACACCAGTAGCCTCTGTGTGTCAGGAGGGAAGATTGACTAGTCAGCTTCCCTCGGACAAAACAACACCACCTCCACTGCCATCCACCAGTGCAGAGGCAAAATCATCTGCCCCTGCACGGCCGGCTGGCAAAAAAACGGACCCAAAAAGGACGGACAAATTCACTAAAAGACCGCCAACAAGACCAACGGACGAAAACCGAGGACCGCAACGAAGGGGACGTGGCGGAAAAAAGGGGGATTCCTTTAGTAAGAATCCCCAAAAAAGGCACTAATGGTGAAGGCTGTACAAGTCAACCTTCACCATGCCAAAGCAGCTTCCGCAGTTCTGGTCCAGACAATGCTTCAACACGGAGTAGACATTGCATTTGTGCAAGAGCCCTGGACCAGCACAAACGGAGATATCCTGGGTCTAAATAATGTAGGTAGGATGACATATTCCAACTCATCTTCTAGACCCAGAACCTGTATTGTTCATAATAATAATATCTCTCTTTTTCCTTTAACAGAGTTCATCAACCAAGACCTCACTGCGGGCCTGATGAAGCTCAATGATGAAAAGGAAGTCATTGTAGCTTCAGCTTACTTTGCGGGAGACGAGCCCATTTGTCCCCCGGACTGCATAGCTGATCTGCTTAAATTTGCTGCCAAACACAAGACAGAAGTTGTCTTGAGCTGTGATGCCAACGCTCATCATACACTGTGGGGTAGCACAGACACAAACCAAAGAGGTGAGTACCTTTTAGACTTCCTTATTTGTAATAACTTGTATGTATGCAACGTTGGAAATGAACCAACGTTTATTACCGCAAATAGAAGAGAGGTTCTAGACCTAACTCTTACCACATCAGCTCATGATGATATAATAGCTGACTGGTATGTTTCAAAAGAACCTTCGTGTTCGGATCACAGACACATTAGGTTTGAAATAAAGTCAGCCATTATACAAAACCTCTTTTATCGCAGAAAACAAGACACTGACTGGAACTCCTATAAAGAGCAGCTTGGTCAGCTCATCCCCGATAAACTTCCCCTCAGAATCGATACGATAAGCAAATTGGAATACTCAGCAGACTATGTCCAATCATGCATTACTCAATCTTTTGAGGACAACTGCCGTCTTAAACTGAAGAAGTTCAAGAGACAAGCACCCTGGTGGAACAACCATCTCAACGACCTCAGAAAAGGAGTAAGGAAGCTGTTCAATAGAGCTAAGCGCAATAATGATTGGCTATCCTACTCCCGATCTCTCACTTATTACAATAAGGAGATCAAGAAGGCTAAAAAGGACTCGTTCAGGAACTTCTGTGGCTCCATCAAAGATGTTCCAACGAGTTGTCGCCTTCAGAAGATCTTATCAACTGTCAGACCACAATCCCTAGGTAGTCTATTACATGGGAACGGTGTTCAGACAAAAACAAAGAAAGAGACCCTAGAACTCCTTCTCAATACTCACTTCCCGGGCTCCGTCATTCAAAACGGTCCCCACCCAAACCAATCTTACAACTACGAACAGACAAATCTGCCAAGTAGAGAAGATTGGAGAATCAGCAAACAGATCTGCAATACTTCAGCAGTTAATTGGGCCATAAATTCCTTCAAACCCTTCAAATCTGCTGGTGGAGATGGTATTTTTCCAGCTCTCCTACAACAAGGTTCAGAACATCTGATACCACTACTATCAAAACAATTCAGCTGCAGCCTAGCCTATGGCCATATACCTGGAGCATGGAGAAAAGTGATAGTAAAATACCTTCCTAAGGCTGGCAAAGGCTCAGAGAGTAATCCAAAATCTTTCAGACCCATCAGCCTTATGTCCTTCATACTGAAAAGCATGGAGAAAATAATTGACAAATACATCAGGGAGAATGCCCTGTCAATACACCCCCTAAGTAAGGCACAACACGCCTATCAAACGGGTAAATCAACAGAGTCAGCACTTAATGACCTTATAACCACAATTGAAAAATCTATCGACTGCAAGGAAATATGTATTGTCGCTTTCCTTGACGTCGAAGGAGCCTTCAATAATACGTCATACGAGTCCACTAGAAGGGCACTTAATAACCTTAACATGCCAACAATCATAGGCAGGTGGATTATGACGACACTCAATAGCAGAGTTATCCAGACCTGCCTGGATAACACCTCCCTCAAAGCAACTACAACCAGGGGATGCCCGCAAGGAGGCGTCCTATCACCTCTGCTCTGGTCACTAGTTGTAGATAGTCTCCTAGTTGAACTCAAAGAAACTGGGATAGAGGCGGTTGGGTATGCTGATGACGTAGCTGTCATCATACGGGGGAGCTTTGAAAACACAGTGTCCGACGTTCTACAAGCAGCACTGAACACAGTACAGAGATGGTGCAATAACCAAGGCCTTTTACAAAACGACGCAAGCTCAATCTGACTTGCCCGGTACTCTTTGGGGAAAAAGTAGATTTTTCCAACTCAGCAAAATACCTGGGAGTGATCCTGGACAGCAAACTGTCTTGGAACCTCCACATAGACCGCATCATCAGCAGATCAACAGCCTCATTGTGGACCTGCAGAAGAATTTGCGGCAAAAACTGGGGGTTAAGCCCTAAGATGATGTACAATCTCTATACTTTGATCGTCAGACCAGCACTAACATACGCGTCAGTAGTATGGTGGTCGAAAACGCTAGAAGGATCAACCATCAAGCGGTTAGGACGAGTTCAAAGATGTGCAGGGATATGTATGACAGGCTGCATAAGATCTACGCCAACAGCAGCCCTCAACGTCATCTTAGGGCTCACCCCAATCCACATACACATCCAGATGGAGGCGAAGCTCAGCCTTCACAGACTCTTCCATCTGGGTTACACTGTCCCAAACCATCCCTTAAAGGGACACCTAACCTTAATCACAACCCTAAAGCGAGAAAAGGAGTTCTGCATGCCATTAGATGACATGCTTCCCAAAAGCCGCTTTAACAATAACTTCATCGTAGTTATCCCCCCCAGATCCAACTGGGAACACGAGAAACTAAACCCGTCCGAAAACGACCTTGTGTGGTACACAGATGGCTCCAAAATGGAGAAAGGCACGGGAGCAGGGGTCTTTGGAGAACAATCCAATGAGAGCCACTTCTTCAGTGCAGGTCTATTTACCGCAATCTTTCAAGCGGAAATCCTTGCCATTAACAGATGCGTCAGACTGAACTGTATGAACAATGTTAGAGGCAAATCAATTTTCGTCTTCTCTGATAGTCAAGCTGCCCTTAAAGCTCTGACATCACCTATCATAAAATCCAAGCTAGTGCTGGAGACTGTAGACGTCCTCAACGACCTGGCTGCGCAAAACAATAAAGTTACTCTACAGTGGATTCCTGCCCACTGTGGTTTTGACGGGAATGAAAGAGCAGACTCCCTGGCCAAACAGGGAGCATCATCACCACTCACAGGACCGGAACCGTTCTGTGGGGTTGGTAAGAATCTGTTCAAGCAACACGTCAAAAAAACCTCATTCCGCGAATCTCAAGACATCTGGAAGAACTGCTTAGGACAGATATGCACTAAGCAAATATTCCCAGAACTTTCTCCCAAGAAATCGAAATTTCTTATTAACCTTGGGAAGAAAGACCTAAAGATGATGACCGGAATCATAACTGGACACTGCAAACTAAAGAAACACCTACACAAAATGAATCTCGCTACTGATTCAGTATGTAGATTATGCCTTGAGGATGAAGAAACCTCCAGACATATTCTCACAGAATGTCCAGCCCTTCTCCATATAAGAAAGAGAATCCTAAATAGCGAAATAGTCTCTCAAGGACACCTTGCGATCCTCAACCTCGAAAATATATTATGTTTTCTGAAAAAAACTAAAGCAAACGAACTGCTTTAAGAAAAGAAAAGGTATGGCACAATAGGCATCACAGGATGCCGCAGTGCCAGAGCTGAATTAGCTCGCCACAAGCATATCTATCTATCTATGTTCTTAAGAAAAATGTTAAAACCCATAGAATTTAAACTTGTATACGAAGAGTTTAATAAGTGTTATATGGAAAGAAAAAAGATTAGAATAAAAGGTGGGGTGTCTGTCGGCAAATTTTGCTCAAATTCGGAAATAAAACTTTTTCCAATACATTATACGAGAATATTTTGTGAAGACTAACTTCAAGATTACAACTTTTGTTAAAAAAGGAAAGTGAGCGTGTCTGCAGGCGGACTTGATCTTAACTTATATACATATATTTCATATTTAAGTATGCAAAGCATTCATACCAAATTTGAAAGCTCTACGTTTATTTTTACTATTTTCTGGAAAAAATTTCGAATGAAAGGTGGGCGTGTCTGTGGGCGGATTTTATCCAAACTTATATATATTTAATTTTTAACTATACGAAGTATTCATACCAAATTTCAAAGTTCTAGGTTTATTTTTACTATTTATGGCCAAAACTGAAAAATGTGGCGTCCGTGGCGTAGTTGGGTAAAGTGCGTGGCCTCTATATCAACGAACCTGGAGTCCCGGGTTCGATCCCCAGCAGCGACAGAAAATTATTTGAATTAAAATAATTTTTCTGTACGGCCGCCACCTCTCTGCAGACAATGGCAAACCTCAGAGAGTACTCAAAATGCCATGTAAAGCTTCTTGAGAACGAGAACATTCCGTTCATCGCCGTTCGGAGTCGGCGTTAAGCATGTAGGTCCGGTTCTCGGTCAATTGTGTACAAACTTAATAACACGCACAACACAATTGATCATAAGAAGCTAGGTCAAAGTCCTTTCAAGGGCTGAAATGGCCACTTATTTATTTTTTATTTTTTATGGCCAAAACTTGTGTGAAGTCCTCCCTCTGTGAGACGATTTGCTTTTATGGTAGTAAACGTGGGTTCGAAGGGTGCTAAGTATGAACTTTTTTTATAGGCGCAATAACTTCCTTATTTTAACTGAAAACAGTTTTGATTGTAAATATTATTTAATTTAAATTTTCATTAATGATATTTCAATAAAAAAATTATTTTAAATTCTGATTGGAAAAATATAGATCAATGATTCATTTCTATTTCTAATCGAAATAATAACGATTTAAGAATATCTTTTAGTTTTGATTGAAAAACTAATAATTAAGAAACAATTTGTATTGCTGATCGGAAAAATATCGAGAAAAAAAACTTTTATTTCTGAACGGAAAAACAACGATCACAAAATGATTTTTATTTCGAAATGAAAAAACAACGATCACTAAATGGTTTTTATTTCTGATCGAAAAAAATAACGATAAAATAATAACTTTTATTTCTGATCAAAATTATAATGATAAATTATATATTTATAATTATAATTAAGCTATAAAAATAATTGTTGTATATGATCGAAAAAAGAATTGATCAGAAATAATTGATTTAAGTTGATTTCTATCTAAAAAATCATGAAAACAATCATGTCAAAAACGGAATCTCTGACTCAATAGTTTTACATCTAGCATCTTTTTATGTATGATCTAAAAATTAAAAATAATCGATATTTTCCATCCCTGTGATTAATGCTTTGTCTTGTTGGAAACGAAGCTTTTGTGATGATTTTTATATATTTTTATATAGTGCATTAAGCTTATCTGGAGTTCATCAGTGTACGCTTTGCTATTAATTTTGCTGGATGTGAACTGTACTTCCAAGCATTCAGATGAACAAAATGTCCCCCAAAGCATAACGCTGACATCGCCGAAGCTCCTCTTGGAGAAATAGATGTGTTCCCTGCTAAATCACTCAAATAACCGTGGAATATCTAGGCCATTCAAATCCAATTTTTTTTTATCGGAAAAAATACCTGAAAACATTATTTCATATAAAAAATAGAACCACTCACATTGTTCCAATTCATTGTCATATATTTTTGAGCAAAAAGAAGCCTTGCATCCGTATGGCGTTTCGTCAAACGTGGAGAAAATTCTAGCAAGAGCAAGATGCGCCAGACCGTTAATCGGAAAACGGGAACCCCAGTTCCCGTTAACCCCAGTTAACCAAGTCACGTAAGGTTTTTACGAATTGCTTGCAGTTCTCAAAATTTGACGGATTCGTTGGCGGATTAACCTCTATTTTTCTTCCACAACGCTTCTTTTTGCCGTAGCCCTCCGGATTATTTAAAAAAAATAACAAAATGGCTTCGATTGATTTGATGATGAAAAGGCTATATTTTCCCTTTTCCTTCATCGGAAAAATATTTTTTTTTTCACTATTCAACTCAAAAATAGCGCTTTCTACTCTGAACTTCACGGGTTATATGATAAACTTTAAAGTGGTTTTATATAAGGGCCAAATACAAGTTTAAAAAAAAAAATGCAATAAAATGAACAAAATTAAATTTTTCCATGTATTATGTTTTTATTAGTAAGAGCAAACATTCCTAGTAATTATGGAACACAACGTCGTTCAAGTGGTTGCCCGGCTGGCTTCACAGTAGCGCATTCTGTCACTCAATTTTCCAAGACCTTGCTGATGGTTTCGAGCTGTAGCTCATGGATGGTATTGCCCTTAAGTGCTTGAATCGTTTCCGGATTGTTGGCATAACATCGGTTTTCACGGTTCCCCACAAAAAAAAGTCCAAAGGGGTCAAATTGCAGCTACGAGGCGGCCAATTGATATCGCTAAGACGGCTGATAACACGATATGAGAATTTGAGCGCACGATATGAGCGCACAAAATCGATTGTGGCATGAGCTGTGTGGCACGGTGCACCATCCTGCATGTACCAGAGGTCGTCAAAATTCATGTGTCCAATTTCAGTAAAAAAAGTCGGTTAACATGGCTCTGTAACGCCCACAGTTGACCGAAAAAAAATGGTCCAATGCTGCCACCACTCCACAATCCGCACCAAACTGTCACTCTCTGTGGATGCATCGGCTTCTCGTCAATAACGTGCGGGTTTTCCGAGCCCCAGATGAAGCAATTTTGCTCAAATTATCTTCATTTCAAATAACGCAGTGTTTGGGCTACACAGTACTCACTATGGAAATAAGTTTCCAATATTTCCCAACGTTGTTCAAGCGTAAAGCGACTCATTTCTTTCCGCGGCGGTAACGAGTGCGGAATGAAATATAGACTGACGCATAACGAGTAACAAAAAATTTAATTTAGTTTTTACAAGCTTTATATATATAATAGATAAAGTACATGATTAATATAATTTTTATAAAAAAGTTTAATATCCGTAGCGATAAGCTTTCCTTATATTCTGAGGGACTTTCCGCATTGCCTCTTGAATCCCGTTTGTATCCATTTTGGCCAGCTCTCTTTTGATCTTTATAATCAGGCAATCCACATTTTTCGGTTTGTAGCCCTTTCCATAAGCATTTCTTTTTAAATTTGCCCAAAATGTTTCAATAGGGCTTAGCTGAGGCACGTTTGGGGCGTTTTCCTCTTTAGATACAAATTTAATGTTTAGTCTAGCAAAAGCAGACCGTGTTGCGTTGGCATAGTGGGCAGACGCTAAGTCTGGCCAAAATATTATTTTGTCATTCTTACGATACTTATTGATGAAATTCTTAAGTATAGGAAGACATTCTTCACTATATACATATAAGCGTTTACGGCTAAGCCCGATTTTATGAACACAGGCTCGCTTATGCCATGCTCACTTACCGCCAGCCACTCTAAAACCTTTTTGGGAAATTTAGTTTTGGTAATGTTGGTTATTTCAGCAGGTGATTTGGTATTTAGTAGCTTGAAATAATATTTTGGAGTCCACTCATTGCCTTCAACCGTAAAATAGCTCTCATCATCCATTATGCAAATGTACGGAGATTTTGCAGCAAATAAACCTTGGGAAAGACCTCTTAGTCTACGCTTAATTACTGCTGACTGATTTTCAGAGACTACTGGCACAGTTTTTTTTGCACACTTCATGATTCCCATATCTTTTATATATTTTTTAATTGTTTTGTCGTTTACATTATACTTTTAAGCTAATTCACGATAGGATTTGCTGATCGTCCCGCAATTTCTTTCTTCAGTTTAGCTCTAACTTTGCTGCTTTGCAGAGTACATTTTTTTCAGAACCGTGTTTGCTTTGGTATGATTTTCCACTCTCGAAAGCATTAATTGTTTTATAAATAAAAGCTTTTTTGAAACCCATATGAGAAAAATAAGAAAATGTCTCATACTTGGTTGTGAGTGGATTATATTTCAATGACATATTTATGACTAAGCATAACATACAAAAATTATCTTTGATTGAATGAAAGCTGGAATAATACCGTTACTCCTCTCTTATTTTATTTTACTGTTGCTATTATTTTTTCACATGCAATAACAGTTGCAAATGAGTCTATATTTCATTCCGCACACGTTATGATACTGACTTTGTGTCAAGATTTCAAGCGCGAAACAGCTGTCAGTGTGAAAATAACCTATGATTTAAAAAGAAACCAATAGATGGCCCACCCTGTAGTTAAGCTTATGCAGCTTTACTTAGATATCCTCTGCATCAATGTCGTAATCGCCACCAACCATCAAACTGTAAAAATTTCTTTCAGAAAACAAAAAGATAAGCGCGAAAAACCTTGGCATTCAACAGGACTTTTACCCACGATATCCTGTTTGGTTTGGGCAAGAGAAACATCAACTGATACGAAGCGATGTAACTATGTCCTCGTTATTGCCAAAAATAATTTTTTCATTGTGTTGAAATTGTTTTTTTTTTTTTAATTTTGAAATTATCTGCCTTCGAAATTTTTTATTTTTACCAAAAACAAAAAAAAAAAATATAAAATAAACTGCTGCTCTATGTGCTCAATGAGCTCAAAATTAAGCAAAACATATCATAAAAGAAATCTCACTATGCTTACCACGCTAACTAAAGACGGTATCCTCTTTCAAGTGACAGAACAAAATCAGAAAAACTTTCAAAATAATTATAGTATGATAGAGTTTAGAAATAAATGCTTATTTCAATCTCCGGAATATTATTTAAGTTCTTCATTACTCTAAAATCTATATATATCGGTCCTGTTTCCATAGATACTTGAGAAGATTTTTTTTTTTTTTTATATAAAAATAAATCCTTATTGGTGCTTTTATATAATCCTTATTGGTGATTATATAAAATTAAAATTTATTTATGATTCAAATTGAAAATTCCAGCATTTAAAATTGAAGGGCAACTGTTAATGTAACGTTAGTTTAATAAATATTAAGTGTTATTGTAACTACATCTGCTTTGCTCATATGTATGATATTCCTTAAGTTTTTTTAGGGGTTGCAGAAAATCTACCCTACTTTGGTAGCCACCGCTACCGTGCATAGCAAAACTTCTGAAGTTAAGCTATGCAGCAATAGATGGCGCCACCAAGTGTCGATAATGCAGTTGGCTGTTATCCGTGCCTATGAGAAGGGTAGATTATGGCCGCTTCCCCTTAGAAAAGTATAAAAACTCTCTTACAAAGCTTAAGAAATTGAGAGAAATTAAAATCTTCTCGGCTTAGTACATTTGTAATTGTACAGGGTAGATGGCAAGTGATTCTCTTGTTGCTAATACACTCTCTTACTTATAGCAACATTAAACTGTAATTTTAAGCTTGAATTTAGTTCTGATTTTGTTTAAAAATTTTAATAGTTGGCTTGGGTTGCTTGTAAGGTTTTGTATTTATTTTGTATTTATTTGGTTAAGCTTAATACAAGCAATTTAAATACTTAAACAAAAAACTTAAGATTAACAGTGAGTATTTTCATTTGCAACGGATTTAATATACATACATATCTTAGTTGTTAGAAGATATTAGAGAGGGTGAACAAGTGGCGTTGGAGTTAAGAAGGGTATTTCGGAGTCGAAATCTGCTCAGATGAATATCGAATTCACTGATAAAATGATTTGAAATACGAAGCATCCTGGTAATTGGTTCGCTGCATCCATAGTCGGTGCGATGAAAGTTAAGGTGGAAGAGAGGTATAGACCTGAGGTTGCGTGGGTTGGTATTAAATGATATTAAGTGGAGCAGTGCTGGGCTGGATAGTTCTGCATACTAGTTGATGAATGAAGTGACATCGGCAACTTCTCCTTGTTTTTCAAGAGTTTGCATGTTAATCAACTTCAGACGGTCGGCATAAGTAGGTAAGTTGAAACTGTCAGAACCGGGAAGACCACGAAAGGTGAAACAAATAAATCTTTGTTGAACGGTTTCGATTCGCATTGAATGGGTGTTGTAGATGGGGGACCAAACTGGACTGGCATATTCGAGGATGGGTCTAACAAAGGTAAGATAGAGAGATTTTGTGACATGGGGATTGGAGAGCTCTCTTGGACCAGTGTTTCATGAAACCAAGTGCAGAGTTGGCTCTACTAATGATATTATCAATGTGAGACCTAAAATTTAGTTCCTTGTCGCAAATAACACCAAAGTCCCGTAAATGGCTTACAGAGGGAACTGGCTTGCTGTGTATGTAATAAGTTCTCGGGAGAGTTGGAGTCGCTTACGAGAATATGTAAAAGCTTGACATTTGCTGACGTTGAGTTCCCGACGATTTTTTTTTTTGCACAAAGTGGAAAAGATGACAAGATCGTCTTGAAGGTTTCGAGAATAGGTGCTGGTATTATAAAACGCTATTTATAGGTGCTAAGGTTAAAAATTGTTATACCCCAGTAAGGACTGATTCTTAACCCTTATGACAAAAACTGTCAAAAAATTCATAACGACATAAGGCCATGGAGAGAGTCGCTCCAGGATTGAAAATTCAACTTTCATGCAACGGCGTTGCATTAAATTATTACTCGGTATATAAACTAAAATTAAGGATTAGTACTTGGCCTTACGAAAAAAAAATGAAAACTAGTATGAATTTATCTTCGACTGGCCTGAAGTTAAAATACCCCCACGGCCGAACAGAAGTATATTCAAAGTCTTAAGCAGTCAATTAAATGTTTATTTGTAAAAACATTTTCTTCATTATTTTAACAGAAAATAATCGATTTTGTTTTAAGATAAAATCACTTTGTATGGGAGGTAGGCGCGGTTTTCATCCGATTTGGCTCATTTTCGAACTTGACCTTTGTTTTTTAGATAAAAGAATTTCGAATCGAATCGAATTTCGTGATAATAGATTGAAAACTACGTCTGTAATCGTGATCACAGACAGACAAATAAATAGACGGATAGAGGGACGGACAGACAGACGGACGGACAGACAGACAAACGGATTAATAGACTGACAGACTGACATGGCTAAATCAACTCGGGTGGTGATGCTGATCAAAAATATATATAATTTTCTATACCTACCACACCTCCTTTTGGGCGTTAGAAACGGAGTGACAAAATGAATATACCCCTCTTACGTTCTTAAAACGTGGGAATATAAAAGTATTATGACGTCGCACAGTGATTCGAGTGCATACGATGGACAAAAATAGAAGGAGTGTTCAGAATTGAATGAAATTTTGGTTCTAACTGAATATTGACATACTTAACGGAAAAGCTTAAACAAATTTTTAAAAATGTTCAGGGTTTTTAAAAAAATTGGGTTTTTTACCGACTATTTTTTCTTCATTATTTTGTTAATTAAAATAAATAAATAACTGGCCATTTCAGCCCTTGAAAGGACTTCGACCTAGCTTCTTATGATCAATTGTGTTGTGCGTGTTATTAAGTTTGTACACAATTGACCGAGAACCGGACCTGCATGTTTAACGCCGACTCCGAACGGCGATGAACGGAATGTTCTTGTTCTCAAGAAGCTTTACATACCATTTTGGATTACTCTCTGAGGTTTGCCATTGTCTGCAGAGAGGTGGCGGCCGTACAGAAAAAATCATTTTAATTCAAATAACTTTCTGTCGCTGCTGTGGTTCGAACCCGGGTCTCCAGGTTCGTTGACATTGCAGCCACGCTCTTTAACCAACTACGCCACGGACGCCAATTAAGATTATCCATTTTAGTGATTATCGGAAGGAAAAACTGGTGATAAAATATATTATATATAATCTATTAATAAATGAATCTAAAACTTATTGCGGCGTCCGTGGCGTAGTTGGTTAAAGTGCGTGGCCTCTATGTCAACGAACCTGGTGACCCGGGTTCGAACCCCAGCAGCGACAGAAAATTATTTGAATTAAAATAATTTTTCTGTACGGCCGCCACCTCTCTGTAGACAATGGCAAACCTCAGAGAGTAATCAAAATGCCATGTAAAGCTTCTTGAGAACAATAACATTCCGTTCATCGCCGTTCGGAGTCGGCGTTAAACCTGTAGGTCCGGCTTTCGGTCAATTGTGTACAAACTTAATAACACGCACAACACAATTGATCATAAGAAGCTAGGTCAAAATCCTTTCAAGGGCTGAAATGGTCAGTTATTTATTTATTATTAAAATGTATTGCATCATGACAACTTCTTAAGAAAAGTGTTCATAAAGTTATATGTTTCATTGGCCGCTACACCAACTCATCAGTAGCCTTTGTATGACTTTACACTGTGATCCACTCAAGCTACTTAGGTTCTTCTTATACTGCCAATTATGCCGAGAAATTTACCCGGAATGTATTTTTGGCAGAGAACGCTTGAATTTTTGTAACTGAGTTCTTTCTTTGCCAAAAATAAATTCCTGGTAACTTTCTCGGCATAATTGGTAGTAAGTATAAGTAGAACCTAAGTAGCTTGAGTGGATCACAGTGTAAAGTCATACAAAGGCTACTGATGAGTTGGTATAACGGCCAATGAAACAGTCTGTATAGTCAAGCTGTGTGATTTGCTCTATACAAAGCCGTTGTTGTTGTTGTTGGTTGTTGCCTTCTTTGTTCTTCATGTTGTCTTGTTGTCAACATTATTGGCCTAGAGCTCAAAAAAATTTGTTTTCAATCTAAATTTAAAAATATTTTTTGTATATATCATATTAAAATTACCTACTCGTAAATCGAAGAACCTGATGACTTCTGTTCCGTCTATTAACACTTTATGCACTGAGCTGGGCATGTAGTACCAACTATAATTTTTAAGATATAAATCTCTTGTTCTTAGCAAGAGCAAATCAAACTCTTTAATATTTATGGTTTTTCCACATGATAAAATTTTCAATATTAAGGTACTATTACCGTCCAGAATGCTAAAAAATAACATATATTCTACCAGTTTTTTTCACTTTCTTTATTATATATGGTTATCAAACTTTTTTTACAGTATTAAACAGTTCTTGAAGATTACGAAAAAATTTTTTATTTTTTTATTAATTGTACAATTTAATAGAGGGCGCTCAAATTTTCTTCTTAAAAGAAACACTGCTGCATGGCGGACAGTAAATCTTTGGAACGGTAAGTCTGAAACATAAAATTCAAAAAGAGTTACAAAAACGAAGTGCTCTACGTGATAGTTTACCAGAAAAATCATTAAAAATAAAAAAATGGCGGACATTTGAAAATTTTTTTCAAAAATCGCCTTTTTTTCCACCTTTTTATATTTTTTTTTTTTATATATTTATATAGAAATTATATATATATATTTGTTTGGTCAAATTGTGGTAAACTATCACACAGGATATAAAAACAAACAAAATGCTTCAAAGTTTATTTAAATCGGCCCAGTATATCCGGAGATTAACTGCCCGCCAGTTAAAAAAACCTAAACTCGAGAAAAACTCGAGAACTACACCTGCGGCAAGCTGAGAGTGCGCTTCAATTGAGTCGTTATATCTCGGCACTGGCTTCGAATTTCAATTAAATATTTTAACATTGATTTTAATTATTGAGGGTATAAAGAATCTAAAAATGTAAAAAACAAAAAATTCATTTTTTGAAAATTCTAGACGGTAATAGTACCTTAAAACTTTTAGACATGGTTTTGTTCAAAAATATTTGAAGAATCCAAATTGAGAAAATTTCCGTCGGTACCATTTCTGATACCCGAGATAGAAAATGTTATACTAATTTTTTTGAAAAAGTTACAAAATTGCATTCAAATGTACGTTTCTCAAAAATACGAAGATGCATATGCAAAAATTATGATAATTATTAATTCGCTAAATTTAAGGAATATGTTTACACTATAATTAATACCATCAAAATTTAGACTATTGGGTCACAATTAAAAGTTCTGTGCTATCTCGATTACAACTTTAGCTTCGAATATCCTTCACACATGACACTGTGGATAAAAATCGTGAGTGGCATCGTGTTTATCAATATATTGTTAGTTTAAGCCTATACTTACTTTTGCTTTAAGACATGTTTATTTTTTTTTTAAAGAAGTCAAAGCATTTTAAGGTCGTTATTTTTTACTGTTTTCCTCAAAAAGGAACTTTGTCCTTGCGGGACATGAAGACGTCCTTTTTTTCCCCTAAAGTTTGTTTTGGGTGATCTGGACAACCCAATGTAACTTTTGAGACCTCTTAGAATACGATCTAAATTTTTCGATACGCCCTAGTATATAGTCCAAAGCGAAATAACTTATTTAAATGAAAAAGTTTTGATTGTTTGATTTTAGTTATTTCAATAACTATTTATATTTATTTCAATAAATAAAATAAAAATATTTCAATCAATGTAATAAATACTATCAGTTTTTTGTAAAAAAATTATTGAAAAATCTGTTGTCTGGAGGGTCTTCCCCCTTTACTGTAATTTCCATTGCAAGCAATAATCACATTCAATCGCATCCTTCTACCTTGAAAATACTTTTCATGGGCTGGTGCGTGCAACGCGTTGGCGTCGTAAAGAAACCACGAGTTGTTTCTTCACAATTCTTACTTAGGCAGCACTCACAGTGAAGCATATGAGCGTTGCGTTGATGTGCTGTGTGCGGAGAGTTTTGCTGGCGAAGAAACTTTTTACATGCTTCCTTATGAGTATGCGCATAGTTAAGCATATAAGCGTTGTGCAATCAAACGCATCGCACAGCTTTTGAGAATTTTGTTTTTTTATATTGTCCCATCGAACAATATAAAAGAATCATAATTATGGATTTTTTTTCAGCTGGCTTCTTTAAAATAACTGAAATGAGTTAAAGTGAAGTTATAAAATAAAATTTTTTGTGGTTATGGATGTTGAACAATTTTTATGGGCCGTTCTTGTTCAAGTTCCTCTTTGGGATCAAAAACATAAACATTACCACAGGATTTTTATGGATGAATTGTAGACTGAAATTTCCAAAGAAGATAGTAAGTTATTTTAAATGAATTTATTACATTACATCGAAATCATAAGAATTGTATGTTTATATAATGCGATTAACATCTAAAGGCTCTCTGAACTTATCACGAATCAAGCAACAATTTTTATGAGATGACAGCTTTTGCCAGCGTTCGAATATATAAAACAATAGGAATCTATTGACAGTTCCAACCTGTTTTTCTCAATGCCTACCTAATCTATAATTGTATTATGAAGAATACAAACAGCCTTAACAAATTTTTTCTGCAAAATATTCTGTTGTTCAGTCAATGTGTTCAAATAAAATTCGCCACTTTGGGTTAGGCACTTTCGACGGTTCTCCGTACCCGCGACAGACGGTAAGTAAAATACTTATTTTTTTTATAAAGTATACTAAGGACTCACTCAATCGAAAGTATACGCTTCAACCCCCAATATTACATGTGGTGAAATCAGTGATGAGTTTAGTAAAGCTTTGTCTTTTGGTAGTATTATATTTAGGGATGTAATTATTTCAAATAAAGCCGATAATCCGAAAGTACCTGCATCACTTGCTTCTCATATCCTTTAAATTCTATTGTTAAAAATTCTTAATGGTCATCTGCATTACCTTAAAGAACAATGAGAAAAATTTTTATAAATATAAAACATTGTTCCGGAAAGTACTGAGTATATAATTCCGTTTTGTTTTTCAGATATGTCGGATGTACCACCTAAACTTTCGGCATAATTTGAAAAGTTTCAATTTTGAAAAAGATTAAGCTTTTAACACCACCAGCTCAAACAAGGTGTTTTTTTCTGCAAACAACCAACAAACGCGCACTATAATTACTGCCATTCAAATAAGTTGTTTTCATCTATGCGTTTATTTATTTATTTTTATACCCCACGTTTAAAAAACGTAAATGGGGTATATTAATTTTGTCACTCCGTTTGTAACGCCCATAAGGAGGCGTGGCAGGTATAGAAAAGTATATATATATTATTGATCAGCATCACCACCCGAGTCGATTTAGCCATGTCCGTCTGTCTGTCCGTCTGTGATCACGATTACAGCTGTAATTTTGAAGCTATCATAACGAAATTCAATATTTAAGCTTTTATCTATAAAATAAAGGTCAAGTTCGAAAATGAGCCAAATCGGATGAAAACCACGCCGACCTCCCATACAAAGTGCCTTTATCAAAACGGTAAAATCTCTTATAATTCCACAAAAATTAATATATGGTCTTGAAAATTTGCATATGAAGCTTTGATATTTAAAATACACTCTGAGTATGAAATTCAACCAAATCGGACGAAAACCACGCCTACCTCCCATACAAAGTGATATGTCAAAAAACAAAAGCGAATATATTCTGTTTAAAATATGACGAAAATGTTTTTACAAATAAACATTTTATTGACTGCTTAAGACTTTGAATATACTTCGGTTCGGACGTGAGGGTATTTTAACTTCGGCCCAGTTGAAGATCTTTTCTTACTAGTTTTTATTTTTCTGAATAGAGAACCTTTTAAGAATGTTCTGTGAAAATTTGAGATGAATCGGAGCAAAAGTCACGAAGTTACAGCCGTTTAAGGAACTGCCCCTCATACAAGACTCATACAGTGCTCAAAACTTTAAAGCTATTTTCTCAAAGTCGGTGAACACTCTCTATCCCGAACGGCTGAACCGATCGTTTTAAAATTTAGTACACTCATTCACAACTAAGTTCATGAGGTAACGCTGTCGAATTTTTATTTTTTCTTTGCTTATTTTTCATTTTACATTTAGAAATATGTCGTTTTTTTGGTCAAAATCAATTTTTTGACTTTGAAGTGCTGCAAAAAATATTACCTTATTAAATATTGTTAAATATTATCTTATTAGCTTCTCAAAACATCTTCATTTTTTATTCCAGTTGATCCGCTGATGTACATGATGATCCGCTAAAGTACTTGGCAACCAAACCCTGATTATTTCTCTTACCTTCTGTTCTAAATTGAATCGAACTGTGCAAATAAAACAACAACGGTTAATTATTATTCAATATTTATTTTATCAAAATAATTTCCATTGGAGGCGATACACATATTGTCGTCCGGTGATTCATGATCTCTTTGTGTAATAAACACATTTTGAGTAAATCGAAGTTAAAGTATGAAGCCATTTTTTCCAAAACTGTACGATAGGTTTTTCTGAATGTCTCACCATAAATTTGTGTTAATATATGAATCCCAAAAACATATTTCCTAATCCCACGTAGAAAAAGACATTTTCTAACGGTAAAAAATTCCCTTTGCTCTATACGCCATTTCAAACTTTTTTGTTTAGAACACATACACTTGGAGCCAAGTAGTTTTTTTTTAATTAATTTTAATTATCATTAATTTAACATATTCAAAATTCTTCTCAAAACATCTACACATACAATTTATTTATTTACAAAAAGTACAGAATAAACATTTACAAAATTATATATAAAAACTTTTTTTCATTTACAAAAAACAAAAAAAAAATATTCGTAAAACTATTTAACAAAATTATAAAAAAAAAATTTATAGTAAAAACAAAATGAATAAAAATATTTTTAAAATATATATACAAAATAATAATAATAATCATAATAAAAATATGACATAATTAGCCCGAAAAAATAAGAATCAAATTTTTTCATTAACATAAAATATATACATTAATTAATTTTAGACTCGTAATAGTTTTTGTCACTTTGTGACAAATGTCAACAATTTTTTTATTTTATATTATGTAATAACACTATGCAACAGTGAACAAAATAACAGTATGCCACTATATAGGTTCGATACTATGATCAGTGGTGAGTATAACCCTAGCGTGCTTTCGCGAGTTTGGCGCCCGTTTCATTTTTATTGCCCGTTTTATATTGTGGGTTTTTGTGATTTTTCCAAAAAAAAAAAAAGAGTTGGCTGTGTCGTGGACACACCCGTATGTTTTGAGGTGACGAAGTTTCTTATTGTTCTTGTTGTTATTCGTGTTGATGTTGGTGTTGTTGATGTTGATGTAGATGTAGATGTAGATGTTGATGTTGATGTTGATGTTGATGTAGATGTTCATGTTCATGTTGATGTTGATGTTGATGTTGATGTTGATGTTGATGTTGATGTTGATGTTGATGTTGATGTTGATGTTGATGTTGATGTTGATGTTGATGTTGATGTTGATGTTGATGTTGATGTTGATGTTGATGTTGATGTTGATGTTGATGTTGATGTTGATGTTGATGTTGATGTTGATGTTGATGTTGATGTTGATGTTGATGTTGATGTTGATGTTGATGTTGATGTTGATGTTGAAGTTGATGTTGATGTTGATGTTGATGTTGATGTTGATGTTGATGTTGATGTTGATGTTGATGTTGATGTTGATGTTAATGTTGATGTTGATGTTGATGTTGATGTTGATGTTGATGTTGATGATGATGTTGATCTTGATGTTGATGTTGATGTTGATGTTGATGTTGATGTTGATGTTGATGTTGATGTTGATGTTGATGTTGATGTTGATGTTGATGTTGATGTTGATGTTGATGTTGATGTTGATGTTGATGTTGATGTTGATGTTGATGCTAATGTTAATATTGGTGCTACAAGATTCACCGCAACACGTCTCCTGAGTGAGTAATAATTCCATGCAACATTCCAAGAAATGTAATATTATGTTACATAAACTGCTGTATTTACGACCTGGTGACGTCAGAAATTTTATTTTTATTTTTGTGGTAAGGCCAAGCATAAATCCATAATTTTTCGACATATCGACATTATTCGATACATACAAAAATTTCTTGAGGATCTCAAGCTTCAAAAATGGAGGACATACCAACATCAATACAAGAACGTCAACCCCAGCGGCACTAAACCACAAGTCCCAGCAACAGCGTCATCTCAAGAAGTCAAAACATTTACAAGACTTCGACTAGGGCATACGAAAATCACACATGAGCATCTCCTGCTTGGCACGCCAGCTCCCTACTGTTCACTTTGCAACTGTTGTGTAATTTCTGTAACCCATATTCTAAATGACTGCCATACACTTTGTAACCCCAGACGCACCATTTTCAATGACCAAATACCCACAAATTTATTAAAAAAATGTACTATTGAAAATATCACACTCATTTTTAAGTTCATTTCACAATGTAAGCTTCTGCATAAAATTTAATTTATAAATTGAATTAAAAAAAAAAAAATGTAAAAACTATAATTCAACCTGTAAACCATATTCCATATTTATTTTCTAAGATTATCTTATGACTTTCTTTTTAGACCTCAAACTGGCCGATAGCCTTTGTTGCTCGAGCCTTACTTTAAAGTAGTGTAATTATTCATAATTATATTTCTTATAAATAAATAAAATCCATAATTTTCCTTTTTAAACATTTTTCGTAGCTTATATACTCACCGAGTAAAAATTCAATGCAACGCCGCTGCATAAATGCTGCATTATCGATCTTTGAGCGGCTCTCTCTGTGTCCCCATAACGTCAGAAATTTTTTGTCTAATTTCGTTGTGAGGGCGTAGAGCAGGCCTTTGTTGGTGTATCATATTTTTTGTCCTGGCACTAATACTCGGCGAGTTATAATTCCATGTAACAAATTTTCAGTTGCGTTGCTTAAGTAGCACTCACCGCGTCCCGATGACGCTTTGAATTTTTGTTTTGTTTTTGTAATGAAATCAAAGAACTAACCTTTACGGTCGTACCATTTTCTTAATCATAGCTCTTATACTTAGCGAGTAACAATTCAATGCAACGCCGATGAATTTTGAAAAAATGCATTTTTCAACTTTTTTGGAAACCTGAGCGGTAAAACGTAACTTCGTCACGTCAAAACGGTACTATCAGTTTTTCTTCAATAACTCCATCAGAAATAGATATATCGGTTTATTGTCTTTGGATTGCTTTCATTCAGATATCAAGGAAAAGGCTCCCCAGGCGCTGTTATGGCCGAAATATGCTGGCGCACGACTAATTTGTTTCACGATGCTGAAGTTGTGCACATGGAAGTGGATGGCGAAGAAGGAGAAGATACATTTCTTGAAGACCTTCAAAACTCTGATGATAATTTTTCGAGCAGCGAAGATTTGCAAGACCTTGCCGGTTAAGGTGATTGATTGCAAAAATAACATCATCATCATCACTAAAGTGTATATTCACTATCATTTAAGTATATGTGACCCGGTCTACGAAAAGGGACCTTCGGTGTGAAAATATCATTTTTCACTTTTTTGGCGATTCGGATAGACTAATGTGTGCTCTTTCTAATGGCGCAAAGCAGAAGTTTCCAACTCGTAAAGAAGTTTGTCAGGAATTTATTGAATAAGCTGAAATAAATGAAAAGACGCCATTCAGTGTGCGACAATTAAACGTTTACAAACAGCTGTTTTCTCGAAAACTTGTTTTTACACCGAAGGTCCCTTTTCGTAGACCGGGTCACATATATTAAATAAAAAACATGGTGTTTTTGAGCTTTTTAAGTACTGTTGACCTGTTCAGATTATATAAGTATGTTCACAAGAGTTGTTTAGTTTTTTTTTTGTTGCAATTTTGTGGAAGATATTTGGTTAAAAGTTTGTTTAGTTTAGGAGATACCGTCGAAAAATTGCGAATACAGCCCAAAAAATTAATATTTTTCACTAAAAAAATTATCTTTTTGAGCTTTTTAAGTAGTGTAGACACATTCAGATCACATTAATATGTTCTCAAGAGTTGTTAAGTTTTTCTTCGGCTTGTAGAAGATAGTATAGGAAAAATATGGATTTCCTTCAAGTTATGCCCAAAAAACCGAAAAAAAATTTTTTGGCATTTAAATTAAACAACAAAAAAAAATTATTTTATAAGTATATTTTGTTTATATGTTTGTTTATTGGATTGTTAGCTACAACTTTGCCAAAGATAATAAACCGATATATCTATTTCTGACGGCGTTATTGAAGAAAAACTGATAGTTCCTTTCTTGGTAAAATCACTAAAACCCACAATATAAAATGGACCATAAAAATGAAACGGGAGCCAAACTCGCGAAACCGCGCTAGGATTATACTCACCACTGATATTAGTATCGAACCTATATAGTGGCATGCTGTTATTTTGCCAAAAGTGTTTTTTTGTGTCCAGAGGCGTTCCTAGGCTTGGTGACACCCGGGGCGGATACTCATGGTGTCACCCCTATAAAAAATTTCTAAACGCAAAAAGAAACCAATTCGATGAGATTAAGTGTTTTTATTATTATCTTTATATTTTCCGAAAATAAACAAACAATATATGACAAACAATAAGAATTTTTAAAAAACAGAGCAAAAATATTACATTTTCAGATATTTATCATATCATATTTGTAGACATATATATAGACAGAAAAATTACAATCAGATGTCTACATATTTAGATATGTAGGCATTAGGTCAAAAAGAAAACTTATTAACTTCGCAGTCTTAAAAACTTACCAAACAAAAACATTACATTTTCAGGTACATATTTGTATATATAGGTATAAGGTTAAACAAAGAAATCTTATTAATGGCGTTGTCTTAAAAACTAACTTTTCTTACTTTGAGATCTGCAAAATTTGAAATAACCTCATTGAAATCAATATTACTTGCAAATAAAACCAAAAATATTACTTGGATAAAACACCAAGATCGCAAAGCCTTGCCTGTCCCATGGAAGACCTTAAATAAGTCTTAATTAAATTTAGCTTTGAAAAACGCCTTTCGCATGCAGCTACTACACAAATTGTTAGAAATGATTTCAATGCGACAAAAAGGTACACACATTTTTTAACGTAATTTATTTGTAAATTGTTCTTTCTGTTTGAAAAAATAAAAAAAATATCGAAATGGTGTCACCCCTAAAATGGTGGTACCCGGGGCAGACCGCCCCCCCCCCCGTCCTCCCCTAGGAACGCCACTGTTTGTGTCATAGTCTTATTATCGATACTCAATAATTTTTTAAAAGTAAAAACTGCTGGTCAGCTTTTCTCATTATGTTTGCTATTTGGAAAGAATTAAAGTTACTAGGCTCTAAAGTAGGCTTGTAAAAAAATAAGTCAGAAGTCTTTTGGCCCCAGACCTCCTCCCCCTTTCTCGAAATTCTAGTTCCGCTACTGGTTCTCAAAAACTCTTTCTCACTCTTAATATTTTCTAACATCTGAATTGAAGTTGCTTTCCAATTCAGCACTCGCACAAGAAGGCGTACGGGGTGTATTTGAATGAAGTAGATGGTTTGTTATTTTATTATATTACACTATTCGACAAAATGAAAATGTTTGTTGCACCCATGAGAAATTCGAATATATTCGTAAAATATACGTTAAAAAACATACATGTGTCGCGACATTTTCCTCTAGCACGTCAGATTTGTTTTTAATCGATTTTTAAAATTTTTAATGATTTAAGTTTTTTTATGATCACAGCTGACGCTTTTAAATAATAAAGTAAGGTTAGAAATCCCCCATATGTTTTAATTTACAAGCAACAATTTTTTCACTCAGAGGGCCGCGATAGTACAATTAAAGCGATCATTAGCGATATTGAGTGATACTCTTGCAAAGTTATTGCCCTCCTAAGTGGAATTAAAAAAGGATTTTCAAAACATCAGTGGTGTTTATGTGCTTGAGACTACACTGACTTCAAATGGGATAAGCGCAAAAATTATCAACAAGGTCAATTTAGTAGAACACGAACCTTTGGTTAATTCAAGCAGAATCATTTTACCCTCATTGCATATCAAATTCGGTTTAGCCAGAAATTTCATTCGAGCACTTGATCATGACAGTGATGATTTTATGTTATTAAAAGAAATCTTTCCAAAATTAAGAGCGGCTAAAATGCGGCACAAATAAAAAAATTGATTGAAAACGAGCATTTCTGTACCTTGCTAAATCCTGTACAAAAACGTGCGTGGAATGCATTTGTAGGTGTTGTAAACAACTTTTTGGGAAGTCATTGATCTGTAAACTTTAAAGAATTGTGAAGGAAATGATTTCTGAGTATGGTGACATGAAAATAAACATATCGTTAATTCATTTTTTAAACAACCATTTGGGCTTTTTCCCGTCAAACCTAGGAGACTTCAGTGACGAGCAAGGTGAATGTTGTCACAAGGATATATAAGCTATGGAAAATCGTTTTAAAGGAAAAGACTCGGGACACATGCTAGCTAAATATTGCTGGTCTATTTGTCGAGACACAAATCCTGGAGAAAATAAACGTTGGACACGTGTATGTTTTTTAATGTAATTTTCAGAATAAATTGGAATTTCTCATAGATAAAAACCTCTGTGTTACCTTGTTCCATGTTATTATTAATAACAATACCGTCAATCAAGCTATGTATGACACTCTTTCCATACCGCTTTTCTTTTCAACATAAGGGATATTCTCTATGCCTAGCAAATGCCGATCGACGGTACAAGAATAGGAAATGTATAATCCGCTATCGTTGTTTTGTCATTGTACGGATTGTACATTTCCTTTTCTTGTACCGTGCAATGGCAATTCAATATATTAAAAAAAAAACTTTGTTAGTTAAATGTACGTATAGCAAAGTGGTTTTCGTAAATCAAGTTCAAAATTTTTTACTGAAATTTTGCTCTATACGCCATTGAGTGTAGTATGGGGCAAGAGGTAACCAAAAATTTCGGTTTAAAGGGATATAGAGCAAAATGGACACGAAATGTCTCAGTTTCTGGAAGAGATAGCCAAAAACGGATTGCGGATTTGAAAAATTTGGTATCAAAAACTCGGGATGGTACCATTAACTCAAAATTGTTAAAATTGCGTATGGAGCACATGAATCCCCGCACGACGATATGCCAACAGTTTTTCCATTCTTGAAAGCATTTTTGATAGGCCGATCAATTCTATTTGATGGCTGCAATCGTTTCGAAATGTTTTTCACGAAGCGACAATTTAAGTTAGTGGAATTGAACGATACTGACATTGTTTTTGGCCAAATAATCTCGTACAATGCGTTATGTGTGAGCTGGTGTATTATTGTGGTGTAAATAATGAATTGCCCTTCCATAATTAAAGGAAATAAGAATCTTTCGCCGAATTTTCTCACGCTTTAAAACACTCAAATAATATTGATCGTTGACTTTCACCGACACCGTGAGAATCGAAGGAAACAATCAATATCACCTTCATTTTTAAACGACTTTGTCGTGGTTTTTTGGGTTTCGGCTCATCTGGATAGCGCCACTCTGCAGATTGTTGAGTTGTTTCGACGCCATACTCGTACCAGAAATCTGCAACAAGTCAATTGAAAATAAAGTAACTTAAAAAAAATCAAGTTTTGACTTGACTTGTAGAAACTCGATATGTTTCTACCTTACAAGCCACGACTTGCTTCTGAAAAACGAATCATAAATCAGACTTATGTTATATAATAACTTCTATGTTATTTTGTTTCTATCCTTCATTAATTGGTTTATTTCAATTAATTCAGAATATTGAAATAAATTAAAATAAACTGGAACTGCAGCAATTCTGCGGAAGGTGTACAAAACAATCTGAAAAGAAAAAGTAAATTGATTATTGTGAGAACTAATAATAGAATGAAGAAAGTATATTGTCGAAAATCTAGTAAGAAATGATCTTCGACGGGGCCAATATTAAGTGAATTTTCTCATGAATTTTTGGAAAAAAGACACTTTTTTTTAAGATTTTTTGTAAAAAAAAATCATTAAATATTAACAAAATATTATTAAAAAAATTCCTTTTGTGCATTATTAAATTCAAGTATATAACAAAATGTGTTTTTTTCTATTTTAATTCCTCTTGACTGCTGTAGAGAGTTTCATGCAAAAAGTCTGTTTTAGCCTATAGGACACTTTGTGGATCTCCTATAATAAATTTTCGTAGAATTCAAAATGGATTCTAATTGAAAGACTCAAGACCAGTCCTAGACCATAAGTCATTAAAATAGATGCTTCATTACATTCTGATGCTATTGTATGAAAAATTCTGAAAAAAATCAAAAAATTGCCTTTTTTTGGGGCGATTCACCCCTATATAAAAAAAGAGAGGGTAGTTTTTGAAGTTTAAGAGACTTATTGTCTAGTTTTTCTTATAAATAATCAAACAATTTTTTGATTTATTAAAATCGGTCACGTGAATTCGGAGAAAAATCTCCTACCAATTTGAAGATGGTAGTTTCGAGAAAAGCGCGTTTAGTTTTTAATCACAATCTATTCATGCGCGGACGTCGTTAAAAATAGAAATATCATTTTTTTTTTTGGTTTTTAGTGAGAGTTACTTTATAACATTTTAGGAAATAGTTTTTGAATGTAAAAGGAATCGAAATATGTAAAAAAACGGTTTTTTTGAAAATTATTTATAAGAAAGTCCCCTTAAAATACCACCACGGCCGAACCAAAGTATATCCAAAGTCTTAAGCAGTCAATAAAATATTTTTTATGGGAGGTAGGAGTGATTTTCATCCGATTTGGTTGAATTTCATACTCAGAGTGCATATTTAATATCAAAGCTCATATGCAAAATTTCTGGTCCATACGTTAATTTTTTTTTTGTGGAATTCTAAGAGATTTTACCGTTTTGATAAAGTCACTTTGTATGGGAGGTAGGCGTGGTTTTCATCCGATTTGGCTCATTTTCGAACTTGATCGTTATTTTTTAGATACAAGATTAAATATTGAAATTCGTGATGACGAAAAAAATGATGCTCCAAAATGACGGGTTTAATCATGATCACAGACACTCAGACGGACAGGCGGATATTGTTAAATCGATTTGGGTGGTGATGCTGATCAAGATTTTATATACTTTCTATACCTACCACGCGTTCTTATGGGCGTTACAAACTGAGTGACAAAATTAATATACACCTCCTACGTTTTTTTAACGTGGGGGTGTAAAAATTCTGACGTCATCAGGTCGTAAAAATAGCAGCTTATACAACAGAAATATGGTATCGTTGCATGGAATTATTACTCACTCAGGAGACTTGCTTCGGTAGCATCTATTTTACGACAGTTTTTTTTACAATTTTATTTTACGACAATTATTCCTAAGTGTTGGACAGATTTGACATAGATTTAAAGCAAAAACGACAGTATTTGGAGAAAAAAAAGTGCTATTCTACCATGACAATGCACCGGCGCATACGTCTGTAGATATCTATAAATTTGGTCACGAACTGCTACCCGAATATTCTCCATTATATACTCCAGATTAAGCCCCCTACGACTATTTCCTATTTCCAAACTTAAAAAATGGCTATGCGATAAGAGCTTTAAGTCGAATGACAAGGTCATCACGGAAACAAACGCCTATTTCAAGGGCTTTGACAAACCTATTATTTGGAAGGAATAAAACATGTAGATATTAATATCGTTAGCATAAATATATCGTTCTAAAAGGAGATGAGATATAATACGATGTTTAAAAAAAAAACTTTATTCAAAAACTCACTGAGTTTTCAAATGGCCCTCGTATAGCTAATTTTTTCACTCAAATAACAATATTTTTCCTAAGTTAGTTTTCCTAAGCGTATTATAATAATTGTTTAAAAATTTATTATATTTAAAATATGCTTAGGCAAAAAGACTTAACATCCTCTAAAAGTACTAAATACGCCGCCATTTTGTTGCTGTCCTTATCATTTCATTTATTATGTATTCCAATACTAATCTTCCAAGGCTTTTAAATGCCAAATTAAGATATGCCATTAAAATGTCGTTTCATCTCAAGTCTAAAATTTAATTAAAAATACAAATGGAATTAATTAAGAAGAAGAGCTCAAGAGTGTAGATGACGACGACGACGACGATGATGACAACGACGTTGACGACACCATGGCAACGGTTTTAATATCTTCAATGAATGGTTGGAAGGACAGATAGTTAAAAATTAATTCTAGAGAAAAGCAAAAATTTTAATTGAAATGCGCTACAACAAATACAACCAACATGAGCAGAAAAGAAGAAGAAGAATATCCGCCACTTTGGCGTCCTTTGGACAAATGCTACCCTAACGAAAGCAACAACAACAGCAACAACAGCAGCAACTACAAGAACTGTAAGCAAAGGATTCTTATTGGCGAAGGAAACAGCTGCATGGCAGTAACCTCAAGCCAAACAGCCAAGGAATAGAAAAAGAAGCTAAAGCAGCGAAACAGGAATTAAAATAAAATAGAAAAAAGACTCAAACTAAAGGTTCAGCATTTTTTAAAAATAGAAACTGGGCGGAGCACATTTAAATACTTGTTCGTCGTACTTGGTTGTATTTTATTTTGACTCAAAATATAAAGACCAAACACCAATAAGACGGCGTCGACAGGACGATGTATGCCAAGCCAAGAGCAAAGCAAGTCCGAGCAGAAAGTGAAGCAAATATTTAAGTTAAGCGCAGCATGGCAAAGTGAGGTGGCAGGCAGGCAGCCATACAGCCAGGAATGCTAGAGAAATGGTGGAAAGTCAATGTAAGCAACGCAAAAGTTGAATGTCTTTTGAGGTTTTTTCGGCACATCTAAAAGAACTGAATGGGTTGGGGTGGGACAACTGACTGGTGTACATTAGTAGCTATGCTGAGCTCTGACGGTGGAATTTAGAGTTTAAATAAATATGGCAGAGCTGCAGGATATAAATGCAAATAGCATTTAAAAGAAAAGGCAGGGAAGCTAGTGGCAGAGAAAGCAGGCCCGTTCTTGCCTACAGGCAAATTAATTTTGCTACATTTTTTTTTTGTTTTTTTATATTTTTTTCTTTTTAACTTATCTTAGTTTTATATGCATGCATCTCACACTGATACGGCTGACTGAATGGCTGGCTGGCTGACTGGGTTGCTGGCTAGAGTGTATCTTGTAGATATCGCCTGCATGTTTTGCTGCTTCAGTAGCGTCGTTTGACTTTTCGACTGTGCCAGTAGAATCGAGATTCCGTAAATTGCGACTGTACAAATATTATATGTTCACATCCTTGTGCGCTGCTTCTTACATCCTTCGCATATATTCATGGCTCTGGCCCCTGAAGGGTTGTTAGGGCAGACAGGTTGGTCGTGCTTTTGGCGTATTTGCTAGATACAATAAATGTGTTGGATATCTAAGAATGCCTTTGAAGCGATTTTAATTTGCATTCGTTTGCTTTTCGTTGATTTTTTTTTTTTGTTTTTTTTTACTAATTTCTTATTTTGTCTGTTTTTTTTTTTTGGTTAAGTCGGCAATAAATTTACTTTAAGCTTTTTGAAGTGATTTACAAAACGGTTCAAATGGTTTCTAGGGAGGGATTGAATGGTGTTGGAGTTCTTTGGAATTGGAAATGAGTAACTTGCCTTTTTTTATGCGCATTCAAGTTATTTAGGCGCATGTCTTCTTTAGGGCTCCAAAATAACTGTACTTTCGAAAGAGATGCTATAGTTCTTGGCTTTAAGAATAACCCATAATTTTAAAGGCGATACGAACTTCAAGTAACAAAACCGAATTTTAAAATATTTTTGACATATTTTCGAAAAATTTTAAATTTCTTATTCTTTAACTTTAGTGCTTAAAAATTCAAGTTATTTTAAAAGAAATCCTGACTTTATAGAGATAAAATTAATATGCAGTTTTATTACACTTGACCTATGGTTTTGGTACATGTTGTATTTTTTATCTATTAAAAGTGATGTAGTACGGTGCAATTTGAAAATCTTGAAATTCAAATCTATTTAGTTTTCATGACTCAAGACGACATCGACAAGGTCATGTTTAACTTTTAAAGGTGATCATCGTTTTGTTATGTTTTGTTAAAAAATAAAGAAATATGAGATTTTTTCGAATGATCAGAGTCATATGATCATTTATCATAGTTTCCGATAGTCATTGGTTGATAGAATAAGCACAGTAAGAGACACTGTTCAGGTAAGGTCATTATACTGAGGGCTCCAGATATCTTTTAGAAATTTAAAACCGAACTTAACACTGGAACGTTTTCTTTGCCCAAAATTCAAACAATAAATTTTTCGTTACCTTAACTTTAACCCTTATTTTCCGAACATATAACTCTAATAATATTACTCCGAAATTTTTAAGTCAAAATTTTGTTCACTTGGATGTAGGTTCAGAAAGAGGGACCTTATTCAGAATATTTATACCTAATTCAAATAAATTTTGGTTCCACCAACACTATTAGATGCAACCTAACATGTATATTAGGTTAATAGATATCTAGCAAAGATAGTGTCAACAGGTAAGGAATGTATTGTCTTCGACTTGGCATACTTCAACAAAACTACCGGAAACATTTCAGATACTGCTAGGGTGGGACTATATATGACTCAAACCTAACATAACATCGCCGAGATATTTCAGTAAAATATACATAGGTTTTTCGAAAATATTTCATCCTAGTGACATTATTATTCTCTTTCAAAACACGCACTGTCGATCAAGCAATCCAAGAAACGCTAACTGTAAAATAAATGTTAATAGAAATGGATCAAATTTAATGTATAACCTTACTTATCGCACAAATGTTTTCTGCTAAAAAAAAAACAAACACCGAAATTTTAAAAATCACATTGAATTTGATGACATTTGATTTGATCGCGATATGAATATCTTCCGCTTACAATTTGCACTCAAATTTAGTATCAGAAAATGATCGATTAATTGCATTTCAAAAATAAGTGACTTGCGCTCGTAAGTATTTAATATTTTCCGGTATAAGAGAGTAGCCATTATTTCGTAAAGTGATTTTTGTATGTAATAGAATAACGAATGAAATGGTAGGTATTAATTAAAATTAATTTTAGTTCGTTAACGGTTTGTAAAAACACATTAAAACTATTTAGTTAGAAATGATCTTCGACTGGGTAGGAGTTAAAATACCCCCACGTTCGAACCAAAGTATATTCAAAGTCTTAAGCAATCAATAAAATGTTTATCTGTAAAAAGTTTTCGTTATAGTTTTAACAGAAAATATTCGCTTTTGTTTTTTTATAAAATCACTTTGTATGGGAGGTGGGTGTAGTTTTCATTCGATTTGGTTGAATTTCATACACAGAGTGCAAGTTGTATATCAAAGTTCATATGCAAAATTTCAAGTCCATATATTATTTTTTGTGGAATTTAAAGAGATTTTACCATTTTGATAAAGTCACTTTGTATGCGAGGCAGGCGTGGTTTTCATCCGATTTGGCTAATTTTCGAACTTGACCTTTATTTTTTAGATAAAAGCTTAACAACCCTATTCTGACAGCTTAACAAACCTCACCACATTAACAAAATAGTTAATATTAACAAATTGTTAAGGTTTCGTATTCTGGTGATAATTTAAAAGCTCCTTTCTTTACTATTTTGTTAATGTCAGAAAACTTCTTAACAACGAAAGATAGTTCAGTGTTAAACCAAATGCTGTGCAAGGAAAATAAAACATAAAAAATGGATGAATTCTTACTTCTTTTAAGCATTTATACTGAAGAAGATGAAAGAAAAAATGAATCTTAAGGACTGCAAAACACTCAAACATTGTTTGGCTATTGAACAAACTAATTTTGAAACTTAAAACAATTGTAAACAATCCGTAAATTATTTGTAACGTTTTCCATCTTGAAGAAAAATAAATAAGCAATCAAAATAAGCAAGAAATCAGCAATAAAAAAACAGCTGACGCTTTATATCTAAGGCATTTACATTTTCACCATGGGTGGTGAACTTAAACAGCTTTTGAGAGCTTTCAAATTGTTAATGATTTGCCAGAATACGAAAATTTACTTTACATAACAAGAATATTAACAAGAGCTTCTTTACAATTCCTTGTTATATTAACAAGCAGAATAGAGCTGTAAATATCGAATTTTGTGATGATAGCTTGAAAATTACGGCTGTAATCGTGATCACAGACGGACAGACGGACAGACAAACGGACATGGCTAAATCGACTCGGGTGATGCTGATCAAGAATATATGCATTTTTCTATACCTACCACGCCTCCTTATGGGCGTTACAAACGGAGTGACAAAATTAATATACCCCCATTACGTTACACAGGGTAGTCACCTTGGAAGGCTTCTTCTTGGAGTTCAATCCTTGGAAAATCGCCGTAAATACTTTGCAGGCAAGAGATTTGGTTCCAATGACGATGTGATGGCTGAAACTGAAGCGTATTTTGAGGCGAAGCACAAATTGTTCTACAAAACCGGTATTGAAAAGTTAGAAAAGATAGAAAAGAAGTTAGAAAAGATTGCTCTTGAAGGAACCTATGTTGATGAATAAACAAGAATATTTGCAATATTTGTGGCATCCGTGGCGTAGTTGGTTAAAGTGCGTGGCGCTATGTCAACGAACCTGGAGACCCAGGTTCGAACCCCAGCAGCGACAGAAAATTATTTGAATTAAAATAATTTTTCTGTACGGCCGCCACACAGTGTTTGAAAATTCAAATTTACGAGCTACTTTGCGTGAAAAAAAAATTTCACAGAATAACGGTAAAGTGTGATGCCAATATTCTCAGATATTCAATTAACAAATTCAAAGCTTGCAGCTTCAATACTTACTAGATTTGCGTGTCAGTGCCTATTCAAAGTGCAGTGATCATACACAGGCGCATGCGAGCTTTGCGCTGCGGAAAAAAGTATTATTTTTATTATAATAGTAGTAATAGCGTTTGAAACGCTGAAATTTTTTCTTCTTCATGACAACTGATCTTTCAAGTAATTAAATAATTATTGTTTTTCTTATAGGTGCAGATGGTTATTTTTAAAAACTTAATTTACTGTTAAGTATAAAAAAACATTTTTTAGTAATATTAGTAAGAATTTGTTGGAGTAGAAGTAACATGAACCGTCTTGAAATATAAAATTTTGTTTTTTGTATTCTTGTATACATATATATTTAACTAAGAACTGGTATTAATTTTTTGTGGCGTAAAGTTGTGCATAAGTGTACAGAGGTACAGAACTCTTTCAATAGCCTACCGCTAGAAGAGTCAGGGTATATTTTCTTTGCGAAAATAATATTCTATAATTAATAATAATTCAATATAATATTAATTTTTGAATAATATAGATGAGGTTTTAAGATTGCCCTGTAACATTGACACCTTTTCGTGCGGATTATCCACACTGCATGCACATATCCGATTTTTTGTGCATACTTCATATCTCGTGCAGATTAAGCTCGAAGAAGTGGCGAATGCAAAAATGTGACAAAGAGGCAATGGAACATAAGAAAACTTTCGAAATAAATCAATTTCGACAACGAACCAGTCTTCTAGTTGATATGGTGAAACAAAGCTGCGGACTGCAAACGACGTTAATACTGAGATTTTTTTAAGGATGTGAAGTTCGTATCAGAGGGCACGGGAGTGGACGAGAATTTGATCAATAGATTCTCGGTGATTTTTCAAGCGCTTTCGTGTTGGTTAAAGATAAAATGTCATCTTTTAAGATTTATGCTCTGAGTACGGTAAGACATTTGGTTTCCTTGTACCCATGGTACAAGATGCCCACCAGTATTCACAAAATATTACTGCATGGTCCGGACGTTATGGAGTCTCTATTGCCTTCCATAGGACAGCAGTGCGAAGAGGCTTTAGAATCCAGGTATAAAGAATAAAAATTCTATCGAGAGCATAAAACAAGAAAAATTGGTCCGAATCAAAATCTGAGCTTTTTATATCTAGCATTAGGCCTCTACCTACAAAAAAAAACATCGTTCTTGACACATGAGGTACTTACTTTGTTAGAAGAACCAGAAACATCAATTAGCAAATGTAGTGACATTGAATAATTATCATTCAAAGATTGTTTACTTGTGCCATTATGTTAAATTAACTACCATTTACTTTAATTTTTTATAAGTTTTTAATAAAACATTCAATGTTTTGATTCTTTTAAAAAATTTTGTATAATTGCAATATTATATTAAATTTGTATACTTTGTTGGTGTTCTTCGTGATTTTTATTCTGTGCTTATTTTTGATTCCTTAAATGCAATTTGTAGTGCTATCTGGCCATACTAAGTATACATGGTGCCCTCACTGCTGAAAATGCTTAAACACTATTTTTGTCGATATATTTTATATTCATTACCCTTGCGGTGATATTGCAAGGCGTATAGCATTTTATGTAAAGCCACACCCCTTTTCAAATTCACGCCCACTTTTTGCAACCTGTTTACAAAAACCACGCAAACTTTCAATACCCTAGTATCAATATTTGCCAAGTTAAATTGTATATATTGCGGTGCCACGCCCTTTTATTCAATATCACCTACTTTTTTAAATGTACTTTAAACAGTCCTTGTCTACCAGCTTACTAAATTTTAAGACCCTATCTCCAATATTACAGTAGTTATAGCAATTACAATTGAAGTAGCTCGTAAATAAGCATTTTCGAACACTGTGCGCCACCTCTCTGCAGACAATGGCAAACTTCAGAGAGTATTCAAAATGCCATGTAAAGCTTCTTGAGAACAAGCTCCGTTTATCGCCGTACGGAGTCGGCGTTAAGCATGTAGGTCCGGTTCTCGGTCAATTGTGTACAAACTTAATAACACGCACAACACAATTGATCATAAGAAGCTAGGTCAAAGTCCTTTCAAGGGCTGAAATGGTCAGTTATTTATTTTTATTTGCAAAAAAAGTTTTTTTATTACTTAGTCTTGGGACTTATTGGACCATGTGTTAGCTGATTGATCCATTAGAAAGTTTAAACATTGATTTTTTTAAGAATTTTTAGAAAAAAATGATCGATCGCGTGTTTCTCGAAACAAGTTTTTTCGAATCGGCTTCTAGTTATACTTGATTGATATCGATGAATCTTGATTAATTATGATCTTTATAGACTTTTTGACACTCAACCTATAAAAACCCAAAAACTTTTATATTTTTTTTGTATGGCTTAAAATTTCAGCGAAAGAATTGGTTTTTTGATTTTTTTTTACGCATGTCATTTTTTTTATTTGCGTAGGTTGAGTGCTCAACTACAACCCTTTACTGAAGAATCCACTTTGATTTTTTACTTTCAGACGCTTTGAAAATGCTGGAGACGAGAAGCCAATAATAACAACTTTTTAAACACGCCAACTTCAACGCCCTCTAGAAAAGGAACAACAAATATAGAAATAAAAAAAAATGTTTTTATAACTTCAACTAAAACTATTCATTAAGTAAAAAATTGGAATCAAATAAATTAATAATATTATGTTAAAAGAAAATTAATACAAAAGATGATTTTTTTATGTGTTGCTACACACTGTAATAGTACATTAAGCAACTTATCATACATTTCCTTAAGTTTTTTTTTAATACAATTATATTTTTCATAATTCACTGCGGGTCTTGATTTAATTTCAAAAACCTTTTAGCTCTAAGTTGAAATAAAATTAATTAGATTTTCCATCTCTTCACCACATCCTGTATGTAGTTGGCAAACAGAACTTCGTTTTTACATTTGCTTCTTGCTGGCTGCCATTTGCTTTTATTATCATAATGGAAAATTCAAAAAAGTGTGCTATAATTTCTCCAAGGATTTCAGCACGAACAAAGGTTGCCTTGCCCCCTTTTTCTCATAATTCTGAGCAACTGACTCGTCACACCCATACCAACAATGTTGAGTTCGTTTTCGTTTATTTTAGCTATTTTTTATTTAGCCATCCTCTAAGGATATTAAAAATCTAAAAGGATTCTCTACTAACTATAAAATATAAACGACAAAGTACAGTTACGTCGTCAACATTACCATCTTCTGTGCAACGTAAGCATAAGTTATGCTCTTTTTTCCCTTTTAGCCACAGTTTGTTTGTACCTCCTACACATTGAGCAGTTTTGCTGCCTTATTTTTGGATCGTTGCAAATTTTATACTTGGTCTATTTTTTTGCACCCTCTTCTTACATTTGAAATAAATGTGCTTTGGGTTGAAAATATTTTTTCCATTAATCCTGTTTTTTTACTTTTCTTCTGAGACTAAGGCTCTAGTTTATAGCGTTAGCAAGACTTCGTGGTTGTTGTTGCAGTTGTTGTCGTTGTTGATGTTATTTATGCCAGGATTTTGGATAGTGTAACAGCGTTGCCAGAAAGGGAGAAAAATAAATACGTATACGAGTTGGGAAAACAAGATGAATGCCTTTCAGTGATTAAAATTGCATAGCTAAAAAGGTGGAAGGAAGAATTGTGGTGAGTGAATGGTTAGAGGAATTGAGGATTTGACTGGGATATATTGTGTTGTGAAGAACGTTTTTAACACAATTGGGTAGGGTGAATGCCAGACGTCATCTATATATTAATAAGCAAACAAAAAAGTTTGTGTTCCGTTTTTTCATGTGTTACCTTCAACACATTCACATAATACTTATATCGATGGATAGGTATTTTTGAGTAGATTTGCACAATATAATTTTTGTTCGAATATGTTGTCATTAAGATAAGTAAAACTGAGCAAATATAAAACGCTTTTATTACTAATGGGACAATCAGAAACTACAAAGCGACAACTCTCTGTTGAACATCACTGCTGTAGCTTACAAAAGCAAGAGTAGAATGCGGAAAAAAATTTAAAATCAACTTGGTATTATATTGGTTTCCAATAAAAATTGGTATTATTAAAAGCATATTAAGGAATCGACCACTCGCGTGCCTTTGTAAGCTTACGATTCGGAAGGGTGCACAGTAATTGAACGAGCTTGCGGACGTGTTTGCTGCTAAAAATTTTATAACTTTCGTTCACAGGCGAGTACATTTTGGTGAGATTTCGAGAAATGACATCTCATTCCATGAGAGCGACTCTTGGTAGGTCCATGTACCTGATAGCGCAGATGAGATTCTTGAATAAAATAATGAAAATTGGGCAGGGCTTAGCAAAATGTAGCTCTGAGCGGACTCATTGCAACTTTTATGATTTCTGTAGACTTCTTGAAGTGGAACCACTTGAATAATAAATGGAATTAGTTGGGCTATTGCAGCTTTTATGGCTAATTTTAATTTATTTTTTTATTCTTACACTAAGGGAAAAAAATATTAAATTTATCCAAAAACTTTTTTAATTTATCCAAAAAGCGAGTCATTTTTGCACCAATAACGCATTTACTTAAACCGACTACGTAAATATTTAAAATTTATTTAAATACTTTTTATTAAATAAAATATTAAAATATTTAAAATAAAATTAATAAAAAATATATTAAAATTATGCACGAATATATTTAAATATCTTTCAAATATTTACTATTTGAAAATAAAACTATCGCATTTAAAGAAAATTTATATAAAAATATTGATTTTAAAAAACAACATATTTAAGTTGAAGAGGAGGAAGAAACGAGGAAGAAAAGAGGAAGAAAAGAAGAGGAAAAGAGGAAGAAAAGAGGAAGAAAAGAGGAAGAAAAAGTAAGAGAAAGTATGAAGCAAATATGCAGGTAAGTGACAACCGTTGCAAGATATTTTTGAGAAAATATCGAGTTGTCACTCCACCCTACATAAATTCATCATCGCACACATCACCCATCGCAATCACAAATCATATTGACCAAACGTGCATTATATATTATTCTTGTAACACAAACTAAACGAGAACTATAAGAACCTGCAACGGCAAGAAATAACTGCAGGAACAGAGTGCGACGCTGCTGCTGCTTGGCCGCTGTATGGAATGTGTGTGTAGGTGTGTGGTATAAATAAAATTCAAATACGGGGAAAAAACGAGTTGTAAGGAAAACATTTGATTTATCCACGTAAATATTTAAATAAAATTTATACTGAGGCGTGGATAATGCTAATATGCGTTATTTCCCTTAGTGTAGGTATATAGTTCAAAATCTATGGAACTAAATGCGTTATAGGAACTTTGTAGTTATTAATGAACTCTTTGGATGAAAAAAAGGTACGTGTCAGCTCTGACTAGAGTTTACTCATAAAAAGCAATTGTCTGCAAAATATATACAATAGGCGAAGGAGGTAAATGAATACTAAAAGCATGTATATACGAAACATGCTTTATAAAGTGAAAACTGAAAGTAACAATGCATGTATTGTTTTTTTTATGGTTAAATTTGTTGGTACATAGGTTGTAAACAAATTTGGGGCAGGTTTTCAGTAAAAATTTGGTAAAATAAAATGTTATAAATGGCAACGCTGGTCTGCATTGCGAAAATCTTAGTTGCGCTCAGTACCGACCAAAACCAATGTTGCTTGCTCAGTGATTTCAAATAAAGGGCATTTTATAACTACTCGTTAATATTCGGCATATAATGTAGAGACCGATTTGAGTGTGCATTTTGTACTTAAAGCCCAAAAGTTTTAGTTATCTTTTCTCTTTTAAAATTTTGAACAAAAAAGTATTTTTTAGGCTTTTATTTTTTTAAGATAAAAATAAAAAGCAAAATTTGCCCCATATTTTTTGAGCACAAAAAACCGGTAATTTTTGATTTTTAGTTTTTAAAGCAGAAATAAAAATGAAAGTTTAGTACCGTTGAGATAGATTTAATGTTCTGATATTGTTTTGCGGAGCTCCTTACAAATATGCCATAAAAAAATTCTTCTGAAAAACAGTTTATAAATGCACCTGACGACCCTGACTTGGTTGGTAAACAAATAACATCGTTTTTTTGTAGCTACATCAAATAAAAATAATCCCTTTTTAAGAAACCATCATCTTAATATGCAGATTATGCAACACGATGGAAGATACAACAAAAAAATAAAATAAAACATTTACCTCAAGATGTTATACTATTATAATAGTATATTATATTATATTCTAGTATTATTATAATCTATTTAATATTTTTGTTTGTTTGTATGTATGTATGTATGTTTAGAATAGACTCCAAAACTACTTAACAGATTTTAATAAAACCTATATCAAATGATGCCTTCAATTACTGCGCTGAACATAGGATATATTAATTGTGCCACGCCCCCTTTTACCGCCCAAAAATCAATAAAAATGCTATATTTAGAACGGTTTCTGCCGTATAACACTAAAATTTTGTAGTTTTGTTTGTATGCTGACTGTCGGAAACTGTACGAAAAATGGGTTGCCACACCTTCTTTTACCGCCCACAAATCAATAAAAAAGCTCTATTCCAAACGGTTTTGGTAGTATTTGACTAAAATTTTGTAATTTAGTTGCTATGTTAACTGTAGAAAATTTTACCAAAAATGGCTTACCATGCACCCTTTTACAGCCACAGATCAATAAAAATTGTATATTTCAAACGGTTTCGGTCGTATTGCACTTAAATATACTTGCACTTACTGTCAGCAAATGTATTAAAAATGAGTGTAATCTCACTACAGCTACGCCTACTATTCATAAATAATTATTATTCCTGAGATGTAAATGCTTTCATAATAAAATATGCTATGTAGGTGTAAGATTAAATGATAAAATTCATTATGAA
Source organism: Pherbina coryleti (assembly GCA_943735915.1). Classification (NCBI taxonomy): domain Eukaryota; kingdom Metazoa; phylum Arthropoda; class Insecta; order Diptera; family Sciomyzidae; genus Pherbina; species Pherbina coryleti. The sequence goes on from OX030949.1 coordinate 135,554,416, forward strand.
GGTGCAATGTATCAAAACAAACTATTGAGAGAAATGTTGGTGCGGCTGGACCTAATCCACGCCCACTAGGATCAATTTCTATAACTTTTCTTCCCCTTTTACCGCCCAAAAATAAATAAAAATAAATAACTGGCCATTTCAGCCCTTGAAAGGACTTTGACCTAGCCTCTTATGATCAATTGTGTTGTGCGTGTTGTTAAGTTTGTACACAATTGACCGAGAACCGGACCTACAGGTTTAAAGCCGACTCCGAACGGCGATGAACGGAATGTTATTGTTCTCAAGAAGCTTTACATGGCATTTTGATTACTCTCTGAGGTTTGCCATTGTCTGCAGAGAGGTGGCGGCCGTACAGAAAAATCATTTTAATTGAAATAATTTTCTGTCGCTGCTGGGGTTCGAACCCGGGTCTCCAGGTTCGTTGACATAGAGGCCACGCACTTTAATCAACTACGCCACGGACGCCACCGCCCATAAATCAATAAAAATGCTATATGTCAGACGGTTTCGGTCGTATTGGATTAAAATTTGGTGGTTTAGTTCGTATCTTTACTGTCAGAAAATGTACTAAAAGTTGGCGTGGTTGCACTATAGGTACTTCCACTTTTCTGAAATCATTATAATTCCCGAGTTGTACAGGTTTTGATGGTCAAACTTAGTATGTGGGTGCCATGAGTCCAAGTGGCGAAAAAATTTCAATTTTCTTTTGCTTTCTACCGAATTATTATTAATTTTTACATAATTTTAGGCATAAATAAAATTTTCGTAATTTTAAGCCTTTTTCTAGCTACGCCGCCATCTATAAATTAAGAAATAGATACATCAAATATTCAGTTTGGTCAAAACAACGTTAGCCTGGTTAGCTTTTTTTCATAAAACACTGATGAAACATAGAAAAAAAGAATTTAATTGACTTTTTACTCAGATAACAAATATATGGTAAACTTAGTACGTTAAACAGAGTTTCCAAGACAGAGTTAATAAGCTTGAATAAATTATTTTTTTAAGCAAAACTTATATAAATTTAACCCACTTTAAAAAACGAAAACAGAATCTATTTATCCTAGAAGAAACTTATTTTTTAAAATTAGTGTTTTTCTTTGATGCTAATTTAATTCAACTCAAATTAAGGGGGATTATATACCCAGAGGCTTAAAAAAGGTCATGTTTGTGAATTTTTTAAGGAAATCTAAGGGATATTCAAATGAGGGTTATAAATGAGGGTTATATTAGTTTTTAGTTTTTTTTTTATTAAAAAAAAAAATTAATATAATGGTAGATACAGCATTTTATATAGAGCGCTGTGAAAAAAAGATAAAAAGCGGTGACCAAGACTGTTCCTCCCAAATTTATATGAAACAAAAAAACGAAAAATATTATTAAACTACACAGAACCAAAAACGTACTTAATAACAAAGAAAAAACTCTTTGTCCCAATGTATTATACATTAAAATTGGTCCAAAGTACGAGTTCCTTGATGCAATGAATCTTTGTTCTTACGTTATTTCTTTGATATGTTATGAAGAAAAATGATTAATTAATGACACATACAACTGTTACAATAAGTTAGTCTCTCCTTAGAAATTTTAAAACAATATCAAGATATATTTTAAGAAATCATTTTCTTATTGAGATAAAATTCTCTAATGGGTTTTTAGATATTACAACACAAGATTTGGAACAAAATTTTAATGAACACGAACAATGAACTGTTCCTTAAAATTAAGAACAGCGATTCATTGAACCAAAGAATTCGTTCTTTGGGGCAATGAATAGTTCTTAAAAATCAATGAATTTCGCTTTATGAACGAGATTCTTTGATTTTAAGAACAATATTTGGTTCAGTGTAGATCTTAAAACTCGTACTTGTTAGAGCCGATTTTAAAAATATTGACTTTTCACAAAATGGTGGACTGCCGAACATAAAGTAACGATTTTCGACAAAAATTCGTCATTATTTTGCCTATAACTAATGAACGAAGCTACGAAAAAAAAATTGTATGACAAGTACGAGAAAAAGTACTTTTACAAGTAAGAAAAGAATTGAAAAAGTTCCGGGTATATATTCCCCCTTAAGCCAATCTGAACAAGGTCGGGATACTCTGCTAGTAATATAATATTCGTATTCTCATAATTATGAGAAGAATAGTTTATAATATACATATTAAAAATAAACAAAAACAAAAAGCTAATGCTTCCGTACATTATTTTATATTCCAGACCTCAGATTCATTCTAAAGAACAATAAGAAAAACTGTAAAAACTAAGGATTTAGAAAAGTCATCTTAAAAGTTAGTTCATGGCCGCCATTTTGAATTTACAATTTTTTAACTTCAGATTCGTGATGAGCGACTCGAAAAACCTACAAATCTTAATTTTATGCAGATTAGACAATTCCTTGATTGATTAGGCCGTCTTTTTTTTTATTTGGAACCCATGTGTGGCGTTGTGAGGTAATTGTTGACAATAAGATTTAATCTTTTGAATGCCATATTGACAAAGAAAATAACAACAAATAAATATCATAAATTACAACAATTAGATTAAAAAGTTAAAAACAAAATTATTTAAAAATAAAAAAAAAAGATACAGTAGTTTCAACTATGTCGTAACACAAGACGTAGAATTATTCAATTCGCTTTTGATGACATCTTTTTTAAAAATATTTATTCCATACACCTGAGGATATGACCTTTAAGAGAGTGCCGGAGAGGGTTAATATGTATCACCAACCCCCATTACTTTTGCAAAAGGAACATTTTTGCCTTTGACACCTATTCCCTCCGACCACTCCTTAGGGGCGCTCCCATACAAATTTTATGCTTTTGTCGATAAAACCGGAAACTGTCCATAAATAGGTAGAAAACTTAAACAAGCAAACAAAATTTGTTCAATGCTATCAAGTTCAACAACCCATGTGTCAAAATTTCACTGTCGATAATATGCCCGGATATTTAATTGGCTGCGTTTGACATTTCAATAACAGATTCTGTTAAAAAAGCATGCCCCTCAAAATTACTCAGTATTACTGGGCTACGCGAGTCTATTTAAAACAACATTCCCCCAAAAGTATGCTTTTTTTTAATTATAAGATTTATGTCTTCACGCTAGATTTCGCTGTCTTCGCCGTCGAAAAAACCGGAAGCCGTCGATAATAGGTAGCAAGTTTAAGCAAACAAAAACATCAAATGTTGGCTTTATATTTCATGTAATTGTGTATAATTTATATAAGTTATAGAGTTCTAACATGAATTTTTGTCGCATTGAGGATCAAGCAGACCAACAAGTGCTAACATTAACATTGTACGATTAGTACTTTAGGCCCACCAAAGGCTCAAAAAGTAAGGTAAATACCGACACCTGATCACTATCAACCACCCTACTTACCTCCGAGAACGACGTATTCTACGTCAAAATCAAGTTAATATTAATATTAATTACAAAATTATGATAAATAATAATAAAAATTATGTAATTAAAGGAATCAGAGAGAATCAAAGAAAAGCGAAGAAAGTAGGTAGAAATATTTAGGAGAAGTGCTCAAAAACTAAATGCTTAAAGGTTTTATTGGAAACAAATTAAATTCTAATGTGTAATAAATTACAAGAACTAATTGCGCTCACGAAGAACAATTAAGCTTATGAAATTATATCGAGGTATTAAAATATTGAAGTTTCTGCTTGATCTGCAAAAAGAGAGTTTTTCAAACAAGTAACTAGGGAGTATGAATAATTTTATGCAAAAAAATGTAATTTCTTGCGTATAGATGATCTAGAAGACCTCGCCCAAGTAATTGTTTTGAGAAGATAGATATATGGTCAAAAGTTCTGAGGCCAAAAACGTAGCGGGCTGCATTGTTAAATGCAACCAAAAGTTTATCCGCCGACCGTGAGTCAAGCTTAGAGTACTTCCGAATAGGTGATTATAGGCAGCAGGAGCTGCACGACTAGTGTGCGTCTTATTTCGACGGGAACAAAAGTTCCAGTTATCCGAAGGCTGCGTAGCCCATAATACAACTTACTAACGCATGAATTGATATGATCCTCACATGACAGAGAGGAGTTTAAAATATAACCCAGGTTGGTTACCTTCTTAATAAATTAAAGCTCAATTTAGAAGAACTGGAGGCAAGTCTAATATATTTTTTATGTTTTTGGCTAAAGGTAAGACAAATGATTTCAAAGGGCTTAATTTTAGCATATTTACCTTCGCTCACTCAGCTATTTTCTTTAAATCCTCATTAACCCTAACACAAAGATCATCTACTAACCCGATTGGCCTAGATAAATATAGCTGAAGGTCATCCGGATACGCATGCATTTTTACATGTTTACACTTGCTGAAAATGTCGTTAGTAAACAATGTAAATAACAGCGGTCCCAGTACTGAGCCTTGGGTTATGTTATATCTAGGTTACTGCTCATATTTGGGTAATGAATATAAAGACTGAATTTTTCTTTTTATTGTTTTTCGGAATATTCTGCTTTATTATTAATACATTTTTGCATGTGTGCTGGCTGTGGCATGATACAATTATACAGGTAGGTTTGACAACAGGCTATTTTCTCACGAGATCGTTCATGGTTGACAATCCATGTTTTTTCGGCTGTTTTTTTTTTTTTTTTTTTTTTTTTTTGTTTGCTTTGTTTTGTTAAATTTTTGACAATTCATGTTCGATTGAAAACTGTCACACCTACCTGACGAATTATACCATGGGCTGTGGTAGCTCAAAAATGCGAGCATGACCTATGGTGGTCAGAGTGGAATTGCGCTTGTTTACAACCAGGTGGCAATTCCCATAAATTTTCAGAGATTTTAGATGAGTCTCGATTTCTAATAATAAATGTGGATGATGATACCACTAGCCATCCTTAAATTGGTACTATTGCCTTTCAATACTGGTTACTTTTCATGCGGTATATTTCTTAAATTAAATATAGGTACAACAAAGTGTGGTGCGTATCCGTTATTGGAACTACTATAATAGGGCGTTGGTTGCGTCTGGATTCAAGAAAGTGGCACTGAGGAGATGTTCGGAATGACGTTGGTAATATATTAGCATGGTATTAACGTCTTAAAGAAATATATGTTGGGCATCAATTCCTTGAATTCAGTACTGGATTTAGGCCTAGGCCCCGGGCCTCAATTATTTTCCATACGAATTTGGATGATTTTTCAAATGATAAAACACCCACAAAAAATTGGGCGATTTTGCATTTTTGTTGGGTAAAATTTCGTTTTTTTGCTTTTGGGCGAAATTTCACTTTTCGCTATGGGTGATTTTTCGTTTTTTTTTTGGTGATCTTTCGTTTTCAATATTTGATAAGAAACGTCAATCAGTTCTTAAAGATAACGGTATTTAAAGTAAAAGCAGCGGTTCTTCTTTTGTTTTTCTTGTTTTCTTTCTTGTTTTTTGCATCATTTGCTTGAGTTATCTTGGTCAAGTCAAAGGAAATATTTAGTACAGCGCCCGCGCATCGGTACGCGGCGGATTACTCGTAGTGCGTAATAAATTTAGCAAGGTTCCATACTTATGGAAAGTCGATGAAGGATTGCGAGATTTTATAGCAGTAAATGGAACATCACAAAATGACGATGTAAATGTAACTAAATCCAGAAATGTTTATAACGATAAAACAAGATATTTTTCAAAACATTTCTTAAAACGCACTTTAGAAAATGGAGAAATTCATCCCAGAGATGAATCAATATTTTATACTCCATGTGTAGGAAAAAAATCAACGAAATTCGCGTTTATTTGCTCCAGTTGCTCCAAACGTTATTTTATGTCAAACCTAAAAACGGAATCAGATTCAGCGACCAATTTTACATGCGCAAATAATTTTTTTTTGTCATTTTCGTGTTCAACCTTAATGTCAGTATGAAAATCAAATTCACATGAACTCAGAGAAAAACACGTTTGTAGCTTATTCAGTTTATGAATAGTGTGGACTTTTTTGGGCGTTTTACTTTTTTTATGCAAACACCTTATATGAGAGGGGAAGCACGGAAAATCATCAGCAAAGAATTATTTCACTGTATCTACTGTTCAGTCACTTTAGAAATTTTAATACTTACATCAATATTGATATTAATGAATTAGAAAAACAAACAACAAATTTATTATCCAAGTATCCGAATGATTTAGAAGACATACTCGGTAAGGAATTCGTTAATTTAAAAAGTTTTCTTCTAATATTATAGCAATAAGAGGAACAGGATATTAGTTCTGCATCAGAAATAAATAATATTTTGCATTTCTGTGATCTTTGCGATATATCTATATATATATATATATATATATATATCGAAATGTAGAAATATTATTGAGGATTTATTTAAGTATTGCTTTTACAAACTGTTCAGGAGAACGCTAATTTTCAAAATTAAAATGAATTGAAAACTATTTACGGGGAACTATGAATGAGTAGCTATTAAATGTACCGACCTTATTACACTAAGGGGGAAAAAATTAAATTTATCCAAAAACTTTTTTAATTTATCCAAAAGCGAGTAATTTTTGCACTAATAACGCATTTACTTAAATCGACTACAAAAATATTTAAAATTTATTTAAATACTGTTTTAATTAAATAAAATATTAACATAATTAAAATAAAATTAATAAAACATATTAAAAGTATGCACGAATTTATTTAAATATCTTTCAAATATTTACTATTTGAAAATAAAACTATCGCATTTAAAGAAAATTTATATAAAAGTATTGAATTGAAAAAACAATATATTTAAGTTGAAGAGGAAGAAACGAGGAAGAAAAGAGGAAGAAAAAAAGAAGAAAAAGTAAAAGAAAGTATGAAGCAAATATGCAGGTAAGTGACAACCGTTGCAAGATATTTTTGAGAAAATATCGAGTTGTCACTCCACCCCACATTGGGCCAGGAATTTCAATAAGTAGTCAAAAGTCAAATATTTTCTGTATACAAATGATTCTTACGATTGATAACGGGACACATTAAGGTACCCTGAGACGAAATATTATTAATATAAAATTAAAAATTACAATTTGGGAGGAATTTTAAGTAAAAAATTGCAATTTTGTTCTTATTTACATCTAAAATTTGAAATCACCAACAGTATAACTATTTCTCAAACTTCTTAAAAAATTTTTAGAACTTTTTTAAACGCATTGAATAAAATATTGACAAAATATATATAAATACTAGCATACCCGTTCCCAACGTTGCTTGGGAGTATAAATATGATATATGTAAAAACATGTTTTCATATCTCTACCATATATTGGTCTTATGATAACACTGCAGCAGAAATTAAGTGAGTGCAACTATCCATTCAAGAGACCAGCGCGGTGAGTTGTAGAATCTCACCTCTCTCTCAACAAAGAGCGTAAGCTATTGTTTGCTGTTATTTTGTGCTGCTTATACAATGGCAGCATGGATTGAAATGCATGAATTCTTAAATAATTAAATAAAAAGTTTTACCAGAAACGTAGTACCCGGTACCAGGGTCACTTATTATAGCAATTGAATAGTGAAAGAATTATTAAAATCGGTTCAGCGGTTACCCCGTGATTGAACGATAAAAATCCGAGAGAACCCTTTTATATAATAGTATAGAGTATAGATATAGATATATTTTCTCTTGTTTTTAATCCCTTTTTCCACATACTAAATACAAAACAATGATATATTTAAAAATAAATGCGGCGCCTAAAGAAGATTCCCTGAGATTCCGCTCTTAATTGAAATAATTTACATGCTATAACTTTCTTTAAAATATTTACTTGAAGAGGGATGTGCACTCTTTTGCACGTTTTTATTGACTTTTGAGAAATTTATAAAAAACTAACGTCGCACAGTGCAATGAGTTCTATAGGATGGGGGACGAAAATAGAAGGAATTATCGTAGGTACATACATGAAATTAAGCATGTGTCATTATTTCATAAATATATAACGCCACACAAATTGTTATCAATATCGGTCACGCCCTTCGCCCACCTCCCATACAAAACTATGATTAAAAGAGCAAAATCTTTAGTTGTAGAAGGTATAGAGAACAAAATCAACTTGAATTTCATTAAATAGAATAAACACTTTGGGAATCTGTTTAGAAAGAGTTGTTTTAAAACATACTCAAAAATAAAGAAAACCAAAACTGCCTTTTTTCTTTAATTGCGTTTGAAACTTATGAAAAATTTGTTAGTTTCCCATATAAATTTGCTCATTTTCGCCAAAACATGCTATAGGGAAAGCGTCATAAAATCCGTAATTTTGATTTTACGTGATAGATCTTTCGGAAATGTGCTAAGAAAGAGTTGTTATAAAACATAATGAAAAAAAAAACCAAAAATAAGAAAATATTTTACTTGACCACGTGCAGAAATCATTTTGAATAAAATTAGCTGCAAAAACATAAATATTTTTTTGTTCTTACTGAAAGTTATAAAAAACGTATTTCATAGTCTACATTTTTTTTGCGTGCAATCAAAAAAAACTAAGCTACACAACCATTCTGGGCGATTCAGTGCGTTTAGTACATTGTAGCTTTTTACAGCTCATACTACGTACTACAAGCTACACCATTCTGGTTTCCCAGTCACGATATCGTGTTGTGTTGATCGAAATAGCTAAATTTTCAAAAAAAGAAATTCTAAATGAAATTAATTCTCATAACGGCGATATAACGGTAAAAGCAACGCCTTGATCCGTCTCGTATCCCGCCTTTTTTTAATACCACAGAATAAATAATAACCAAACTACAGTTTTTATTAAATAGTTCCTCGCTCCATTGTTGGATCCCACTAACTTTTTTCTAAAATTCTCGGAAACGATTGTACCCACCCGTATACCCAATTTCAATACCCTAGTCCCAACACTAAGTGAGATACGGCATTTTACTTATAGTGACACTTCCCTTTGTTAAATCCAGTCCGATTTTTCATCATGCTCGGAAAAGATCCCACAAAGCACTGTGCCGAATTTTAGTAACCTAGTCCCGCTATTAGATGAGATACGGTATTTTATTGATATTGCCACGCCCAATTCTTGAGTCCCGCCCACTTTTTATAACATGCTCGGAAAAGATCCTACCCACCCCTCTACCCAATTTCAATAGCCTAGTCTCAACACTAACTGAGATACGGCATTTTATTAATAGTGACACCAGTCGAATTTTTTATCATGCTCGGGAAAAGATCCCACAAAACACTGTACCGAATTTGAATAACCTAGTCCCACTATTAGACGAGATACAGTATTTTATTGATATTGCCACTCCCCATTGTTGAGTCCCGCCCACTTCTTTTCCCGTGCTTGAAGAAAGTCCTGTGTTAAGTATTCTGTACTAATTTTTATTTAATTCTGTCTATGCATCACCAAGATATGAGTTTTGGCCACTTTTCCAAATTTCTGGCCCAATGTGCACCCTACATAAATTCACCATCGCATACATCACCCATCGCACTCACAAATCATATTGACCAAACATGCATGCTATATTACCCTTGCAACACAAACTAAACGAGAACTATAAGAAACCTGCAACTGCAAGAAATAACTGCTGGAACAGAGTGCGATGCTGTTGCTGCTTGTCGGCTATTTCAGCTGTATGGAATGTGTGTGTAGGGTGTGGTATAAATAAAATTCAAATACGGGAAAAAAACGAGTTGTAAGGAAAACATTTTATTTATCCACGTAAATATTTAAATAAAATTCATACTGAGGCGTGGATAATGCTAATATGCGTTATTTCCCTTAGTGTATGAATTGAAGCAGATTTAGCACAAGAACTAAGTTATGAGGACGTTATAAATGATTTCGAACGAGCAAAAGTGAAAAAAATCCATTTGTTGCAAACAAATATTGAACTCAATATTTTTATTTTGGACAAACCAGTTTGTAATTGTAAGTTTAAAATTAAAAATAAATTCTTATAATTTTGTTCTATTGTAAGAAAAAATTTAAATCTAAGAAGCAGCGCCAACGTCGAGCCTAGGGCGCACAGTGTGAGATTTTGCCAATCTGGAGGGACTTAATTCAATTGCAGCTGTAGTTTGGAAGATATCGACTTGAAATTTGGTGTATGTACTTTTATTGTACTTTTATTGTACTAATGTACTTTTATCATGATAAATTTATGTCCAAATTCCAGCTAAATCGGACAAAAACTACTCCTACCTCCCATACAAACCCCCCTGTTTTTGTTTGAAAAACATTCATATTAGTTGTAATACCAATTTGAAATAGAGAGCTATTGCCAATAAGAATAAATAACCAAAAACAATCATTGCGCATTTAAACAAAGGGGTTATTTGTTTAATATTTCACTTTTTTGGTTATTTTGCATAGTTTATTTATTTGTCAAAGAAGAACGTAAAATGGTCTAAAGGAGTTGAAAATTTAGTCTGAATCAGAACATTCTTCGAAAGTTTGATGATCCGATAACAATGCGTTATAGTGTAGTAATAACGTATACTACATATCAATGGGTCGAATGAAATAAGCAGCCTGTGTATTAACTCGTAATGTTTTCCTAGTGTACAATTCTCGGTAATTTCGTATATTTTACCTGGACTCCAGGACTTCTTCGGAAAAATTGCCAATAGGTAGAATGCAGAAAGAGATTATATCCTTTCCATGGTACAAAATTATATGCACAGTTACTGGCATGTTGAACCACGAATATTCGGACAAATAAAATTGTGTGGTTTCTTTCGTGTAGCATTGAAACGCATTTATATTAATGGAGTATCCACGTAAGTTTTGTCTGCGTCTTTAAAAAATCTTCTGGCAGTGTTGCCGTCATTTTTATTGTCGGTTTTTTGTTTTGGCTTATCCACTAAAAGGCTCATTTCATGTTTAAATTTGTTTTGAATTTCCTTCTTCCTATCATATACTTTAACATTATTTTCCTCACTTTTCAGGGTTGGAACAGGGTTTTGCTAATAATTTTTTTCCCTCTGTAATTGTTGAGCATAATTAAAGAGATACCAACGATATAGAAAAAATACTTTCGTCTGACAAATTTTCCTCAGTAAATTTTTGTTTGTACTCTTCCAGAAGTTGCTTAAAAGCAATTTAAAACCGATTCAAGTCCTACAGACTTGATGTTCCTTAACCAAACATCGAATAGTGTCTCCCGCGATATTTCACTCATGGTCAAATATTGGGCCTTTGTGCAAAATTTTTGCAAGTTTTTTTTCTTCAGATCAGTTTTAGGATTTCACCCGCTTATCACCTATATCGTAAGAACGTGGAACACAGTAGAATATAAAAGTTGCAGTATATGAAACATACGCAATTTTTAAAAATTTTCTTACTTATTAGCTGATTATGAAGTAAATTAAATAAAATATTCCAGAGCAAATATTAAAAAACATTATTGAAAAAGTTATGATCAAAGTATTTATAATTTAAGAAAAAAAAACTTTTTAAAAACAATGCACGCACGACTCATTTCTAATCGCTTCAAACTTGCGAATTTATTACGCAGTCAAACTTGTTTTTACTCGCTTTTTAATAGCACGTGTTTGATTACCGTTATCTCGATGATGTTTTTATTTTCATTCTGTTTTGTATTGATATTCGTAACAAAGGGACATTCTTCTAACATTTACCCAAAAATCATAAAATTTGAAGCATATTTTTTTTTGCATTAAGTCCCTTCAGATTGGCAAAATCTCACACTGTGGGGCGGTGGAACGCCTTAATCCTCCACTGCTTCAATCCAGATTCCTTGTCAAGCGGCACCGTAGAATAAAGCCCACACGGCAGTTGTCTACGTTAAAAATAAGCAGATTTCTGTTGATGGTTTTTATGTGATATTCGTTGTTGGTAATTCCTTGGAATGCCATAGATTGCACACTATCTTGTTGATGTTGGCTTTTTGTTGAAACTGTTGTTGCACTCTTCAAATAATTTTTGTGGGCATCGCTGTAAACTGTTTCTAAATCATATATCATGACACCTTTTTATCTTGTTCAAAATAACTCCCTTTTTAAAATAATTTGGGAGTTATTAGATCCAGTGATATATTTTTTTTTTTTTTTTAGTTATTAGATCAAAATTAACGATACGTTTATTAATATCATTAAGAAAAGAACAATTTGTTCGAGCTCGCGAATTCGAAACGAATTTTTAAATAAGCTGTGGAAAATACTAAACTACGATAGAAGTAAAAATAAACGCTAAAATAATTCCAAAACAAACACGTGACCGCTAATGTATAGTTGCTATATCCGGTTTCCGCTTTATGTGACACATACAAACGTAAAGCAACAACAGCAAAAACATTCATATGAACGAAGCTTTTTAAAAATACATTTGAATTGTAGCCAGTGCTGGCTAACATTGTCGGAGTGGCCATCTTGTTGAATGCTTGTATGTATGTTTGTGTACATGTGTGTGTTATACATATTTGCTTTTCTTGCATAATTTTGAATGTTGACATTTGTTGTTGTTGCTGTCGTTTGCTGTTAGCAAAAGCGAAAGTGTGAATGTTCTTGATGCAGCAATAATAACAACAAAATTTCAAAATGGATGCATTTATGCGGTAAAGTGACAAATGTACACACACACAAATACATTGATAGCTGCCTAGACATTTAAACAAGCGAGACAAATAAATAATAAATATTGCTTGCAGCTCTACTAAACTCTTATATATGTTTGTTTTATGTTTACATATATATGTGTGTGTGTGTCTGTGTGTTCTAAAATCTGTTTATTTATACTATATGTCTATGCTTTTGGTTACAAGGACATTGTCTGCAATATGTTTAGAATAAATTCATTGACGCACACACAAACACATTCACACAAAGTGAGACTAATGCATATGTATGCATTCTATGTGAAAAACACATCTGAACAGCGTTGGTTACATTGAACTTGCTTCAATTCGATTCAATGAAAAGCTATTTTTTTTTTTAAAGCTATTTCAATGCTGCTACTGATTGACCCACTCGCGGTCAAGTGGGCGTTTTCTATTTTATTGGTCTTGATTTGATGCCTTTTTTTGTTTTTTCTTTTGCTACTCTACTCTATGAGTGAGTGTGTTTTGAATTTTTAATCGATTTTTTATTGACTTGGCACAAGCAGTCAGCGATATTTTTTTTGTGTTTTTTTTTTCAATTTTTCTTGTTGCTATATTAACACAGAAAGGACACGCTAATCATAAGAGCAAACTGGACGGGTTGGTGCGATGCACGCTTAATTAAATCAATGCATTATTGAAGTCATCAATTAACAACGCATCAAGGACACCAACTGTTGCACGGCAGCAGCAAAAAAAAAAAATAATAAAAATAAAGTGGGTGCCACGCGTTGCAGCACGTTTTAAAAACTCATTAAAAAATAATTTTTGTTCGATTACATTTTTTTTATCTCTTTTGACGTTTTATTGGCCTGATTTTTATGCTTTTTTATGTTTTATTTGTTTGTGTTTTATTTTCGACTCACTCACACACACATACACACACGCAGTCTGGCCAAATTGCATTTAAAGTTTGATACTTTTTTACCTATTTTTGTTTGTGACCGACTGCAGGGCATCCCGTATATAGATGCGTATTGTGGGCATGTGTGTGTGTGTGTGTGCGTGTGTTATTGTTATTGTGTGCAAGTTTTTATTTTTGTTTAATACAGATACGCACTCGTACACACACTCGCACACACGAAAAAGTGCAGCGCATTAATGCAACAGAGTTGCCATATTGACGAACGACATGCGTGCCATTTTTTTTTTTTTTTTGGAGGGGGCTTATTTTTACTATTTTTTCGATTTGTTTTTAAAAAAGTAGGTACAATTTTTATTTTATTTTATTGTCGGCTATTGTGGTTTTCATTGTTGTTGTTGCTGTTGTTGCTGTTATTGATGCTATTTTTGGCAACATATAAAACAAAAGCAACAACAAGAACAAAAACAGCAACAGCTATAATAACGATAAAAATCAAAATAAAAAGAATATTAATAAAAAAACGGTACATTATGTAAAAATGCAGTGAGGAAAAAATGGAAAATTAAAAATATTTCTAGGTGAAGGACATTTGCGTGGCTCTGTTTTTTTTTTACTTTTTTTTTATTTTACCCCCACTGCAACAAGGGGTGCAGCTGTTAAGTCTGGCAGCAAGCGCTGCTGCTTGGGGTGCGTGAGGGGTTTGACGCTGTGGCACTGTTTATCGTGACTGCGGTTGAATTGCATTCATTAAATGGAATAAAAATAATATCAAGTTGTTGTTGTTATTGTTGTGGATGAGCACATGAATATTGGCTGTTGGCTGTTGGCTGCTGGTTTCAGTTTCACCTCAACCGCGTGCTCTGGCTCGCCGGCTAGTACCAATTTTTCCTTTCTTTCGTTTTCTTTGACTCTGTGTTCCACTTTTTTCCATGCACTCATTCCAGTTTTTTTTTATTTTTGGTGCATCCTGGCAGTGCTTGTCTCGTTGTCGTCGCTGCAGTCGATTAATGCTTAATGCAGCCCACTGCACTGCATCCATCGTAAGTGGCATAAAATTAAAACCGAAAAAGGATCTAGCATGTCAGCGGATGCTGTTGGCTGTGAGGCTTCACTCCCGGCCACGTTATGGCTACGGTATGGTACCGTTTTCTTCTGCCGTCTGCTATTTTAATTTGAACACTTTTCATTAATGATTTTCGAATAATTTTCACAATCAACTCTTATTTTTGCTGCTGGATTTACTTGACTTTGTTTTTGTTGTGCTCGTTTTATTGGCATATCATATGTTGGGGTTTCCCCGTCACCTTGGATTTATTTATTTCTTTTATGTTGTTTTTTTGTGTTTTTTTTTTCCGGCTTGTCTGCTTGTCTGATTGGGTCTGGGTTTGCAGGCACTTGTTTTTTTATTTTTTTTTTCATATTTTTGTTTCTGTATTGATGGGTGTTTCTTTTTTTTTTGTTTCATTTAATTCGAATGTGTTTGTGTGATGAATGCTTAACATGTGTAAATATTTAAAAATGACATTGAATTCTTTTATATACATATGTATGTATTGATTTATTTAATTATAATGTTTTTTATTTTTTGGGTTATCCTAAGGTCAGTCATCAGCTGTTGGGTTGAAACTTATATGAACCAATTAAAAAAATGTGATGTGTACTAAAAAACCTTTGATAACCTTCTTTTTTATTTTTAAATTTGAATATGACCTTGAAGAGTTATATTGAAAATAAATTTGAGCTTTAGGCCAAGTATGTTGAGAACAACACAACATGAAGACATTTTTTATAATATAATAATCCTTAAAAGCTTGGACCCAAAAAGTGGTTTAATAACATTACAAGGAGATTTGTTCTAAAAGTTTATGTCTCAAAAATATTTAAAAAATTAAAAAATTTTATAAGAAATTTAAATAATATTGTGTGATGATGCAGGCAAATCTTTACATTTTGCATCCTTTTGAACGCAAAGGCTTCTTATGAGGTGCATTATGAAGAATGTATTTAAGGTATTTCAGGAAGTTTACAGACAGGCCCCCCACCCGAAGGGTTTTCTCATGTGGGGAGGGGTTCGGACATAACATTTGTGGGATTTTATCAAAGGGGGCTTTACCTTGCAATTCCTTTTCTAGTGTTAATTTTGAGTAAATTTAAAAACATTTTAAGTGCCCGCTTCGTGCGCGAACAACTTTTGTTACTTTTGGCTCGTCTTGAAAGACCCATACAGTCGATTGTTGTTTAGTTTCGGGTTCATTTGCTTAAATCATGATTACGATGTCATAGACATGTTTTGAAGCACCGCGATTGTATTTTTTTATCATTTCTTTCGACCAATCGATGCGAGATTTTTTTTGAACGATTGTCAAATTATGCGGAATCCAACGCGAACAAATCTTTTTAACGGCCAAATATTGGTGCAATATTGAATGTATGCTGGTCCTACTTATCCCCAAAGATGCCTCTATCTCACGATCATGCAATATTATCAGCTCACAGTATCAATGTTTTGTGGCATAACATCAAATTTTGGACGACCTTCACGAAATTCTTCCTATAGCGAAGTGCCACCACGATTGAATTCTGAAAACCAGTAAAACACAGTGGCTCGAGATGGTGCTTCATCACCAAAAGTCGAAGCGAGTTTATTAACACACTGCTGTTAATCCACATCGAAAGTTGTAGGAAATCATCGCACGAAAATGTTCACGATTTAATTCCAATTTTAATTTAAACAACACAAATAGCAATCGTATTACAAAACGTTCTGAATAAGTTAACCTGAATTAAAAATGTTAAACTTTGCGATGACAATGTCAAATTTGACATATTTACATTAGTGTTGCCATATTTCAAGACTTAAAATTCTTATCCTACATAAGAATTTAAACAAAAAAATAAAGCATGGCGGTGTCATGATGTGGGGAGCAATGGGTACAAATGACGTCGGAAATCTATTTTATGTAGAAGTGACGATGAAAAAAATGGGCTATTTAAAAATTGTAAAAGATAATTTAGCGCAGTTAGCCGTAAAATTAAATATTTATGACCATTATTGCCTTGTACGGGATAACGACACTAAGCATTTTTCGCTAATAGCAAGGGAATGGCTTCTAAGCAACGTAAAAAGTACTTTCACAGTACCAAAACTGGACTAAAAAATGTCATTCAGGATATATGGGAGAATATACCCTAAAAAGTTACCAAGAACTTTGTTCATTCCTTGAACAGAAGACTTAAAGCCGTACTATATGCAAAGGATACAAGGTACTAGTCTGCATCAAATTATTAATTGAAATAAATCTTAGTTGTTAAGAGAAAGTAGATTTATTTGCCATTTTATTGTTTTTGGTTTTAACTTAAAAGCTTTAATAACTACGTAGATATCCAACTTTGAAGATGGAATCGTTTACTGTACAACTTTCTTTTTTCTTCACTGTATGTAGCACCATTAAGGTATTCAACTACACGGAGGGAAAAAAATCAAGGAAATAGGTACATTTTTTAATTCAAGCACAATTTTTCTAGATCTGAGCATATTTAAATACATTTAAACACTTGTAATAAAAAAACAAATATTTAATTGAAAAAAGTATTTGCTTAAAACTAAAGAATATTTTTTTTAGATTCAAGTTTGCTTATTTGCTTAAAGTGGGAAAAATTTGCTTGATTCAAATAAAAAGTTTGCTGAGAATTTGAGTAATTTGCTTGATTCAAGTAAATACCCAGCAGAAAAGTGGACCAGATTTGAAAGAGTTCTGAACTAGTTCCAAGAAGGAGCAGTACTAGTTCCACTACAATACCCTTTAACATTGAACGAACTGACGCTTTTTGCGGGTTGATGTCATAGGAAAAGACAATTGTCCCCAGAAACACTACTTTTTCCCTATATTTGAACTAGTTGCTTTAGGATCATTTTTAAACTGGTTGCTTTCGCAGTAGCCTGAAAGTGGTTCTTTTTTATCTAGTTTTAACGTGAACATATCAAAAGTGTAAGAATTTAGTGCAATGCAAAGGTCCTAAAGATCTCATTTGTACCATGTTTTCCATCCACAATCCAGAAAACATTTTGTCTATAAACATTTTTTTTTTATTATTTTTTCTTGTGCGCAGAAAATTTTAAAAAGTAGCCAAAACGCGTTTATTTTTATCAGCAATACTTTTGAAAACAAAAGCAAAGATAACTGTTCTACGCTGAACGCCTTTTGTACTTTTTCAGAGCTACTGCGAACTGCGCTAGAAATGAACTAGTTCACTTTTTCAATTGACTCCAAAATAACTGCTGGGTAAATACAAATAAATAATTTTCTCATTTTTAGAATGCTTCGATTTCTTATAAAGAGAAGAATTTGCTTGATACAAGTAACCAATTGTCTGAAAATTAGAAAGTTTTTCTTGATACAGGGTGGCGCACGAATCGTGCTACAAGAACAAAACGTTATATTTTTTTTTCTAATCAATGTATTTAATTTTTTTTCTTTTTTTGTATAGATTATTCAATTTTATTTTATTTAACTAATTGGTTTTGAAAATGATAGACCGTAAATGACCTCCATGCTAATTCACGCATATGCGACACCTGATCAGAAAATTATTAATTTTTGCCTGAAGGGTAGCTGTCGGGATCGCCTCAATTATTGTTGTAATGGACTGCTTCAATTCAGTCAAATTCCTTGGTTTTATACACCTCTTGCTTGACATAACCCCATAAAAAAAAGTCTGGCGCGGTGAGGTCAGGTGACCTTGGGGGCCAGCGGAAAGTGGTGTTTCTGGATATTAATTTATTTGGAAATTTTCGTTGGAGCTCCGCTATAACCGGTCTGGCTATATGTGAACTTGCTCCATCTTGCTGGAACCAAATGATGTTAAAAGGGATACGTCTTCGCCGCAGTTCTGGGTAAAAAAACTCCTTCAACATGTTTAAATAACGGTCCCCATTTACGGTTACTGTTACACCGTTTTCCTCGAAGAAGTATGGCCCGACAATGCACCTTGATGAAACTGCGCACCACACAGTGACACGTTCTGGGTGCAGTTCCGTCTCATGGAGTATTTCTGGATTAGATTCACTCCATGTACGGCAATTTTGCTTGTTTACATTGCCGTTTAGATCAAAATGGGCTTCATCAGACATAAACAAGCAATTTATTAAGTTGTTGTCTTCTTCGGCCATTTGAATCATTTTTTGGCAAAATTCCAGACGAATAGGCAAATCCAGAGGGTTTAATTTGCTTGTAATTTGGAGTTTGTATTGAAACAAGTTTAAGTCATCTTGAATTATCCGTTGTAAAGACCGTCTGCTAACTCCAATTCGCGCCGATAAGTTTCGTGTCGAATCGCGTGGATTTGCCTGAATTGCCGATGCTACAGCCGCGATAGTGTCTTGCACCCGAACATAGGGATCTCGATGGTACGGTCTCCGTGCGATGCTTCCAGATTCGGCAAACATGTTTACCAACTTCATAATGGTCCATCTACTCGGGGGAGTGCCGCCAAACTCCCTCCTTAATTCCCTTTGGACGGAAATTATGGACTGTAAAGTATGGTACCGCTGCACTACCCAAATTCTCTTTTCGGTATTCCAAGCATCCATTTTAGTAAATCTAAAAACTAAT
Organism: Pherbina coryleti; assembly: GCA_943735915.1. Taxonomy (NCBI): domain Eukaryota; kingdom Metazoa; phylum Arthropoda; class Insecta; order Diptera; family Sciomyzidae; genus Pherbina; species Pherbina coryleti. The sequence goes on from OX030949.1 coordinate 135,573,469, forward strand.
CTGCAAAATAAAAAAAAAATAAGCCGATTACTCACACAAAAAAAAAGTAATTACGTTTTGTTTTTGTAGCACGACTCGTGCGCCACCCTGTATATAAGAATATTTTTATGCTCCCAAGTTTAAAACACGTACAAGGGGAATGCTAATTTTTGTCACTCCATTTGTAACGCCTATAATTAGGCGTAATAGGTATTGAAAAGTATTTATATTCTTGATCAGCATTACCACCCGAGGCGATTTAGCCATGTCCGTCTGTCCGTCTGTCTGTCTGTCCGTGTGTCTGTCTGTGATCACGCTTACAGCCGGAATTTTGAAGCTATCATCACGAAATTCGATATTAAAAAAATAAAGATCAATTTCGAAAATGATCCAAATCGGGCCAAAATCACGCCTACCTCACATTCAAAGTGACTTTATCAAAACGGTAAAATTTCTTTTAATTCCACAAAAATTAATATATATCCTTAAAACTGCAAATAAGCTTTTATTTTTAATATGCACTCTGAGTATGAAATTCAACAAAATCGGATGAAAGCTGCTGGATGGCTGCTTCCACGGAGTGAAATAATAAGGCAATTCACAAGATGTTTTAAATTTGTATGTTGTAAGCCAAAGTTGTAAAAAAATACAACCCTTGTGAACATAATCATGGAGTTGCATGTCATATCTGCTTCCATATTCTGAGGCCTTAGCTTTATTAACTCCGCATGCGTTTGCATTATATCCGAAACAGCTGTCCCCGAATAAATGCCTTTACTTAATTTTAATTTTAAATGTAATTCTTGATTTTAGCCGTACGAATATAAAAATAGGAAGAATAGATATACATATATACAAAATCAGCTGATCGAATAGCACACTCTTTAAACATACATCGCAGAGTTGTATGTGTCTTATCGCAATTGTGCATGAGAAACAACAACAGTGTTGACACGACAGTTGTAAAAAAATACAATAGGACGATACGATCGGACGATACGACAAGAAACGACACCTTCTGAATTGCTTACATATACACTTGGAGAAAAAATATTAAATTTATCCAAAAACTTTTTTAATTTATCCAAAAAGCGAGTCATTTTAGCACCAATAACGCATTTGCATAAATGGACTACGTAAATATTTAAAATGTATTTAAATATTTTTTTAATTAAATAAAATATTAAAATATTTAAACAGAATTAATAAAAAATTTTTTAAAAATATGCATGCATTTTTTAAATATCTTTCAAATATTTACTATTTGAAAATAAAAATATCACATTTAAAGAAAATATATATTATGTATATATGAAATTAAAAAACAATATATTTGAATATTTCTCACGAGCCGCGTCCATAAAATGCCATTTGCTTGTATATTTTATGTTCTTTTTTACTTTTTTCGTTCTCAAATTTATAAATTAGAGAAGGAAAAAGTAGAAAAGAAAATAAAAAAATATGCAGCCAAATGACAATCGGTGCAAGACATTCGTGAGAAAATGTCCGATTGGCACTCGAACCTTACATAAGTGTATCATGCGATCACCAATCGCACTCACCAAGCATCTCGGCCAAACATCCAGGCTATATAATATTCATAACAAAAACCAAACGAAAACTATATGAACCCGAAAGCAAGAATCTTCATTCTAAAAACTTAATTGATATCTGCAGGAACAGAGTGCGATGTTGTTGCTGTATGGAATACGGAAAAAAACGAGTTGTAAGGAAAATATTTGATTTATCCACTTAAATATTTAAATAAAATGTATACTCAAGCGTGGATAATGTTAATATGCGTTATTTCCCTTGGTGTAGTTATAAAAATAGTATAATTATATATAGAGTAGACGCTCGTAAATTAGAACCACTTTGTTCCTGGGGTAGTTCTAATTTTCGAGAAGTTCTAATTTCCAAAGGTTTTTTTTTTTAAATAAAAAGTAACATAAAAGTGCATCTTCGCTTAGAAAATACACAAAAAAGCACTTTGGCTTAAAGTTTTTTTATTTTTATTCACATAAAAGGAACACAAAACATACCGATTCATTAAAATTCATCACAGTTTAAAGAAAAAAAAAAATATTTCAAAAACAAAATTGTGCTCGCTAAATTCAAACATATTGTTCTCTCTTATTCAGTCGTTGAGTAGACATCAAGAGCGTGTTGAAGAGAGATATGACAGAACATTCATACGAAAAATTGTATATGATATGATGACTATGCAATTTTTCAGTATTAAAAGCAAACAAAACAAAAAAACGCTCGGAAATAAGAACTGACGGTTCTAATTTCAGGGCGTATAATGTATTAAAATTGCTAGTTCTAATTTCCGAAGGATTCGAATTTACGAGAGTTCTAATTTTTGAGCGTCTACTGTATAATAATTAAGCAAATATTTTGCTTTATCTAAGAAAATTTAAAATTAAGACTCATTTGCTCAAATCAAGAGAACAAATCAAGAAACTTAAATTAACTCTTTCCGGGCTGCTGGTATGAAAACTATACCACTTATTTAACCCGCATCCATCGTTTGCATCAAATTGATGCATATTCTTGAAACACATTCATATATTAAAAACAAATATGCATATTTAAATTCAGAATTTTGGCTACCTTCCTAAAATATCAAAGTAATCCAGTGAGCAGTTCTACAGTTAGAGATAGTCTTATACTTTTCGCGCTAGAATAGTTAATAAATTGAAAATATTCCAATGAATAATATTGTCTTTTTGTATCTGCATCAAATTGATGCACAACGTACTTTTCGTTTCTAGAAATTTCCGATTGATGCGGGTTAAACATGTTTCCTACATTTTGTGTGCATTGGTATGTTTCAAATACCAATTTTGTAGGTAAATTTAAGCTTATATTTTAAAAAAAAAATGCTTAAGTGTTAGAAAGAAACAAATATATATGTTTTTTAAGCTCAAAAAGTGGTCTCCAGCTGAGTGTAAAAATTGCTTCCCGCCATTTAGTATATTTCCTCAACAAAGGTGCTTGCAACTTCGGATTTCGACAATTTTAAATAAATTAGATATATAAATAACGTGTTATAGACTTACACGCGAAAAAAACTTAGAAGCGTTCTATTTGCGTGTTTTTAAAGTTTGTGGTATTAAAATCGTACCACCCCGCCCCATATATACATCATGCCTAAAAAACTTAAGGACAGTGATATTTGCCATATAGTGGAAACGATCGACGATGAACTTGATTTATCAGAGATTCCATCCGACACTGATTCAATTGTCGATGATGCTGAGTTTTTCGATGAAGAAAACCATATTCAGGAACTTTTTAATTGCGTCATTGAGGGCAAGAATGAGGAAGGAAGGCGTATTGCTGAAAGCAATGAACCAGAATGTAGTAGAAATCATAATTCTCAAGAAAATTTCGATAGTGACGACGAAGTTCCTCTATCTGCTCTACAAAGTTGCCAGCAACTGTTTGTTCCACCCGGTTAAAATAAAAAAAGAACCGGTTACCCGGAGATATACACCGGTAAAAAAGGGTGGTTAGTCGAAAAAAGACTTGGAGAACGCGTTGTTCTTGGGCTGACTTCAGATTTTGGTGGGGAAAATCATAAGGTATTTTTTGATAACTTCTTCACTTCTTATAACCTGATTCTGGAACTGAAAAAACAATCGATAAACAGTTGCGGAACAGTGCGACATAATAGAAAATTTCTTCCTACCGAAATGAAGTCTGATAAGCAATTAAAAAAAGGAGAACATGACTGGCAAATTAGTGATTCAGGTTTACTTTTTATGAAGTGGATTGATAAAAGGCCAGTGACAGTTTTGTCCAACTTCCACGATCCGAAAAAATTTTTCGAGGTAACGCAACGCCAAAGCGATAGGACAATAAAGAAAATACAAAAACCGGACGTTAAACATGACAACAACATGCACATAAATAACGTTGACAAATTAGATCAGCTAAAGAAATATTACGAACTGAATAGGAAAAGCCGCAAATGGTGGCATCGTACATTTTTTCACTTCTTTGATCAGGCAGTCGTGAATGCTTTTATTATTTCAAAAAATATAGGGTACAAATTACCACTAAAGGACTTCAAACTTGATATTATTTCAACCTTATGCCAATCATATGTTTCACCGACTTCTGCAAACAAAAATAAAAAGCAATCTAAAGTTCGCATAAATAAAAAGAAACCGTTCGTAGATCCAAATACACGAGCCGCATCATCTCACCAACTAGTCAGAACAACAATACGAAGATGTGCCCACTGCAGCACGGCGAAACACCAAAGAAGAACTCAGTGGATGTGCTCTACTTGCAATGCGCCATTTTGACTCAGCAAAATGAAATCCTGTTTCAATCAATTTCATAAGTAAAACTTGTAAATTATGCGCAGTGGTATAATTATTGGAGGACGATTCTCACAAGGCAACGCGTGAGGGTCAAGGGGGCGATCTTCACATGGCAACGTGTCTGATTGCCTCAACCTGGTGAGGCCAGCATTATCCATGTCGAACTCGTCTCAAGTCGACTCAAACCTCTGCGTGGTGTCCTCTAGAAACGGCAAACTGGCAACCGTTAGTTTGACGGCTAATCTGAGCGGCGGGCTCCCCCTGCCTTTAAAGGGTTGTGCATTGGGTTTGAAGCCCACCACGTAAAAAAAAAATTTCAATGAAAACTACAAGAAAAAAGATAAAAATGATCCCCAAATCTGATGACGACTACCGCAAACGAAAAACTGACAATGATTTACGGATATGCACCTGGAAAGTCCGAACCCTTAATTGGGATGGTGCCTCTATCCAACTGATAGATATCTTAGAAAGATACAAAGCTGATATCACTGCAATCCAAGAAATGCGATGGAAGGGACAGGGTTGCTCACGGCAAGCATCCTGTGATATCTACTACAGCGGCCATGCGGAGAAGCAAGAATTTGGATGCGGATTCGTGGTTGGCAAGCGACTACGACATCATGTTCTGAGGTTCACACCTGTGAACGAACGACTTGCCATAATCCGTGTCAAGGCAAGATTTTTCAACATAAGCCTGATTTGTGCGCACGCTGCGACAGAAGATAAGGACGATGAGACCAAAGACAACTTCTACGAGCGCCTTGAAGAGGCCTATGAGCGCAGCCCCCGCCACGACACAAAAATCGTGCTTGGTGACTTCAACGCCAAGGTGGGAAAAGAAAATATCTTTGGTCCAACAGTCGGAAAGTTCAGCCTCCACGACAATACCTCCGATAACGGAATGAGGCTGATTGACTTTTCACCGCCCTCGCCGAAACCAGTGGCACGACCAAGAGTGTCGCGACGCCACTGCAGAAAAAGATACCGCCTACAAAGCCACCCTGTAGTCGGTTGTAACGCGTGCTGCTAAGGAGCGATACAAAGAGAAGAGGAGGGAAGAGAGACGCATTTTCAGGCGAAACAAAAGGGAAGCGGAAATGCGTGAGCGCGAGAAAATTGAGATGCATGGTGACAGGAATGAGGTCCGAAAATTTTTCGAAAAAATAAGACGCCTGGCCGATGGTTTCAAGACCGGGGCCTCTTCCTGCAAGGATGAAAATGGGAATCTAGTGACAGATATCCAGAGTACACTGATGATGTGGAGGGAATACTTCTCTAGGCTTCTGAATGGCGACGATCCCGACAACAATCCCGCCAGTAGAGATGATATCCCGGAATCCCCAGTTTTGGACGACAGCGTTAAAGTTCCGCTGCCCACCATAGTGAAGTCTTGAAAGCTATAGCTCGGCTTAAAAACAACAAAGCCGCAGGAGCCGATGGCTTACCTGCTGAGCTCTTCAAGAATGGAGGCGAAGCTCTATTTAAATGCATTCATGAGCTTCTATGCAGAATATGGTCGGAAGAATGCATTCCAAACGATTGGAACCTCAGTGTACTCTGCCCAATCCACAAGAAAGGCGATCCCACAATTTGCGCCAACTACCGTGGGATAAGCCTTCTGAATATCGCATATAAGGTCCTGTCGAGCGTACTATGTGAAAGACTTATCAGTGTGGCTTCAGACCTGGCAAATCCACCATAGACCAGATATTTACGCTACGACAAATCTTGGAGAAGACCCTAGAAAAACAAATCGACACACACCATCTTTTTGTCGATTACAAAGCCGGCTTCGACAGTCCAATAAGGAATTATCTATATTCCACCATGTCTGAATTTGGTATTCCTGCATAGCTCATCCGCCTTTGCTGAATGACACTGAGCAACACCAGCAGCACAGTTAAAATCGGGAAGGACCTCACTCCTCCATTCGATACCAAACGAGGTTTCAGACAAGGTGATTCCTTATCGTGCGACTTTTTCAACCTAATGATGGAGAAGATCATCCGAGCTGCTGATTTAAGACGCAGTGGCACGATATTCTACAAAAGTATTATGCTGCTGGCGTATGCTGATGATATCGATATCATTGGCCATAATACGCGCGAAGTCAGTGCAGCATTCTCCAGGTTAGCGAAAGAGTCGAGTCGAATGGGTCTTGTAGTGAACGCAGATAAGACGAAATACCTAGTGTCAACAAATAAACAGTCCCAGCGTCTTGGAAACCACGTCACTGTTGACAACATCTCCTTCGAGGTTGTTAAGGACTTCGTCTACCTGGGATCCAGAGTAAACTCTTTCAACGATGTCAGTATTGAGATAAAGCGAAGGATAACTCTTGCCAACAGGTGTTACTTTGGGCTAAGTAGGCAATTGAGAAGCAGAGCCCTCTCTCGACGAACAAAACTCACGCTCTATAAGTCACTAATCATGCCCGTCCTATTATATGCAGCACAAACTTGGACGTTGAGCAGTTCTGATGAAAAGACTTTGGGAGCCTTCGAGAGAAAGATCCTTCGTAAGATCTTCGGTCCAATCTGCGTCAATGGCGAGTACCGAATTCGATGGAACCACGAGCTGTATGAGCTGTACGCTGACATAGACATAGTTAAGCGCATTAAAATCGAGCGGCTCCGCTGGCTAGGTCATGTTGAGCGAATGAAAAACGACGCTTCAGCGAAAAAAATATTCGATTCGGTGCCCGGTGGTGGTCAACGCAAAAGAGGACGCCCACATCTTCGTTGGAAGGATCAGGTGTTGGATAACCTGACTACACTTGGTGTTTCCAACTGGCGCCAGCAAGCGCAGAACAGAAATGGCTGGCGCAATTTCTTATACGAAGCCAAAACCGACTTACGGTTGTAAGCGCCAGATAAGAAAGTAAGTAAGGTATAATTATTGTACCACATCCTTGCGCAAGATCCTACAAGGATATTTTTTTTTTTACATTTTTTCCAATGGTTGACAAAAATAAATAAAAGCAAATAAAAATTATGTGTAATTTTTACCGATTACTTATAGTGCCCCGGAAAGAGGTAAGAAAACAAAGAATTTATAATAAGCATTTATTTTTAAAATTGAGTAAAATAAATGATAGGTTGAAACAAGAATAAAATATTTGATTCTACTTATAGAACCTCAAGACTTGAATCAAGAAAATTTGGTCGTAATTTAAACAACCGCAGAGTTGGATTTTAATAATATTCTTGCATAAGTCAATTATTTTGCTTGATTTAAGAAAATAAAAAATTTGTTCCAAATTGCTTGACTCAAGCATCTTAAACTATACATTTAAGTTCTTTCAATCTGAAATCTTTCAACCTTTATCCTGTAAATGTAATGTAAGATATGTAATTCATTATGTAATCAAAATTAATTCACCACAATTAATTAATTTATTAGAAGATATCAGAAAATTTTTTAAAATAAGATAAGTTAGTTTTTTTTTTTTTTTTAATGAAGCTAGTTATTTGCTATTTTCTGATACGAGACAAACTTATAAGAAATTATCTTCGACTGTGCGGAAGTGAAAATACCCCCACCAAATACTCCCGAACCAAAGTAATAGGCCAATTCCCCATAAAACGGCCCTACGTAAAAAAAATGAAGTAATTATTTTTAATTAAATTCTGTCCATTGATGTTTGCAAGAGAATATCAATTATGGATAAATAAATAAGATCAGTTTTTTTTTATTTTTGTCAATTTGGCAACATTTTGATATTTGGATATACTGAACACTCAGTTTTTCTTCTTTGTATTTTTGGTCTTTATATTACGTTTTCGATTATTCCCTTTCTCGGCAATAATAAAAACCGTTATTTCTGAAAAGACTATAGCTCTTGATTGCTTTTTGTTGAAATTTCGACATTTTATGTTTTATCATAAGAGTTTTGTATTGAATTGAAATCAGAGAACGAAAATAAACGAAACGATATCCGATCCGAATTCTCAGAGGATGATACAAAAACGTAATTTTTCATTCGTTTCGTTCGTGAGGGCGAACGAAATACGAAACTTTTCAATGGAAGAGAGAACTAACGTATTTTTTATAATTTTTTGCTAACATGTCAGTATAGAAAACAAAACCAAAGAAAACGTTTCATTAATGATCACTGGTATGCAAAAGGCATTGAACTCAAACTCCGTGGAAAGAGTCAGCATTCGAATGATGCTTGCCTCTTCTATCGCGATGATTTTGAATTTTGCTTTTGACCTGTCGGTCATACATATTAACCCTCTCCGGCCCTTCCTTAAAGCTCTGCTGTTCAGGTGTAGGGAATAAAAAACAATAATAAAAAAAATCGTTAAACGAATCGTTGTTTCGGTTTCATTTGTGTCTCTTCGTCGCTCAATCATTTTGTTTTGTTTATGTTTTCGCTAGTAACAGAAAACGAAAAACAAAACAGACGCCCAATCGTTCTTTTGTTGTATGAATCGTTTTTGTTTCGTTCGCTTGAGAGATCGGAACGTAACAAAATATAACGATTCGTTTTTGTTTATTTTCGTTCTCTGATTGAAATATTAAATTTATCGGTCACAATAAATATTGAAAAAGATTAATAAACTTGTTACTTTACAAAATAAACACTTGATACTTTCCCACAATAACAAAGAAATCGCAATTATTAATTTAGTGACATTTTTAGAAAATATTTAGTCACTCCAACGCGAAAGTGATATTTTATGAACTGCATTTAGCTTTAGAGAGAGAAAGGGATAAGAAAAGAAGAGATGTAAAGAAAATGATGATAGATAAAGAGTCATTGGAAGAAAAAGAAAAAAATGATTGAGAAGGAAAACGAAAGAGTAGATAACGGAAAAAGGATGAAAATAAAATTTTAAGCATTTTGAACACATCTAAAATTGGTAGTTTTAAATCACAGCGTTCATTAAAAAAGACAGTCACTAAAGTTAAACGTAACCTTCCTCGCAGTCCATTTAAAATAATTGCTGTTATTAAGCAACTCTTCAAAGACGTTCCTTCAGAAAGTGTAGTGCCTCCAGTAAGCACAAGAATCAAAATTCCGGTTGGTGACATTGAAAATATTAATATATTTTCTGAGGGATGATATCAGTCGACAAGCATCTGGAATTAAAGATGTAAAGCTCGTAAAAAATTCATGAAATAAAATAACTTTGAAAGAGCTCTCTGTGTATGCTTGCGGTACATATTTATCTAAATTTAAAAAATTCTCTTAAAACATGCTCGCCTGGAGTTTTCTGCTGTCTGTGATAGTACATATAGCGATTAAGTGAATGTCTTATTATATTTGTACATGCTTCTCTTTATTAATGAAGTCAATAAAAAGATTTATTTCTTCAAACTTTTCCATTTTTCATACTAGGTCACACCCGTCGCATAAAAAAGTCACACCCGTAACATTTTCTAAAAAGTTTTTCTAAAGAAACAATTGTTTTTTGTAGGCAGTAAGTATCTAATACAATCAAAAAGACTTTAAACGATGTACTACACGAAAATTGTTGTGTGCGTTCTACGGAAAATTTTACAGAATATATCCTGAAAGTTATAATTTTTTAAAAGCTCAAATTTGTAAGGTCACACGCGGCACAATCTTCTGATGGCTATACTGAGCAGAAATCGTGTTCTTTCAGTTTCTACTTGTTATTAAATGTTTTGCAACCTTATAATTTTGGGAATCGCAACCTTTTTTCAATTATAAATTTTATAATTTTTAATGAACATATATCCCAAAATGTGAGTATCATGGTCACACCTGTCACAATGGAATTACCACAATTTCAAAGTCTTACACGGAAAGAAAAAATGTTCTTGACCAAAAACAACGCTCATATCGTTCCGCAAGCGTTCCGTTTTGAGACGATTGAGGCGATAAAGGAGAATTTGCCGCAGTGGCTAAAGGCGAGTCCAAATTCAACCAATGAAAAGTGTTTTCAGGATTGTAGGAAGCGTGAATATCGATGAATTATTGAACCGCTTTCGTATTACTGAAGAATTCCGGGTGTTTTTTGATCAGAAGGTGTATCGTTTAGACTTAAGGAAAATGGTTTATGTAAATTGAGTTCTCAGTAAAAATTGGAATTAATTTTCGCAACATACTGGAAATGAACTGTCAGCGAAAAACCCCAACCAAGTAACTAACTAAATAACATCTAACGTCACTTTGATATATTGACAAGAGCATAAAAATAATATTGTTGCCAATGTTGCCAACTCAAAGGATAGTTGTAGCAAAATTAATTTAAAATTTTCCCATTTGCCAAAAACTCATGCCTAAAGCAAGCAAATAACTTATTTGCTGGCAAAAACAATGTGAGTGGGTGAAAAATGAGCTGGCATTCACACATACACGCAAAAAGGCGCACACATAAGCAGCGACAAGAACCCACAAACAACTACTACATATGTACAAACCAATGCGTTAAACAAAGTTAAAATTTTTCATCCGCAGCACCTTTTTTTTTAGAAAATTACCAACATTGGTTTTTGTTGCATAAGTATTTGTTCCAAATTTTTTGTTTTTTGCCTTGTTAGTGGTTTTAAGCATGTGTTTGTGTGTGTGTGCAGGGTTGTGTGTATTTGAAGTGGGCGATGGTTGGTTGCGTTAAATTTTTGCGATTTTCCATTGAAATATACTTTATTTTAATAAAATTGTTTTTTTTTTGCTTCTGGGTTTTTCTTGTTGTTTTTGTAAAAAGCTTTTTTTTTGCTTTTTTGCTTATCAACAAAAATTACCTTATTTAGTTTATGTTTTTATATAATTTACTGCCAAAGTATATAAACCTTATTTTTCGATATTGTTGTTGTTGTTGTTGTTGTTGTTGTTGTTGTTGTTGTTCTTTTATGTAATTTACTGCATATCTTGACGAGTAAAAATTACCGTTATTTTTTCATGCAGCATTTTAAATGAATTGCTCTGTTGTGAATTTTAATGCGCTGAAACTGTTATGACTTAATTTTTTTACAGGGTGAAAGCGTAACAGGTCTAGGGTCTCTCAAGAAGAGGTGTCATTTTAATTTTCTCAACTTTTTTCAGGTGGCAACATTCAACTGTTATTCGATGACATTTCACAAAGAAAAACAAGGATATAGACCGATACACACTCGCACAATACATTGATATAGTGAAAATATCGCGAATACGATCCGTAAAGTTTGTTCTGTTTTGGCGAACTGTTGGCTACGGAACAGTAGAACCTGTCTGTTGTGATTACCCAAAAAATGCTGCCTTTCGCGTCACGATCCGACGTCTGGTTTCCGAGAAAACTTGTCACCCGTTTGCCTACTCATTTTTAGTAGTCATCTTGCGAGCGCTATAAAAAGAGGTCGGGGGGACATAAAGAGACAAACAAGTCTTTTCGTCTTTTATTTTTTTGCTCGAACCTTCTGCCTACAATTTTTTTGGTTTTTTCATTTCAGATCACTTGGCAGGGCTGTAGAGTGGCCGTGAATTCGTGAACGATAATGAACGTAGTGGCAGGCCATCGACATCAAAAACCGACGAAAACATCAACAAAATCAAAGAATAAATGACCGCAGACCGCAAATTGACCATTAGAGATATGACAGAGGAGTTGCCCATTGCTTTTGGATTCGTTCGAGATATTTTGGTAAAAGATTTGGGCCTCAGACGTGCCACTGCAAAGCTGGTGCCGAAAGTCCTGAATTTCATGCAAAAAAGGTACCGCGTTGACATCGCAAAAGACATGATTTCCAACCGAATATAAAAAAATGTTTCGAGGATTGGATCAAGCCCTGGCATAAGTGCGTTGCAGTCGATGGGGAGTACTTTGAAGGGGACAAAATTGATTTTGATGTATAATTTTGTATTTTTCAAGTCAAAAGTCATTTAAATATTTGTTCAGTTTATTTCTCAAAAATATTATTTTTGGTAAATTTACACATGTTCTTTCTATGTTCAGCTACGACTCGTAATAAATACTACTTTTGATCGTCGTTGCAAGTAAACAATTTGTTACAAAATTTATTACGAGGAGATTTGTTACTATCTTAAGCCAATTTTTGTAAATAGAATGGCTCGCGTTTCCAGTCGACCGGATCCACTTTCCAAAAATCCATTGATATATTTAGAGCTCATAAAGTCTTCAATTTTCATTGTAGAATACGAAGATCATTGTGTAGATTGTTTGGTCGATGATTTATTTCCTAAATTGTTTTGTAATCCTTCTTTTATTTTTGTTTCATAACTCAGGGAAGTACCGAAAAAGGCCAGACCAATTAATTCTTCACCAAGGTACCATAGATGATTTTCAAGCTTCTTTCAACCTATTTTTGATACATCGAGGCTGACATTTTCGTAGCTTAAAAAACAATCAATAAATTGCGTTCTATCAAAAATAAAAATAATTATTATTATCTATCTTTCGAGAGCCTGAAGAAGCATTAAGTCAATAGTAGGTGCTGCTGCAGGAAGTGGTGCAAGAAACCAATATTTACTGTAAATTGTTACAACAAAAAGACAAACATTCAGAACGAGTTGGTCCTCCTGAGCAGACATAATGAATTGGGTTCTGAAGAACCTTATTTTTAAGGAATATATAGCCGTACTCATCCAATGAGCTCTATGGATTCACTCGGATGTTTGAATTTAATTTTGTTCTCCCTATCCTTATATGGTGCTCATTCTACAACTTAGAGATTTTTGCGTCTGTGTTAGAGAGCTTTAAGCTTCTTCACTGAGAGAAATCTGTTATGTAAACTTTCGCACAGTTCTTTGATGCTTAAGTTTCTTATTAAATACAAGTAAAACTTTTAAATGGTTTAGGCTTGAATTAGTCAAAAATATTGAGAGTGTTCACACTTACAGTTAATTGAGCTCTTATATTTATGCTATGTTATATTAGTGACAACTAATGATGTCATATTTTGTTTTGTTGTTGTTTAATGAATCTTATGTTATCATGAAATATATTTTAATTAAGCTTATGTTATTATAACATATATTTAAACTAATCATATGTTATCATAAAATATCTTTAAATTAATCTTATGTTATGATCAATAATGAACTATTGTTATAACTAATGAATTATAGCAAAGCAAACATTGCGCTTCATTCAAAGAATTCATTATTAAAAATGCTTTACTTAACCACTAGCAGAAATCATTTTGAATAAAATTACCTATACGAAAAGTATAAATATTTTTTTGTCTTAACTCAAAACATATTTCATAGTTTATGCATACTTTTTATTTACGTGCATTGAAAAAACTAAGCGACACAGCCCTCACGTCTTGAAATGCCAGAACTGTGGATTTACGTTGAAAAGTACAAAAGCTTATCTGCACATTTGTGCGCGTTTTATCATCAATGTCCTATAATAATATTCGTTACAGCTTCTATGTATATATACCCAGTATACCCAGTAGTTATTTTGGAGTCAATTGAAAAAGTGAACTAGTTCATTTCTAGCGCAGTTCGCAGTAGTTCTGAAAAAGTACAAAAGGCGTTCAGTGTAGATCAGTTATTTTTGCTTTTGTTTCAAAAGTATTGCTGAAAAAAATAAACGCGTTCTGGCTACTTTTTAAAATTTGCTGCGCACAAGAAAAAATAACTAGGTCGTAGCAGTCGCTTAGCAAACACTTACGCGTTTGCTAGCTAGCCACATAAATTGGTACGTTGTGGAGGCAATTTAGTTGAGTTGCTAGCTCCAATAGATTTTTCTAAAAACTATATAAGCAAAGATATTAAATAGGTTTTGTTATTTCAATTAAATGGGGATTCTACTTTTTGTCAATAAAATTACCAGATCTCAGACATTCAATTACAAAAAAATGTTAATATATTTTAGTTGAAATACAATATTTTATTGTATTCTTGGCGTTTTTGAACCAATCCTTTCTTTTTATTTATTTTCTTATCATAACGAATAGCCTATCATAAGGAATATTACCTAAATTCCCTTTCTCTTATATCGAAAACTGCTTGATTGAGAATTAATCTTTGCAATTTTTAATATTAATGGCATACGCAAGTTATAGTGAAAATTTCTTGCGAGTTAAATTGGTTGATCCTTTTTTGAATGATACCACTACGGAATAAATAAGTAGAACATTTAAATTGTTGTATTTTGGTCCAGAATAATTGGGAAACTTGATCATAATGCACAAAGGAAATTCCTCTATAAATCGGCCACTTTCGCAATTGTTATAGAAAATTTCAACAACCTCACCTGTGGCCCATTGCACAGTCCCACTAATAGAAAAAGATTTTGACTCATTAATTTAAGTCTCAATTTTTGGCTTAAATCTCTTGCATCGTCGAAGGAGTCTGACAACGCACGTGTAAAGCATTGATGATTGTCACAGCATTGCCAACATTTTTCAGCTTCTTAATGTTGTATTCTTCAATTTCAGCGCTTTTAGTGATTATTCACGTTAAAAATTTTCAAAAATGTGTCTAAAAATGTACCGGAAGTTTACCGTTTACATACAATTTGGCCAGAAAGTGACAAATGGTAACATGCATTGATAACGCAAATGGTAACATGCGTTAACGCAAATGGTAACAAATGCGGTAAATGTGCGTCAAACGTGATCAACTGCCACCCCAGAGGTCCCGGGTTCGAATCACAGCTAGGACATGATCCTACGCTTTGACCTTTCGCGTTTGCAATTTTCTTTCATTAGGTAATCAGCTGAAATTGAAAACTCATCAATATTAACGACTTGGAGTCGTAGTTTGTGGATGAGATTGCCTTATTACTTGAATTAAATTGAATTGAATTGATTGCCCCTTCGCTCACACTAATCTACCACCCCATTTCGAACCAAAGCAGACTTGACTGAATAGGTATTACACCTAAAAACCTTGGTTCAAAGCTTAAAAAAAAATGATAAGGTTATGTATGTTATACTCTGAAGTACAAATCATACTCCATTATGTGTGTCAAATTAAGTAAATTAAACAATACAATAGAAAGCTTACGTTTTATTATAAAACTAGCCTTTTCCCGGCGCGCGTTGCTGCACCCTGCAACTATATGGGAACATAATAGGTGTATTCAAAACTTTTCTTAGACTCATAGTTTGACACCACTGTCATTTTCCACTGCCGGTTACAGTTTCCCAGTAGCAGGAGATCACCAAATAGTAACTCCAGTTTGAGTTTGTATGTAAGTACTGCTACTTTTACTTTCAAAGCTATTCGATAATACAAATTTTAATTGTATGGGCGGAGCCACACCCACTTATATAATGCCCATCCCAGTTTTGTAGAAGATGGACATTACCCAGTTTTAGTACAGTTGCCGACAGTGAGCATACAAACTAAATTATCAAAATGTAGCCAAATCGACGAAAACCGTAGGATATATAGCATTTTTATTGATGTGGGCGGTAAAAGGGGGTGTGACAGAAATTTAAACTATCTCGTACTTGAAAAAAATGTATGCCAAAATTGTTTGTACCTCTATCGGCTCAGTAATTTTGAAGTTTCCAGCCATCACACAGACAGCGTTTTGCTTTTTGTATATGTATATATATTGAATAAAGATTATCGGCTATAACTTTTAATTGGTAAGAGATAATTTTTTCTAAAAAATTAATTTTTTAGCTTGTTTATTTTTTCAAAAATAAAAAAACACAATATTGGAAAAAAAACTTTTGTTCAAAAAAATCAAGGGGTAGGACTTGGTTTTGAATCACAGAAATGGTTTTTAATTTTTGCGCAAAATTGAAACAATTTTTGCTAATAAATGTTATAATTTTTAAATAGAGTTGAAAATTTGCAAATTTGAATTGAAATTATTTTTTACAACAAAAACAAATTTTCAGCCTTTTTTTAAGGAAAACTCCAAAATTTCAGACCTTTTTTGAAAAAAATATTTAAAATATGTATACTCAACTAAGGGTTTTTTTGCAATAAAGTTTTCATAGTACTTTGATGAAGCTTTAAGACAAAAAAAAAATTTAACAAATTGTATAAAAAAGCAGCAGAGATATTTGAATCGAAAGTCACAAAATTAAATTTCTGATTGTGTTTTTCTCATTTTTTAGCACGATGTTGCATTAAATATATCGTTGTAGTAAAATTTTCATAGTTTTTAAGATATGTTCATGTTTTTGATGTCAAAATAACGGAAATTTTTTAATTTTTAAATTAAAAAAATATTTTAAATTTTGTAATTATTTGCATATGTAAAAAAAAAATAAATAAATAACTGGCCATTTCAGCCCTTGAAAGGACTTTGACCTAGCTTCTTATGATCAATTGTGTTGTGCGTGTTATTAAGTTTGTACACAATTGACCGAGAAATGGACCTACATGCTTAACGCCGACTCCGAACGGCGATGAACGGAATGTTCTTATTCTCAAGAAGCTTTACATGGCATTTTGATTACTCTCTGAGGTTTGCCATTGTCTGCAGAGAGGTGGCGGCCGTACAGAAAAATTATTTTAATTCAAATAATTTTCTGTCGCTGGCTGGGGTTCGAACCTGGGTCTCCAAGGTTCTTTGACATAGCGGCCACGCACTTTAACCAACTACGCCACGGACGCCACATATGTAACAACTAAAAAAATGCGATTTTGTAAAAAATTTGTACTACAGAGCCATCTGGTGTCCAAGGTGGTTCAAAGAAGATACTGTCAAAAACTTATCGTACCTGATAACTACTATATACCAATTTTATTCTAATCGCATGAGCGGTTTGGGAGTTTTAGGTGGTTTTGCAAAAACTTTGTACTACAGCGCCCTCTGGTGTTCAAGATAGGTCAAAACAGATTGCAGCAAAACACTCAACGTACACGAAAACCACTGTATACCACTTTTCATTCTAATCGCATAAGCGGTTTGTGAGTTTTAGGCAGTTTTGTAAAAAATTTGTACTACAGCGCCCTCTGGTGGTTAGGTGGATAAAAATTAAAATAAAAAATTAAAATAATAATGATTTCTAAAAAGTGGGCGTATATATAGTTAGACCACGTCCAGTTTAGTATAGTTGCCGACAGTAACCATACGAACTTATTTACCAAATTTTAGTCTAATACGACCAAACCCGTCTTAAATATAGCAGGGGTATGCCTATATTTTTCGCGCAAATGCAAACTAAAGTGAGACTTGCCGAATTATTGCAATATTTCATTTATTTCCAATTACCCTTGCAAATATTTCCCCATATACACCATATGTGCGCACCTGTATTTTTTCACACCTGTATTGTTGATAAGTTCACTAAAATGCTTATAATTCATGAACCAATACACATACAAAGATCGTTTGTACAAAAAAACCTTCGTATTAACGTCACCTCTCATGGGAAATTTCCAGAAACAAAATCGGTTCACGCATTACAGAGAACATCAATTTCATACACAATGCAACTTATTTTTATATATATAGATTAAAAACATTTAAAAAAAAAATCAGCGCAGGCGTTCTGCGATTTTAGATATATATATCAAAACAGTGGGCGCAAAAGTGGGCGTGGTCAATTTTTCTTTCAGTGAACACTTAAATTGGATTACTACGAACATTTGAAAAAAAAATCATCCAAATCGGTCCAGCCGTTTTCCGATTTTAGATAAATCAAAAAAAGTGGGCGCAAAAGTGGGCGTGGTCAATTTTTCTTTCCTTAAAAACCTAACTTGGACTAAAACGAACATTTTAATAAAAAAAATTATCCAAATCGGTCCAGCCGTTCTGAAGTGATGCGATTTCAACCAAACGTACACTTCTTTTTATATATATAGATTGACGTTATTAATGCTATAGAACTTACAAAAAATAATAACTTTACATTAGGAAATAATTGTGTACAAATAAATGTACATACTAAAATAATCAAAAATTATGAATAAAATCATAATATATATATCAATCAATACAAGTACAATTAAGTAACCTTTTCAATAATGCATTATCTACATTAGCGAAGATTGTCAAAAAAATATTCAATAATAATGGAAATATTGGATTACAGGGGGTGCCGAATTAGTCAGGGGCCGGATTACCGGGGGTCCAGTTTAAAAAAAAGATGAACGCTGATTGTTGATTAAAAATTTGATTTGTAGACAGTTCTTCTAATGATACTCTTAATAAACATTCCCTGAAATTTTGTGGTTCTGTCCAATTTGACTCATTATCTGGTTCATTACGAACACTTTCCTTATTCAATTTAGTATTGCTTATTATTGTGTTAAATTGTTGTTTAAAGCAATGTGAACAAAAACCAAGACTCGACTTTCATCTCTATTCAAATGCTGAGTGCTCCCTCTTGATGCTTCTGAATATACGAAACCGTCTAGTGGAGTTTTAATGAACTAAATGTTGACAATATTTAGAAACATTTCTAAGTCTATATTTCAATTCATGTCGCGATCAATGTCACAATATCCTAGATCCTAGGACCTACAAATTAGAATATCGTGATATTGATCGCAACATGGATAGGAATGGAGGCTTAGAATTATTTCTAAATATTGTCGAAAAAATTCATTTTAATAAAACTGCTAAAGACGATTTTATAACATTTATTGGTTTTTTTTGTTAATTATTTGAATTTAAATCTATTGGTGTTTTCGTTTCTACAAAAAAATGTTGCCCTACCACAGTGCAACATTTTTCAAGTGTTGCACTCAACCCTCAAAAAGTGCAGGTTTTGAACACAAAACACTACCCTGCTTACTCAATCAGCTGATATATTTGTGTGCGCCAAAAATAAAAAAGTTGCTTAATTAAAAACATTATTTAAGTGTCAAATTATGAATGCATATATTTAACCTTATCTAACACACGCATTTCATAATATTTTCGTTTAAAGCAATCAGCTGATTTTCAGGGCAATATTCTCCCCTCAAAAAATTTCGCAGGGCAAGAAATGTGCCATTTTTGCCCTATATAAATGTAACATTTTAAGAAACGAACACAGATTTTTTTCACCCGTTTGCACTTATTTAACAATCGAACACGAAAAAAGAAGAATGCAATGAAAAGGTAACATTTTCTGGTAGAAACGAAAACATCATAAGTTATAGTCATGAATTGATAGAATCTGATAATGGTTTGATGAGTTGGTGTTAAAATCAGCACATTCTGAGGGGAAGCAATGAAAGCTAATAAGCCTACCAGTCACCAAATAATAAAAAATTAAAAAAAATTGCAAATTTCTTTTATTTTACAGAGTTTACCAACGCATGAAAGTAAAAACATTAAACAATTTAATTTGAATGTATTTGCATCCATTTACAAACTTCAGCATAGCAGTTATTTATTTTTGTTAGTACACTAAGAGAAAAAAATATTAAATTTATCCAAAAACTTTTTTAATTTATCCAAAAAGCGAGTCATTTTTGCACCAATAACGCATTTACTTAAATCGACTACGTAAATATTTAAAATTTATTTAAATACTTTTTTAATTAAATAAAATATTAAAATATTTAAACAGAATTAATAAAAAATATATTAAAATTATGCACGAATATATATAAATATTTTTCAAATATTTACTATTTGAAAATAAAACTATCGCATTTAAGGAAAATTTATATAAAAATATTGAAATTGAAAAACAATTTATTTGAATATTTCCCACGAGCTGTGTCCATCGGAATGCCATTTGGTTGTATATTTTATTTTCCTTTTTACTTTTTTCGTTCTCTAATTTTTACTATTTTTGACAGTTGGTGCAATAATATGGCATCAAATGTCAAAAATAGTATAAACTATAAACAAAAAAAGTAACTAGAGAATAAGAAGGAAATTATGCATGTAAATGACAACCGGCTCAAGAACTTCTTGAGAAAATACCGAGTTGTCACTCCACCCTACATGATTTCATCATGCATAGCACTCGCAAATCATATTTGCCAAACTTACAGGTTATATCACTCTTGCAACATTAACTAAATGAGAACTATAAGACCTCCAACTGCAAGAAATATACTGCAGGAACAGAGTGCGATGCTCTTGCTGCTTGTCGGAATATGTGTGTACGTGTGCAATGCTGTTGCTGCTGGCTAGTATGGAATATGTGTGTACGTGTGTGGTATAAATAAAATTCAAATACGGGAAAAAAAACGAGTTGGAAGGAAAACATTTGATTTATCCACGTAAATATTTAAATAAAATTTATACTGAGGCGTGGATAATGCTAATATGCGTTATTTCCCTTAGTGTAATAGACAGCTGTTGCAGCGAACAACATTTGCTTTAATGTTTTTGTTGTTGTTGTTGTTCCATGCTGTTCGGTTATTTATAGCGAGCGAGCGAAGTAACGACGTATACATACAGAAGCAGGCAAGCAGCAAACTGAATTAAGCGAATATGTATCAACAAAGAAAGATATGGAAATATTTTTTTCAATAACTTTCTAAACTAAACAGAATTTCCAAATTTGGGCTTCGCAGGCACCTAATTTAAGATCAGTAAAACAGTTTAGGAAAAGAAATATTAAAATCGGTCAACCCATTTCAGAGTTCTGCTCCTTTAAACATTCTTCATGCAAGTTGTTCCATGGGAGCTTCGCTCGCTTCGCTCGCTCGCTCCAATAAAAAAACTAGTAAGAAATGATCTTGGACTGGGCTGAAGTTAAAATACCCCCACGGCCGAACCAAAGTATATTCAAAGTCTTAAGCAGTCAATAAAATGTTTATTTGCCACTTTGTATGGGAGGTGGGGGTAGCTTTCACCCAATTTGGTTGAATTTCATACACAGAGTATATACTATATATCAAACCTCATATGCAAAATTTCAAGTCGCTATATTAATTTTTGTGGAATTTAAAGAAATTTTACCTTTTTGATAAAGTCACTTTGTATGTTTTCATCCGATTTAGTTAAACTTTATAGACAGAGTGAACATTAAATATCAAAGCTCATATGCAAAGTTTCAAGTTCATATATTAGTTTCTGTGGAATTCTAAGAGATTTTACCGTTTCGATAAAGTCACTTTGTATGGGAGGCAGGCGTGGTTGTGATCCGATTTGGCTCATTTTCGAACTTGACCTTTATTTTTTAGATAAAAGCTTAAATATCGAATTTCGAGATGATAGCTTGAAAATTACGGCTGTAATCGTGATCACAGACAGACAGACGAACAGACAGACGGACATGGCTAAATCGACTCGGGTGGTGATACTGATCAAGAATATATATATTTTTCTATACCTGCCACGCCTCCTTATGGGCGTTACAAACGGAGTGACAAAATTAATATACCCCCATTTACGTTTTTTAAACGTGGGGGTATAAAAATGTTTATATTCAAAATGTTTTCTAGAATGTGGATGGAAAAGATGGTACAAATGAGATCTTTAGGACCTTTGCGTTGCACTAAATTGTTAAAAAAAAAAATAAATAAATAACTGGCCATTTCAGCCCTTGAAAGGACTTTGACCTAGCTTCTTATGATCAATGGTGTTGTGCGTGTTATTAAGTTTGTACACAATTTACCGAGAAATGGACCTACAGGCTTAACGCCGACTCCCAACTGCGATGAACGGAATGTTCTTATTCTCAAGAAGCTTTACATGGCATTTTTATTACTCTCTGAGGTTTGCCATTGTCTGCAGAGAGGTGGCGGCCGTACAGAAAAATTATTTTATTCAAATAATTTTCTGTCGCTGCTGGGGTTCGAACCTGGGTTTCCAGGTTCTTTGACATAGCGGCCACGCACTTTAACCAACTACGCCACGGACGCCACTAAATTTTTACACTTTTAATATATTCATTTTAAAACGAGTTAAAAAAGAACCACTTTCAGGCTACTGTGAAAGCAACTAGTTTAAAAATGTTCCTAATACAACTAGTTCAAATATGGGGAAAAAGGAGTGTTTCTGGGGACAATTGTCTTTTCCTATGACATCAACCCGCAAAAAGCGTCAGTTCGTTCAATGTTAAAGGGTATTGTAGTGGAACTAGTACTAGTCCTTTTTGGAACTTGTTCAGAACTATTTCAAATTTGGTCCACTTTTCTGCTGGGTAATAAGCTGCTCTCTGAGCGAGAGAAGGAGTCAAAATTATTCTAGCAATTTTTCGAAATATAATAATAATAATCGATTAATTTTATATAAAATTACTAAATATTATCTCTTGAATACAAAAAGAAGAAAGATGACATTGATATCCCTATTTTGTAAAAAAAAAAACCTGTTCAGAGAGCTGTCAAAAAATTACGAGTTTGAATAAAACCCAAAATTTCATAATTTCAAGATTCTGGAAGTATTTTAAGTAACACACAAGAAAAATTATGATGATGTCTCTTAAGCTGAGAGTTACAATATTTTTTGCAATTTATGGGCTTAAAAATTTGAAAATATCCTTTAAACTATGATACAATTACAAGGTAGGCTCATATTGGAGAGCAGGGTGCGCTAGTTGTCAAAATCAGCTGATAGCTTTTAGTTTTTCTTTGTTGTTGTTGTTGCTTTTGTCGTTTGACTTTGGTGGCTTCTACAGCTTTGTTGTTGCAAAATTTCACAATTGAGCAGCCATTTTAAAATGAGCCTACCTTGTAATTGTATCATGCTTTAAACCAGTGTCGGCCGACGCCTATGCACGCGTGCTTCGTGAAACTTCGTATTTTTACACCGACATAAAACTGGCTGTCGTGCTTTTACACCGACGCTGCCGATTATTCGTAACAAGAGCGCTCAGTCGATGTTTCGCTTTTGGGTAGTTAACACCACGCTTCTATACAACGCATGCGCGCAATTTATTACGTAATTTTAAATGCTTACACGTAAAAAAATGTTCAACCAAATGTGGGAATTAGCATATTTTTTCTTTAAAAATTGTTTTGGGGAAGCGAAAACTTAATTTGTCAGAATAAAGTAGGGCCCGCTACCAGTGGTTTTTTATTTTGAAGTAATATGCAATATAAATAATATAAGTACTATTTGGAGTGGGTACAATGTTATTAGTAAATGATTACTTTCCAAATAAATATATAATATTGATATTAATAATAAATATATGCATATTGATATTAATAAAATATTAAAATTAATGTTATTATTAATTATTTTTAATAACACGGCCCCTAGGCAATAAATAATATTACACATTATTTACCTAGTAAGAAATTTCATTAATTTCAATTCACTTTCATATACAGTGAAAGCTCCCATAAACGGACGCTCTAATAAGCGGACATCTCCTATAAGCGGACACATTCTTGGGAACGAACAATTTTTGGTTTTTTCCCATAGAAAATGCTCTCCCATACACGGACTTTCCGATAAACGGACGCGGACACACAAGCGGGTATATTTATGAAAAAAATCTCCCATAAGCGGACGCGAAGCTCTAATAAGCGGACAATTTTGTCTTTTTTTCTCACAAACATTAATGCTTTTATATATTTTTTTTTTGTATTTTGGTGTTTTCGACGATTCGGAGGGGTTCTTTTCTATTTTTACGAATTTACTTATCATTTTTTGCGTTGCTCACTTCTAACGGTAAAATAAAACAATTATTAGTTTCAGCGTTTGCTCTAGTTTATGGGTTAATCATTGAAATGTTTTGCAAGAACACTTCAGTTTAACGTTGACTCTTACAGAATTACAAAAATTGCAGACATATATAATATGAATTAATTTTTTACTCCTTTCATTGTTTGTCTGTTGAAGAAAAAAAATTATTTTAAATTAGCATATCCCAATGCCCATTTTTTTTTTTTTTTTTAATTTGAAATTTAATATTATATTTTACGAAATTCCCATAAGCGGACATCTCTCATACACGGACAAAAAGTAGGTGACGTCGGTGTCCGCTTATGGAAGCTTTCACTGTACCTGCATTCATTTAGAATGCCGCTTAATGTTAATAATAAAAAATTTCTTTAACCCTCCTGCGACGTAAAATTTTCACAGTGTAAGCCAAAGAGAGATTCTTTGCTCTCACTTGTGCGCACACTACTACAAAACTGAAAGAACTGTGTATGTATTTTTTTGGCCGACACCATGATACAATTATACAAGGTAGGAGTGACAGTTCTTTCGTCTTGCGCCAACTGTCAAAAATAGTATAAATTAGAGAACGAAAAAAGAAGAAAAGAAAATAGAAAACAACATATACAGGCAAATGACAGTCGGTACAAGGTACTGGTGAGAAAAAAGCAAGTTGTCACTCCTACCTTGTATAATTGTATCATGGCCGACACTGCTTTAAACCAGTGATGTTCACGTAGTACCACGCATGGTGAGACTCGAAAGCTTTCTTCGAGAATCAAAACACGTGCACGATCGAATGCACAAAGTTCTCTCAATCAGTTGGCGCTGAAACTTCAAGCTTGTGTGTTCGCGCCTCTTGGCGGTGTGTTTTGCGCTGCACGAAATGTTTGAGCCATTTGAAAATGCGTTATTTGCAGAATAATAATAATATTATGATAATGATAGTGACAGTAATAATGAAAGTGATAATCATAATGATACTGATAGTTATAATGATGATGACAATGATAATAGGTCTGTTTCCGTACGCACACTGTGTAACTTGTGGGACACTATTTTCTGTTTCCGTACTTTCTGTGCTTAAAATGGGAGAAGAAGAACAAGCATAAAATCACTCTCTCGAGCACACAAAGTGCACAGAGAGTGCTAGAACTCGAGACTTCGAGTAAAGCATGGTAGAATTATAAGGTAGGGCCGACTCGGAGAAGAATGAAGTGGAAAGCAGCGAAAAAGGGGGCTAGTTGTCAAAATCAGCTGTTCATATCGAGTTTCTTTATGTTCATGTTTCGCAGTGGATTTTAGGTTAAACTTTTTACAAGCTTTTTTTTTTAAATTTAACACTTCCGCGGCATTTTATAGATTTATTTACAATGTTTTTACAATATTTCCACTCAAATTAACACAAACTTAACACATGCGTCCGCACTATTTACAAATTGAAAACATGATATTTCGTTTTTCATTTGACATTTCCACCAACTTCGTCATTTTGACAACTACCCAACCTTTTCACTATCCACTCTTCATTGACGCGTGAGGGCACTGAGCGACTCGGCCCTACCTTATAATTCTACCATGGAGTAAAGTAAGTACAAGCATCAAGAAGAATAAGCATCAATAAGAAGAAGCAAATGTCAAATTACATTTCATAATTGTTTATGTTTTGCGATAAATAAATACACAAATTGTGTGCATAAAAAGAAATTTACGTACAATAAATAAATAATAATAAATAAAAATTAAGTAATTGTTCAGTTTTGCATTAAAAATGGCTTTTAATAATTCGAGTGAAAGTGTTTTAAATTTTGTGCTGCCGTCTGCAGTCAAAATCAGCTGTTTTGTGCTTGAAACTTACTAGAAGCTGTTTCCGTACTTTTGCAACTATGCTCACATTTCGTTTTTACTCTCTTGCACACATTTTACACAAATCTTACACAGTGTAAAGTACGGAAACAGACCTAATTATAACACAATTCTTGCTTAATGCCTTAACAACAATTTTTGTCAGTGCAGAGAGCTACAAATACAAGCACAAAAGTCGAAAATTGGAGTAGTATGCGTGTGAACACGACCGCTTTAAACTCTTCGAGGGACATCTAGGCACCATTTAGTTTGTGATTTTCAAGGATTGTTGTTCAATTTGGATATCTAAGTCAAAAAAAGCGGCGCACCCCTCAACATTTTAACGCCTTGGGAAACGAACCGCTAAATTTTTTTTTTTTACCTACTGATTGTTATTATTGTGAAAAACTTAAATTTTCTGCAAATCCATTTTTGTTTTTGTTAAAGTCTGCAATTTTTGTGCAAAAATTGTTTAAAAAACTTTATTTTTATATATTAAGTTTAATATGTGTTCCACTTAGACTCTCGTATTTGAAGTTCTCAATTTGTGTTAAAGTCCTTCTGTGTTGTATGATATACCTTCCTAACCCTGTATTTCACAACATGAGCGTTATATATAACTTTTTACATCCAGCAGAATAGAAACAACCAACTAAACCAAGCCAACAACAGTAAATTCTCGAAACCACCAACCATTTTGTTTTTGTTTTCGGCGTTCACAAAAAGCTGCAGTGAAATATATGCGTGACGCAGTTGTTTGGAGCATGAAGCAAAAAAAAAAGTGGAAATGGTTCAAAGTTAATTCCAGTTAGAGCGTGTTGCAAAATGAGAAACCATTAACTAGACTCAAACTAACGCGAAAAGCAAAACAACAACCAAAGCAAAAAAAAAAAACAAAAACCAAATTCAAAAAGGACTTCCTCTCAAAGCAAAAGCAGAAAAACGAAAAAAACCACAATAATGTAAAATGAGCATCAACAGTGGAGTGCCAACAGAAAAAGTAACGAATACTAGGCGAGAGGCTCACAACGACGTAGTTGCTATTGTGTGCTAATAAAACTTTTTATCCCGTAAGCGGCAGAACGTATATATCTACATTGACAGACGCACCCAAATTCAGTAAATTACGCTTCACTTTTTTTCGTGTTTTTTTTTTTTAAGTTTAGTAAGCAAATTAAGGAAAATGGACAAAACACGCCAAAAATAAAAAAAATTTGAGCATTTATTTTTACTAGAGATGCCGATACAAATTGCCAGCGAGCAGATGTGAATAAATGTTCAAAAATTGATGGGTTGAGGCTTCGCGATTTTTGCATCGCATTGTGTTGGAAACATCGTTGAAAAGGATGCAAAATGAAGGCTGTTAGAGTAGCATGAGATGCAAATACAGCTGAGAGATACAAGCAATTTGCGCTGTAGCAACCGCAACAGCAGGAACCGAATTAGGCGTGTTATCTCTAGATGTGTGTCTCTAGATGTAAATACAGCTATGGTCATAGAACAAGGTTTCCACTCAGATTTGTTGTATTTTGTTTTAAAAAATATTTTATTAAAATCTAAACAATTTTTGGCAAATGTAAATAGAGAAATCAAAATTAAGTTTTAAATGCAACAGAGGAATTGAGTTTGAAGATAAATGATAAATGGTTGCAGAAATTTAAGCTTATTCGAAGAAACCTTATTTAAAAATTTCTTAAAAGATCAAACGATTGCAAATGGAAGTAATGAATACAGAAAAATACTAAAATATTTATATATTTTATATTTTTGATTTGTCCGGATGACCTAAAGTACAAACAGGCTTGGAATAGAAACAGGCATTGAAAAATAAAAATTTAAAGTTTTTCTTGGCTTATTTAATTTTTGTAGGATTAAAAATTTTAGATTAATTCTAAATTTATCATGTAATGAGGATAATTTTTTATCACATACTATTTTTTTTTCGGCGCGCTTTGCTGCACCCAGTAACTACATCGGAACATAACATTTAAATTCAAAACTTTTCTGGACCCATAGTTTAACACCACTGTCATTTTCCACTACACGTTATAGTTTCCCAGTAGCAGGATATCACCAAATAGTAACTCCGTTTGTATGTAAGTACTGTTACTTTTTCTTCCAAACTATTCGTTATAACAAATTTTAATTGTATGGGCCACACCCCCTTGAGTGTAGTATAGTTGCCTGTCGGTACAGTTGCCGACAATGAGCAAATAAAATAAATTACCAAATTGTAGCCTAATACGACCAAAACAGTCGAAAATATAGTAATTGTATTGATTTGAAGACGACAAAAGGGGGGGTTTGCCATTTGAGCGCGATTTGTGTTGTTTAAAGTAAATTGAAAAATTCATCTCGGGCAAACTCTATACCATTTTTCTCCAGAAAATGCTTTTCTCTAAATGTGATACCAAAAATTCCCTAAAAATGGTAAAAAACTTCCATGAAAAAGATAAATATAAGAAAAATATATCGCTCTTAGAGAAAAAGACTTTTTTTTGAGAAAGGATTTGTTTTTATTGAAGAAAATATTTTGCATAGTGAATTGTTTATCTACAATTGAGAAAACTTTTAATTTTCTAGAAATTATTATCTATAAATGAGAATTTTTTAGTGCGAGAAAAATACTTATCATTATTAGAGACTTGAATATTTTCATTTCCGACAAGTGAAGAAATATTTCTTCGAATATGTGAATATTTATTCTACTTAAAGGAAATTTTATTTGAAAAAGAGAAAATTGCTATTATCAAAAAAAAAGATTTTCTTATCACAAAAAGATAGGGGTTTTTTCTGAGTGTAGACATGGCATTAGATTTTGATGAGATTGGAAAAACCAGGTAGGCCATGATTTTTAGCATACTTAATTTATATAAGAACCTTTTTTAAATTTTTTGAACAGTTAAAATATGAATTTTTTTTAGTCGTCTGAGGCCGTCCAACAATTTTAGCTAAATCAAGTTATGAGCCTTTTTTCGTTAAAATTTATTAAATTTTCATTAAGACGCAATTAATTTAAAGAGTTTTTGCGTCGTTGGATGAACTTAATTGCAAGTAAAAGTGCGTCAGGCAGTATAATGACAGACGCGCACATCCAAGTGAACACTGACAAGTAAACACTCTCACACATATCTTTTCTGAACAAGTACAGAATCATCCCAATTGGCAATTAAGTCAGAAATTTTGAATGGCTGGCACGCATTTACTGTTCTCCTTTGGACTGCAAAACACCTGACTTTCTTTCACTGGATTGGTTTTTTAACACCTATTTTTGCTATCCAAGGAAGTTATGTAGAGTTCTTCTACTAAGAGCACATTTGTTTTCTATACAAAAAGTGGTTGGTTATCCCTATATTTTGGGTTAATTTTTTTCTCTAAAAAATAAATTTATTTTTATATTTATTTGCTTTATCGGTAATCAATCTGGCTAGATAAAAACATATAAAATAAAATAAAATCGAAGACCAAAAATAAGCAGTACTTTCTCCAGCAATTTTTTTAAAGCCATTCTTAAGCAGTGTTTTTTTTATCGCAGCCATATCGGAAGACGAGAAAAATATTACCATTCCATAAAGGTACATTAGAAATTATACTTTCATCGACCGAGGAAGTATCATATGAAGGCCTGCTAGTTGCTGCTAAAAAACACCTGGCATTGCCGACTGGGATGTAAAACTTTACCGAGCGTAAACGTTAAAGTCTTTCGACAGACAGTCAGACATATTAACGCACGCAACAGCATCCCTTTGCTATGCCATGAAAACAACAAAATTTTTCAACAACCATGAAGAAACATTCGCACACATACACACACACAAGCTTACACTCAGTCCCATAGATGCCCCCAGTAACACATACACCCTCAACAGCAAGGAGCCAGCAAAACAAACGATTTTAAGCCATAAATCATGAGCTTTTCCTCAGCATGCTTTCCATGCCTTTGTTTTTCATTCGTCCTTTTTTTCTCTGCACGTTCTTCGCAGCTGCTTTTTTGTATATTTGCTGTCCATTTTTGAAAATATTTTATTTTTCGCATTTTTCTTGCCACAAACCCTTAGCATAGCACAGCCACAACTCCAAATGAATGCCTCCTTCGCCTTCCGCAACCGCTCTTTAGCCGCACCTCTTCATCTGCATCTGCTCAACCATTCAACTGCAGTTTTTAGCCAGTCCTGCCAAAAGAAATAAAAAGGCAGCCATTTTATTTTTCAATTTTTGTTTTTTTGTTGTTTTTTATTTCTCATTTAAAATGGAAGAAAAATTTACCACGCACAGAAAATGCTGAGCTGTGTTGCTAACTCATTCCTTTGTGCCGCATAAGGTTGGGATTTATTTTGAAAAAAAGGGAATTTTTGCATGCAACGTATTAGCATCAGATACAAAAAAGGTTTCAGGAATGAGTTGAAACAAGTCGAGCTGCTATTCCATGTTAGTCAGAAGCTCCATTCAAATTGGAGCGAAGGGGGAACTTCTTTCAATTTTTCACTGCCAGCTGAAAAATGCTACAATTTTTCTCGCTTTTTGTTGTACATCAAAAAAAAAAGCGTTGGAAAAAAAGAATTGTTGCTGGTTTGAGTAGAAAACAGGAGTAATTTTTCATCCTTTTTTAATGCTCTCTTCTGTATATTGCATTATTTAGGCAAAATTTGCAAATGTCTGTCAAATTAAGTTAATTTTGATGAATCACTATTTGGACAATGATAAAAGATGTATTCATTAATATTACAAATAAAACGTGGTGCTGTAAAAAATATATCTATTGTTTTAAAAAAATATCTAAGTAGAGCTTCATTAGAAATGAAATAAATAATTTGTATTCATATCAACTTAAATGTTCAGTTCCTGCGTCAAGCAAGTTACTTCGTGTGGATAAATAAATTCGTGGGAGCGGTTTTAAGTCTGCGGAATGGGGGGTAAGGAATATATTCCAGGTCAATTTATTCACCTGCTACTCTAATACATTTTTCAGATCTTTCGATTAGCTTCTGTATAACTACGAACAAAATGTTTTGTCTTTGTCCGAAAAAGGCAGCAAATCGTCCTTCACTTCTTCATCACTTAAAATTTTCTTCTCAAGAATTTCTTTTTTTCATGTTTGGGAATAGATAATAATCGTTGGTGGCCAGGTCAGGGCTGTAGGGTGAGTGATCTAGAATATTGAAAGCCATCTTTTGCAGAGCAGCTAATGCAACACGACTCTTGTGAACGGGCGCATTATCCTGCAGAAGGAGTACACCTTTTGTCAATTTTCCTCTTCTTTTTTACCTGTTGGCTTCTTTTAACTCCTCCAGAATTGCAGCGTAGTATACTCCGATTATGAATACGCCTTTATCTCTATAATCGATTTATAGGATTCCTTCGGAGTCTTAAAAAACTGTCGGCATGATCTTTCCGGCTGACTGCGTGACTTTAAACTTCGTGGATGGTGGTGTACTGTTCTTATACCACTGCACTGAGTACAGCTTAGACTTAGGTTTATAATGATGAACCCAACTTTAATTTCCAGAAACCATTCGAACTTATTCGAACATTTGGGCAGGAGCTTCAAGTTCTTATTTGAAGCTTCTAGACCGAATTCAACGACGTGCGATATATCTGATATGGTAAGAAAACATTTCATCTTCTCTCGACTCTCTTGGGCATCGACGCAATGTTGGTTGCCCCAGCCTTTTGAACAGGTACTACCATGGGAAGTGTTCAAGGGAGATACATGACCTGACGCCATCAGCTTGTGTGGTTCCCAGGTTCACTCGGGCAGCTCATCAGGCTCATCCCTATACCATTACCTTGATGCCCAATAGAACCTCGCATTACTGAGATAATTCGTTCTTCAGTCGTACATATAGTTAAATTATGGAACAATCACCCAGCGGACGTGTTCCCCGACAGTTTTGCGCTGTGTCAATTTAAAACAAATCTTCACCGCCACTACTCCATCTTTCCACCTACCAACTAACTATCACCCTTCTTCCGACTCAACACAATGCTTTATGGAATAAAAAACACAAAAAAAAAAAAACTGGAATAAAAGTAGAGAGACGAATCCGATACAGAAAAAAGATGCCAGAAAAACAGACCAGTCACAATCAATTGATACTGAAAAATTGTGATCATTTTGATACGGTCTCTATTGATTCGTATTCAGGTTGAGCTGGCATAAGCATAAAGCTTTAGCAATTCACCACAACATGTTGTAAAGCTTTTTGAATTTGTCATCACCTCTTTATATTAACATGCTCCTCAATTCTCACTAGACAATAAATTTCGGTACATTTTTCTGTAACGATGTACTGCGAGATGAGCTGAATTGACCGCGATACCGATGATCGCCTCATTCACCTCACCCAAAAATTATTGAAGACACATTTTTGATAAAAAGCATTAGCATAAAAATAAAAAATTTCAGAGAATCTTAAGACGAATGGTATGGACGACCTTTGTTGATCGTGTGGTTGGATTTCCTCAATTCTTTTCCAACACACTGACTTTGACTGTCGAAATAATTTAACGGATTTATTTTCGGGTTGTTTGAATTGGTCATTGCTATCCCGCAGCGCTATATCAAGGAGCTTTTTCAAAGTGCCCAGAATTGAAATTTGTATCAACTGTGACTTCTGTATCAATTGATACTGAGGTGGCTTTTGTGACTTTGTTAGAGTAGAGCTGTAAGTCTAAAAGAAGAAAACAAGAGGGCGATGTTCGAGAGCCTGGATTAGTTTCATTCGGAACTTCAGAGCAGAACAAAATCAATACAAGAAACTCAAAATATATTTGAAAAAATGCTGCCATCGACCTTGCTTTCTCCTTCTGAAGATGAACTGCAGATCTTAATACTGCTTAATACTTAATACACTGTCCATGATGAGATCAATGAAGAAAGTTAACGTTTGAAATGCCAAGGCTAAGAAGGCGCCTTAAAGCTGCAGACATTTCTTTAAAAACATCTACAAACTGTACCTCAATCGATTTTTAAAAAATTTATTTATGAATGGGGATTCGAAGAGTACTTGCCGAATCTAACTCTTGGTTTAAAATTATTTGTAACGATTTGCGTACCTGTTGGTTCATGCGAAAGAACTAATAAAAAATTATTTACGGTCTACAATGGGGCAGACACGACGTACGGACCTTTCAATCTTATCTATTAAAGCCGAAGAAGTTAAGAACATTGATATCGATGAAGTTAGCGATAAGTTTCCAACTCTGAAAGCAAGAAAGAAAAATTTTAAATCGTGATGGAATCTTAAAGTGTAATTTTATAAATGAATATTTCTTTATAATTTTTATATTTTTTTCAGACACCAAAATGATGGTTTTAAATGTTAAATGTTAAATATATTTACTTGATGCATCTTTTCAAAATTATATAACAATAAAAAATTTTAAACAATTATTGGTATATAACAATGCACCACTTTGCTCAAATCGTACAGTTGTGACATGACTGGTTTTTCTGAAAAATCTGGCAATCATATTTGCTCGGATGTGCACTAGAGTGGGTCGAATAAAAAAGTGTGAAAAGTCCGCCCCTAATATAAAAGCTTACCTCGAGAGTGTTTCATTGCTGTAAAAAGTTTTTTCTAGGCATCCTGTACAAACCGCCAAAATAGTTTTTTAACGATAACTTTATATTTTTTTTATCTGATCTTAAAATGCAATATATTGTTGAAAAGGTATTGATGAGTACTACAATTTTTCTATAGATTCCATCGACATACAACATCAACTTTATTTGGTGATATCAGTTACCCAAATTTCTACCCCCCAAAAGAAAAAAAAAAATTATACGAAAATGAAATCCACAAAAAACTAATAAAGTTTGGCCTTGGAAGTATTTACATTAGTAGATCAATTTTGGTGGTTTTTACAGGGTGCCTAGGAAAACATTTTTTATATCAAAGAAACACTCTCGAGGTAAGCTTTCATATTAGGTTCGGACTTTATCTAATTTTTTTTTGTATTTATAGCGACCCGGTCTAATGTGCACTAATCGACACATTAACCGTGAAACCGTCTTTTTGTGAATCCGTTTAATAATGGCATATTCCTGACATCTAAATGCTCATGTAAAGTTGAGTGTATGCTAGTTCTACTAATGCCCAAAGATGACTCCATCTCACAGCATGCAACATGCCGCGGCATATATGTTATTCATATATTTCTTGGAAAAAAATAAATGGAGTTGTCCTATGATAATGCAAATTTGTATGCTTGATAAAAAGCATCTAATTAATCAAAATTTATCAAAATAAATTTATCTTAATAACTTATCAAAATTTCACCTACCTCCCATACAAAGTGACTTTATCAATACAGTAAAATCTCTTTTAATTTCACAAAAATTAATAAATATATGGTCTTGAAATTTTGCAAAGAAGCCTTAATATGCACTCTGAGTATATAATTCAACGAAATCGAATGAAAACCCCGCCTACCTCCCATACAAAGTGACTTTACTAAAAACAATAGCGAATATTTTCTGTTAACACTATGATGAAAATGTTTTTACAGATAAATATTTTATTGACTGCTTAAGACTTTGAATAGATTTTGGTTCGGCCGTGGGGTATTTTAACTTCGGCAAAGTCGAAGATCATTCCTTACTAGTTTTAATTCCTTTATGCACTACTTTCTCATTGCGGTCACTTTGGTTTTAATACCAGTCATTAGAAAAATTAACCCTAAAATATGCATAATTTTTTTTTATTTGTATATAACATTGCTAATTTGTACTGAAATTCTTGTGACCTATGTCCCAATTTTGAAAAACTTTGTTCGGCGGCCGAAAACATATACCAACTTTTTTTACATATATTTAAAGAGGAAATTCCCAGATTTCATAATAACATAATGAGACGACCGAGGAAGACCGAGCACAATTTTTATTTTCCATAGAAAATAGAAAAAATTTTTCTTGGACCAATTTTGATTATCTGATAACTTCTAAAATATTGATGTAATCTACAAAATTATTTATTTTAAAAAACTTTTATAAAAATTAATAATAATTTGCTAGTAACAAAGTTTTCTTTTCTCAAATGCACTGCTAAGTTGCATGAAAATTTAAATACATTTTTTGCTTATATCCGCCTATGACTTTGATTAATTTTTTCTAATAAAATAAATTAAATTTTAAGGAAAGCATTACTGTATTCTTCATAATTAAACATTTATCTTTAAGTCTGCATGACCACATTATAAAAATATAGTGGTCGGAAAATTGATTTTTTCTGCCAAAATCCCACTGTGTGCCGTCTGCTTCCAACAGTTCACGCAAAATATCGATATTTTCAGACACTACAGCCGTTCTTTTACGACCCTCATGACATTGGTCTTGGAGAGAACGACAACTACGCTCGGACTCATTGAACCATCGTTTTGTAGTCGATAGATGTAGTACTTCATCACCAAACCCAAACTAAGTGATCGATGCATTCTTTTCTTGTCAAACCATATCGAAAATCGTAAAAATTCATCATCCGAAAACGTTCACGTGTTAATTCCATTTTTTGCGGAAATACTATTTTCAAATCACTGCAAACATCACAATAAACGTACACACACCAAAACATTGTGAGTACGTTTATACTAGAAAATGTAAAATTTTTGAATGCTTTCCTTCAGAGTGTAGACGAATCTTCAAGTTACATTTGAGTTTTTCCCGCTTGGAGCTAGCATGCTCCGTTAAACAGTTAAGTTAATTTGAAATGAATTGAATGTTTATACGAATATAATTAATTTTTTTAAAATATTAATTTTCGGTGATTTAAAAAACACATAAATTGAAATGAGATTGAAGTGGAAAAAATACTGGTGAGTAGGAAGTTGTTTTTTCTTTTAATTGAATAAAAATGCGTAAAAAAAATTTGTAAAACAAAATGCAAGGTGTTCCAAAAACCTTTTACCTGAGCCAGTCTCAAGGCGAACCTGGGCATTTAATGCACATGCATTTTCTTTCCTTCAGTTTTTGGTTAATCAAATGAATTTGTACGCTCGACAAAAGGATGTTCCAACCAGATTCAAAACTAATTCATTAGAGCTCCTCAAATTCTGTTTCAGGTGTCTTATTTATTATGTTCGTGCATTTTGGGGAAAATACCATCTTGAACCAGTACGACAAACAATGACTCACCACCGATTCGGAAAACTACGAAGTAACCTGTATTTCAATAAAAATTCTTTGGCTCTCAAGAAAGGTGCACCTGACTACGATCGATTGTTCAAATTGAGACCTGTGATCACGCACTTTAACGGAATATGGGCATTTCCACAGAAAAGTCCACTGTCACCAAAACACAAAAAATTTATAAAAACAAAATTTATATATGAATTCATATAAAATAAATATTGATATTTTATTATTTTAGGCAATTTGCAAGTTAACTCAGTTGCCATGATAAGGAAACTGATCGCAATTGGGTTTATATCTTTTTCGCAGAGAGCAACTTTAAACAGCATTTTCTCTTTAATATTTACTACTTTAAGAGAGTAAAAAATAATGTTGCACCCAAAACACAAAACGTGATTTATAACAACTAACTTAAAAAATGTAAAGAGAGCAAAGTAAGATCAAACATCTATGCTGCTCGTCTGCTTATGCGCTAAGTTTTATCAGATCGTCTTTTTATATTATTTAATTTATGTAAAATTTAATTTTCACAAATTAACACATAATTTTTTAATCAAGTAAAGTAATTTCTCAATACTTTACTTTATTTTAACACATATGTATGTCTTTGTAATAATTTTCTCTTGTTTATTCATCCAGCATTTTTAATTGAAATAAGCAATTAAAAGAAATCAGAAGACTGCATTTATCTCATTAAATTTATGCTTGTCTTTACCTAGTCGTTTCCATTCTCTTCATTTATTTTTTCTTAGCCCGTATCTTTTTTTTATATATTTTTTCTAACTTTATCAATTTCTCTTTTCTTAGCTATTATTATTATTAGATTTTCTAGGTTTGGCTTTACCTTCATTTCGCTTTTACCTTATCAACCTTTCTGAATTCCATAAATAAACTTGAAATATAAACTGTGTGCAATTACAAGTCAACTTGTTTAAGTCTTTTTGCGAAATAACACACAATTTCCTTTCAGTGAAAGCTTAAAAGCTCGCTTGTGTTAAAGCAAAATGAGAATGTATTTGTGGCAGTTTAACACTAGTATAGAAATTAAAAAAAATGTTTTTGTGCTAATTAACTAGAAAATTTTTTTTTTTAATTTCAAACTATGTATCGTCACGTCACACACTGCATCGAAATGGTACGAAAATAAGAAAAAAAAAAATGGTTGTTTTTTTTAAAAAAAAAGCATGCAACTTATATCTATATTATTTGGTTCTATAAAATTTTAAAGATTTTTTAAGATATCTTTAATAATAAACAAATGCGATTACTTTATACAACACCCTGTTATTTTAAGAAAATCAAGTAATTTAAAATTGAGTTAACTTTTAAGATAATACAGCATGTTTTTTCTAAAATGCAGTAAAGAGAAATATTTTAAAATGTATCTTGGTTCTAAAAGTAATTTTGTTTAGTATATATTTTGTGCAAAAAATTTTTCTTTACCTTAAAAAAAAAACACCTAAAAACTCAAAAATTTGCGAGTTTTGATAAGCTATAACAAAAAAAAAGGATTCTTTGATTTTAGCAAAATTTTTTTGTAAATTTATTTTAAGTATAAACTTTTGATTTCCAAAATATTATCTGCCCCTTTTTAACAACAAGAAAGTTATGTAGATTTTAAAAAGTGACTTTTTGCGAAAAATGCTCAATTTTGTATGGAAAATTACTCAAAATTGAACAAGAGAATTGCAAAAAAAATGATTCTTTGATTTTGGCGAAACTTTTTTGTTATTTTGTTTGAAGTATTGACTTCCCATTTCCAAAATATTATCTGCTCCTTTTCATAAACAAGAAAGTTATGCAGATTTAAAAAAGTGAGTTTTTGCGAAAAAGGCTCAATTTTATATGGAAAAATATTCAAAATTTAGGAAAATTCAAAAGGTAATTACAAAAAAGAATTTTTTGGTTTTGACGAAACATATTTGTAATTTTATTTGAAGCATTGACTTTTGATTTCCAAAATATTATCTACACCTTATAAAAAGAAAATTATAGTAGATAACAAAATAATTTTAGTAACACAGGGTTCATATATAAAAGTGCAATTAAAAATAATATTAAAAAGTAGTGCACACTTCTAGGAATATGTATTAAAAACCAACTTTTTTAATTGGGGGTTTCGGGGGTACAAACTCCCTTTCTTCTTTAAAAATAAAAATAGAATGGCCATTTCCGCCTTTCAAATGATTCAACTCTCTGAAGTTTGCCATTGTCAACAGGGATGTGGCGGTGAATCAGCAACATTAATTTAATTGAAAAAGTTTTTGTTTAATGGATTTCGAACCCGGTGCTCCGGGGTTCTTTGGTATACAAGCCACGCACCTTAAGAGCGTTTCAAGCTTTTTATCCAAAATAAAGCACAAAAAATAATATTATTTTTCAGTTTTCTTTTAAATTCCTTTTTAAGGTAAGGGCTGGCTACGCCTACGTTATTGTTTTTTTTATCAAGTTTTGACAATAAACATTTAACAAAGAGTGCAACAAACCAGCAGTTTATTAATAAGAAGCAAGGCACAAAGAATTTAGAAAAAATCGACTTAACCATACTCGTAAATGCTCGAGGATTAAGTCTAATACAGATTTAATGAAAATATTGTTGCTGACATCTGAGTCTCTCTTAGCATTAAAAAGAACTATTAAATCAAAATCAAATGTAATTATTGATGAAGAAGTTGAGAAATTTATTCAATTAGTTGATGACCCTTATATTGTTTGTAGTGATTCTAACGAAGAAGTCAATAGCGATGAAAGCCAATAGCGAGATGAGTTCTTGGTTGTTTGGTTATGCACAAATTAATTTTTTAACTTTTTTATTTCACATTTTGTTAATAAGAATAACTTACCCATTTTATTTTCTATTGTAAATAAAATGAAATTTGCCTAAAAAATAATTTTTTTAATTAATACAAATGGGAATATTTATGAGTAGCAGATGTACCTCCCATACAAAATCATGTAAAAAATTAATATAGGTCCAAGGGAGGTACCCCTAGGAACCGCCAGATTTCAACCATTTCTAGAACACATGTATTGCTTTATTTTACTAACCTTTTCACCGAGTTTTGTAAGGATCGACCAACTTTTGTATGTACCTCCAATACAAAATAATGAAAAAAATTAATATAGGTCCAATGGAGGTACCCCTAGGAACAGACCGATTTCAACCATTTTTAAGTACACTTCTATTTGTTTAATTGCTAAGCCTTTTGAACAAATTTTGTTGAGATCGCTCAATTTTTGTATGTACCTCCCATACAAAATAATGTAAAAAATTACATTATCATAGGAGCACTCCTTCTATTTATGTTCCAATTTTGTATGGGTTCAATGCACTGTGCGTCACCGTAAGTGCAACCACTTGTAAAATAAAATATTTTAACTATGTATTTAATAATGTAATATAATTAATTAATCGAGAACACATTAGCAGAGTTAGATTAAAATATATTTCTACAGAGCAGATAGAAGAATTTTCTCTTCGGTTGAGTGAGAAATGGAATAAATCTTGCCGAATATCTCTGGTATCCAAAAACTTCGTTGCATATCACCTGACGAAAATTTAAAGATAAAAGCAGCTCGAACCGCACTTTCTTCAAAAATAAATATTTTTTAAAACACAGTGGACTTCCGGTAATCCGGTCCTTGTCTAATGCGGCACCCCCTGTAATCCGAGATGTCTATTATTGAATATTTTTTTGAAAATCTTCACTAATGTATATAATTATCATTGAACAGGTTAATTACTTGTACTTGTATTGATTGATTCATATTATGACTTTTATTCATAACTAGCTGATATACCCAGTTTTACTCGGGTTCTCTAGTCCTCGTTTTAATATTTTTAAAAATCCAAATAATGGGATATAAGCTGAACTATATTGATTATTAAATTAATTTCAAGCTTATATTAAAGATCCATGTTTTTTCTATCTGTTGAAAATAAGGCGATACCGAGGGGCCGAGTAAAAAGATTTATAGCGATAACTTTTGATCGGAAAGAGATATTGGTATAATTTTTTCACACAAATTATTCTTTGCGCTTAACTATTCTATAAAAAAAATAAAAACAACTTTAGAAAAAATTAATGTCTTTAAAAAATCACTGGGGGTAGGGTCATGTTTTTTGATGAGAGAAACAGGTAATAAATTTTTTTGTAAAATTGGAAGCATTTTTGCTATTAAACGCCATGTCATGTAAAAGGTAGTTGAAAATTCAAATTTGAGTTTTTATTATTTTAACAACAGAGACAACTTTTGTGTCATTTTTTGAGTAAAAAGTCAATATTTTGGACCTTTTTTGAAAGAAATATTAAAATATATCCGCTAAGATAACGGTACCTTTTAAATTGTTCTTATTAAGTGCTTGAATTGAGTCTATCAACGAAAAAAATGTAATGAAATATATTCAAAAACAACGGAGTTATTTGCATCGCAAGTAAAATATACGAATTTCTGATAGTTTTTTGTTATTCTAAGAAAACGATGTTATTAGAAAAAGACGTTGCACGAAAAGTTTGTCCAATTTTAAAGATTTGTGAATGTTTTTGGTATCAAAATAACAGTATTTTCTTAAAATTAATAAATTGAGCATTTTCGCTTGAAAAAAATACGCTAGTAGTTAGATTTGCGTTACTTGTAAAGGGACGGAAGAGGCGTGGTAAAAACTTAGTATGCCATAACCTAAGTTAGGATTCAAGTAATAATTGAGCTGAATTTGAGTTAAATCCGTTTAGCCGTTAAGATTTGTATTGTAGTCAAACAAACAGAAAATGATTTTTATTAATATAGATTATTTATTATTTTTTTATTATTTTAGTATGTACATACATTTGTTTGTACACAATTATTTAATAATGTAAAATCATTATTTTTTGTAAGTTCTATAGCATTACTGACGTTAATTTGATAATAAAACGTAATCTCTCTATTGTGTTCTTTAAATTACTGAATTTGACATACTATGATTAGTACTTCAGAGTATAACATATAGAACCTTATCATTGGATATGTGATTTGTCGGATTAAAAAGTACTATTTTGTAAACAATTCCGGACTATAGGGGGGACTAAGGCAGTACTTTATAATCCGACAAATTCAATAATTCGACATTGCCCTACAAAACATTGATGACATGATTGTCGGATAACCGGGGGTCCTTTGTAATAGAAATGACATTTTAAGACAACAACTTTTTAATTTCAAATTATGAATGGCCCGAATTAAAATTTACGTTTTTTTAAT
This sequence comes from Pherbina coryleti, assembly GCA_943735915.1. Classification (NCBI taxonomy): domain Eukaryota; kingdom Metazoa; phylum Arthropoda; class Insecta; order Diptera; family Sciomyzidae; genus Pherbina; species Pherbina coryleti. The sequence goes on from OX030949.1 coordinate 135,614,400, forward strand.
ATAATAAAATCCTAAAATCAAAATATTATCAAGAATTTATTGAGTATATCATAATGGAAAAATATGTTACGTAACGTGTGTATCGTAACGTATCATATTTTGGTTTATTTAAATATAAAAAAAAAATCTTAATATTTGTATACGGCCATTTCGTTATTTATATTGAAAACAAATTTTTTCCAGCTTGTTCTTCATGTTGTCTTGTTGTCAACATGCTTGGCCTAGAGCTCGAAAAAATTTGTTTTCAATGTATATAAATAAAAAAGATTTTTCAACGAAACAATTAAGAATATATAGCTACATTATTCCAGATTATATTATTCGTCAATAATTTTCGTTTTTATTGATGCAGACAAGAACCACTTCTATTTTCTGTTACGTAAAGCGTCCTTTTTTGTTTGCTTATATCCTTAGACCAGTACTTCCATCTCTTATACTTATTAAAGTGTTACTAGAGTGCTATCCAAAAATAGTAACAGGACAAAAAAGTTTAAATTTTTCTTTGCTTTTCGTCAACACAATTGTACGAAAGTGTTGACGACCAAAAGTGTCTTACGAAAATGCAAGGCAATCCAATTCTTCAATACATGCCGACCAAACCGTAAAAGTGGGGATAAAACTTATTAGCGCTATGCGATATCTCTAAAGCGATATGCGTTACAAAGCCCTTATTAAGCCTGAAAAATCAAAACGAAAAATTTTTGCTGTTTGAAGACTACTCCAATTTATGAAAAAAAAACAAAGTTAAAAAATCAATGAAGGAAAAAACTAATTTTGACGAATTTAGATCGAATTGTATGAAAATAATTTTACATTTGGGGTCTCAAAAGTAAGTGGAACTCTTAGTATTTCCTTACTATTTCTTAACTATTTCCGAATGTTTTTATTTTTTTAATGAAGGAAAACAATTTAAAGCAGCGGTTTTAACTCTATTGAAAGTCCTTTTTGGTAAAGATGTCTGGTTTTTTGCATGTAACTTTGTATTTTTACAAAACTCATTATCAATTTTGTTAAAATATTAAAGATTTTACTCAAATATTTTAACAAAGAATACACGTTTTTTGTACACGAATTATACCACATACATATAAGTCTTCAACACTGTGATTAGTCCCAAAATTTATTATGTTTTGAATTCTTATCAAAGTCTCTTTTAATATAAGTATAAAGTCTTGCAAATAATTTACCCTTACAACAAAATATTTAATAAAAATAAAAAAAAGTCCATATATATCGCGTCAAAACAAAGTGTACACCTGCATAGTAAGCTTAGCATTTTAAAATACTTTAAACAAATGTAACGGTATCTCTCTCAAATTGGCTAATTATGATGTTAGTTGATGTTTCTGCATCATTCGCCTTTGGTAAAGTGAGGAAGCGAGTTGTAATAAAACCTTTTTAAAATGCTTAGTTAAACTTCTATTGAAACACGGGAATTAGTTATAAAACCTCCATAAAGCAGGAAAATCATTTCGCGAAATAGCTTTAATTTTTGATGGAGGTCATAATACCACCAAGAAAATCATTGACAAATACAAAAAATTTAGAGCACTAGAAAATCGGCCCTGTACTGGGAGACCAAAACAACTCTGTGGAACCGCAATACGATCAGTATTCAGAATAGTGTGAAAATATCCAACTGCAAGAGCAGTGAAAATAGCGGATGATCTTTTCGTATCATCAGGAACCAACGTTAGTGTCAGTACAATAAGATGTGCATTAAATGCAAATGGTCTATTTGGAAGAGTCCCTCGAAAAAAGCAGTTTATATCAGAAAAAATAAAAAAATCCATGCGTAGATTTTGCTAAAAAGTATGAAAATAATGAAATTTAATTTTGGAAAAACATAATTTTCACTAACAAAAGCATATTCGAAATTTTTGGAAAGAAAAAATCTACAAAAAAATATGGAGAAGCAAAACTCAGGAGTTCAAACAGCAAAATATTACTTCTACAAAAATCATGGTGGGGGCTCGGTGATGGTGTGCGAGTGTATGACGGCAAACGGAGTAAGAAATTAAACGTTTATTGACAGTAAAATGAATAAATTCGATTACTTTCATTTTTAAAAGAACATTTGCCGGCCAGTTTTAACAAATAAGGACTGGATCGTTTGTAGATGCTTCAGCAGGAAAACGATTAGAAACATACAGCCAAGGTAGTGAAGGAATGATTGTTGTGCAAAACAGCTGGATCACTCCCCACAATCACCGGACCTAAGCCCGATAGAGTTTTTGTGGGAGCATCTGGGAGACAAATAAGAAAGAGGATGATATCTAGCAAGGATTCGCTGACAGCTGTTTTACTTGAAGAATGGCACAAAATTTCATCAAACATAAGAGCGAAATTTGTGGAATCAATGCCAAGACGGTTTAAAGCTGTAAATTCAGCACAAGGAAAACATAAAAATAACTTTAATAATTGGACTGAATTAATTTTTTTCTTATTTACAACTTTAAGTGTACACTTTGTTTTGATTCGAAGAAAATGGAGTTTTTGAATTATGTGAAAATTTGTTGTAAAACAAGTTATATTTTTAGTTAGTATATAATAAGAGCATAAATTATTAATTCCAAAAATACTAAAATTTTTTATAAAATTACTATTTAAAATATTGAAATAAAGTAAAAAGTATTAAAACATATATTGTACACTTTGTTTTGACGCTCACTGTAAATCAAATTGGCCATTTGTGTAGAGCATGTTAGTAAAAATGTACACATAAATAATCGAGAAATGGACCTACTGGGTTCTATGCCAACTCTGAACGGAAAATGTTCATATTCTCAAGAAGCCTTTCGTGACATTTATTTTACTACTGGGGCTTGCTATTGTCTGCAAAGTGATTAACAATCCGATCATTAAAATCAATTCAATTGAAAAAATTTCGAAGAATGGGTTTCGAACCACGGACCTATCGGTTCGTAAAATTAGCTTCGAATGGTTCACGTACGCTAACGTGTTCGACTACGACCGTCACAAAATATATTTAAGTACATAGAGAAATATTAATATCAAATACTAATTAAAAATATTAAGTAAGTTCATTTAATCGAATTGGAAACTAAAAATTGAATTTTTTAATGTTTCAGAGAAAGACATTTTGTATAAGCTTTGTTTTTGTGTTTTTTTTTTTTTGCTTAACACATTTTTTTAATTTAATTATCTGATACAAACATTATGTATTACGAGTTAAATAAAGCAGCCGTTGAGAACCGCTGCTGTGGTGAAACAAAATCAACAATGATATCGAAACAAATTCTAGAGACGTACAGTTAAAAAATGATATGTTATTCAATACAAAAGATATTATTAAATGAACTTTAAAGGAGAAGAGCAGACTATTGAGGAGGTGATGATAATGATGACGATGGGTCTCCCAGATAGAGCACCCTGTAGAACATTATGTACTTGAGGTCGTGAAAATGCTTGAAAACGTGTCGGCAACAGACAGTTGTTGTTCTCAATGCAAGCCAGTTGTGGATGCCCTCAACCATATAAAGCTCACCCGAACAGCCTCTAGTGTCAAAAGCAAAAAGCCTAAAAAATTAAAATAAAAATAAAAATATATACTATAAAATATTACAGGAAATGCGAAAAAAGCGAAACTCATGGCCAGAGTTGAGAAAACAACAAATTGTTTGGGTGCGCTGTTGGGATGTCGGGGAGTTCAGCTGTTGTTATGTGGACGCCAAAAGGACGCCATGATTGCCAGCACAGCAACACAGACAAGTGCAATACTTTGTTGTATACTTGGTTTTTTTTTTTTGTTTTTGTTTTTGTTTTTTGTTTTTCATGTGTTGGTTGGGTTTTTTTTTCTCTCTTTGCCAGTGTGTATAGAAAAAGGTGGAAAAACGAGGAAAAACTGCGTTTTTCGTTTTATGGTGTATGTGTTTTTTTTTTTGTAGTTGTTGCTTTTTGTGTGGGTTTTTCTTTTTCTGGTTTTTCCTTTTAATTTTTCTGTGCGCAATTTTTTGGCCTTTTTTTAAGCTCCACCTACTTGCTGCCTTCCGATTGGCTGCAGCGAAAAAATGCTAACCTAGAAAATAAAATAAAAAGTCGCCCTTTGGCTGTACGATTGCGGCTGTCTGAGTGTGAGTGGTATGTGTTTGACTGTTGATGTCGACGTATTTGTGCGAGGTTTTTCACATTTTAATTTTTTTTTTTTCTTATTGTGATTTTCTTTTTTGTTGTTTTTCTATGCATACTTTTAGTTGGAAAATTTTTAACATTTGCTATTTCATGTCCTGCGTTATTTGCATGGGTGGACAAGGCAGCATAGGACAGGACAGGATGGTAAGTTGAGAGAATGCATAGCAAACACACACACACAAGTACTCATACTCATACAATTAGTTGTGGTTGCCGGGTACACAACTAGATGGTGCTTTTTAGTTATGCGTAGTGCACTGAATGAAGTCTCGTCTGTGGTCTGGGCGAACGAACGAACGAACGCCTGCTGCTTGAGCTGCTCCAGCATTTTTATATAAATTATGATTATGTACGCTTGACTAACACTCACACACAAATACACGCACACACTCACACACATATTTACACACATACACACACATCTATAGAAGCACCCACACAATAGTGGTTTTAATTTAAATGCACTAATATAATCATGTATTTGTCGAGAAAAATAAACAGTTTTTTGTCCTTTTTTTATGTTGTTGTTGTTATTGTTGTTGTCGTTGTTGTTATTGTTGTTGTCGTTGTTGTTGTTGGTGTTGTTGTTGTTACCTTAGCCAGCAAAATATTACCACTAGCTAAAACTCAAACTTATGCACACGCAAAACCTCACATTCTCATGGCGCCCATTTCCGTTAAGCTTTACGCATCGCTTCTGCTGGCATTAATTTTTATTTTTGCTTGTTTTATTTTTTAAATAAAACAGCCAAAAACAAAAATAGTTGCAAGACAAGCGAAAAAACAAAATGGAAATTTAAGATATGTAAATAAATTGAATAACTCGCTCATGAACAAATTAGTTTAGATAAAATTTCAGTGCTGCTAGCACTTATTCCCTGCCGCTTTTAGGGTGTTCCCTAGGGAGCATGAATTATATGCGTTTGCATATGTGCGTATGGGTGTGTGTGTGAGTGCCCCGCCATGTGCTGTACTCAGCAGTTTCATTAAATTTTAGTTATAATTTTAATTTCTAGTTTTTAGTTAAATTAGTTTTTAGCTGATTTGGTAGTTTGTGGAGTTTGCATTTGAGTTTTCGTGGTTGTTATGATAATTTTTAAAGGCAGACTCTCGGTTTGACGAAAGTTTTTTATTAGCTCAGCGTAAATGTTGCTTTTCATTTAATTAAATTAAAAAATTTCCTTAGTTCGGATATTTTATAATTTATGTCAACAGTCGTTCTCCACATGTTTTGGAGAAAATGTTCGGAAATAAATTTGCACACATTTAATTAGGGTGTTGCAAATGCATTTAACTGTTATTGCTAAATGGTACTTTAATGGCGAAGCGAGCGTGGGGAAAGAAGGCGGTCTATCATGCTACGGGCGCGACTGGCAGAGGAGCGTCAAATCGTTCTTAAGACAAACAAAATTTAAAGAAAAGATTATTTTTTAACATTATCAATTAACTTAATTTGTGTTTTAAGTAATTTAAATTTTTTAAGGAATCACTTCCTAACTTTTGATTGCATTTTTTAAGTACTTTTTTATTTGAACTTGAATATTCTGTAAATGTTCCCATTATGTTAGCGGATTTTTACATTTAATAAAACTTCATACTGTGTCCTTAATAATAACTAAAAACAAATTTGAAATCCTTTTTTATTGAGAAAATTTTAAGGTTTTTAGAGGTAAGTACTAGGCCGGCTCATTTTTGAAAGTCAAAAAGCACACTTAGTTTCTGAATCTTTGCGATGAAAAACTAAGATATCCTGAATTTAAGGAAAAAGTCTCTACACTAAGGGAAAAAAATATTAAATTTATGCAAAAACTTTTTTAATTTATCCAAAAAGCGAGTCATTTTTGCACCAATAATGCATTTGCATAAATCGACTACGTAAATATTTAAAATTTATTTGAATACTTTTTTAATTAAATTAAATATTTAAATATTTAAACAGAATTAATAAAAAATATATTAAAATTATGCACGAATTTTTTTAAAATATCTTTCAAATATTTACTATTTGAAAATAAACTATCGCATTTAAAGAAAATTTATATAAAAATATTGAATTTAAAAAAAACATATTTAAATTGAATATGTTATTAATGGTTGTATGGTATTTTTTTCTTCATATTGCGTTCATCAAATGCCATTGCCTGTATAATTTATTATCGCTTCACTTTTTTCGTTCTCTAATTTATACTATTTTTGACAGTTGGTGCCCTAATATTGCAGCAACTGTCAAACATATCATAAAATAGAGAACGAAAAAGTAATGTCCAAAATACATGTAGGCAGAAGCAAATTAAGCAGGTAAATGACAACCGGTCTAAGATGTTCTTGAGAAAATATCGAGTTGTCACTCCACCCTACATAATTTAATTTCTTTGCCAAACATGCATACTATGTATATTACTCTTGCAACAATAACTAAATGAGAACTATAAGAACTGCAAATGCAAGAAATAAACTGCAGGAACAGAGTGCGATGCTATTGCTGCTTGTCGGAGTATGTGTGTACGTGTGCGATGCTGTTGCTGCTTGCTTGTATGGAATATGTGTGTACGTGTGTGGTCTAAATAAAATTCAAATACGGGAAAAAACGAGTTGTAAGGAAAACATTTGATTTGTCCACGTAAATATTTGAATAAAATTTATTCTCAGGCGTGGATAATGCTATTATGCGTTATTTCCCTTAGTGTACTTTTACTTTCAAAGCTATTCGATAATTTTAACTGTATGGGCGGAGCCACACCCTCTTATATAATGCTCATCCCAGTTTTCTAGTAGATGGACATTACCCTGTTTTAGTACAGTTGCCGACAGTAAGCATACAGACTAAATTACCAAAATGTAGCCCAATCGACGAAAACCGTAGGAATTATAGCATTTTTATAGATTTGTTGGCGGTAAAAGGGGGTGTGACAGAAATTTAAGCCATCTCGTACTTGAAAAAAATGTACTGCCAAAATTTCAGCTCTATCGGCTCAGTAATTTTGAAGTTTCCAGCCATCACACAGACAGCGTTTTGCTTTTTGTATATATAGATTATTGGCTATAACTTTTGATTGGTAAAAGATACTAAGATAATTTTTTTAACAAATTAAGTTTCTAGCTTGTTTATTTTTTTAAAAATATAAAAACACAATATTGGAAAAAAATTTTTTTGTTCGAAAAAATCAAGTAGGCCTTGCTTTTTGAATCACAAAAATGGTTTTTAATTTGTGCCTAAGATTGAAATAATTTTTGCCCATAAATGTTATAATGTTTAAATGAAGTTGAAAATTTGCGAATTTGAATTTCAATTATTTTTACAAAAAAACAATTTGTTTGCATTTTTTTGAGGAAAACTCCAATATTTCAGACCTTTTTAAAAAAAAATATATAAAATATATGTACTCAATTAATGATATTCTTGCAATAAGGTTGTCATAGTTCTTTGATGCAGCTTTAAGACAAAACAAATTTAACAAAATGTATAAAAAAGCAGCGGAGATATTTGAATCGAAATTCACAAAATTAAAGTTCTGATTGTTTTTTTCTCATTTTTGAGCAATGTGTTGCATTAAATATATCGTTGTAGTATTTCATAGTTTTCAAGATATATTCATGTTTTTGATGTTAAAATGACGGAAATTTTATAATTTTACTTAATTTAAGAAGTATTTTATATTTTGTAAATATTTGCATATGTAACCTAAGAAAACAACTAAAAATATGCGATTTTGTAAAAAATTTGTACTACAGCACCATCTGGTGTCCAAGGTTGATCAAAGAAGATAGTGCTAAAAAACTCATCGTACCTGAAAACCCCTATGTACCATTTTTCATTCTAGTCGCATGAGCGGTTTGGGAGTTTTAGGTGGTTTTGCAAAAAATTTGTACTACAGCGCCATCTGGTGTTCAAGTAAAATCAAAGAAAATAGCAAAAACACTCGTTGTACTTGAAAACCACTATATACTGATTTTCTTTCTAATCGCATGAATGGTTTGTGAGTTTTAGGCGGTTTTGTAAAAAATTTGTACTACAGCGCCCTCTGGTATTCAAGATGGATCAAAATTGATAGCCCTATGACCCGCCTCGTACCAAAAAATTTCTATACACAAAGTTTCATCACGATCGGATAAACGGTGTAGAAATGTGTTCAGGACACACAAACGTACATTCATTTTTATTTATAAGATAAAAATAAAAAACTAAAAAACATTTATTCTGAAATTTAAATAAATAAAAAGTATTATGCAAGAGTTGCCCAATGATCTTATATGTCGGTATATAAAACATAGTGCAAGTAACAAGTACCTGATGATAAAGTTGATTGACTTTGAAAATTTTGTGCGGCTACGAGACGTTGAAGCATGATTTGAGGGTGTTGGGAACTTCAATTCAATTTCGCTTCTTTATACCAGGGCCGAATGTGCCACGACATAAAACGCCGTATCTACCCCGAAGTCAATCCTTTAAATCATATTATTATTATTCTGAAATAATTTTCTTTTATATAATGAAAAATTTGGAATACAGAATACTTATGCAGGGAAGGATGCCCACCTACTGAACACGTTTTGTTTGGAGGCCATAACTTTGGTTTAAAGCATAATTTTTCAGAGTTCTTGGTTTCGTTTGAAAGCTGAGTTCAATAGCTAACAACAATTTCAAACGGTATTTAAAATTTTCAAAAAATTGCAAGTTTGGCAGTCGATCTAGCAAGTCTCGAAAATTGACCACAGAAAAAATCGGCACAGCTACTGAACACCTAAAACAAATCGCATAAAAAAATTAGATAATGAAGTAAAACACTAGTTTTTGATCGTTTATGAATGAACCATAGTTTATTCGATCAATGGTTCACAATGACTCACTAAACTTTAAACAAAAGAGTGGTTTATGGTCGATTTTAACTTCTTTGATGGCTGCTGTCATCGCTTCAGAATCTATATTCGTTTGCTTTACACTTTTTTTCGGCGACGGCATTCTGAAATTTTATATGATATTTTATCTGAACGTGAACGAGAATCAGGAATCATCAATTAATTGCAAAAACAAAAAACACTTTAAAATGATTCCAAACACCATTTGATATCATATAAATGTCAATTTTTTACTTGCATGATGTCTGAAAATCTGTTCAGTAGGTGGCCTGACATTTTGTTCAGTCGGTGGGCAGGGATGCCATTTTAACATGACGTGAAATATTTTTTTCCCATTTCACAATATTGTTCGATTGCTCGTCGAATTGCGAAAAATTAATATTCAACATTGAATTCCGTTCGTATTCACATTTTTTATCGATAAAAAAGCTTGGAAATTCACTAAATAGTGATGAACTATTTTTGGTCAGCTTCGTTTTATTCGAATATTTTATTTCTCAACAGCTAAAGCAATACGAGCGTACAACTCAATGATTAATCAAAAGTGAACATTTAATGATAAGTTACTGCGACACTATACACATTGAAGCTGTCATCTATACAGACGTCCGAACTGCCAGTGTTCAGTAGGTTGGCCTATCCAGCAGGTGGGCATCCTCCCCTATAAGAATCCAAATAATGCAAAAATCAACTTGAAAACAGAAAAACACATGTAGCTTTATCAGCTGTTTAGATAGAGATGCCAAACTTTCTGAGAATTATTTTTACTAGTGATGGATAAATTTTTACTAATAAACAGTGCTTACCTATGGCTACTTCATACGAAAACTGTTATTGCCGAATGTTCCCCAAAGACTATGGTTCCCGGTCTCCCCTATGCTGGTCCCACTAATCCCAAAATATGCCTCTATCTCACGGATCGTGACCTGATCAAGCTTTAAAAGTTTACGTACAGCATCAATCATTTGTGGAACAACTATAGATTTTCAACAACCTTCACAAAATTCATCCTGTAGCGAAGTGCGACCACGATTGAATTCAGAAAACCAGCGAAACACTGTGGCTCAAGATGGCTCCAAAAGTCGAAGCGAGTTTATCAACACACTGCTGTTGGTTAAATCCACATCGAAAGTCGTAGAAAATCATTGCACGACAATGTTCACGACTTAATACCATTTTGACGTGACGAAGTTACGTTGTACCACTCAGGTTTCCAAAAAAGTTGAAAAATGAATTTTTTAAAAATTCATCTGCGTTGCATTGAATTGTTACTCGCTGAGTATAAGAGCTATGATTAAAAAAATGGTATTACCGTAAAGGTTAATTCTTTGACTTCATTATAAAAACAAAAAAAAAATTCAAAACATCATCGGGTCGCTGGGGGAACTATTTAAGCAACACAACTGAAAATTTGTTACATAGAATTATTACTCGCTGAGTATTAGTGCTAGGATTAAAAATACGATACGCCAATAAAGGCCTACTGTAAGTCCTCACAACAAAATTAAACAAAAAATTTCTGTCGCCATGGGAACGCTGAGACAGCCGCTCAAAGATCGATAACGCAACATTCATGCAGCGGCGTTGCATTGAATTTTTACTCAGTGAGTATATAAACTACGATAAAAGTTTGAAAAGGGAAATGCATGATTTCAGGGATGCAAACACATAATGCAGTAAAAATGCTACAGCCATGAAAAATAGTTGTATGGATTTTTAACTCTGTGACTAGTGATGCAACGGTAAATTTTAAGGAACGAAAACGAAGGTGAGGTCTTCAGGCATATGAAAAAAAAAAAAAAAATGACGGCGTGTCAAAGACCCTCAGGGAACCGCCTAATGTGACGCTTTTTTGCTGGATTTATTGAAATTAGAGCACAACCAATGGAGAAGCAAAAAAAAAAGCTAAACGAAAAACACCAACTCCAAATCCAACACCAACACCAACACCAACACCAACACAACCACCAACATCAACACCAACACCAACACCAACACCAACACCAACACCAACACCAACACCAACACCAACACAAACACCAACACCAACACCAACACCAACACCAACACCAACACCAACACCAACACCAACACCAACACCAACACCAACACCAACACCAACACCAACACCAACACCAACACCAACACCAACACCGACACCAACACCAACACCAACACCAACACCAACACCAACACCAACACCAACACCAACACCAACACCAACACCAACACCAACATCAACATCAACACCAACACCAACACCAACATCAACACCAACACCAACATCAACACCAACACCAACACCAACACCAACACCAACACAAACACCAACATCAACATCAACACCAACACCAACACCAACACCAACACCAAAACCAACATCAACACCAACACCAACATCAACACCAACACAAACATCAACACCAACACGAGTTTCAGTTTAACATTCGTACCGTTCGGACGTGTTTCTACCAGCTCCGCAAATTATTTTGTTTACAACTAGCTTTCCCCTTCCTACCTTTTAAACTCCACTTCATATAAGTGAATCGTGTGAACTTTGCAATTCCTAAATAATATTTAATGCCAAAAGAAAAATAATATAAAAACTGCAATTCAGCACACTTTGTTGGTGACCCAAAATAACATATTAATCAATATACCCAATATAAGTGAACCGAGAAAGTGTTAACTTTGCAATTTCTGAACAATATATAAAGCAAAGTAAAATAATATAAAAACCGCAATTATACGCAATTTTTTGTTGATGACCCAAAAATAACATTACTTAAAAATAAAAATAAAAAAAAACTCAATCAAAATGGAAAAAAACTGTGATTTATCTTCTTGCACAGTACAGGACCGCAAGATACCCAAGATAACATGCAAGGGGCTTTGTGGTAAATCATTCCACACTTCGTGTATAGGCTTATCAAAAAGAAGCCTAACATATCTAGAGGACTATCTTGTTAATTTTTTGATCTACTGCGATGAGTGCAAAGAACTATCACTCACGCATGTCCTCCTCGCAATAAAATGTCTCAGTGACTCGACAAATTCAGTGCGGTCTGAAAACAAACACTTCGTAAAAAAAATAGTTGATCTAGAAAAAAAATTAGAAGAGGCGTCAAAATCAATAGAAGTTCTCAATAGTGCTGTCGAATTCACTAATATTGAAAGTGTTAGAAAGCTCGAACTCATATCCAAAAATATACGAAAAATTGAAAACTTCACAAATGACCATCAAAACGATTTTAACTGTGTTGAAACGGCAATAAGTGCTATGAACAAATCAATGTGTACAAACTTCGAAAAATTCAATACAACAGAATCGGTGAAAAACTTAACACTAAACACCGAGCGCCTAATGAATGACGTCGACGCCCTGATGCAATCAACCTCTAAGCAACCAACTCATACACCTACGATGCCAGACCCATTATTACAAGTTTTATACTACAAAATAAACGAAATCAGTGATGATTTCTGCTTGTTTAGAGAGTCACTGCAGGAAATATCCGATACCATTAGCTCTGCGCCCAATGGAATGATCACGCAAAATGCTGTGGAACGAAATTCATCTTCCCTCTTCGATGAAATCATGGAAACTTCCATGATTCCCCCTTCAGTACTTCCTTTACCTTGTCCAACAATAAATAATTCGGAATTGCAACCTGCCCCACCCTGCACAACACCATTAACAACTACAGCACCCGTTCCCACACCTCGAAAAATCATCAAACAGCTTGGGACCTCTTGGACCACATCGGAATGGAACAACAGAATACAAAAACTGATGAAAAGAAACCAAAAGGATGGCACTGCATTGTTCGCGAAAGGTTTCCCAACAACTGCAAAAGCAAAATGGGTAGAAAATTACTTCCAAAAGAATTACAAATTAACGATTTGGGACTGCCATAAAATGTCATCGAAACACGCCAAGTCGAGCAGTTTTAAAGTAAGCGTACCCAAGGCATATGCATGGATGTTTCTTAACTCTAGTGATGGAATGCATATCCGCGATAATATTCGTATATCGGAATGGACGGACAAGCCAAAAAAGAAAGCTAAGGCACCTAGTGTTAAGCCTATTATTCCCATTAATAATAAAAATAGTTTTAAGAGTAATTATAATGTCATAGCCCAGCCTATTAATAATATAAAGCCACCTACTAGAACCTCTCCTAAGAATTCTTTGCTAGAGTCTAACTGGACTTGCAAGACAAATATCTTCCCTAACTTTTCTCCACTTTCAAATCAGCCTTTAACTCATTCGTCCTTTTCCTTTAGACCTACAAATTCTAAACGTAAACGAGTCTCTTTTAATCTTTCTCCTAACACTACCCCTCCTCCAAGTCCTAAGATTGCTAAGAAAAACATCGATTCTAGTGCAAATTACTACCCTAATTTTGTCCATTCCCACACTTTAAACCCCTCATCTCCTGTTCCTGTCACAAATACAACGTCCAACCAACCAAGCAGTCCGAAATCCTTTTTAGACCCCCTTCAACCACCAAGAGTTAAACTAACTTTGAATTCTTGTGCTGACACCGAGAGCAGATACGCCCTTTCACGCCTTAGAGAAAATAGTGTCTATAATAATGTGCGTTTGTATCTAGCTTACATGCATAAAGCACCGGTCTCAACATGTATAGAAGGCAAGACCAAGACAAATCTTAAAGTCTTGATACAACGAGAAGGTTTACCCACTGAAGTCAATGTATTGCGCCATTTATTCACTAATTTCCACGAGCAACTTGGCTTGACGAGCCATCAAGTTCAGGAAGATCTTAACACCTATGGTGCTCATGTAAGGTCAAAACATGTCTCTTTTCTTCAAAAGTCCCGTAAAGAGCAGCAACAATATTATTCCTAACCAACATACTAATCGCAGTCCAATATTTGTGTCTCTCTACTACCAAAATGTCAGAGGACTACGCACAAAAATTTCATGAGTCTTTCTGAACTCTCTGAAACTTCCATATGATATATTTGCCCTCACTGAAACTAATCTCTGTCAAGATTTCAAGGATCAAGAAGTTTTTGCGTCCGATTTCGTTGTGTTCCGAGACGATGGACTAGATAAAGATGATCATTCCTCTGGCCGCGGTGTTCTTTTGGCAATTCATAATCGTTACGATTCAATATTAGTTCAAAATTCACACACTGCAGACTTTGAATTCATTTGTGCTAAAATTAGTATCGCTAAACGTAATTTATATGTTATATGCTGCTATATTCGCCCATCTCAGCCAACGACAGGTTATCAGTTGGCAGTAGATGCTATAGATTCTCTTTTAGATCTCATGGATCCATTTGATACCGTCATATTTTTGGGAGACTTTAATCTTCCTAATCTTCAGTGGGTTTTATCAGATGATGAATGTCATTTCTTCCCCTTAAATCCAACATCTGAAAAAGAAATTCTCTTTACTAGTTGCCTCTCCGACTCTGGACTCTTTCAGTTAAGTGGAGTAACTAACTATGTGGGTAGACAACTAGACCTTGTATTTTCATCAAAAGTTGAAAATTGTGCAGTTTCCGCTAGCAACCATCTACTCTCAACACTGGACCAGTACCATCCACCGCTTTCAATTACCTTTTCCTACAATAATACTAACAAAAACACACACTCCGAGCACTTGTACAGTTTTAACTTTCGGAAAACCGATTTTGAAAAACTAGAATCACTTCTTGGTAGAATTGACTTCCTTCACATTTTTGAAAGTGCTAATGAAGATATCGATAATGCTGTTGGCCTTTTCTATGGCATAATCTTTAACTGTTTCACACAATCTGTTCCTTTTACTAGGCAAAAGAGCTTTTCGTCTTCACCTCCCTGGTATAATAAAGAGCTACGTTCGCTTCGGAATAAGAGAAACAAACTTTGGCGTACATATTTAATATCTAGATCTTCTGATGATTTCACGAGTTACCTTAATGTTTACAACCATTTTTCTTATCTTTGTGATCATCTTTATGAATCCTATCTAGCCCATATCCAAACCAAACTTATCACTGATCCAAAAAAGTTCTACCAGTTTATTAATATCAAGAGAAAATCAGACAATTACCCGCCAATCCTAAAATTTTCAGACAAATCTTCGGACGACTCTGAAAGAATTGCAAATCTTTTTGCAAGTTTTTTTAGTCAGTCATTTACCAGTCATAATGACGAACTGGACTCTGAATATTTCACTAATTTAAGATATTGTACCCAAACGTCCTTAACCTCGGTTAATATTACACTTGCCAATGTGGACGAAAAGTTACGAAATTTAAAGGACGATTACTCTCCTGGACCCGATGGGTTGCCTGCTATTATTTTAAAAAAACTCTCAAACACTTTAGCTCATCCTCTGTTAGCTCTTTTCCAGCTCTCTATCTCTCAATCAATTTTTCCTAAGTTTTGGAAGGATTCATACATTATACCTCTGCACAAAAAAGGGCCAAAAAATGACATCACAAACTATAGACCCATCGCTAAACTATCATGTACACCCAAAATATTTGAAAGTATACTCTACGAAATTATGTTTTTCCACTGCAAGTCTATCTTCTCCCCTAACCAACATGGCTTTCTCAAGGGAAGATCCACTACTACCAACCTCACAGAATTCGTTTCGAATACCCTATGTTCTCTAGAAAGTGGTTATGAAGTCGACGTTGTCTCGACTGACTTTAGCAAAGCATTCGACAAAATCTCGCACACTGTAATCCTTCTGAAGCTAAAAGCTTTCGGCTTTCAACCCACATTTATTGCTTGGATTAAATCTTACCTCGAAGAACGCCGATATAATGTCATCTTTAGGTTTACAAAATCTGAGTTTTTTACAGCAACTTCTGGTGTCCCTCAAGGCAGCCACCTTGGTCCTCTGCTATTCGTCTTAGCAATAACCGATATCGATGATGCCATCAAATACTCTAATCTTTCTGTTTATGCTGACGACATGAAAATCTATCGACGCATACATACTAATACTGACTCTTGCCGTCTTCAAGATGACCTAATCAGTTTTTCTTCTTGGTGCCAAAAAAACTTCCTGGAACTCAATATCAGTAAATGTCAAGCTATCACATACTCGCGGAAGAGACTCCAATCTCCATCACGAATTTATTACGTATGTAACAACTAAATTTTTATTAGTATAAAATTTAGTTATACACCCTGTATTTTTATAAGTAAGATACATGCAACATAGTAATGAGAGCGAGAAACGAGAAACAACAATTTGCGAGAGATAACTTTAATACACACACGCATACACAACATGCTCCATATCATAAAGTAAGAAGGAGAGAGAGAGAGAGATTAAGAGAAAGCATACCAAGCAACGTAAAGAAGTCAGCTTATAAAACCGGTTTGAACATCAAAGTACAGCATGCAGCTACAAGCGAAGGCATAAAAGGCTAGTCACAGCATCGAAGCGGGCTCTTGTTCATAGTACAGTCAAAGTGATCGGACGTTCGGAAGCGCAAAAGTGGTGAGTGTAACCTTGTGGAGTCAGAGTTCTTTTGATTATTTATGTAGACATATTTCCGGTGGTTAAGTTTCATTTCCCCGGTTATATTTAGTTTCCACTCACAGGGTCGCGGTTACGTATTGGTGGTTAAGTTTCATTCCACAATATCGTAATCAAACTTCTTTGGCAGGATTTAGAAAAGTTTTCCTCGATTTTTGTAGACATATTTCCGGTGGTTAAGTTTCATTCCCCGGTTATATTTTGTTTCCACTCACAGGGTCGCGATTACGTATTGGTGGTTAAGTTTCATTCCCCAATATCGTAATCAAAATTCTTAGTCAGGATTTAGAATAGTTTCGCTCGATTTTTGTAGACATATTTCCGGTGGTTAAGTTTCATTCCCCGGTTATATTTTGTTTCCACTCACAGGGTCGCGATTACGTATTGGTGGTTAAGTTTCATTCCCCAATATCGTAATCAAACTTCTTCTGCCGCAGTGATAGTCATTTAGTCACACTTCTTAGGTCGCAGGAATAGCTAATTGTTTCAAACAAGGTCACACAAAACCCAGAAAAGCACTCCCGACAAGCAGTTTCCAAGACATCACCTACTACCGCACGTCAAGGTCATCATTTGCACACTCATTGACCTCAAAAGCGGCTGTGATCCACGCTTCAACTTCGCCACAGAGACTCCACGAAATCACCTACTGCCACACGTCAAGGTCATCGTGTGTATACGCTTCAACTTCGCCACAGAGACTCCAAGTTATCACCTACTACCTCAAGGTCATCGTGTGTATACGCATTAACACCAAAGCGGCCTTAATCTACGCTTAAACTTCGCCACAGAGACTCCAAGACATCACCTACTACCGCACGTCAAGGTCATCGTGCGTATACGCTTCAACTTCGCCACAGAGACTCCAAGTTATCACCTACTACCGTACGTCAAGGTCATCGTTTGCATACGCATTAACTTCAACTTTGCCACCGTAGTCTACGCTTCAACCTCGCCACAGTGCCTCCAAGACATCTCTTATTACCACCAGTCAAGGTCATCGTGCGTACACTCATAGGAATGTATATAAGACACTAGGATTAAGCCGTATCTTGAATTGTCAATAAATAATCAGCATCTTACAAGCGAAAGGGTTTCTTTTAATATAAATTTTCTGCAACGAACGCTGGACACCGGCGAGTATATCCCAGCTCAAAATCCGAAAAACGGAACTTCGTTACACGTATTAGGTGAGCCGGTTCCCTTAGTAAGTTCTTTGCGAGACTTGGGTATAATTTGCGATAAAGAGCTTAATTTTCGATCCCATATCGATAATATCATTAGTAGAGTCAACTCTACTCTTGGTTTTGTGAAACATTGGTCCAGGGAGTTCTCCAACCCATACGTTACAAAATCCCTCTACCTTACCTTTGTGAGGCCCATACTCGAATACGCCAGCCAAGTTTGGTCACCGCTCTATGCTTCCCATTCGTTGCGTATCGAAGCTGTACAACGAAGATTTATTCGATTTGCGTTACGAGGCCTCCCTGGTTCCGATAGCTTCAATTTACCTCCTTATGCTGATCGTTTGATGTTGATTAACATGCAAACTCTTGAAAAACGCAGGGTAGTTGCTGATGTCCTTTCTACTAGCAGGGACCATTAATTGTCCTACCCTGCTCCAATTGATATCCCTTAATACCAACCCACGCAACCTAAGGTCTGTACCTCTCTTTCATCTCAACTTTCATCGCACCGTCTATGGTTGTGGTGAACCTATAACTAGGATGCTTCGTCTAACCAATAACATGGTCAATGAATTCGACTTCCATCTCAGTAGATCCGAGCTCCGTAATATCCTTCTTAGCTCCAACCCCACTTCCTCCCTCTGAAACAAATTTTTCCCATATGTCTTGTGGGCAGACTATAGCCCACATAGTATTGTATGTAATATTCCTACCCTAAAAAAAAAAAACAAAAAAAAAAACGTCCTAGCATTAAGAAATAAATGTCTAATTATAAGTTTTAGTTCTTAAGTATAAATTGCTTGTATTAAGCTTACCTAAATAAATAAATAACATCAACACCAACACCAACACCAACACCAACACCAACACCAACACCAACACCAACACCAGCACCAACATCAACATCTACACCAACACCAACACCAACAACAACAACAACACCAACACCAACACCAAAACCAACACCAACACCAACATCAACACCAACAAAAACATCAACACCAACACCAACACAAACACCAAAACCAACACCAACACCAACACCAACACCAACACCAACACCAACACCAACACCAACACCAACACCAACACCAACACCAACACCAACATCAACATCAACACCAACACCAACACCAACATCAACACCAACACCAACATCAACACCAACACCAACACCAACACCAACACCAACACCAACACCAACACCAAGACCAACACCAACACCAACATCAACATCAACACCAACACCAACACCAACACCAAAACCAACATCAACACCAACACCAACATCAACACCAACACAAACATCAACACCAACACCAACACCAACACCAACACCAACACCAACACCAACACCAACACCAACACCAACACCAGCACCAACATCAACATCTACACCAACACCAACACCAACAACAACACCAACACCAACACCAACACCAACACCAACATCAACACCAACACCAACATCAACACCAACACCAACACCAACACCAACACCAACACCAACACCAACACCAACACCAACACCAACACCAACACCAACACCAACACCAACACCAACACAAACACCAACACCAACACCAACACCAACACAAACACCAACACCAACATCAACACCAACACCAACATCAACATCAATATCAACATTAACAACAACAACAAGAAACTTCGTCACGTCAAAACCTATGGGTGTGTCCACGGCACAGCCAACTCTTTTTTTTACTAAGATGAATGTTGTAAACATGCAATGAAGTATCTGTAAACAACACAAATAGTACTCGTATGACAAAACGTTCTGAGTACGTTTGCCATTAAAAATGTTAATCTTTACGGTGGCAATGTCAAATCTGACATATTCACATTAGTTTTGTCACATTTCAAGGTTTAAAAGTCAACCTAGGTACGTAGAAAATAAGTCGCAAAACAATCGAGTTAATGAGCACAAACTTCCCTGTTGGTATAATTTCGCATTTTGAAGACACTAATTGGCAACCAAGGTCTTGCGATTTAACTCCGTTGGACTTCATCATTTGGAGTTATATGAAGAGTAAGATTTATGCTAACAGTTCACAAATAATCCCAACTCTCAAAGCGAAAATTGAAGTTGCCATAGCCGAAATAGAACCCCAATTATGCGTAAGAGTGATAAAAAATATTAAAAAACAATTAAGGTCTGCAAACATTTGTGGCTCAATGGGTTCGTCAATCAGCAAAATATGCATTATTGTTAACACAAAAATAACTGTTTGATGTAGTTTGCATGCCGGGGGCATAATTGGACCATATTTTTTCGTCGGCGATAACGATCGTAACGTTACTATGAATGGCCATCGTTATTGCGCTATCATTACCGCTTGTTTTTGGCCCGAATTGGAAGATATGGACTTGGACGACATGTGGTTCCAACAGTAGAGTGCCACAAGCCACACAGCACACGTTACAATCGATTTATTGAAGAGTAAGTTTGGTGTTATCTCACGAAATGGGCCAGTCAGTTGGCCGCCTCGTTCGTGCGATTTAACGCCTCTGGACTATTTTTTTTGGGGATACGTCAAAGAAAAGTCATTCAAGTCATTGGTCTATGCCAACAAGCCGAAGACGTTGGAAGAGCTCAGAGCTAACAGTGAACGCGAAATAGCGGCCGTTTCGGCCGAAATGTGTGGCCGAGTCATCGAAAATTGGGTCCAAAGAATCGCCCGCTGCATACTTGCCCGCGGTTACCATATGAACGAAATCGAGTTCTATTCATAAATGTTTTGATTGTACGTTAAGCTGATAATAAAGTTTTTGTAATATCCCAAATGTTTTGCGTTTTATTTAAAAAAAAAGTTGTCAAGTCCTTAATGGAAAACCCTACGTTTACATCTTCAAGCTTTGATAAAATTTGATAAAGTTTATGTTACTGATAGTTTGTATAAAAACAATTTTTGATCATACCTCAGGGGTTTTTGAAAACTATAGGCTGTTGTTAAGCAGATATCGCTCTTCAATAGCAGGTATTTGATATTTTGAAATGTTCCGAATGGTACCTATATATTTTTTTTTAAAGTATAATATTTTACGTGTAATTTTTGAAAAATTTCTCAACGGAATCGTATTATTATAGAAATTTGAAAGACCAGCTGGATTGTATCTTGAATCTATTTAAATTTCAACATAAAAAATAAATTTAAAGTAGCATTTTTGGAAGAAAAATCCGTTAGATTTTAATGATAAAGAACTGGCCACTCTTGATATCCACAAATTAATGAGGCAAAAAGGATTCAACACAAATTCTATAGAAATAAGTAAAATTAATTTGCTTTTAAGCAATGTCAGGACCGGATTTTTGTTTTATTTTTTTTTTTATTTTTTTGTTCAAATTCGACTGGCTAAACAAAAGAAAAGAATGAATTGCCAGTCCAGACGAGCGAAATGAAATTAAAAAGGACTCATCAACAAACACGTTCTCACATACATAATGGATAAAAAACAAAACGAACAATGAATTAAAAAAAACAAACAATAAAAAATAAAACAATAACAATGGCAGCAAATGAAAGTGAAATGCAAGAATTGCATGGATTGGAAGGAGCAAAACAAATTATAGAAACCATTTTGTTGAATGGTAAAAACAAAAACCGGAATCCTTTCGTTTTTGCCAGCCTGCCTGCTGCTATCCGTGCATTCTAACAATACGAAGTAGATTTACTTTCGTAGCGTCAGGAACGTATAGAGCGAAAGGACGAATAAAGGATGGCCAAAATAACACAACAACACAACAACAGCAACATAACAACAACAAAAACAACCCAACAACATCAACAAATAACAAACGAAATCGTCTGCAAGCAGATTAATAATGAATGCAAGTAAGTAAGTGAGTGTGTGTAAGTTGTTGGTAGTCCTGCCAGAACGTCTGATTCTACGTCTACCAGCTTTGCCTGCCTGGCTGTCAACCTCACTCATCATGGCTGCCACCCTTATGGCAAAAGGCAGCCATGATTTTTAAGTTCATTCCGCATCAGTTTCTTACTTGAAGCAACCAGCACCAGAGCCACCACCAACACCACATCAAAACATACGCACACACACACACATGCACACATAAGCAAGAGAAATTAAAATTCATGCAAATTATTTGAAAAAGGACACACGATTATGCCGTGTATACCCGGCATGCATGCCAAGGAACAACCACATCCGACTGGCGCAGCGAGTGAACTCAACCCATTGTTTGGCCGCCCATTGTATGAACAAAAACAACACAAGCGAAACAAAAGCAACTTCAACCCTTTATTTTCTTATTACACATAAAAGTGAGTCCTGGTTTTTTACTTAGAAATTGAATGTTTGAGGTTCCAGCCTCGCAGACTCATCTACAATTTCAAACGCCTCGACCCATCTTCCTTTACAGCTCCAATGATTCTTTCGATACGCAGTCATTGCTCTGTTTCTGTTTCTTTTTCTACATCTTTGCTTTTCACATCCTGTAATTTTGCTATTGTCAGATTTTCAATGATGGCGTCAATTTGGCTTTCGATGCAATTTGAATTCGTTTCATATGCTGACAGGTTTTGTGAGTGTTTCTTTTCTGTATTTTTTTTTTTTTTTTTTTTTTTTTTTGTCATGGCATGCAAATCAAATTATTATGCGAGGCAAGAAAAAGGATCAATAAATATGACGGCACTAGCTCATAATTGAGACAATTATAAAAGAGTGAGTTATCGTTCAAATCGTTGAATATTACTAAAAGAACCATATGCTACAGCTTTGGGGCAAATTGGAAAAGATAATTTTTCTATATTTTCTGAAACCTAGCAATGCTTCTTCCTGACGCGATAGATGATGGCGGAGCCACGGGGTGGACAAAGATTTTTGGATGAATTTTTAAAAGGTCTATACTTGGCGTTCTCGGTAGTTTTAGTGTAATGCGCTCGTCTATTACGTATGAAGTCTTTGTATTGGCCATAGTCCTACCGTTTACCTTCATTATTTATATCCTTAAAAAATTATTATACAGCACTATTTATGACTATTACAGCACTATTATATAGTACGTATTAATATCACAGAATTCAAGTTAGAAAAGAAGATCTTGAAGTACTGGCTACGGTGAAAGCATAAAACTTGCCTCAGTTTCAACCGCTTTTCAACACACATAGAAATTCTATACATGGTTCATTCGATTTGCTATTTTTTTTTTTCAAGCTATCTATGAATATTGGCCAAGGTAGAATTGTAGAGGTCGTGGCTGAGTGCGTTGAGATGTGCGTGGGCCACACGATGCAAATTCGAGGTCAAGTTCGAACCACAGCTGACACGGAACATTTTTTCATTTGAACTTGATTTTTTTGATCGGTCGTCACCCGATTCAAAATGTCGAAAAAACCATCTGACTCTTTGGACTACATTTGAAGATCTTAACTCTAGTTTTGCTCTCTCAGTTATAATTCCCATCTCATTCTCCGATATTTTGCATGTCTTTCTTAACTTGACTTGTTAGGCCTTATTAACTTCCTTCATTTCCCATTTGTAACACATGGTTCAATAAGTCCCGAGACTAACTACTAGGTGGTACCTCTAACGAAATATCGATATAATATATCGATAGTTCCAAATTTCAAACAATACGTGTAACAATTTTATGACAATCTAACGTTTAGTTCAGGAGTTGCAGTGCTTTAAGTGACGCTTCTGTTTATATTTTCAAAATAATGGATTCATAGCAATTCCGAGTGTTGATTTATCAATATTTTTTTTATGGGAAAAAATACCGTCCAAGCTAAGCAATGGCTTCGAAAGTATTATTCGGACTCTGCTCCGTCAAAACCAACCATTTGCCGATAGTATGCTGAGTTTAAACTTGGTCGTACAGACACAAATCATGCTGAACGTTCAGGACGCCCAAATGAAGCAGTTGTTCCACAAAACATAAAAAAAATACACAAAGTGGTATTGGCCGACCGTAAAGTGAAGGTGCGCGAGCTAGCTGTGGGAACAATATTACAGGAACCTTTGTCGATGAAGATTTGTCGGGTGCCGCGTTTTCTCACACCAGACCAAAAACAACAACGTGTCGATGATTCGGAGAGCTGTTTGGTACTGTTTACATAGAATAAACATGCATTTTTGCATCGGTATGTAACAATGGATGTGGCGTCCGTGGCGTACACAGAAAAAAAAGAGTAGAACTTTATTTATTTATTTATTTATTTTATTGACATGCTAATGCAACAAGACCGAGGTCTTATAATTAAAGCATTAGCCTTTACTTACATCAGTTCATATGATAATATTGTTGAACAGTTAAACTAAACTAATAAAAACTAAAATAATGAGAATAATGTTAACAAATAAATTAGAATGAAGTATAGTTTGAAAGTATAAGTAAAAAAAAAAAAAAAAAAAAAATGAATAAAAGTGTAAAAAATATTGTTTGAAAGTATAAAATGCTTAAAATTAATCATTATTATATCAATCACTGCAATTACATTAGACTTGAACAAAGGCAAACGATTAAATTGCAAATGAAGATTTACAATTATTAGAGGTAAAGAACGAATAAAGTACAAGATTAATATAATATTATTGCAATGAGGAGAAAAAAATGCTCAATCGAAATTTAAATTGCACGGCATTGGTAATTGCTCTTAGATCGGTTGGTAGAGCGTTCCAAAGACGAATTGTAAACACAAAAAATTGTCTTTCCGAAGCCAGACAAGAATGACGCTTTTGTATAATTGCGTTTGATCTTCGTGATCTTGCTAACACGAGTCTGTTGTAGAGGTAAACTGGTTCCTTAGTATAAACCACCTTGTGCAGTAACATAAGTGAACGAAATTTCAGTAAATTGTCGAAGGACATATTGTATAGACGCTTTGTGTGCAGGGAAACATGGTCTCTGCGTTTTAAGCCATAAACATAACGAGCAATGTTGTTGAAGAGAACATTGAGTTTGTGTTTGAATAAACTGTCACAGTTTGCAAATATTTCGCATCCGTAGAGTAGGGTAGGCATGAGGTACGATTTAGCCAATAATATACGAGTTCTAAGGGGCGTAAAAAATTGAGTTGTCCATAAAACACGTAGCATACCATAAACTTTACCGATAGTGCTACCTATATGAGTGTTCCACGACAGTGTTCTATTAAATATTATACCTAGGTTTTTTACACTATCAACAAATTCAATATTACAACTGTTCAGTTCAATTTTTGGAAAAAGTGAATAGTCGACTGGTTTTTTTGAGATGATAATGCATTTCGTTTTTCTGGGATTTAGACATAGACCATTTGAGGTGGCCCAGTCGTTAATGCGTCGAAGATTATTGTTTAGGTTTGAAACACAAGAAACGATAGACTCACGGGAACAACTGACATACAATTGGACATCATCGGCATACATATGAACGTTACAATTTTTCAACACTTTTGGTAGGCAATTTATATATACAGGATTAATCAGTTTTCATTGCCAAATGTCAGTATGACAATAGGTCTGTTTCCGTACTCGATTGTAGTAACTTGCAATGTGCTAGAACGTGTTTCCGTACTTTTTCTAGCTCAAAAGAGAGAAGAAGGAGTTGTGATTTGCAATCGGCCGTGAGAGGACGCGCACGCAAGACTTTAGTCGTTCGATGTGTAATTTTTGCCCATCGAGTATTTCATTTCGTTTTTGTTACATCTTTAATATAATTAGTTTTTTGTACTATTTATACTACCACAAGAGAAATAGACTCTTTAAAAATCCAGTTTGAATTCCTTTGAAATGAGTGAGCTTGATGCTCTAAACTCAAAATTAAATACTGTTAAAAACAATGTAGATACCTTAGTATCTCTGAACAATATTAAATGTGATAATGATAGAAAAAGAAAAGGCAATATGCCAAATGCCACAATGAGCAAACAACTAAAAAATAATTATTTTTCAATTCTTGATACGGACGATGAATGTAATCAAGAAGTATTAAATAACTTTGTTAAACATGTGCAAGCTCACAAAGAGCTAACGGCACCTAACATCAGTAAACCAGTTACCAATAACAATAAACAAAAAAATATGAATACAGAAAATAATACGAACAATAAACAAAACAAATATAAAAAAGTTCCACCTCTCATCATTTATGATGTGGAATCTAAGCAGCTAATTGACTTTATGAGAAATGGTATAAAAATAAACGATTTTAAAATTAAAGAATCTAATAATAATAAACTATCACTATTTATGTCTTCAATAGACGATTATACGCGTGCTAAAGCTTATTTAGAAAAAACGAAAACCAAATTTTTTACGTATACCCCAAAAGATATCAAAACAAAAACTTATTTATTAAAAGGGCTTAGTGCCGGTATTAACACGGATGAGATCTTTGAAGAACTTTGTAATTTTCAAAATGAAAATTTAAAATTTTTAAAAGTGAGCCAATTCACCACTAAAAAATCCACAACTGAGGGCTATATCCTACCAATATACCTAGTTCAAGTAAGCGGTGAGAGTAAAGTAAATGAACTCAAAACAATAAAAGGTCTTCTCTATCGTTGTGTCCATTGGGAGCCCTTGAGAAAGCCAGAAATTACCCAATGCAGAAACTGTCAAAGCTTTTTGCACAGTGCATCAAATTGCTTTTTGCCGACTAGATGTGTGAAATGTAACGAAACACACGAAATTGGAAAATGTTCTCAAACATCAGTAGCTGAGAATGAGAGAGAAAAATTATACTGCGTACTCTGCAAAAAATATGGTCATCCCGCGTCTTATAAAGGCTGCGAAAAATATAAAGAACTACAACAAAAACTCCGAATCAAAAAACAGAACTTGACTCAAAACAGACAAACGAGAGCACCAACTAGTGTAAAGCCCAACTTAAGTTATGCTGATATCGTACAAAATAATACACCTCAGATTGGAAATCACTCAAATCCAATTCACCTCGCTTTAAAAGAACTCAACAACTCGATGCAAAATTTATCCAACCAAATATTAAACTTACAAAAACAACTACAGATACAAACATCTAGAATTGATACCATTTTTTCTATGCTAGAAAGCTAAATTATCTTATGGGCGATACAATTGTAAAAAACCTAAACATAATTGAAATTAATGTAAATTCTATAATAAGATTAAATAGAAGATATGACTTATGTAATTTTTTAAATATACACAACCCAGATATAGCCTTAATTTGTGAAACAAAACTTAACGCTAGACATAAGATAAATTTCAAAGATTATTTTATAATACGTAACGATAGACTGGATTCAGTTAGGGGTGGTGGAACAGCAATATTAATAAAAAAAAACATTAAATACAAACCATATAACATTATAAGCTCTCTTAATTGCCTAGAAACATGCATTATAAAAGTACCATTATTAGCGAATAAAACCTTATTTATTATATCAGCATATTACCCCTCTGGTAATAACAATAATTTTTTAAAGTCTGATTTGCAAAAACTTTTCCAAGCCCTAAATTTACAAAACCCTAACCATTTCTATATTATCTCAGGTGATTTAAACTGCAAACATTCCGATTGGGGTAATACCTCAAATAATACAAAAGGAAATATGCTCAAAGATTGGCTTTCTTGTAATGAAATCAGTTATAGATGTATCTTGTATGCTTCGGATACACCTTCATATCCTCGTTGTGGATCTTTTTTAGACTTGTGCATAGCTGATTCTCGGTTAGAAATAGGTAAACAGAATAATACAATTAATTGTTTAAAAACACTTGATTATGATAGTGATCACAATGCTTTACAAATAGTAGTGCTTAATAAAGATAATGACCATCCATTTGCTTTTTTTAGTGAAGCACCAGCTCCAAAATATAACTATAAAAAAACCAATTGGAAAAAATTTAAAAACAATATTTTAAATGAGCATAACAACAACGATACCATACCGAACAATAGAAATCTAACAAACTCCGAAATTGATTTTTACCTCCTCAAAACAAATGACATTATTATAAAAGCATTAGAAAAATCAGTTCCAAAATTTAAAGAGAGTAATTCAACAGATAAGTTTTCAAATCCTATAATTAAAAAATTACATCACGAAAAAAGTAAAATACTGTCAACTATAAAAAAGTACAATAGGTTTGAATGTTTTTTGACAATCGCAGAAATTAACCTACTTAAAACGAAATTGAAATTAATTAAAAAACTTATTCAAGAAAACTTTAATCTAGCCGTTAATACGCATTTCCAGGAAAAACTTAGCAATCTTGACTGCCATAATCCCTTAAATATGTTCTGCGAAGTCAAAAAACAATTCAAATCTGTACAACCTGTAAATTTAAACGTATTAAAAATTCCAGAAGAAGACCAAGTCTTGCTTAGAAATGCGGAAATAAATCATGAAAATCTAGAAAGGGATAATGACAACTCTTTTGTGGTTAAGGATTCAGTGCAGGTATTGAATGTAATTGGTGCATATCTAGAGTCAATTCACTCCTTTAAAACGATTGATCCTGAAAATAGTTTGCACCAAGATGTTGATAGCTTTTTTTCCAATTTTTTAGATACAAAAAATGAGTTTGAAAACAACAATTCAACTATTACTACATTTAATGACATAAATAAATCCAATGATTTAAGCGATTCATTTGCAGAGGACTATTTTGTAACAAAAGAGTCTATTCTGTATATTTTTAAAAACCTCAGGAAAAAACTGTCAACAGGTATTGATAACGTTCCAAATATAATTTTAAAAAATATTCCTGAATTAATCATACTTGACTACTGTACGCTTTTCAATAATATGTTGAATAATTCATACTTTCCTTATGCTTGGAAAATTGCGAAAGTTGTTGTTTTACCAAAAAAAAATAAAAATACCACCAACCCAAAAAATTTTCGTGCAATAAGCCTTCTTCCAAATATAAGTAAAGTTTTTGAGGTTTGCGTGAATAATATTATAATCAAGTTTTGCCAAAAAACTAACTTAATTAATGATAGGCAGTTCGGTTTCAAATTTAAGCATTCTACAATCCATGCGATACATCTTCTTGTTTCAAATATTTACTGGAATCTTAATAAATCCCTTTATACTGGTGCCTGCCTAATTGATTTCGAAAAAGCCTTCGACAGCATTTGGATCCCGGGTTTAATTTTTAAGCTCTCAAGATACAAAGCCCCTTTACATATGATCATCCTTATATATAATATGTTAAGTAATAAATCTTTTTTAGTTACAAATAATAACCTCGTAAGTTCAAAAAAATTTATAATTGTAAATGGCTTACAACAAGGTACTGTGAATTCTCCGGTACTCTTTAACCTGTATATATTTGATCTGTTAAATAAAATCGGAAACATAATTGGTTTTGCCGATGATATCATTATTTATCATGCTGATAACAAAGTTACAAAAATAAATGAAAAATTACAAAAATACTTCGATATAGTAGAAAAATATGTTAGGGATTGGAAAATGAAAATAAACAATAATAAATGCGAAACTATTCTCTTTCGTCCTCCGGTAGGAAAATGTAACCACAATATTAAAAAAAATTGGAAGGATTTTGGTATTAAATCAAGCGATAATGCTCCCATTCCGAATAAAGAAACGGTTAAGTATTTAGGAATTAACCTGGACAAATTTTTGTATTTTAATAATCATATTAATTTACAAATTATAAAAGCTAGGAATGCTTTCTTTCATTATAAAAAATTATTTTTTTCAAGATACATTAAACCTAGAGTAAAAATTTTATTGTATCAAGCTTTAATACGCCCAATACTTACTTATGGTTGCCAAATATGGTTCAATATATCTCCTTCGTATATGGAAAAAATGAGAATCTTCGAAAGAAAATGTCTTAGAGCATGTACAACTCTTTATAGATCTGCAGCGAGTGACTATACGAAATACATATCAAATAAGCGTTTATATAACACAGCTAAAGTTAGCAGAATTGATAATTTTATTATACATCTTGTAAGAAATCACATAATTAAATGCTTTGATTGCATAGAAAACAACCTTATATTAGCTCCGTATTACGTCAATGAGGAATATATATATACAACTTTACAAAGCGGTTACGTACCACCTGAGGCCTTTTTATATCTAGATAAAAATGGATATATCCAAAACACACTCGGCATTCCTATATTTTACCACATATACAGGCGAGCCAATATCAAAGCTGTTCATTGCAACACAACAACAATCGAAAACCGTAGATTTGACATGAGCGTTTACGTAAAAGATAAAAATACTGATCATAACTTAAATATTAAGAAGTATTGGTGGCTCGAAGAATAAATACCACTAATTTCCTCCCCTTTTCTTTTTTACTTTTTTTTTATTTTTGTTTTAACCACCTGACTCTGACTTCCACCACCTAAATAAAATATAAAATTACTGTTTTTTTCAAAATTTTTCTGTAAATTACATAATATTCATGTACATACATATCTATTGTATAATTAAAAGTTAACCTAAATTGTAAAAAACATAATAATCTCTTATGAAATATAATAAGTATACTAGAGAGCTCGATTATGGGACAGAGTATTGTAAGTTAAAATTTTGACTGTTTGTTTATTTATAGTTTATGTAAAATATTATCTGTTGTTAAAATAAACACTTTAAAAAAAAAAAAAAAAAAATTTATATATACAGAGAAGAGAAGAGGACCCAACACAGAGCCCTGAGGAACACCCCTGTCATTTGTTAGAAATTTTGATACTATGCCATTCGAACAAACTGCTTGTGTTCTGTTAGATAGATAAGATGATATCAAATTAGCAGCAGTGGGAGAGAAACGAAACAGATTCACAAGCTTATTAAGCAACACAAAATGATCCACCATATCAAAGGCTTTTGAGTGGTCTAAAAGCACTAGAAAGTTAATTTTGCTCTCATCAATACCTATTCTAAGGTCTTCAACAACATCAACTAGTGCTGTTACACAGCTCCGCTTAACTCGAAATCCAGATTGGCATTCGGTAATTAAATGGTTTCTATAAATGAACTTACACATTTGTCTATAAATAATTAGTTCTAGAACTTTCGATACGTACGACAAAATGGCTATAGGACGGTATTCATTGCACGTTTTAGGTATTGGTATTATTTTGGCCTGTTTCCAACTGGCAGGAAATATAGAGGTAGTAAGAATAGAATTAAAAATGTGTGTCACAAAAGGTAGTAATTTTGGCAGTAGGGCCTTGAGAAATACAGGATGAACATTGTCAAAACCAACAGCATTGGACCTTATAGCTAAAAAACACTCGAGAACATCCGTTTGCTCAACGCATTCAAAACTAAAATCGTTGTTACTTCGCACTCTGGTAGGGTTAGCGAAAGATTCATGAGAGATTGCTGGCATTGGGAGATCTAGAAACTTTATGTTCAAATCATCTACATCAACATCTTCACTTTTCCTGTCTTTGTACTTCCCGATTCCAATGTTTTTTATTTCCTGCCATGTTTTTTTGCTATTAATTGCAGAAGCGAATTTTTCACGATAAAATTTTATTTTTCTGATTTAATTTCTGCAACAACAGATTTCCTAGCATTTTTGAATTCACTATAGATCTCCGGTGTCTTGAAACGTTTCCATCGATTGTATAGAGTATCACGTTGCAATATTAAGTTTTTAATGTTGTCGTTAAACCATGGGCGTTGAACAGGTTTAAAATTTTTAGTTTTGATTGGGACAAACTCCTCAAAAAGACTACTGAGATTGCTTTGAAAAAAACTAACTTGCTCATCAGGTGATGTCATACTGTACATACTGCTCCAGTTGATATTTGAAATTTCAGACTCAAGACGATGGTAGTCAATATTTTTAAAGTCACGAAACAAAAATGACTTTGGGGACGTTTTCAACTGAAAGTCGTACGACACGAAAATTATATCATGTTTTGAAAATGAAGGATAAGATAGCTGATCGTAAAGTAAAATTTTTGTTTCATCGTTAACAAGAAATATATCAAGCAGTGTGTTGATAGTTTTGGTATAGTGCGTTGGAATAGTAGTGTTGACTGGAAAAAGCCCTAGAGCCTGCATTTCAACAGTTAAATGACTCTCCTTTAAAGGATTGCTATTAAAATCGCCCGCAATAAGAATTTGTGAGTAGCCAAGAGAGATGTTTTCAATGAGTTGAATTAGATTTGTCATATCAGTAGTTCGATTGGGACGGTAGACATTACCAATTAGTATCTTCTCTTTTGCATTGGATATAGCAATAAACAAATATTCAATTGAATTGAGAGGATCTGATTTACTAATTAACTTACACGGGAGATTGTCACGCACATAGATAGCTGCACCACCTGCATGACCCGATCTGTCTGCTCGAAAAATTTTAAAACCACTCATATTGTACAAATTATCGTGCATATGATCGTTAAGCCAAGTTTCTGAAATGCAAAGGATATCAACGCCTGAACTCTCGAAAATATATCTTAATTCATCCATCTTATTTACAACACTTTGCGCATTCAGGTGGCATATGTTAAGTCCCGCCCTCTGTTTACACAGTATTCTAACTAAATTAAATGCGCTGTCTTTGGAACGAACACGATCGTTAGTCAACAAATTCGACATGTGTGTGATGAGATACATTTTTGCTCCAATGCGTGCTTGTTATTAAAGTGGTTATTGCAATAATATGTTTGAAAAATATGGGCCAGATACCTGCATTAAAATAGTAGTAACCTATTATACAAAATTTTTGGAAAGCTCCTAATAAACTATATTCTTGACTGTGCATATAAGATAACAGATAAATTTTAAAAAGATTATTAACAAGCATCATCTCAAGTTGTGCAGTTGTTGTCATCATTGTTGCGAAACATATTGCTTGTGCAGTTGTTGCGAAACATATTGTGTGTGTATTTATGCTGGTTGTTGTTGTTGTACTGCTCAGTAGTGACAGATTCTGCGAGAGTGTTTAGCTTTAGCATAGTATCAATGAAGATCGGGTTATCGTTGGGTCTCAGCTTTACATGAACAATGCCTCGACGGGTGAAAGCAGCTGAGAATTTTTGTTGTTTTTTAAACCGAAGAGCAGATTGAAGAATAATAGAATTTTCTTTGCTAAGCCCTTCGTTGATGTAGAAAGGTTTAGTTGACTGGAACCCCGCGTGGTGCAAGCGCATGAAATCATTATTTTCGCGTCTGAACTTTGCTACTGAGTGTAGCACAAAATTTCTATCAAACGGCGTATTGAATTTTGCAATGATTGTGGTATCGGTGGGGTTGTGTTGCGATGTTTTGCTTTGCTTAATCCGGTGTATGCTCTTAATGTTGGGTGGTTGAATATTTATAGAGGCACATATTTGATGAAATATTTCGTGAAGATTTTCACCATCAAAGTGTGGAAGCCCATTAAGTCGCAGATCGCATGCAACAGCATTGTTTTCCTGCTTGGCCAGCTTCGACCTTAGCTCCTCAACTTCAGCTCTAAGCGTGCTAACATCTTCTTTAAATATATTCAACTCGGCAGCAACATTTTCCAACTGGGTGACTCTTTCAGTGACGGAGCGTAGGCAGTTGGTCATTTCAGCAACATTTTGACGAAGTTCAGCGAGAATTTTGAATTCACTGTTTTGAAGTGCTTCTTTGATTTGCGAGGCGATCAGCTCGCTGTGCTTTGAGAGACGCAATTCTATCAATTCGGCCTGCTTTTCAAACTTCTGTCCAATTAGTATGCTGAGAGACGTATGTGAGTGTTGAGCCAGTTCTTGCGATGAAGGTGTTTTATTGTTACTAAAACTCGTTTCAGTTGTAGGTGGAGTACACGGCTTGTCAGAAACGTCAGTGCAAGTGATTTTTAAATTTTGTTTGGCATTAGCTTTACTATTAATAGGAGGTGAGGAAACGATCGATTGACGACGAGACGAAAGGCACTTTTCGCACTTATAGGTTTGGCTGTTTGTTTGCATAAATTCTATGTCGGTTTTATTTAAGTTCACGCAAATGCTATGAAAATATTCATTGCAGAAACCACACTTAACTTTTTTATCATCATCTAGACGACGATCGACTTTAGATAAACATATACACGGCATATTATATTATGTTGATATCAATCAAATCTTTTAGTTTCTTATTTTGTTTTGGTTTGTTAGGTTTTTTGATATCAATCAAATCTTTTAGTTTCTTATTTTGTTTTGGTTTGCTAGGTTTTTTGTTGCGTTTTGTGTTGCTGATCTTTATTAGTGAAAAGTTAACTCAGTGGCCGCGAATATCGTAACTGAAGAAATAAAACAAAAATTGTTGCATAGACTTCGGGTATGAGCTGATTTTTCCCGTGAATGTAATGAGTTTTTTCTTTTATTTCTTATGTACTTTGTGTTTCAAGTATTTGTTCTTTTTTGAGTTAAAACGACTTGTTATTTAAATTATTAAGCAATATTAATAAATAGTTCACTTAAATTCACAAAAAAAGTAGAGCAAGTGATGATTACGCCACGCAATAACAATTCTTAAGCGAATTACAAAGGTTTTAAGTGTTAACACAGCGTTCAATAATATTTACTGGGAGAATTAACCGAAACACGTCCGCACCAGGCAAAATCTTTTGTTCTTTTACCTAAAAATGTAGTCAATTCAGCTAAAGTAATCCGGTGATTTTCAGTCAACGAATTTGATTAGGTGCGCTACCAATTTCTAAATGTTAATTATATGCAATTATATTGGGTAGTTTAACTGCGAGAGTAGCTAAAAAAACCTAAATATTTAGGTGTACCTTCAACCATAAAATAGATAAGACACATAATTTATTAGAAGAATTAGCTAATTTTTTTTAAACTATGACCACTTCAGATTAGGCAAGCCACCTACTAAGTGTAGAAAAATCATCTAATTATTTAGATAGCATTCCCACTTAAGAGTGGGAATGCCGTGCAAAAAATATGCAAAAAATATGTTTTTTGTTTTGCAATTTCTATTTTGAAGTGAAAGTTTCCTTAGGTGACTTTACTTCATTTCGTCACATGATAGAGATGAAAGATTTGTTTTATAGTAGATAGCATGAGAGTGATATAAACATTGTATAAATGACTGAAAAATTTCTTTGCCACCGCTGAGAATCGAACCTGTGATCTCAAGATTTCAACAACCAACGCCTTATCTATTGAGCCAAATTTCCAATACAGAAATTAACGCTACATACCAATTAATCAAATTGCTGTAGATGCCCATAATTTCAGAGTTGTGGACCTCATATTTTTATATACATTTTGTTCACAAGTTATCAAACAGCGTAATAGCACAGCGGTAAAGCGTTTCACTATAACGCAAGCGGCCCGAGTTCAATTCTCGCGTTAGACTTTACTTTTTGTAAAATTTTCTCACTTTGTTTTTATTTATGTTTTTTATAGGAGAGCGCTGTGCTCCTATAAAATTCAAATACGGGGAAAAAACAAGTTGTAAGGAAAGCATTTGATTTATCCACGTAAATATTTATATAAAATTTATACTGAGGCGTGGATAATGCTAATATGCGTTATTTCCCTAGTGTACGAACAAATCGACAACTTGCATTAGGTAAAATAACTAGAAGAATTAGATGATTTAATAAGCAAAATTTTAGTTGAATTAACTAATTTGAATTAGGTGAATTACCTAATGCATGATTGTTAAATTAACTGTGTAAGTAGAAAAGTTGTTGAAAAGATTAGGTGAAATAGAAACTTTCACATTAGCTAAACTAGTTTAGGTAATAAATCAATTCTTTTATTTTCTGTGTAGTTGGTTAAAGTTCGTAGTCGCTATGTCAATGAACCTGGAGACCCGGGCTCGAATCCCAGCAGAGACAGAAAATTATTTGATTTAAAATGATTTTTCTGTACAGCCGCCACCTCTGTGCAGACAATGGCAAACCCCAGAGAGTAATCCAAATGCTATGTAAAGCTCCTTGATAACAAGAACATTCAGTTCATCGCCGTTCGGAGTCGGCGTTAAGCCTGTAGGTCCGGTTCTCGGTCAATTGTGTGCAAACTTAATACACGCACAACACAATTGATCATAAGAAGCTAGGTCAAAGTCCTTTCAAGGGCTGAAATGGCCAGTTATTTATTTTATTTTTATACCCCCACCTTTAAAAAACGTAAATGGGGGTATATTAATTTCGTCACTCCGTTTGTAACGCCCATAAGGAGGCGTGGTAGGTAAAGAAAAGTGTATATTTTATTGATCAGCATCACCGCCCGAGTCGATTTAGCCATGTCCGCCTGTCTATCCGTCCGTCCGTCTGTGATCACGATTACATCCGTAATTTTCAAGCTATCGCACAGTGCATTGAATCCATACAAAATTGGAACATAAATAGAAGGAGTGCTCCTATGATACTGAAATTTTGTGTGCTGGATTAATTTAAGCTAATTAAGAAAAACTGCAAAAATGGTTGGAATTGGTCAGTTCCTAGGGGTACTCTCCCTTGGACCTATATATTAATTTTTTATATTATTTTGTATGGGAACTACATACAAAAATGGAGCGATCCTAACAAAATTTGGTCAAAAGGCTAGGCAATTAAAGAAATAGAAGTGTTTAAAAAATTATTGAAATCGGTGGGTTCTTTGGGGTACCTCCCGTGGACCTATATTGATTTTTTACATTATTTTGTATGGGAGGTATAAACAAAAGTTAGCCGATCCTTACGAAACTCAATGAAAAGGTTTGATAAATTAAGCAATACATGTGTTCTAAAAATGGTTGAAATCAGTCGGTTCCTAGGGGTACCTCCCTTGGACCTATATTAATTTTTTTCATTATTTTGAATGGGAGGTACATACAAAAGTTGGTCGATCCATACAAAACTCGGTGAAAAGGTTAGTAAAATAAAGCAAAACATGTGTTCTAGAAATGGTTGGTATCGGTCGGTTCCTAGGGGTACCTCACTTGGACCTATATTAATTTTTTACATGATTATGTATGGGAGGTAATCTGTTACTCATAAATATTCCCATTTGTATTAATAAAAAAAATCAGTTTTTAATCAAATTTAATTTTATTTATCAACTTCTTCATCAATAATTACATTTGATTTTGATTTAATAGTTCTTTTGGATGCTAAGAGAGGCTCAGATGTCAGCAACAATATTTTCATTAAATCTGTATTAGACTTAATCCTCGAGCATTTATGGGTATGGTTAGGTCGATTTTTTCTAAATTCTTTGTGCCTTGCTTCCAATGCCTTTTCAGGCAATGTTCCGATTGGTAAAGAAAATGCTGAAATGATTTCACATCCATGTATGAGAACTTTATGAACACTGCTCGCCATATAATACCAGCCATATAAATTTATATACAACTGCCTAGTTTCTTCTAATAACAATTTAAAGTTATTCAGATATATGGGGTACCCACTTGCCAGAACTCTCAATATATAAAAAAAAATTGTTCTATCAAACTTTTGTTTATGCCAGTTATCTGCGAGCTTAGTTCAACGTTATAGAAAAAGCGCCTACATGTGTTTCCATCGTTAGTAGACCCATACCCTGGCTTTGGTTTGTCGACCAAGCGACCCATTTTGCTCTTAAACTCAGCTTGAATTCTTTTTTTGTTTTGCGCTACCAATTCTTCATTTTCTTTTAATTGCACTTTTATATATAAACTACCTGAATTACCCTGTGTTACTAAAATTATTTTGTTATCTGATATAACTTTCTTTTTATAAGGTGTAGATAATATTTTGGAAATCAAAAGTTAATACTTTAAATAAAATTACAAAAAAGTTTCGTCAAGACCAAAAAATTCTTTTTTGTAATTCCCTCTTGAATTTTGCTAAATTTTGAATATTTTTCCATATAAAATTGAGCATTTTTCGCAAAAAAGTCACTTTTTGAAATCTGCATAACTTTCTTGTTTATAAAAAAGGGCAGATAATATTTTGGAAATAGGAAGTCAATACTTCAAATAAAATTACAAAAAAGTTGCGCTAAAATCAAAGAATCCCTTTTTTTTTGCAATTCCCTTTTGAATTTTGCTAAATTTTGAGTTATTTTCCATACAAAATTGAGCGTTTTTCGCAAAAAGTAACTTTTTGAAATCTGCATAGCTTTCCTGTTTATGAAAAGGGCAGATAATATTTTAAAAATCAAAAGTTTATACTCAAAATAAAATTACAAAAAAGTTTCGCTAAAATCAAAGAATTCGTTTTTTTAATTCTCTTTTGAATTTTGTTAAATTTTGAATGATTTTCCCATACAAAATTGAGCATTTTTCGCAAAAAGTCACTTTTTTAAATTTACATAACTTTCTTGTTTATAAAAAGGGGCAGATAATATTTTAGAAATCAAAAGATAATATATGGACTTGAAATTTTGCATATGAACTTTGATATACAACATGTACTCTATGTATGAAATTCAGCCAAATCGAGTGAAAACCACACCCACCTCCCATACAAAGTGATTTTATAAAAAAATAAAAGCGAAACAAATTAACATTTTATTGACTGCTTAAGACTTTGAATAAACTTCGGTTCGGACGTGGGGGTATTTTAACTTCGGCCCAGTCGAAGAGCATTTCTAACTAGTTTTATGTGACAATGGACATGAATCCACCATTACATGCCGGAATCGAAACGGTCGTCAGCTGAGTGTAGTGGAACCAATGAAAGCAGGCCAAAGCGTCCAAAAACACAACAGTCGACTGAAAAGGTTATGGCATCTGTATTTTGGGATGCGCATGGAATTTTGTTCATCGACTATCTCGAAAAGGGAAAAACAATCAGAAGGGATTATTATATAGCATAGTTGGAGCGTTTTTAGGATGAAATCGCGAAAAATCGGACCCATTTGAAGAACAAAAAAAGTTAGTTTTCACCAAGACAATACACCGTGTCACAAATCGATGAAAACGATGGCGAAATTCCACGAATTGGGCTTCGAATTGTTTCTTCATCCACAGTATTCGCCAGATTTGGCCCCCAGCAACTAATGGCTCTTTGCTGATCTCAAACAAAAGGTTGCCGGCAAGAGATTAGGCTCCTATGAAGAGGTGATGGCTGAAACTGAAGAGTATTTTGAAGCGAAGCACAAATCGTTCTACAAAACCGATATTGAAAATTTAGAAAAGCGGTGGAATGAATGTATTGCTCTTGAAGGAACCTATGTTGATGAATAAGAAGAATATTTGCAAAACAAAGTTTTTTTATTACTTACTCTCGGGACTTATTGGACCATGTGTTTTATATCAAGTCCAAGGCTATCTGTTGGCGATTTATTGGAATATGTTCATTAGAGTGGCTCTTATATTTTTGAAAACTACGAGTAAAAAAATAAATTTCTGGAACCTTAGGTTTTTTCTGCGACATAACTTTTGACTGCGCCCGAGTGTTTATATATTTCATGCCAGACTTATTTTTTTTTTTTTTAAATCCAAAGTTTAGTTTGAAAATAAGTTCGTAATTTTTTGATGCAAACCTCTCTATTAACGCATAAATGATAACTTGTAAAGAGATCCCTATGATAACATGTACGCGTTTGAAGATATTTAGGATAAAATATCACTGAAATCGGTCATTCGCTTATATCTCCGCTCCTCTTTGTATGTAGGACAGAAAATATGCAATTATGAAAAATTGTAGATCAGATAATTCTCTACAAAAATGCCCTTAACAGTTTTAACATAAAACAAACAGTTTCCACGCTATGCGACTAGATATGTTTGAATAACGCAAAGTAGAAATTTCATATGAACTTTGAGCAGAGCGGAGATATAAGCAAATGACCGATTTTGGTGATCTTTGAACCTGAATATCTTCTAGCGCATACATGGCAAGTTGTTATTAATGAGGTAATAAAGAGGTTTGCATCAAAAAAATTAGCTCTTAATTTTTTTGGATTTCAGAAAAAAAAATCTGACAATGAAATATATAAACCCTTGGGCGCAGTCAAAAGTTATGTCGCAGAAAAAAACTAAAGATGTAGAAATTAATTTTTTTAAGCGTAGTTTTCAAAAATATATGAAGCCCATGAAGATTTTTTGCTTTCATACATTTCGTTCCACTCTAATGTACATTCTGAAAAAGATATTGCCAGTTGTTCTTATTGAAAAGATTTTTTAATTGCTACCCGAAGTTTAGGAAAAAAGAAAAGTCGAAAAAATCTTAACCAATGGCACTGTAGAGACACACATTTGCTTTCCGAACTTGTACGCTGCAATTCCGTTAATCTCATTGCTTGCACTTGCGCGATGGTTATAGGCATGGGGTGGGCATAGGACAAGGGGGCGTGGCACCTTCCTTACAACCAGAATCTGCGATATCGAATATTTTTGGAATTGTAGGTCACACAGCATCGGAATTCGATTTTTGAATTAAAATTTTAGGTGCCGTTCCACTGGTAAAAATTTTTAAGGCGATGGACGAGGTATGTTGCACTTTTTCAGCAGCCCAAATTTAAGGCATAATTCTCGAACTTTAAGTCACATATCAATTTGACTCAGAAAAAACGTACTTTTTAGTTGTGTGCTTTGACTGCCAAAATTAAGTGACCATTGAACAAGGGGGCGTGGCACTGCCGATACAATTTAAATTTATGGTATCGAATAGCTTGTGAAGCTAGTCAAAACATTGGACACAGAACTTAGAATAGAGTTACCACTTGGTGATGTCTTTCTACTAAAAAACTTGGACGGAAATTGGACAAGAGGGTGTGGCTCCACCCATGCAAGAACAGTTTTGGAAGAGGGTGTATGGCCATACAAGCCAAATTTTTGATATCGAATAGCTTTGGAACTAAATGTCGCATAACAATGAAACTTAGTATGGAGTTACCAATTGCCAAAGTCTTTCTACTGGAAAACTGGCACAGGCATTGGAAAAGGAGTTGTGGCCCGATTTTGATGCAGAATAGCTATGGAAGTTTAGCTTAGATAATTTGCTTGATTCAAGTAAACAATTTGCTGAAAACTTAAATAATTTTGATTGCGATTATTTAAATTAAGAAAGATACATGTATTAAGCAAGTTATATTTAGTTTGATCGAGTAGTTTTTTATGGTCGGTTATCCTACATCCTCCATCTTTGCTGAATCTAGGCTTGGGCATGATACACGTATAGAAATTTTTCGTCAACCACAACTGAAAAATTAGCCAACTACACTTCGTTTGCGAGTTGTATTTGTCACAAACGAATATTCAGTTGTCAATTTTAAAATATATCTTATATATATATATACCGCAAGCTATTTCGGTCATTATTATTTATTATATTAATTGTCTTTCTCCCTATTTCCTTCCGTCTTCTTATGGATTGTACTCATCGCACCTCTGTTGCTATCTCCATCCGCGTATTAAGCAAATTACCAATTTGCTTACATAGAACAGTTTGTAAATAAAGTAACTCTGAATTATAAGCGTTGTGTGTCTGCAACGAAAGGAAAAACAGAGGAAATTTTCAGTTGGGAAAAACAATTTTTCAATTGCTGCAATTTAAAAATCATTCGCGTATATGACAAACGAAATTAATTACCTGCAACTAAATGATGCGTTTCTCGCAACTGAATTATTATTATGACAACTGTTGAAACGTTTGCAAATAACGATCCCAAGTTCGACAAGGAGTTGGTTTGGGAAA
The DNA here is from genome assembly GCA_943735915.1 of Pherbina coryleti. NCBI lineage: Eukaryota > Metazoa > Arthropoda > Insecta > Diptera > Sciomyzidae > Pherbina > Pherbina coryleti. Next base: position 135,655,660 of record OX030949.1, read on the forward strand.
CCAACTCCTGTCAAAAAATATACTTAAAAAGAGAGCACACACAATCGGCCATTGAAAACACAAACAATGTTGAAAACCTAGAAGTAAAAAAAAACAACAACTTCAGCAGCTGCAGATGCATTTGCACAAACAGTTGTTTTTGACAGGAGATGTTTTCTTGTATAAGAGAAAATAAGCAGTTGTCAATGCTACCTTGTATTATTATACCATGAGGTAGGCTCATATTGGAGAGCCGGGTGCGCTTGTTGTCAAAATCAGCTGGGAATTTTGTGTTTTTCTAATTGTTGTTGTTGCTTTTGTCGTTTGACGTTTGTTGCTCCTACAACTTTATTGTTGCAAAATTTCACAATAGAGCAATAATTTTAAAATGAGCCTACCTAATAATTGTATCATGGGCTTGGGTAGTTCATGAACGAACAAGTTCAATTGAACGATTCCCACTCATGAACTATGTGAACTAGTTCAGTGTTTCTTGTTCTTTTAGTCTATTTTAGTTGAATTGATTTTGCAGCGAGTAGGAACAAAACAAACGAGAGCAAAAATAACTAAATTTATCAAGCTGTGGTTTGAGTCTTTGGTTTGTCCAAACGAACTAAAAGGCTTAACGAACTTAAAGAACGAACGAACTAAAAGAATTAACGAACTAAAAGAACCTACGAGGCTAAACATGCAACGAATAAAAAGAACTAACGGTCAAAGGTAACTAAATAAACGAACTAGTTCATTACATACGATTGAGCTTAAAAGAGCGATTTTTGTGGTGAACTAAAATGCCCAAGCCTAGCTGAATCAAGGAAGTTGTTCTCAATTCATGGAAAATTAATTTGTTAAATCAAGCAAAATTTTCTCTCTTCAAGCAAATATATGTAAGTCTTTAATGTAGAAAATATATTTTTGAGTTTTAAGCTAATGTTTCTTGAATTAAGCATTTTTTTCTTCAAGCAAAAATAATGCTTGAATTGAAAAATTTACACTTAAGTGTAAACTGATAGCCTATTTGCTTGATTCAAACATAGAAAACGCAAAAACAAAAAACAGAAGAGTGAGAGGCCCGTCACTCCCTCTCGCAGGCAACCTCTAGATGCAACGCATGGTATAATAATATAAGGTAACATTTCATTGACAACTGCTTATTATCTCTTCTACAAGAAAACATCTCCTGTCAAAAACAACTGTTTGTGCAAATGCACATGCAGCTGTTGAAGTTGTTGTTTTTTTTTCACTTCTACGTTTTCAACATTGTTTGTGTTTTCAATGGCCGATTGTGTGTGCTCTCTTTTTAAGTATATTTTTTGACAGGAGATGGTTTCCCAAGCAACTGTCAATGCTACCTTGTATTACCATGGAGGCAACGTAAATGTCTCATTATTGGTTGGATTTATTGTACTAAGGTTAATGTCGATGTAGCAAAGCAAAAGCAAAATAAAAATCAAATCTAACAAGGATCCAAGGAACAAAAAACGAGGATCCAAATTCAATTAAGGATAAGAACAAGGTTTAGAAAAGGGAGAAAAGACGATGATTTGTATAACGACTAAGACCAAGAAAAAAAATTAGGACTAGGACCAGGTTTGGACAAGGCAAAAAGATTCTGACAAAGATTAAAAAAAGAATTTAGTAAAGGAATCAGACGAGAATTTAGACAAGGATTGGGAAAAGAATTTAGATAACATTAAAAACAAGAATTAGGAAAAGATTGTGACAAGGATTGCGAAAAGAGTCTATTACTCAGCATTATTACACAAAATAGAGACAGTAGTCATTAAAACACCGGGTTGATTTACATCTTTAAAGAAAGAGATCATGTGCCTGCCTACAATTCCGTTGTTTTGATGCAAAAGCTTTATGAGCTCCGTTTCGAGTTGATTGATCATCCTCGTTAGCTACCAAATCTAGTCTCCAGCGACTATTTTTAATTTCCTAAAAAGATGCAAGTTCGAGAAGGTAACAAATTTACGACAAAGAAAAGGACGACTCGATGCCAATAAGAGCCCGGGTTCGAGCCCTAACTGAAAAAACAGAAATTTTTTTCAATTGACATCCATTTTTCTGGTCGGTCGTCTGCTCTCTGCACTCGGTAGTAAGCCTCACAGAGTAAACAATGTCATGTAAAGCTCTTGAGAATATGCACATTATCTATTCGGAGTCGGCATAAAAATAGTAGGTCCAGTTCTCGATAATTTGTTTACAAACATTTAATAACACGCACAACACAATTTGATCGTAACAAGCTCAGTCAAAAACCTTTTAAAGAGCTGAAATGGGCAGTTTATTTTATTTTGAAGCAAGTTATTAAAAGAAACCAAAACCCGTGTTCCTATCCTTAGCTAGAAACTTTTCAAACAGCCCTCGTATATATATTTTTTTTAGGTTTGAATCAAGGATTTCACGTTTAATACCTATTCAATCAAGTCTGCCTTTGTTCAAAATGAGCTAATAGAATAGTGGGAAGGAGTGGGCAATTAAGTAAAACTTGTGTAGGATGTTCCCAGCTTTTTGGAAGGCCGAAACGGATAAAACTTGAATCTGAGGCAAGTGTTATACCTCTACCTCAGTCACTCCATGATATAGGGGGGTCTCATCCACAAACTTCTCTACCATCAACTTTAACCTCTAGTCGCAAATATTGTTGAGTTTTCAATATCGATTGATTAGAAATGAGGAAAGAAATGTAGAAAGGTTACAGCGTAGGACCATGACCTGGCCGGGATTTGATCCCGGGACCTCTGTGATGTCAGTCAAGCCTACGACCTACGACCTACTTCGAGACTACCGAGGCCCCCAAAGCAGGAAAATTTTTTCGATGAAACTTATGTTTAACCTTGTCTGTTCCTGGTCTTAGTATAGTTACTTTTGGAAAAGTTTGGGTCAATTTTATAAAAAAAGCTCACTTTTCAAAATGGAGGCTTGAGTTCTTTAAGTCAAGGTTTAATTAAAACCCGTCAGCGTGCGAGTACTTGAAAATAACATATTTTCCTCAGGGAGTGAACCCTTTCAAACTTCAAGTTTTGAACATCAAGCTACAACAAAATCCTGCACTTACTTCAATTAAAAATTCGCTCTGCTCTCCAAAGGATATCGGTGTGCTATGTCAAACTTGGGCAACAGTTCTTGCACTGTAACTCTTGCCACCAAGTTGTTAATTCAGCTCTTTTCCCACATCATGTCTCCAGCGTCATACCAACAACTTGATGGCGAAGATTCTGTGAGTGAGATTTTTATGTGCACATTTTATGCTGCAGGGATGTTTAGTGTTGCACGACGTTGCTGAGCCGCATCTCTGAAGCCTTGTTGCAAAAACGTTGCCTTCATTTTTCTTTTTCTTTTATTCTATATTGCGAAGGAACCCATACTGCATAGAGTTTAACCCTCGAGCATATAAAATTAAAACCATTTCATTTCGCAGCATCTCCAACGACTACCAAGAGTGGGTGGTAGTGTCATGCTTTCAATGCAGGCCTAACAACGGGCTCAGACGTGGTCTGTTACGACAAACTTAACTTCAAAATGAAATCCACAGGATTTTTTGTTTTTGATTTTAAGCAGCAGTGGCGTCCGCCTTTGATGAAGCAACGTACAACACCCTTCCTCGTGTCCCCCACACATACCTACATTGTTGTCTTGGATTCTTGCTAGACGACGAGGGTTTTTCGAGTCGTGTTGAATTTGGAATTTTTCTCATTTGCATCAATTCATTCAACATTTACAGGTTTTTTTTTCCTTTTGCAACATGTCGTTATTTTGTTGTGCCGTTGTTGGTGATAAATACTTGAAGTAGCAAAACGCCAGCAATGTTAAGGATAAAAGTAAATTGTGTTATGGATGGGGTGACTCCATGAGTGCCAACAAATTGCGCCAAACTGTACTTTTTATAAAATTTAAGGTGAAATGTTTGCATTGAAATATTTATTTACTTAGAATGAACGAGAAGTATTATAAATCAGTATTTAAATTTACGTATTTTAAAAATAAAATAATTAAAAATAGGAAATTTTTTTAATTGATGAAGCTTGAATATCTGTTTTTGGAGGATAACTAAGTCATTTTCTGAAAAGTTTTCCTTACGAGAAATTGCACTCACAGACTGTGTGACTACTTTTCCTGTCAAGTCAAATTGGTTAAAAAATTCGATGAAAAAAAAAACAAAATGTTTAAAATTTTAAAGCTAATCGTTTTGAAAGCAACATAACCTTAGTCCTTTATAGCTTATCCTTTTGTTAATCTTCTTTACACATAACAACGTCGATAACAACAATCGACAACTTCAAGCCACGATGCCACTCTTGCTACACTCAAGCCCATCAACCCTCAAAAGCTTGAAAGCTTTTCATGTGCAAAGCTTTTTGTTAGAATTTTAGGAAAGTTCAGTGCACATGTTTTGTTGTCGCTATTGAACGTTAGATGGTGTTGGGTGTAATTATTTTTCAACCCCTTAAACTGTGAGATGCCAGCAAGACCGAAATGTAATTCATACTGTGATATTTCTCAAATCCAAATTGATGACAGAGAAATTCATGAACAATATAATAGATATTTATTAAACACATTCTTAAGCACATGAAAAATTAGAGAAATTTTTCCTCGTCATCATGTGCCTTCTGAGACGAGTGTGAGCAACATAATCAAATTCCTAGAAGCCGGCAACATGCAAAATGTTAAGGCAGCGAAACGACTTCGCTCCGATTTAAAAACGAAACGATTTTACCCTGCATGCATACAAGTTTTAATTAAGTCAAGAACTGCAGCCAGCAGACTACCAGCAGCGCCTTTAGTTCTCTGATTGGGTCTTGGAAAACATGAATGATAGTGATTATTGCTAATAATACTTAGTTCTGATAAAGCTCATTTTCACATGGAGTGATTGTTTGTTTCGAATTGTGAGCTGTAGGCGTCATAAGGCGATACTTATTCGAAAAAGATAACGGAAGAGCCGTTCTAATAAGTGGGGTGCATAATAGCGACATGACAAACAATTTTTTGCTGTCGGAAATATGTAGTATACGTACACAGACAACCTCTATGCTTGCAACGGGATAGTTTGCTACGTAAGGTATAATTCGCGCAATTTGGAGATACCAATTGGCCACCCAGATCTTGCGATTTAACACCGTTGAACTCCTTTGTTTACAGCCCTATTCTGGCAGCTTAACTAAGCTCACGACCAGAGAACTGCATAAGCCTACTTGAAACCTTTTCCAAGTACTTGCCATATATATGAGTACCAGCTTGCTTGAACTTGATAATTTTCAATCAATTAAAGCTTGTACTTGAATATAAGTAAGCCCACGTCAGCTTGTGACTTACAACTACGCTAGCTTACAAGCGAACGACACGAAGTACCAAGTAAAGGAAAAACTTGATGTGTTCGGCAAAAAGCTTGAAAAGCTTGAAATTAAAAGCAAGTATCCAATTAATTCAAGTATCCAAATAATTCAATGAAGTGTAGGAAAAACTTAAGCATATGAAGAATATTTAGGGTTCTATAGATTTCGTGTTTAGCAGTTTTAGGGGGTAGCTGATTTCGAATCCAATGTCAGAATTTTAAAATTTAAGATGGCTGATAGGGTTGCCACCTAATTTTTTTTTATTTTTACGAATTCGATGCTGGGGCGAACACTAGGTAAAAATGGGTCGCTGAATCCGAATCCGTGGTCAGAATTTCAAAATTATGAAATTTTTAACCCTATAGGGTTGCCACCTAAAAACATGCTTTTTTAAGAGTTTTAAACATTATCCCACAGTTTTAGGGGGTCGCTGATTTCGAATCCAATGTCAGAATTTTAAAATTCAAGACGGCTGATAGGGTTGCCACCTAATTTTTTTTTATTTTTACGAATTCGATGCTGGGGCAAACACTAGGTATAAATGGGTCGCTGAATCCGAATCCGTGGTCAGAATTTCAAAATTATGAAATTTTTAACACTATAGGGTTGCCACCTAAAAATATGCTTTTTTAAGAGTTTTAAACATTATCCCACAGTTTTAGGGGGTCGCTGATTTCGAATCTGATGTCAGAATTTTAAAATTCAAGATGGCTGATAGGGTTGCCACCTAATTTTTTTTATTTTTACGAATTCGATGCTGGGACAAACACTAGGTAAAAATGGGTCGCTGAATCCGAATCCGTTGTCAGAATTTCAAAATTTTTAGGTGGCAACCCTAAAGGGTTAAAAATTTCACAATATTGAAATTCTGACCACGGATTCGGATTCAGCGACCCATTTTTACCTAGTGTTTGCCCCAGCATCGAATTCGTAAAAATAAAAAAAATTAGGTGGCAACCCTATCAGCCATCTTGAATTTTAAAATTCTGACATCAGATTCGAAATCAGCGACCCCCTAAAACTGTGGGATAATGTTTAAAACTCGTAAAAAAGCATATTTTTAGGTGGCAACCCTATAGGGTTAAAAATTTCATAATTTTGAAATTCTGACCACGGATTCGGATTCAGCGACCCATTTTTACCTAGTGTTCGCCCCAGCATCGAATTCGTAAAAATAAAAAAAATTAGGTGGCAACCCTATCAGCCAGCTTGAATTTTAAAATTCTGACATTGGATTCGAAATCAGCGACCCCCTAAAACTGTGGGATAATGTTTAAAACTCTTAAAAAAGCATGTTTTTAGGTGGCAACCCTATAGGGTTAAAAATTTCATAATTTTGAAATTCTGACCACGGATTCGGATTCAGCGACCCATTTTTACCTAGTGTTTGCCCCAGCATCGAATTCGTAAAAATAAAAAAAAATTAGGTGGCAACCCTATCAGCCATCTTGAATTTTAAAATTCTGACATCAGATTCGAAATCAGCGACCCCCTAAAACTGTGGGATAATGTTTAAAACTCTTAAAAAAGCATATTTTTAGGTGGCAACCCTATAGGGTTAAACATTTCATAATTTTGAAATTCTGACCACGGATTCGGATTCAGCGACCCATTTATACCTAGTGTTCACCCCGGCATCGAATTCGTAAAAATAAAAAAAAATTAGGTGGCAACCCTATCAGCCAAATTAAATTTAAAATTTTATAAAGACATCGGATTTGAAATCAGCTACCCCCTAAAACTGCTAATCACGAAATCTATAGAACCCTAAATATTCTTAATACGCTAAAGTTTTTCCAACACTTCATTGAATTATTTGGATACTTGAATTAATGTGGATACTTGAAATAATTGGATACTTGTGAGCTTACAAGTTTTTGCCGATCGTTTCAAGCTTTTCAACTTTCAGACACGACAAAGTAAGTCATAACAAGTCAAGTCAACGAAAAAGCAGGGATATGACTTGTATCTGTTTGCTATTTTTGTAAGCAGGCTGAAGCTTGGTTTTTCAAGTATGGATAAATTCAATTTTTCAAGTACTTGAAGTTGCTTGAACTTCAAGTAGGCTTGTGCAGTTCTCTGCTCACGACATTAACAAAATATTTAATATTAACAAATTGTTAAGGTTTCGTATTCTGTTGATAATTTAAATGCTCCTTTCTTAACTATTTTGTTAATGACAGAAAACAACTTCACAACGAACGATAGTTCAGTGTTAAACCAAACAAGTGATAAAATAAAACATAAACTAGTAAGAAATGATCTTCGACTGGGCCGAAGTTAAAATACCCTCACGTCCGAACCGAAGTATATTCAAAGTCTTAAGCAGTAAAAAAAAGTTTATTCGTAAAAACATTTTCGTCATAGTTTTAACAGAAAATATTCGCTAATGAGGTCACTTCGTATGGGAGGTGGGTGTGGTTTTCAATTGATTTTGCTCAATTTCAGACACAGAGTACATGTTATATATCAAAGTTCACATGCGTAATTTCAAGTCTATATATTAATGTTTGTGGAAATTAAAGAGATTTTACATTTTTGATAAAATTACTTTGTATGAGTACCACCCCAGAGGTCCCAGTGGCAGTCGAGCACGCTTTAACCATTTGCATCTGCAATTTTTTTCTTTATTTCTAATCAACTGGATTAAAAACTCATCAATATTTACGACTTGAAGCCGTAGTTGGTGGTAGAGAAGTTTGTGGATGAGATTGCCTTATAACTTGAATTGACTGAGGTAAAGGCAAAACACTTGCCTCAGATTCAAGTTCACATATTTCTACGGATTTCCACCACACTTAGAACATCTTACACATGATTCACTTGATTGGCCCTTCCCTCCCACTAATCTATAATCTATCATCCCATTTCGAACCAAGGCAGACTTTACTGAATAGGTATTACACATGAAAACTTTGGTTCAAATCTAAAAAAAAAAAGTATGGGCTGATAAAAATTTAAATTGCACAGCGCAAGGAGAACTCGCAAGTGTACGGAGCAATGGCTGCAGCCTTGCTCACACAATTCTGCCGACGCATCTCTGTGTGAACAGCTATGGTGAACTTAGGTTAGGTTAGGTTAGGGAGGATCCTCTACCCGTAGGTTTGTAAGCAGGGGAGCTCCGCAAGGGGGGTCTTGTCTCCAATTCTGTGGTCCGTGACGGTTGACCGACTGTTGCGCATCATGGAGGTGGAAGGCTACAAGGTTATTTCATATGCCGATGATATCGCTCTCGTCTTTAACGGAAAATTTATTCAAACCCTCTGTCAACTGATGGAAAGAGCATTCTTAATCCTTTCGAGATGGGCGTCCTCTTGTGGGTGAAGCGTAAACCCAGAGAAAACAGATCTCATCCATTTCACTAGGAAATACAAAATCCCCAACCTAGTACCAACGCGTCTGAATGGCACGAGGTTGCTCTTTAGTGATAGCACGACGTACCTAGGAGTTATTCTGGATAAGAAACTTATCTGGAATGATAACATAAAGGAGCGCGTTAAAAATGCAAATATTGCTCTTTCCAATATTTGGGGTTTTTCCTCTAAAATAGTACGCTGGATTTATACGGCAATTGTCCGCCCCATACTTGTATACGGTTCACTGGTATGGTGGAGGGCCCTTGACAAGGCAACTGCACTTCAGAAATTTGCAAAAATTCAAAGAAGTGCATGCCTCTGTATTACTGGTGCATTATCCACAACCCCAACTAATGCTCTTAACGTCATACTTCACCTTCCTCCTCTACATATCTTTGCCAGGTGTGCTAACTCAGCAGCCCTCATACTAAGAAAATCTGGAAGTTGGATAGGTAACAGCTGCGGTCACACGATAATTCTGAACTCGTCGGTCCCCGACAAAACAGATTACTGTGTGCCTTGTTTAAATCTTGAAAATAATTATGAAGTTTTCATTCCTTCACGCCTAGACTGGGCTTACAAAACCGCCCTAAAATACACGGAATTAAAATCTTTACAGACGGATCCAAGCTTCAAAAACAGGTAGAGGGAGGAATTTACTTCCAAGATCTGGAAATAGAAGCTTCCTTTAGACTCCCAAGCTTTTGTAGTGTCTATCAAGCAGAGATGATGGCTATATATGAAACCGCTAAGATTTTAGGTCAAAGAGACCTTAGGGGAAAGAATATTTACATATTCTCAGATAGTCAAACTGCGCTTAAAGCGCTGATCTCACGTATTGATAACTCTAAAACTCTCACTGAGTGCCGCAGATCTCTTAACGAGATGGCAAGGTTATTCAGAATCTACCTCATATGGGTACCCGGTCATAGGGATATCGAGGGCAATAATCTGGCTGACGAATTGGCAAGGAAGGGTACGACCTCGAACACCCTCTTAAATGAGGATCTCATTAGTTTACCCATGTCCTTCTATAAACTTCAATGCAAGAACAATTCCTTGAGTCTTCCACAAGTACGTTGGGAACACCTTGACACATGTAAGGTAGCTAAGCTAACGTGGCTTCGCTACGACTTAAAACGCACTAACTCACTACTTGAATTAAGCAGGGTAAGGCTTTCAAAAATAGTAGGAATCCTCACGAGTCACTGTCTAATCGGAATACATGCTCTTCGATTGGGACTTACATCAAATGATTTCTGCAGAGGTAGAAAATGTCCAGCATTTCCTCTGCAAATGTCCGGCGCTAAGTAAAAGGAGATTGGAAACTCTGGGCCATCCCTTCTTAAATGGACTTACCGAAGTCTCATGCCTGGAAATCAAGCATATAATAAAATTCATAATCCGTTCGAACTGGTTTGTTGAGGAGGGATATCTCTCATAGGTCAAAAGAGATTATGTGTTATTACAACGGGCCTGCACTGGCAGTGCGTACGAGTCGTCTGCCGGCTTAGCCATCAAAACCAAACCTATGGTGAACTTAAAACTAAGCTCAAACTGAACACTCTGTGTAGACATGGCATAAGACATTTACATTTTCACCATACATGGTGAACTTTAACAACTTTTTAGAGCTTTCGAATTGTTAATGATTTTCCAAAATACGAAAATTTATCTTACATAACAAGAACATAAACAAGATTATTTACAATTCCTTGTTATGTTAACAAGCAGAATAGAGCTGTAAGAGTAAGCTCTATGCCAACCATCCGCAAACAATACTCCCAAAGCGAACATGAAGTCGCCATCGCCGAGGTATAACCCCAATTATGTGAAAAAATTACAGAAATGATCACTATAAGCTAAGCCGAGGCAGAAATTGGAAATATGTAATTCGTTTAAAATCTCCATATGTCTACTTTAGAATTCAAAAAAAATTACGAGACATCCAAACAATTATTCGTTTTATTTAAAAAATAAATCTGACACCTCTTGTCGATACACTAACTAAGCACAATGATAAGACCAAACTAAGCACAAATGATAATAGAGTTGCCAGATCTGACGTATTACATAAAAAACACCCTATATTATTTTTAGCCATTTTGTAAATCAGTTTTGACGCTGCATACTATACTATCGAGTGTACTTGTATAAGAGGTTTGTCCAAAATTCATTTTTTAAATAATTTGATGCAATTTTAATAAAGATTATATCAATAGCAATGTCAGTTTTAAAATTTTTTATTTTCTGATTTTCCGATTGGAAAACACTAAGAAGGGTGAAAAATTACGAATAGGAAGTACGAAAATTCATTTAAAGTAAAAGAAATATACTTTTGTTGGAATATGTTATTGTTATAAATGTATACTTTAAGCCTGTATGACACTTGATTTTTTTGTCCAATTTTAAAATCTGACAACAAGTGGCGGATGGGCAAGACAACAATATTCTTGTCTATTGAGCGAGAACAGGATAGAAACATATTCAGTGGCAAGAACCAATTTTGACTGTTCAGCGACGTTGTTAGTTGTCGCTGATTTTTTTTTTCTTGCAAGGAGCAACACCAACAAAAAAATTCTGGTATATTAAAATAAATCCCAGCAGCGACTGAAAATTATTTGAATTAAAATGATTTTTCTGTACGGCTGCCACCTCTCTGCAGACAACGGCAAACCTCAGAGAGTAATCAAAATGCCATGTAAAGCTTCTTGAGAATAAGAACATTCCGTTCATCGCAGTTCGGAGTCGGCGTTAAGCCTGTAGGTCCATTTCTTGGTCAATTTGTGTACAAACTTAATAACACGCACAACACAATTGATCATAAGAAGCTAGGTCAAAGTCCTTTTAAGGGCTGAAATGACCAGTTATTTGTTTATTTTTATATTAAAATAAAATTGTTTTCAACTAAACAAGAATCTTGTTGATAAACAACCATCAAGACATCATGTCAACACAAAGATTTGAGTATTTTCAAACTATTATATGGTTGCTAGTGGCGTCCGTGGCGTAGTTGGTTAAAGTGCGTGGCCGCTATGTCAACGAACTTGGAGACCCAGGTTCGAACCCCAGCAGCGACAGAAAATTATTTGAATTAAATAATTTTTCTATACGGTCACCACCTCTCTGCAGACAATGGCAAACCTCAGAGAGTAATCAAAATGCCATGTAAAGCTTCTTGAGAATAAGAACATTCCGCTCATCGCCGTTCGGAGTCGGCGTTAAGCCTGTAGGTCCATTTCTCGGTCAATTGTGTACAAACTTAATAACACGCACAACACAATTGATCATAAGAAGCTAGGTCAAAGTCCTTTCAAGGGCTGAAATGGCCAGGTAAATATTTATTTTTTTTAACGTTGAATACGTTATGCGGGGGTGTTAATCTGGAGCACAAAATTTTGAGAAAATGTTTGTCACTTTCATTATAAGTTTTTAATAGTTTATGCATGCATTGCAGAAAATTCAAGTATGGTCGTAACATATTTAATATGTCTTCTTTTGATTTGTATTTAAGTAATCATATTGCTACATATAATTTTTTTGATTCTATAAGTAAATCAAAATTTAACTCCTTCAAATTTTGTATTAATTTTCATATGCTTTGTATTTTATTTATTATAAAATCATGTGTAAGAGCAGTACGATTATCTGTGTGTTCATCACAGAACCAGTGTGAGAAAGAGAAGAAGTATAATGACCAAGTAGCGAACGACAACCATGATAAATACAACCATGATTTTTGTTTGGCTTTTCTTTTAATATCAAAGACATGCTCCATATGCGCCCTTTGCAGCATGTTTTTATGCGGCGGCCTTTGTAAATCCATAGGAATTCTTAATTTTTGTAGAGATTTTCTATAGTTCAGACACAAACCTTACAATCATAAAGCCTAGTATGCTGTAGAAACGAAAATTTCTTGGCATATAACTCTACACCCGAAATATTAGTGTAGAGTCAAAAATGTTTGTGTGGAGAAAAAAGCAACTACAGTACGACCTAGCTCAATGCAACTAATAGAAATTCGGCCAGTTTACGTAGTTAATGTTGAAGAAACGCAATTAAGCTTCTAAACATAAAGCTTTATGGCTCTGAATCCTAGATATTGTGGTTTTATGTATTAAGATATGCACTTTTGTTTCCTTATATATTGTTTTAAGAGATTTTTCGTACATCAAAAATGTATTTTACAAGAAAAGAAGAACTCAAAGTAAATAATATAAAAGTTTATGGAAGTGTACGCAAATGGAAGTTGCGATAATTGTGCATTTTTTTTTTTTAGTTGCGTTTACTGAGTCAACAATGTGAATTTTTGAGTATTGCGATTATCGAGTGTTGCGTAAAGCGATGTCGAACTGTTTTCTTATTGAAATGTCACAATTCTGGTGCCAATTAAATGCCCGGACATATAATCGACAGCGAAATTTTGACATTTCAACTCTACACATGGTTGTTGTACTTGCTAGCATTGAACAAATTTTTCACCTCTACAGCGTACTAAGTAGCGAAAAAAAAATTCCGCTGCCTTTTCGCTGTCAAAAACTCAATGCATTCCATATGGAAAGTTTCTTTCCGCTTCTAGAGCATACTGGGCTTAAGCAGAAAATGAAAAAATGTTTATGAATAACAATGTTAGCAAGGTTGCATAGAAGCTGCGTAAAGCCTTAAACAGTGCGTAACTAAACAAGCGTTTAAAGGTTGTTTAAGGAAATCTATTGAATAAGGCTGTTAATGACTAACGTATTCTACGTCTGACCTATGCGCCTGTGTTATCTAACACAGGCTTGAGCTTTTTTATTTATATTGCTATAGCTAACGAGAATAATGTTTTTATTAATAACATTTTCCAAAATAAATTCAACAAGACTGATATTGTCAACAAGTTTTTCTTGGGTGTAGTTGCATTGAAACAAGAAGTTGACAGCAAATATTTTATCAAAACTTAACGATAAGAAATAGCAAATATTGTTTCCTTGACTTCATCATAAAATCAAAATAGACTGTTGGCGCCATTACACTACGGAGGGTACCGCTTAATGCAGTGAAAATGCAACACAAATTAAAAAACCTTGCATTATACACGTAACTCAGTGTCCATAGACGCAACGGTCTATTCTATGAAACGGTTGTAAAGGTGATCCTTTCGGCCATATGAAAAAAAAAGTTTATAGCATCATGAGGCCTTTCAAGAATCCACATTATATATCATAAATGGAGGATCATTGTTGAATGCCGCTAAGATAAATTTTAATGTATCATACAAAAGCACAAGCAAAACAATAAAAAAATTACTATAAAAATAGAAATAAAACTAAACATAAAAGTGAAATGAAAAATGAAACAGAAATATATGAATAAAAATAAAAGTAGATATAATAAAGGAACTAATAAAAATAAAAATAAAAATAAAAATAAAAATTTAAATAAAAATAAAAAAAAAAACAAATTTAAAAATTAAAATACAAAGAGAAATAAAAGTAAAAGCAGAATTCAAAATAAATATTGATATAAAAAAATTTAAAAATATTACAAAAATAAATAAATTAAAACAAATAATAAAAAAAAGTAAAAAATTATACCTAAAAATTATATTATATTGAAAATACTCAAAAATGGTAATATAAAAAAATAACTCAAAAACACAAGAAAAAAAAATACAAATAAAAAAAGAATATGATAAAAAAATTAATGTTAAGATGTTTAAATAATAATTAAAGTTACTATAATGAGAGATACAAAAATAAATATATCAAATAGCAATATAACAAAGTTATACAAAATACTTAATAAAAACCATTTAGAATAATAATAAAAAAAATTAGAACCAATAAAAAAAAATATTAATGAACATTAATATTAAGATAATAACACAATACAAGTAAAAATAAAACGATTAATTTAAAGAAAAAAGAAATCGTAAAAATATAAATCAAAATTAAAATAAAAACTGAAATGATTTTTTTTTAAATAGCGATAAAAATTAAAATAAAACAAAAAATACAAAAAAAAAAAAACTAAAAACGTATATAAAAAAGTCATATAATCAAAAAAAAAATTATAACTCAAAATAATAATAAAAATTTAAATAAAAACGAGAACCTATTAAAATAATAATAGAATGCTATATTAGAAAAAGTACACAAAAAAAAAGATTATGACAAGAAAGAAAACAATGAGTATAAGGATTGACAATCATTAGAACAAAGATTAAAAAAATTACGTTAACAATGATCCAGCTAAGAACAAGAAATTCGGCAAAGAATTGACTATGATTAGGATAAGGATTAAAAAAAGGACGAGAACAAGGACTCAGATAAGGATTCAGATAAGAACAGGAAATTGGACAAAGCTTAGGACAAAGATTGGGACCCAGAATTGCTACAAGAAGTGAAAAGGATTGGGAAATGGATGCGGACTGAGGCTGGGGCAAGGATAAGAATTTAGACATGGCATGACATAAGCAAAAATGTGGACAAGGATTCCTACAAAGAGTAAGACAATTATTAAGTCAATTACAAGAATATGGATAACAATCGGTACAAGTTAAGCAATAATGCAAAGATACGGATAACAATTAGGACGAGGCTTAAAATGCATTGACACTTCTAAGCCTACGGGTGTTCATAACACAGCCTACTGCTTTATTTTTTCGAATAAAAATTATAATTTTTGAATGGTTTTTGGCTTAAATCGCAAGAATGGACATTTTTCTTAATTTCTATTCGCTCGGATTTGAACACTTTCGATTTCGGCAAAAAACTATGGGGATACTTCGAAAATTTTCGTTTTTCGATTTTTGAAAAATGGTGTGGTGAAGCGTGTCACCAAAAGGATATTTCCGTTTTAATGTATAAATATAAACATAAATGGGTTTAATGACCTCGGGCAGGCTCCTCAGTCAGCAAGAAACTAAAATAATGAAAAAAGTCACCGAAGCCAAATTTATTATCATTAAATTATTAATTCGTTTTTTTTAAAGTGATTAAAGTGGTGATTAAAGCCACAAAAACACTAAATAAGCATGAAAACGGAGTTTGTGGGGCGAAACGTTTCATTTTGAAAATACGGCTGGCATCACACAACCACTCTATAGATATTTCACAAACACTTCATATTTTTTAAGAACAGCATTATCTAACACGACTGATATATTTCCCTTCAATTTGTGTTGAGTAGTTGGCATAAAACACGATAAATTCACTCTATCAAAAATTCTTCCACTGTTTTGGAAGAGCAACACAATGTACGCCTGAACGTTTCGCTGTATCATGAAAAACTGTTCTGCAATGATATCAGCACATGACGGTATGACCCTCGTTTATATGTAACCGCGCTGTCAAAATTCCACAGGTGAAACGTTTTACCTATCGAAACGCTTCACCCCACCTCACCCCATATATTGAGACTAATTGGTGAGCTCGAGGCCAAGTATATTTTATGAAGAAAACAACTAACAACAACAACATCTCTGTATAGAGAAAATTATACAGCAGACTAGACTGACTGCTTCGTTGACCTCTATACCAACTCATCAATTGTCTTGCACGACTTTCACCGTGGTCCACTTTAATTAATACGCATCTTTCGAAGATCTATCACTACTCTTACTGCTATCAGAGCTTGTAGGTAAGTTTCTTGTTTTTATTTTTCTTTTTCTACAATTCCGTTTAGGGTTCAGCTTGTTTGGCTGATGTACCTATACACCTATTAGAGATGGGTCGTTCCGAACCTGTATAGTTCCTGAAACTATGTTCACAGTCGGACATAGTTCCAATCGTTCCTTCCATTCATTTTTTGCCATAGAAATAAGAAATAAGGAAGTGGTGTTATGCACACATACACTGTACATATGTGTACTGCGGCATTTTTTGAGCAAAAATTTTGACATTTGCGCTAGAAAATCAAAAAAAAGAAAATTGACTCGAGAAATTCTTTTAAAATAATTCTTAAAAGCAATTGTCATTGCTTAAAGTAACTGAAATAATAAAGTGATTTTTATAACTAACTTTATAATAATGAATTGTATAGGGCACAGTTGTGGAAGCAGTCAGAAATTGATAAACAAAATGATTTCATTCCACACGTAAGTATATTCAAATTCTGTTCACATCGGTTTAATTATTTAAATAAGCGAGTGTTATTTATATTATATTTGTTCTTTAAAAGTGTATTTCAATAAGAAATTAATATATTTCTAATCAGAAATAAGTGAAAAAGCAATAATTAGTGCCAGTTAATTTTGCGCCATTTCTATTCCAGCGCTTATGTCAAAGCACAAACACGACTACAAGGGCGCATTCATTTGGCATGGCGTCATTATTTTCAGGGCGCCTTTTGTTAATCACTGTAGTAAATTAATATGATTCCTTATTTGTTTATTTTCAGATTTCCGCAAATTATTGATACTAATTATTGATATAAATGGATTTGCGGCCTAGGATTGTAACCAAGCTTCGTAAACAAGCTATAAGTTTTTTTAATCATATTTATGAATCTGATTTTGTCGGCTGTTCAAAAACAAGCCGAAGATTATTTCCGTCACTGGTACCACATCATGAAAAAAATATATTTGAAGGCCTTATTAAGTCCTCCGGTCATTATAACATAGTAGTTAAAACTATAATTGAATTATTTTTAAGGACAATATATTTTTAAAATTGCAAAAAAAAAGTAAATGGAAAGTCAACAGTAAGGCAAGAATTACATAAAACTATTTATTTTAAGAAAATATAAATATAAAAACTAAAAAAAGAATTAACATGTATATATTTAGTTGATTATATTTATAAGTAGTTGCATGCGAATAAAATTTTTTATATAATTTGAA
Source organism: Pherbina coryleti (assembly GCA_943735915.1). Classification (NCBI taxonomy): domain Eukaryota; kingdom Metazoa; phylum Arthropoda; class Insecta; order Diptera; family Sciomyzidae; genus Pherbina; species Pherbina coryleti. The sequence goes on from OX030949.1 coordinate 135,673,164, forward strand.
ACAAAAAATTATTTTTGTAATATATAATGATTATGTAATATATACATATATATAGATATATATATATATATATATATATATATATACTAATATTTCTCTGTGTTTATGGGTGAAATAGGCCTACAGGGAAACCGAACACCCAAAATAAAATCGGTAACGCACCAAATTGTATACCTCAAGGTTGGTGTGGAAATACAATAATTGCACAATAAAATAAATCATTGACTTAACTTTTTAACTACGCAAATAAGTTCAAAAGAAACTTCTTTAATACACAATTCCAATTAGAAAAACTGCGCTTAGCTGTACGCTACAACCGAATGCGGCTCTGAGTGAATGTTAATGTATTAGTGTAAACATACACCAGTAACAAAAATGCCGCACTTTTATTCCAGAACACCACTTCCTTATCTCTCATTTCTATGTTTTTAGCATGTTCAAACAGTTCCGGTTGCAATGAATTTTTTTTCTATAAATCAATATGAACCGACTTCTCTTTCACACATATTATGGCTTACACGAATTTGTGATCGACTATAAGTGCGAAGATATGTTTGCGAACGAACGAAGCAACTGATGTGTGAAATGGTAAGATGACATTTCGACGTTCTTGTTGCACGCAATCAGGCGCGGATCCAGGGGGGGTTTTGGGGGTTCAAACCCCCCCGAAATTCTAAAAGAACCTGTATTTAAATGTACTGATGTTTATCAGAAAAAAAAAGAACAAAAAATTGGTTTTTTATAATTTACTTTAAATATTCACACCCCTATGCTGTAAACGTTTGTAGCTGTTTCTACACGTATTGCTAAAATACTGAATTCTGTTCCAGTTTTTGATTGTTTTTGCGATATTGCGCCTGTAGCTGTAAACAGTCACACATACAATCTTAACCTGAAATCACAAAAACACCGCATTTTTTGGATAAAATATATCCAAACACCGCACAGTCTTAATTTAAAAACCCAGTTTCGATAGTATCGGAAGTGTAGACTTAAAATTAATTTTTATATAGTAATGGAGAAAAATTCCGGTTTTTGTAGTTTTTATTTATTTTGATGTTGGTTTTATGTTGGCCTTTAAGATTTGTATTCGAGTCAAATAAACAGAGAAATAACTTTTATTATTATAATTATCTTCACCCCAGCGTCAGCTTGTGGTATTTAACACAAAAAAATAATCCTGAGCACCACACAATCATATGGAGTGAATATGGAGTGAAATGTGGATGGCTATTTTTTTCGTAGCAAAGTTTTTTCCAATAAGTGGAATAATTTTTTCACATATTGCAGCATAACACAAATTATAACCTTCTTTTGAAAAACCAGAGGCTCGAAATAGATTTTAGACTAACGGTTTCTTCCCACGCCTACGATTTTTTGAAAAAAAATTATCCCGCTCTAATGTATATAAAGGGCGGTTACATTTTAAGGGCCGATGTTGAATATAAACCACACCTAAATGTCAACTTTTTTTCTGCATTTCATTTGACATTTCTCAATTTCAGACTAACTCAATTTGAACCGTTAAAGTTATTCAGGCTTATTATGAAAATGAGCTTTCAAATCAAAATGCATATCGAGCACTTCGTGATTTTTTCGGTCAATTTAATCGTCCAAATGTGCGTACAATCGGAAAAATCGTGCAAAAATTTGAACAAACCAGGTCTGTAGGAGATGTGAAAACACCAGTGCATGCTCGTACTGCAGAAAATATTGCTGCTGTTCGCGATAGTGTGGCTGAAGAGCCGTCCATCTCAACTCGTCGTCGTGCCCAGCAATTGCACCTCTCACGCTCGTCGTTGATGAACATTATGCATAAAGACTTGCATTTACACGGTCAGAATGGTGGCAAGAAATGGCAACAGTGGATGATCAATTTTCGAAGAAAATCATCTTCAGTGATGAGGCACATTTTCACCTCAGTGGATTCGTCAATAAGCAGAATTACCGCATTTGGGCGAATGATAATCCAAGAGTGATTGTCGAAAAACCAATGCACCCACAAAGAGTGACTGTTTGGTGCGGTTTATGGGCTGGCGGCATCTTCGGGCCGTATTTTTTTCCAAAATGAGGCTGGTCAGGCAGTTACTGTGAATGGTGTTCGGTAGCGTGAGATGATAACGAACTTTTTATGGCCCGAATTGGAAGATATGGATGTGGACGATATGTGGTTTCAACAGAACGGTGCCACTTGCCACACAGCTAACGAAATAATGGCTCGTTTGCGCGACAAATTCAATGGCCGTGTTATCTCACGTGGTGGTGATGTCATTTGGCCACCAATCATGATTGGACACCGTTGGACTTCTTTCTTTGGGGTTATTTGAAAGAAAAGGTATACGTCGATAAGCCAGCAACAATTCAAAAGCTAAAGGATGAGATAATTCGGCTTCGGGGTGCAATAAGGCCAACGGCAATTTTATTTATTCCATTTGAAAAAGAAATTAAGCCAATTTGGCATTATTTCCCTTTAAAAGGAACCAATATTAAAACGCCATCAAATAAGTTTTATAGTTTTATTTTATGAAAAATTAAAGATATAAAGTATTGGAATAATTGTACTTAAGGGCCCACGCTCCTTTTTTCTTTTTTTTCTAAATGTGCATTTAGAGCTCCTAATGCACATGCTGCAAAAAAAGGTCGGTCTCAAATGGTTTAGGAGATAAAAATCGTGAAAGTTTGAAAAATGTTCATATTTTGGAATAATTGCACTCTAGGTACACGCTTCTTTTTTTTTTTTTGTTTTTTAGATGTGTATGGAACTTCTAAATCTAATGCTGCAAAAAAAAAAAATAGGTAGGTCTCAAATGGTTTAGGAGATAAAAATCGTGAAAGTCTGAAAAATTTACATATTTTTTTATTGAGAAGACTAGGATATCTTATTCTAATAATAGAAATACATATCCGTTTAAAGCGAAAAATATGATCGTTTAAATGCTAAAGAACATACATCTTTTTGTAAGTGGTCGAGAAAAAAATGTAAAATATAAACGTAAAAGTTATGAATGATAATTTATAAAATATGCGCGATTTTTACTAAAATTTTTAATGAAGCTTTAATATTATAAAGAATGAGCGCCGCAGGTTTATAATAAATCGCCGCGATTTTTAATAAAAATTTTTTGCCTGCGGCGCTCATTCCTTATAATATTAAAACTTCTTCACCTTCACTATTGAACTACTACAAATAAATTTTTCGCGTTGATACGAAAACAAGCACATTGAGGTTGACAATGGCAACTGTTCTCTTGCAAATTGATTACCTACGCTGAGTCCAGTAACTTTTCAAACAACAGACTACAGGGAGCGTACTTTTTATTAAAAATAATTATAAAAAATAATCCTTAGTTTGTAAAAATTATTTTTCGGCCTTATTACCATTTTGCTAAATTTTTTTTTAGGCTTTATTTCCTTTTCAAATGGAAATAAAATCAAATTCACAATTTCGGCCTTATTTCTCTTTGAAAAGGAAATAAAGCCAATTCGGCCTTATTGCCGTTTGCCTTATTGCACCCCGCCAATTCGGCACATTAACGGCATAGAACCTCACTTATGCCTCGGCGTCATCGAAAATTTGGACCATCGGATGGTGGTGTGCCGCCGAGGTCGGCGGCCATTTAGCCGATATTTTGTTCCATGCATAATTGAACCATACCAATATTATCATAATAAAAAGAAACGACAGTAATTTCCTTAATAATTTGTGTTTTATTCAAAATCAACATCGGCCTTTAAAATTTAACTACCCTTTATATATATAACGTACATAAATATTTTTGAAAGCCCCCCGAAATATATTCCTGGAACCGCCCCTGCACGCAATGCTGTGTTTATTTCGTTTTGAACATGCTTTCATTCAATCGAATGGAACTGCGGAGCTAAATAGTTCCGCGAACATGTTACAATCTGCTGCATATGAGTTTCATTCAATCAAATGGAACTGCGGAGCTAAATAGTTCCGCGAACACATTACAATCTGCTGCATATGAGTTTCATTCAATCGAATGGAACTGCGGAACTAGATAGTTTCCCGAACATGTTACAATCTGCTGCATATGAGTTTCATTCAATCAAATGGAACTGCGGAGCTGATAGTTTTGCAACTAGAGAGTACTCAATTTGTTCTTTTTAAGCACTTATAAGTTACATACGAACGGACGTACAGACAGACGGACATGGCTAAATCGACTTGGGTGGTGATGCTGATCAAGAATATATATACTTTGGTATACATATGCCTCCTTATGGGGCTTACAAACAGAGTGACAAAATTAATATGCCCCTATTGCGTTTTTCTATGGGAGCCCCCCTAAGGAGTGGCCGGAGTGAATAGGTGTCTAAGGAAAAAATGTTCCTTTTTTAAAAGTAATGGGGGTCGATCATACATATTAATCCTCTTCGGCCTTCTCTTAAAGCCCTTCTGTTCAGGTGTAGAGAATACATATACAAAAACCATAAAAAATTGCTACTACAGCTCAAAGGAACTACATAGTTCCGCGGACATGTTTCCGCGAACTAGTTCCGCTGTACAAAAGAATCGTTTCATGTTCGTTCCGACCTCGGAACTGTTTAGCACAAGCCTAACACCTATACACCTAAGCGGAGTGGAGGTATTTGTTTTGAAAACTTTGTTATTTATTTGTAAGCCACACAACTAATCAAAATTTTCTTTGTAAATGGTCAGACTCTACCAGAAAATTTTTGTTATTTTTCTTGTAATTTGGGATTTAAAAAGAAATTTTCACTTTTTCTTAATATATCATTTTTGCTATTCTTTGTACCAAACTTTAGTTAGAATTAAAATTAACTTTGTCATTTCTTCAAAATATTTTCTGCTTTTATGAATTATATGCAGTTTTTATAAGTGCTTTCCTCACTTTATTCTGCTTTATTGATCCCAAAATAGTCTCGGGAACCGAATATTCAGTTTTATAGATTTTCAGATTCATACTGCGGAAAAAGTCCGATTACTTATTTGATAAGTTAGAAAGTTTTCGACTGTTGACAATTCTATTGGTAATGAAAAGTTAAATTCGAATTCAAAATATTTATACCCATTGCATCATTTGGAGAGAAAATCAAAAAGTAAAGTACGTATTAAGAAATATATCTATACAAATTTTAAAAATATCTGTATTATATGAAAACATGAAGTAGAATACCAACCCACCGTTTTTTGTTTTAATAAAATTTCCAGCCGTCAGCTTTCTTGACTTTCCAGGGAATCATCAGGGAGTCATAAAAACTATGTCAGTTCGTGGCATTTTTATTTCGAAACCTATATCACTTCTGCACCTTGTTCTCAAAAATGTTAAATGCAAAAAATACTATTTCGGCTAAAGTTTTAGTAGGCATTTATTTAATAAAAAAGCGTTTTCAATAAAGCATCAATTACTACAAACTTAAAACTACCAATATTTTTAGCACAACTAAATTACAGCGTTTCTATATTTAAAAGCATATTTTTATAGTAAGCATTTTATTAATAATTTCAGCTAACTATAACTAGTAAAGCAATCTTAAAGCTAAGCATTAGAAGCAAGTTTATAGCTTGATTCATTCTCATCAACGAGGTTTCGTCAAGAATCCGAAAAAGATCCCAAAGTCCTTTGAGGAGATATCAGTGCTGTGTTGCATCGTATGCTAAAAATAAAAGAAAAAACATTTTAGATTAAAAGTTATAATATTAGACATTAGGTTAGATCAGGTAATCGTAAAAATATTTTTGGAAAACAATAAATTCTTTCGAAATGTAATAAAAAATTTATTGATAATGCGATAAAATCAAGACGGTAAAGAAATATGTGTATGGGTGCAAAACTACTACGAGCCACATGGCTAGTAGTCGAAGGCTAAAGTACTAATACCTTGTAAATGCATTTTTTGGGTCTTAATTCCTTGAATTCACTGAAATTTTGTAACTGGAAATTCCGATAAAAAAAAATATATAAAAAAAAATTCCGATAACGTAGTAAAATCTGATATTGTACATTCTATCGTACAATAAAAACGAGTATTTTCTGTTAAAACTATAACAAAACTGTTCACAGAAATAAACATTTTATTGACTGCTTAAGACTTTGAATATACTTTGGTTGAATATACTTTCGTGGGGGTATTTTAACTAAGGCCCAGTCGAAGATCATTTCTTACTAGTTTTTATATGTTATACATTCGAAATATGAATAAAATTTGCAGTTTTCTTAAATTATAAAGGTATCCCCTAAAGGTAACAAGAAAATTAATTTTATTTTTGTACTCATATCACATTTTGACAGAATCTATTACATTTTACCTTATTCCGTACACATACCAACCAAATAATAAGAACTTGGCAACGCAACTTTACTCAACTCAACTGATAATTACTTTCGGTTCTATACTCAACTAGCCTACTCTATACTCAACTAGCTGTAGACTTTGTTGTTGTTTTCCCATACAAATTTTGAAATAAGCGACATGAATTGAGTATAGGCTGGCGGATGGAACGCAGCTATAGATAAATGCATAAAACAGAAAATTTGGTCAAATATTTTGGAAATTATAATTCATATTGGCAGTTTTTTTTTTTTTCATTTTATATAATTCCCATTATGTCTACTTTAAGTTCTGGGAGTTCAAAGGTGCGCAACTTCTTAAAATTTGTTTTTTCTAACCAGGCTCTGACCGTTTGGCATGAAATGTATTGAATTTAAGGTCGATGATACCGTATCCGGGGTTTGAATATTCTAAATACGCTACTCAATATTTTTACACTGAAAAAAATTCCAATATGTATTAAATACAAAACAAAAAACATATTCCTGTGGAGTTTTTTTTAAACGGAACATTTGGTAAAACACTGTGTAAAATAAAAAAGTTCAACCTAAAATTTGCAATTTTTTTTTACTTAACCTCCATTATGTGGCTGAGGTTATTGGCATCTCAACTGAACGGGTACAACACATTTTACCCGAATATTTGGATATGAAAAAGCTATCCGCGCAATGGGTGCCACGATTACAAACACTTGATCATAAGCGCAGCCATGCAACCTCTTCAAAGGAGTGTTTGGCGATGTTCAACCGCAATCCAAAGGAATCTGCGCCGTTTCGTAACCGTAGACGAAACATGGATACATCACAACATAGCAGAAACCAGGGAACAGTCAACAGACCAAGTAACAGCAGTGTACCAAGGTGCGTTTGGCGGCCAACAAGGTCATACACATCGATAACATTGAAAAGGGTAAAACGATCATCCGATTGAAGCAAGAACGATCTCATTCAGCGAAGAAAAAGTGATCCTTTACCGTGACATCCCATGACCACCGCAAATGTCTGGTAAAAATGCATAAATTGGGCAACGATCTGCTACCCCACCCACCATATTCTCCAGGTTTAGCCCCCTGCGGCTATTTCCGATTTCCAAACCTTAAAAAAAAATAGCACGACGGTAAGAGATTTGGGTCGAATGAAGAGGTCATCACAGAAAAAATGCCTGTTTTGAGGATCTTTATAAAACCTTTTATTTGGAAAAATTGGAAAAACCCTGGACGAATTGTATCGACCTGAAAAGACACTATGGTGAGAAATAAAAATATTTTTTGCCAAAAAAAAACAAAAATTTATTAAAAAAAATCACTGACTAATTAAACTGCTCCGTTTATATTTCGATTTTTATTCTATTGGCCTTGAAGAATCTTGTAGCCAAAGAACTTATTACTCAGGACTCTAAGAGTTGGAGTCGTTCATAAAAAATATAAAATTCAAAAAAAGTTGTTATCACGGTTGCAACTCGAGAGCTTTGAGGTTTTTTTTTGGAAGAAAATAGACTCTCCAAATCACCCTGGTAATAAAAGGTTTTCCAATAAGAGGTGTTATTGTGAATCGCCCGCTATTGTGAATCGCTCACTTTTAAAGCTTTTTTCTTTGACATTTGACAAGTAGAAACTACGCCATTACTAAAAATGGAACGATACAGGCTTCAACAACGCATTGAAATTGAATTTAAAATCCACTACAAAAATGGTGAACATCTTGCAGTCACAGTTCGCAAAACTAAAGCATTTTTTGGTCGTCGGGAAGCATCTTGTCGGACCGCAATACAGAAATTGTTGAAATTATTTGTGCTGTTGGGACAAGTTAGTGATGTGAAGAATAAAACCCGTGCATGTCGCTCAAGAACAACTGAGAATATTTATGTTGCAGCCCAAAGTGTTGAAGAAAACCCAGGTTTGTCCATTCCTCGTCGTTCTTTAGAATTGGGCATTCCACATACGTCATTACACCGTATTTTGCATAAAGACTTGGGTCTTAAGGCTTATAAAGTTCAGTTAATACAAGAACTCAAGCCGGTCGATCATCAACAACCAAAATAATACCAAATAAAACCAAAATAACCCCTCTTCTTGGAAAACCCGTTACAACTGAGTCAATAATATTGAAAAAGAAAATGTATTCTTCAGAAACTTTAGACAAGTTCTGTCTGGTTTTACCTCATATTAAAATAAAGCAAATGAAAATAATGTTAATATCTTAAACTATTTCTAATTTAAGTCTAATTCTAATTTAAGAGTTATATCTATGTCTAATTAATTTACGTCAACAATGTTTTCGAGTATTACAATTTGTGAAACTTTGTTGCATGTTTTGTGGTTTTTATTGAGAAAACGTGCTATTTAAAAACTTCAAGTTCGAAATATAATAGTTTAAACCGAACAAAACAAGCCGAAAAGCATCATAAGCCGCAGCCTTTATCATGCCTTGGAAGGGCAAAAACCAGATCAAAACAACCTCAACAAATACTTTCATCATGTTGCAAAGTTATCGTTTATTCCTTATACTCGATATGAAGGATCTACTTATACTCCTCCTTATATTTTATGACCATTAAATTGTGACATCAACCTAAAGCGTATAGTTGATTTAAGTCGAGGTGGTTGTACTATGGAACGAAAGGTTAGAAGTATTAACAAATAACTAAAAAGTCATTGAAACAATATCACAGTGACTCAGAAAAGTTTACGTGCGTCTTAAATTCCAAAATAAAAGTATTCAAAATGATGAAAAGAAATGGAAGCTTCGTATTTTTTAAAAAATATGTTTAAGAAGATATGTGAGAAAAGTCGTTGCATAAAAAATGAGACAAAAATGGGTTGGTTGTTGGTCCCCATTAAATGTCAAATTTTTGAGAATAGACATGAAGTTAATAAATCAACAAAATATATTTTATTTTTTATTTATTATAATGAAGAAACATAAACTTGATGTGGCTACCTGCTGGTTGTTACAGACGTTATCAAATTATCATTAATTGAGCCGTTTTGATGCCACAACCGGCTATTCCTTTATGTTGACGTACATTCACTGGAATCAGTGGCGGATCTACACACGGGCTGAAAGGGCTTTACCCCCCCCATGGAGAATTTTTTGTATGGGAAAAAAATGAAAAAAAGGCGAAAAAGACGTTTCAGGCCCATTGGCATACAAAACTGTAGTTTCAGCTCCCTAGATCCGCCATTGACTGGAATAGTACGTAATGAGACTTAAAACCCATCCAGTGCGATTAAGAAAAATAAGAAGGGCGTTGGTTTTTATAGTTGAAAGTTCCTCAAGATTGTCAAAAAATAGTTTACCTAGATTTTTTAATCGACATTTTAACTGTGCCAGGCAAGCGTATAGAAAGTGTGCTTGAGCGTCGTGTTCATTAGGATCATTCCAGCTATGACAGTGGAGTTGAAGGGAAAAACAATTCTTTCGGCGTGTACACCAGTGCGTCAATGTCTCATAATGATTGCAATGAAACTAGCTAAATCTTTTCGGAATCTTGATAGCAGTTCGCGAATTCTTCATAGGTCATATGAAGGTCAAATTTGTTTTGCTATCTTGCATGTTGTTAGACTTATCCATCTACAACCAGCTATGTTAAGGGTCCATTCTCCTCAGTTGTGATAAAAAATGAATTTTTTTCATTTTTTTCTAAGGTTCAAATGTGTACAATATATCATATCAAAACCCCAGATCGATATCTCATTCACAAAAGAAGTAACACGTAGTTTAGTGCGGGTGTGTCAAAGCCTCCTATACTATACCTTTATCTTTAAGGGATTAGTACCAATCTTTTGGTAGAAAAAAACATATATTTTTAATATTTCTTCTTTGAATCATATTTATTAAATATCAATTTTAAACTGTAAACTTCCCTACATGTGGTTAATTTCCACGTAAGAGGTTGTCACCAATAATAACCAATTTGATTTTTTGTTTCAGATTAGCCGTTCCTGACATTAAGTTGCAGCAGAGGGACAAGTAATTTTTTTTAGTGCTTGATTTCATCGCCCTCTACCGGCTGAAGAAGTGATAAAAAGAAAAATTTTTTTTTTGTTATCTTGAAACATTTATAAATATGTCACAAAAAGTTTAAAATTGATATTTAATAAGTATGATTGAAAAAAAAAATATTAAAAATACATGTTTTTTCTACCAAAAGATTGGTACTACTCCCTTAATCGCGTTTTTTCCGTAACGGTGTTTTTTGAGATGACTAGGTGGATTCCCTCCGCACCGATGAAAGTAGCTTCGATTGTTCGTCAGACATGTCCGCACGGAGTAAGTCTAATTTTTTAATATTTTATTCGTTCATTAGTCATTAGAATTGGAAAAAGGCCAAAAACGAATTTTGTTTTTCAAGTCAGACATTTTGTTAATTTTCAAAATTTTAAAAATTCGTCCCATTACTCCAAGCGCAATATATCACAGATTAAATAGATATTTAATTTTTGGATTTCAGATGAGATTTGCAGACAGAAACTCTCCCGCCGTGGACGCATGTTTTTTTTAGACGTAAATTTTAACCGCGAGGGGGGAGTGTTAAATGTGCACCAGTTTTTTATCTTGGATTATTAATCTTGGACATAAGCGATCCTTTAGCTTTCTAAACCTAAGCCCTTTAACACCCACTTGCTGAACAGACCAATCCTTTACTATCTAACTCCATTAACATATGTGGTATATAGCTCAAAATATAATTCTAAAAAATTATGATTTTTATGGATTTAAAAAAAATCTATATAATATGTGTTTGTTTCTATGTATGTAAGTATGTTTGCAATAGATTCCTAAACTACTCAATGGATTTTTATAAAACCTATATCAAACAATTCTTTAAATTACTGCACTAAACATAGGCTATATAAAATTTGCCACACCCACTTTAATCGCCCACAAATCAATAAAAATGCTATATTTCAGGCGGTTTTGATCCCCCTACTTTTCAGAGTTATACAGGTTTTTATAGTAAAACTTGGTAAGTGGGTGACATGAGTCCAAGTGACGAATAATTTTAAAATTTTACTTTCTACCAGAATTAATTAATTTTACGTCATTCTAGGGGCAATTAAAATTTTCGAAATCTTTTTACTTTTTTATAGCTACACTGCCATCTATTGAACAAAAAATACATACATTGATTATTCAGTTTGGGCAAAATAAAGCTTGTCGGGCCAGCAAGTTAAAAAAAAAAAAAAAAAAATAAATAAATTGACTTTGTTATCCGAGTAAACAAAGTTATGTTAAAATTAGTAAGTTAGGTCCAAGACCGGGTACATATGCTTTGCTAAATTTTTTTTTCAAGGAAAACTTAAATAAATTTGTCAAATTATTAAAAACGAAAAAAGTATCCATTCATTTTGGAAGAAACTTCGTTTTGAAAATTAATGTTTCCTTCTTTGCTATTAATTCAATTCAACTCAAATAAGTAACTCTATCCAAACAAAGTCGAGTACTCTGCTAGTAAAAAAGAATTTAAGTTTTCTTTTAGTTAAACTTATAAATGAAACAGAATAACAAGGCAGTGCCAACGTTTTAATGAATAATTTCGCCACGCCAAAAAAAAAAAAAAAAAAGAAAAAAACACAGTAATGATCCGTGTATTTTTAAAGATTCAAACTATAGAGTTACACAAGCATAGTACATATGACTTGCAAGCAATCTGTTGTGATAATCTCATTACTTCCTTTCTTCTCACGTTTCATATCAAATGAAGCATTGTATTAACAGTTGATTTGATATCCATTCAAATACTACACGAAGAAACAAAATGAAATCGAGGCATAAGAGCTATACAACAAAATGTAAGTAGATCCCAACTTAAGTAGAATATATAAAAAATATGAACTTTTTTCATTGGTTTCATATCTGCCGACCAATTTACGTGTGCGTCTAGATTTTGGGTTATCAATATTTATGGTCTATCTTGCTTTCCATTTGAGATATGATGATTTGTCTAATTTTTTTAAAGTTATGCGTTCACATCGAGCGACCCTATACATGTGTGTCCCAATTTTGAATTCCTCTTTAGAAAACACGTATATTTCGGTTTTCGTGATCGTTACTTTTGGCCTATCTTACTTTTCTTTCAAGATATGACATGTTCCTAATATTATTAAGCTATGTATTCATATCAGCCGATCCTTTAACTTAAAAACGACTTGGGTATTTTAGCCCTAGAAAGGACTTTGACCAAGCTTCTTATGATGAAATTAGTGTTGTGCATGTTATAACATTTATGAAAACAAATGATAGACAAATAGACCTATTAGTTCTATGCCAACTTCTAACGGCTTATGTGCTTGATCTCATTAAGCTTTACATGTCACTATTAGCTCTCTGAGTTTTGCTATTGCATGAAGAGAATTAACGGCGGAATAAAAAAATTTTTTTCAATTCGAGCTGGTATGGATTCGAGCATCGGATTTCGCTGCTCTTAAAAAGGGATTGAACGATCCATGCACTTTAACGTGTTTGGCCACAGTCGACCTTCTATTTACATGTGAGACCCTACTTTACTTTCCCTTTTAGAAAACTGAGAACAATCGCTGCAAATTTATCGATGTTGAATAACTCGGTGTCCCCGATATGATTTCCCGTTGCTCTTGCTTCAATGTCGCTCTAGATCAACCATACTCAATTTGTGGCTCGCGGGCCGCATGCGGCCCGCCAAGCTTTTATGTACGGCCCTTAACACATTTGTTATCAGAAACATGATTAAAAAAAATTGTTCTAAATTTCAGATATCTTGAGATTCATTTCGGCTTTGATGAAGAGAATTTTGTACTCCGTACTTAAGGATTAAAAAAGTATCCAAAATGGTACTAAACTACGTAATTGTGCAATTTTGGTGACAGGTTGCAAGTAATAGGTTGCAAATTACAAAGAAAAATAAAGTATTTCCTATCGAAAAATGTCCGACGAAAAGAGATTGCTTTAAGGCAAATGAGAAGAAGAATATTTCGTTGTAGCAAATAAACATAGTTCGACCACAGGCTTGATCTGTCGTGAGAGTAATAAATAAAAGAAATAACTGGCCATTTCAGCCCTTGAAAGGACTTTGACCTAGCTTCTTATGATCAATTGTGTTGTACGTGTTATTAAATTTGTACACAATTGACCGAGAACCGGACCTATAGGCTTAGCGCCGACTCTGAACGGCGATGAACGGAATGTTCTTGTTCTCAAGAAGCTTTACATGGCATTTTGATTACTCTCTGAGGTTTGCTATTGTATGCAGAGAGGTGTCGGCCGTACAGAAAAATTATTTTTATTCAAATAATTTTCTGTCAATGCTGGGGTTCGAACCTGGGGCTCCAGGTTCGTTGACATAGAGGCCACGCACGCCTCTTTCAAAAAAATACTTTTGAATTTTACTTTTGTTACTATTTTATTTTTTGACGAACAGTATGCTGATAAGCGATATGTACTATTATTATTCTGTTTTTGTTTCTAATTTTTAAAATCTCTTCCAGCAAACATTATGACTCTTGAATATGGCAAAGTGAAATTTTTAACTTTTAATTTTTCTACAATTACTTTTTATTTGAAATGTTTGAAAAAAAATTTTTTTAATTTTTTTTCAATCATAAAATAATTTAAATAAATTTGAATCTAAAAATATATTTCAACCTAAACGGATCATTGTTACTTCTATGAGTTCTGAAAGAGTCTTCATTATGAGTCTTTAAAGATTCCATTACATGATTCTTAAAAGAGTATTAAATATGACTTTTAAAAGTGTCTTAATTTTGAGACCAAAAGACTAATTTAATTTATATGAGTTAAATAAATAAAGAGTTTTTATTATGAGTATTTTAAGATTATTTATTATGAGCCTTAAAAGAGTATTAAATATGAGTCTTAAGAGAGTTTTAATTTTAAGTCCAAAAAGGCTAATTTATATGACTTCTAAAAGAGTTTTTATTATGAGTCTTTAAAGATTCTTTATTATGAGTCTTAAAAGAGTATTAACTATTAGTCTTAAAATAGTCTTAATTTTGAGTCCAAAATGAATGAAGTTATTATGAATCATCTTTGAAGCCCATAACCTAGGAAAATGTACTCACCAGAGACTATTTTTTGAGCGCATTATGACGATAAAAACTCATTTATATGAGTCTTAAAAGAGTCTTTTAGGAGTCAAAAAGTTTGCTGGGAAGTATTATCCTTTTGTGAGTCTTTGTTATGAACAATCATAATACCGTCTTATTTAGTACTTTTTAATGAGTTCTTTTTATGAGAGGGGTTACAAAAGGAGGGGGTACAAAAAGAGGGGTTTAATGCTTTTTTTATAATACCAGTATAGTGTTGCGGCCGGCGTTACTTTACAAATGTATGTATGTGGCCCGAAGAAAAAAAAGGCTGATTATCATTGCTCTAGATTTTGATGTTACTCTTCAATGTCGCACTTCGACAGTATCAAAAAAGTTTTCAAAGCTTGAAATGCTTGTTTTGTTGGCTTCGCTCCATACAAAACCATTCTATGCGATATCAAGGCATTGAAATACGTGTTTTCACAGATGTCAGTGACAGTAGTGCCAACATAAAAATAAAAATATTTTTATTTCTTTTATAATTCTTAAAAAACATATTTTTTAGAAATAAACTTATTAAAATATGCCACAATTTTATAACTCATAAAAATATTTTTGCCTATCAGAGTTCCCAAAAAATTTAACTTAAAATTTCCCGGTATTTTTTGCCCACAGTAGTATGTCGTCTTTGTTGTATTGCCTTAAAAATATAAAACAGCCAAAAAAGCTATTTTGAGAAATGGAATGTGTTTATTGGGAATCTTTTGAAATTATTTCTTTATTAAGTATAACAATTTTTCAATAGAATTATTTTAAGAATGTTTCACACAGAGAGTATGAAATGTTTTGCATTTTCATAAACATAATATTTTTAGCTTTTCATTTTAAAATATCCGTGGGAAAAATTGAGGAATTTATTATCGATGACTGTTAAAAGGAAGGAATTTTAAGCATTTTAGCTGGGATTCGCAGAAAGCTTTTTTAGAGGGTGGGCCTTTTTAGAGGGGCTTAAGACGCTTTCTCTTATTCCAAGATAAAAAATCAATTTTAAATTAGGTATGGATGAGAAAAGCTTGCCTAAATTTTGTTTTTGCAACTTAAATCTCACATCGCAATTTGCTCGATAATATATGCAAGACCCTATAACGTTAAAAAATTCCATTTAAATTAGAGATTTTATATTTCACCTAAAACGCCCTCAAAGCTTACAAAATCTTCTTTTAATCCTCTTAATACACAAACTCAGATAAAGTTGTCCCTACTGAGACAGCGAGCACGAAGTACGTAGAAGGCGCATCCTACATTTCCATACACATTTTATTTAAGCATGTAAGCTACTAATGTGTGTATGTGTGTGTGTGTTAGGTCATCTGCACACATTCATCAGAACTTTTACCTTTCTGCTAGAATTATTTATATTTTCATATTTGGACAACGGAGTTTGTTCGTCCAACTGATATAAACATTCTCAAGGATTCTCACTCAAAGTCCCTAATTTTGCAGAGGATTTTAATGGTTGCCTTATATGTATGTGCGTGAATGCTTTGCATATCTCAATGTGTGTTTGCCTGTGTATGAGTGTATGCGTGTTTGCATATTTGCAAGCATTGAAAATTTTGTAATTTACTGCAAGTATGAGGTGGAATTTTCTCGAGGGTGAGGCGACGAAGAAATCAAGGACCAGCTAGAATGAATCAGCTTATGTGCGCACAGTTATTTTGATAGCAGCACCAGATTCAGCTCCAGCATCAGCTCTGAAGAAGAGAGCACATCCTTTGCTAAATTTATTTTAATGATAATTTTTTGGTACCCATTTAATAAAACAAACGCCCAATGTTCGTCTCCCCCATCATTTCATTCCACATCCTCGCTGTCAGCCCCAGCTTATCGTCAGTGAACATCTTATGACGCATGTAGATTTTGAGCGTACGTACTCCATGAATTCCTCACCATCACCATCACCTTGCTCCGCCTTGCTGACCTAAGTTTTGACGGCTATTTCGCGCTACATTTGCATATTTATTAGATGCTTACAGTGGCGGCAGAAATTGTTCGCATATCCTCTTGAATTAAATTGCTGTATTTGCTTGTGAGAGTGTGTGTATGCACTTATATGAGTGTGCCTTTATGTGCCGTTATACTCCTTTCTTTATTCTTTTATTTTTAATGAGAAATACAAACAAAAGTTAATTTGACTGTTTTATTTCACAAGCAATTTATTTTGCATACAAATAAACCCTTTTTCATTGGGAAAATGTCCTTTCAAAATACCGCCAGCCCACGTCTATTTGTATTCTTAGTTATTTGAGAAATTTGCACATCATTTCGAAGAAATAATGTCATATTATTACAAAATAGAAAGGTTTGCACACGAGCTCCTACGCTTAATGAGCTCGTCCTTTATGTCTAGCATTGTTGTCATTGTAACCATTTCATGCTCTACTTGATTGCGAATATTTTTTTGTTTTATTTGCAAAAAATACACGCCAACAGAATTGTTGACTCATGTAATTATTTGTCTATGAGTTTCTTTGCTTTAAATCTGAGATTGTTGAAACAATTTAAACAACTAGCGACCACCGGTGCGCGTTGCTGTCCCCAGCAACTATAATAATAATAGTATTCTAAGACTTTTGCTGTTGTTTGCAAGCGCTCTAGAAAAAAGAGGCAAAATAAAGTAAAATGTGAGCGGAAAAAACTTTTATGTATCTTGGTTGCGAGCGTTCAGCGCGAACGGTTTGCAAAAGCTTTACATTTTTCTGACTTTCATTTTGAAGACAGCGAAATGTTCTCAGCTGCTCTGTTAATAAAAGAAAAATCAACATAACAACAACACTTATATGCAATTATATGCGAATTTTAATAAGCTATAACTTAAAAAATATAAATTTTTAACCTTCGTATACTCGCGCATTGGTCTCTCAGACCGACGATTTACGTTTGACTTATTATTTTCATAACAAATGACGTTAAAAGACTGTTATTAGCCAATATTATGTAATTAACTAATAATGATATGTTATTAAAAACATGCTAAATTGGAAATAGGAATCTCGGTCTCACAGATCGTACGCGGATATACGAATTACACTATTTGACGCGAGTATACGAAGGTTAAGAAATAAAAAGTCCAGTTTGCACATCTACAGGTCTAAACCTATCAAACCATACTAAATTTATTAAAATTGGACTTGTACTTAAAAAGCCTTATACCGGACAAAATTTGGGTTTGCGTAATATTTAAACAATAAACAATTTTTGTATATAAACAGTAGAAATAAAAATTGAGTGCAGCACGTACACGTGATAGAAGTGAAACTTCTTAAAAAATAAAGAATACGAAAGATTTTAGTGTAAGAGACATTGTAAGAGACAGACAGTGTTGCCAGAATGGCAGTTTTGCCTGCAAATGGCAGTTTTTTTAACTCTGAGCAGGTTGGCAGTTTTTTTAAAAAAAATGCAGTTTTTCCATTATTAATGCAGTTTTTCAGGGTAAAATGCAGTTTTTATGAAAATATAAAATCTTATGTAGTTTTCATAAATTCTCTTTACCAAAACATCATTATGGTTCGATTACTTTTTTAAAGCAGGCCTGCTTTAACCTTACACTCGTGCATGGTGATTTCAGCATATTTTCGTGAATCTGGGTCAGATCGACCCTTATAACTAACTTATATAACTTAACTTATAATGTAAATCGATTTACAAATAATATTATATGTAAATCACCTATTTTTAATCAAAATTCAATTACAGACATATTTGATTTCGTGAAATAACGATTATATTTGTGTTCTTTTATTTTTATTGTAAAGTTTTTTTTATTTTTTTTTATATTCATGTGTTGATTACATATGGTTTAATGAAAAAAGTTTTAAAAAAATCAAATTTAAAGATTTATAACGGACAAATGTTTCTGGTATTTCTATGCGTTGGATGTTGATGATCCTGGTTCCATTTCATTATCATCGTCCTTTTCTTCTTCAGCACTTTCATCGACTGTATCAGAGCCTTTGTAATTTTTCAAATAACATGATTCGCATGAACGAATATAATGCAATGGCCATGTTGGCTTCAAGCAATGATCACACGTGCCAGTTGTTTTGTTGTTTTTAGATTGAGTACCCTTACAGTGGTCGCATCTACGTCGTTTACTGTTTATCTAAGTTTCAGGCATCAAAAGTTTTAAGGTACAAATTTTCGGCTTATATCCTATCAAATCCATGGCCAACTTTATGGATGATATGATAGGAGCATTGTAGCGTTTTTCTAAATAATTTGCTAATTCCATAGACAACTCTTTCAAAAATAACTTTCGCTTCTTCTGCTTACTCATATTCCATGCAGGGTGGCTCAATTCATAGATGCGATAGGCTGCAAGTTCTGCAACATCGAGCATGTTATAAAAAATTACCATTGGCCATCGATTTGTTTTTCTTTTGCAGGTGAAGCCTCTAATCATTTTATAGAAAGTGTCGACACCACCCTTGTAAGCATTGTAGTCATGAATAATAAATGGCTTTTCGGTGTCTGGATTTTGTTTTTCGGTTTCATGAGCTGTTGATAACAAACATACGTTTTTTTTTTGTTTTTGTTGTATAGCTAACAAGCTCACTTGACTTTGAAATCAGAAAACCGAAGGATTTGCTCCTCTCTTTCGTGCTTATTCGATTGATGAAAATTCTTTCGGCAGTTCACCTTTATTCAGTCTGATCATGCCGACTATAGATGTTTTTTTTTCGATTAAATCATTTACCAATTCATAGCTAGTAACTGCTTAGTTCTGAAGATGGTACACAATCCATTGTCAAATTTTTCAAAAAATTCAAAGCCCAAACATGATCGATCTGGGCCATCTTTTTCTCACATTACCGGTCCATTCGCGTTCTTGTGTCGTCAAATCGAAAAAAAACGTGTAAGTTGCTCTAACCAAAACAAGCTCATCACGGCTCGGTAAAATTATGTTTGGACTTATGGAATAGCTCTTTAGCAAAGACAATATTCACATTTTCGGCACCAGCGCGTAATAAAATTGCGATGTATACATAAATTTCGTCGGCTTCTGTGTCCTTCCAATATCTCATTTTAAGTGGGCTATTTCTGTTTGCTTCATACGCTCTTTTCGGTTCGTTTCGATCACAATCAATTCAATGATAGCGGGTAGTAAAATTATCAAAAACTCATCCTTTTTTTATCGAAACTTTGTTTCAAATAAGGATATGCTTCAGATCTAGCTCGTATCATAATTTGGGTGTGCTCCTTTTCGACTGAACTTGGCACTGACCATCAAACGGTGGCATCGTTTTTGCCTTGGCCATGATATCTTGCGCCATGATTTGGTTCAACTGCACTGACCACATTTTCTTCTAAATGAACTTCTCCTAATTCATAGTCTTCAAATACAACATAACGCTGCAATTCAGTCAAACGAACATCTTCAATTACGTTGTTTCTACACTAAGGGGAAAAAATATTAAATTTATCCAAAAACTTTTTTAATTTACCCAAAAAGCGAGTCAATTTTGCACCAATAACGCATTTGCATAAATCGACTACGTAAATATTTTAAATTTATTTGAATACTTTCTTAATTAAATAAAATATTTAAATATTTAAACAGAATTAATATAAAAAAATATATTAAAATTATGCACGAATTTTTTTAAATACCTTTCAAATATTTACTATTTGAAAATAAAACTATCGCATTTAAAGAAAATTTATATAAAAATATTGAATTTAAAAAACAATATATTTAAATTGAATATTGCGTCCATCATTTTCTGTCTCACTTTTTTCGGTCCTTAATTTATACTATTTTTGACAGTTGGTGCAATATTAGGGTACCAAGTGTCAAAAATAGTATAAATTAGAAGAAGAAAAAGTATTATAAAAAATTATAAGCAAAATATGTAGGTAAATGACAACCGGTGCAAGATATTTGTCAGAAAATATCAAGTTGTCACTCCACCCTACATCATTTCATTTCTTTGCCAAAAAGCCAGGCTATATTACCCTTGCAACAATAACTAAATGAGAACTATAAGAAACCTGCAACTGCAAGAAATAAACTGCAGGAACAGAGTGCGATGCTGTTGCTGCTTGTCGGAATATGTGTGTATGTGTCCGATGCTGTTGCTGCTTTCTTGTATGGAATATGTGTGTACGTGTGTGGTATAAATAAAATTCAAATACGGGAAGAAAACATTTGATTTATCCACGTAAATATTTAAATAAAATTTATACTGAGGCGTGGATAATGCTAATATGCGTTATTTCCCTTAGTGTAGTACCTTCAGCAAAATACGAAGCGTTATCACTACACTCTGAATTGGAGTTATCTTGCACATCAATGACTTCGTCATAATCACTATCGTTATCATTTTCGTTAGGAATTTCGTTTTCTTCTTCTTCTGTTAATTCACGATTAATATTTACCGCTGGTCGACGAAGATGATAGTGTGACATTGTTTTGACTAATAACAATAAAAATTAGACTAATATCTATCAAAGGTCAAAAAAAACTGACAACTGATCAACATGAACATGAACTGCGCCAAAAACATGATTGAACATGATTGTAAATATGTGTGAATGAATAAATACCAACACTAAAATATGTCTCTACATTATAGAGAAGTGCTATATTCGGAAAAAACTAGGAGCAAAGAGCCTAAACTAAGAAGAAAAGAATTGGTTCGATCTGACCCGGATTCACGCATAGAGAACGTGTGTGTTTTACCAGAATATATCCCACATGTATTACATATATGTAATATCTCAAGTCTCATTACAAAGCTTAAAGTCCAATGTATACACTCATACCAAAATATCGTTAAATTTATTATTTTGAAATGTGTGTAATTCACTGTGAAATTTGTGTTGGGTCGATTTGACGCAATTCACGGGTCTAAGGTTAAACTTCAGCAGCAGCTTCAGCTAACTTCACGCATTGAACATTGAACATGAACCAACCTCACTTCTCTATTCGCGCGAATTTGCGTGTTTTCTTTTCAAGCCACAAGGCTGTAAATCTTGTAGATCCTAGGAGAAAAATAAGTACTTGAAAGGTTGGATTGGCAAAAGCGACAAGATGAGTCGCTTAGACAACTAGAAATTCTAACCCTCTCAAAAAAAAAAAAAACTAGTAAGAAATGATCTTCGACTGGGCCGAAGTTAAAATACCCCCACGGCCGAACCAAAGTATATTCAAAGTCTTAAGCAATCAATAAAATGTTTATCTGTAAAAACGTTTTCGTTATATTTTTAACAGAATATATTCGCTTTTGTTTTTTGATAAAGTCGCTTTGTATGGGAGGGGGGCGTGGTTTTCACTCAATTTAGTTGAACTCCATACACATATTACACGTTATATATCAAAGTGTATATGCAAAATTTGAAGTCCATACATTAATTTTTGTGGATTTTAGAGAAATTTTACCTTTTTGATAAAGTAACTTTGTATGGGAGGTAGGCGTGGTTTTCATCCGATTTGGTTGAATTTCATACATAAGGTGTATTTTGAACATCAAAACTCATATGCAAAATTGCAAGTCCATATATTCATTTTTGTTGAATTCTAAGAGATTTTACCGTTTTGATAAAGTCACTTTGTATGGGAGGTAGGCGTGGTTTTCATCCGATTTGGCTCATTTACGAACTTGACCTTCATTTTTTAGATAAAAGCTTAAATATGGAGTTTCGTGATGATAGCTTTAAAATTACGGCTGTAATCGTGATCACAGACAGACGGACAGACGGACAGACGGACAGACGTGTCTGTTTGACGGACATAGCTAAATCAACTCGGGTGGTGATGCTGATCAAGAATATATATACTTTTCTATACCTACCACGCCTCCTTATGGGCGTTACAAACGGAGTGACAAAATTAATATACCCCCATTTACGTTTTTTAAACGTGGGGGTATAAAAATATTTATAATTGTTCAGGCTTTGACGTATCAAAAACTATGATACAACAATTTAATAGGGATATGTATAACTATTGCAAATAATAATATATGTAAAAAAACAAACATTAAAAATACCTGAATTACTTATCTTAAAATTATCTAAAATGTGAATAAGATACCAGAAGTTTTTTATATATTAAATACAGCAACAATTTGATATACATAGGGGTTTGTTTTATTTCAGTTTTTAATAAAAAATTAAAGAAAATGCTTAGCAGATCGTTTTTTCGAATGGCAGACAGAGAGAGAGAGAGAGAGAGAGAGCGAGAGAGAGAGAGAGTATCTCAAAAGAAGTACATTACTAAATTTGCATGAAAAATATTTCGTTTATTCAATATTTACACCAGTGATGTGATTTGGTGGGATTTCGGGCTCATTTTGGGATATTTGGCCTATTTGAGAACGTGTGGGATTTCAGATGCTTAGGTGGGATTTTCTACTGAATCATAATTTTTTAAGGTGTAAATTAGCAAAACTGGTTGGTATCACTTTTTTGTAATCTTTAAAAATTTTTCGTTTAATTGCTGTTTCATTGATTCTAAATATGTAAGAAAGGGACATGTTTATTCAAGAGGCTTAAAATTAATAAAATAATTAAATTAATAAATTAATAATGATCCTCATTTAAAAACAAAAATATAAGCTCAGTTTAATTTTGATGCAACGAAAGAAATTTGCGATTACTTCATACACTTAAGAGAGTTTTCATAAAAAAAGCAGTGTTTAACTTTTCGTATTTTTTTTTTGTTTTTTTTTTTTTTTGTGGAAAATTTGTTATATTTATTGAAAAACTTTATTATGTACATTATAAAACTATAAAATTATTATAATGTTAAAAAAATGTAGGGGAGGATACCCGCCTACTAAGCACGTTTTGCTTGGAGGCTATACCTTTGGTTTAAAACATAATTTTTCAGAGCTCTTGGTTTCATTTGGAAGCTTAGTTCAATAACTAACAAGACTTTTAATCACAATTTAAAATTTCCAAAAATTATAATTTTGGCAGTCAATCTTGCAAAAGTCTCGAAATCGGCCGCTTAAAAAATCGGCCCAGCTACTGAACTCCTAAAACAAATCGTTGAAAAAATTAGAAAATGAAGAAAAAACACTAGTTTTTGAGAGTTTATAAAAAGTTTATTCTATCAATAATTCACAATGACTCACTGAACTTTAAACAATAGAGATTTGAATTTCTTTAATGGCTGCAGCCATTGCATCAGAATTTATATTCGTTCTTCTTTTCACTTTTTTTTAGGCGACGCCATTCTAAAATTTTATCTGAACGTGGACGAGAATCACGAAAACTATTTCAACTAATTTCAAACACTATTTTCAATCATATAAATGACCATTTTTTTTACTTGCACGATTTCTGAAAATTTGTTCGGAAGGTGGACCAACGTTTTGTTCAGTAGGTGGGCACGCACGCGTCGTCGAATTGTGAAAAATAAACATTAAATATAGAATTCTACTCATATTCAACTTTTTTTATCTTTAAGAAACACTCTGAAATTCACTAAATAGAGATGAACTATTTTTGCTCAGCTTCGTTTTATTCGAATATTTTATTTCTCAACGGCCGTGGGGCTAAAGCATCATGCGCATTCATCTTAATGATTTATCAAAAGTGTACATTCAATGAGATGTTATTGCGACACTGTACACATTGGCGCATCATACAGACGTCAGAACTCACAGTGTTCAGTAGTAGGTGGACCTGTTCAGCGGGTGGGCATCCTTATTTCTTTTCAAAAATTGCATAAAAAATCGTTATTGGTATAAAAATTTGGGTGGGATTTTTTGTGGGTTTTTCGTGTAATTTTGGTGGGATAAACAGGTCTAAATTGGGATGTGATCGGGATTTTTTACTAAATCAGAATCACATCACTGATTTACACTGTCATTGGTCGGTGCTTCAATTGGTAATACTGATATTAAGGTATAATATACGTGTAACAACCAAAAACAGGAGCTGTTTTCAAAAATTTTTTTTAGATATAAGAAGTTATTATTTTTTTTTTTAATTTATACAGGTTATTGTACATAAAGAATACTTTATAAAAATATATTTTTTTTTTAAATATATTTCTGGCTTTTATATAGAAGGCCCTGAAAATGGCATTGAAAAAAAGACATCCAAAACGGTTCGATGGATATGGCCTTTCCCATGTATCGGCAACAAAAAAATCAAATGACATTTTAAAGCATAGACCTTATATTAAGCATCCCCCCTACGCATGACCCCCAGGGTTTTTTTTTAATTATGGCGGAAGTTAAAGTAAAAATTTCGAAAAATAGATACATTTTACGCTCTTTTTTGTTTATAAAAAAAAAAAAAATAAAATAGATACTTGAATTTAGGGGGGATGCTTAAAGAACAAAATAACGAACTAAATGCAAAAAAATCATTGAAATTGAACCAATAAATTTGGAGTTATCTATCGAACCGTTTTAAAAAAACTAGTTTCGAGGAAATCGCGTTTAAAGTTTTTTATTTGTTGTATGGAGCTTAGACATAGGTTAACGAAAGCCGTTATAACTTGTTTTTTTTAATGGATTTAAAAATGTGTATGTATATTCTTAAAACTATAAAGAACGCATTAAACAAAATTTTTTTTTCGAAAAATTTACACGTATATTATACCTTAATGGTTTGTGATAACTGAAACACGAGATATGTGTATTTTTGTGATTTGATATTTTCCAGATAACGTAAAAAAATTTGATCTTTTGTAGTTCCGGATGTTGTTATTTAAGTGCGGACCAAGTTTTTCGTGAAGAAAGTTAGAAAACGGTAAAGAATCATTTAATGCAAAATTTACGTTAAAATTTCCCTCGATAATCGTGGGAATTTCTTTCTCTTCTACCAAGAGCATCAGCACCTGTAAATGAATAAAAAACGGTGTATGAAATATATTAGATCTTTGAGTTTGTGGGTGTTTGTAAATGGCCGCAATAAAGATATACTTTTTCCATTAAGCGTTATACATTCTGCAATACCAATATTGCCAAATGGTGTCACTGTAGTAGATGTACTATATGATTAAGACTGCCTAGCAGACATTTTCATATTCAGTGTAAAGATATTTACTCTATCATATTTGTTATAATATATATTAGATGGCGCAGATTAATAAAAATTGTTTTATATAAGACATACAATGTATAGATCTAGGACCTTTATTAAAATTTGTACTTGATTTTTTATAGGAGGTACATACAAAAGTTGAGCGATTTTAAGAAAACTCAGTCAAAATGCTAGAAAAATAGGGACATCTATAAAAAAAAAACATATATAGTGCAATAGATGTGTATTATAAATGGCCGAAATCAGTTAAGCCTTAGGATCCATATTGATTTTATACATGAGTTTGTATTTTGAAAATTTATAAGTTTATTCTGCGATCGGTAAGAGCCGGTAGACCATTTGGACAATTTTTCAAAATGAGATTTCACAAAGAATCGGTAGAATTAGACAAATTTTTTACAGATACTGCAAGAAAATAAAACGTTCTTAGAATATTTGTTAATATGAATGCGGGGCTTGGTTGGAAATTTTTTGTTTTTGACTGCCTCAATTTCATTATTTTTAAATTTAATTATATGGGACCATTTTCAAAATCCTGTGCAACATCAAATTCTAAGTTTTTCCTTTCAAATAAGGAAAAACATTTTTTTGTAGATATTTTTTTTTAAAAACCAAAAATAAAGTTGTTTTGATATTTTAAAAAAATGAGCTTACAAAAATATTTTTCCTAGACGACCAAAAACAAAAACTCGGCAACAATAAAATTGTCTAAAAGTAAAGATTTTTTTTGAGGGTTATAGAATCTATACTTATTATCTCTTCTGTTTTTTTTTTGTTTTTTTTTACCTGATAATTTGGATGCACTTAATTTGAAGTATTTTTAATAATTTTAATTTAAAAATTCTAAAAATAAGCAATCTTATATTTTCAGTTTTGATTTCAAGTCTGAATATATTTCAATTTTTTACTGTTCAGACTCGAATATTTCATGAAAATAATACAAGGGCCTATATAAGTAGATGCCCTTTCAATAAGATGCAGTGAACATATTTTCTGAAACTATGACTAATAATGACAAAAAATTCATAGTTTTCAGAAAAATAATTAAGAATATTTTTCCAAAATGCCTTGGTGTTGCATGGAATTATTTCTCACTGAGTATAGATGCAATGAGAATAGTTATGGTACGATCGAAAATTATAAAGCTTTCAACTTATGGCTAAAATATACAAACACAAAATTATGACATCATAGGGACGAAACTGCAAATTTGTTGCATAGAATTAAAACTCACTGGTCATAGGTGCTATGGTAAAAAATGTTATACGCCATTGAAGGCTGGTGATGAGGCCACGGCATGAGTCGCTCCAAGATTAAAAATGCCAAAATCATGCAATAGTGTTGCATGAAAATATAACTCGGTGAGTATTTGCACCACAGATTGTTATAAAACAGAAATTAAGGGTTTATACTTGGCCTTACGACAAAAATAAAAAAATAAATTATCACATCGTCAGGTCGCGTAGGTAGCAGCTTAAGCAACACAAATGCAATATTGTTGCATAGAATTCATACCTGCTCTGTAGAGGCGATCCGGTAAATTTTATTTTATGTAGGTAGCCGCTTAATGCACTGAAAGTGTAACAGTAAGAAAAAACGTTGCATGGAATTATATCTCGGTATCTATTGGCGCTACGTTAAATCTTATGAAACGACAGTAAAGCTAAGTTTTTCGGTCACATGGTAAAAATAAAAAAAAAAAATAATTATCTTCCTCATGATGCCTTTCAGGGAATACTTAAGAAAAGAATAAAAAAAAATCAATTAAAATTAAAATAAGGACATCATTAGGACAAAGAAAAGCGCAAAGAGCAAGGCCAGGAATAATATAAGGAGTAGAATTACAGCATAAAAGTAGTCAATGATTTAGACAAGATTTCAGACAAGGATTCTGAAAGGACAACGACAAAGTTTGAAACAAAGACACCTAAAACAATATTTAGGACAATATTGGGAAACGAATAAGGACAAAAAACAGGGCAAGGAATAGAAAATGGATTTGAACATACTAAGGACAAGATTTAAGACAAAGATTGAATGGATCATATTGAAAGAGACATGATAATGAGAATGAAGTGGTGAGAATTAAAAACAAAAATTCAAGGTTCTTGATCAACACTGCTCGAAAATTATACAGTATGTTCTACCGGTGACTACCGATCAGAAAAATTAATTTCAATTGAAAAAATTTTCTGTGTCAGATGAAATTGAACCAGGGTTCTCTGGCGTATGGGTCACTCACTCTACTAACTGAGCCACGGCCGCCATACTCTACATTACTGCTTATCATAAATTTGAAAGTATTCTTCCATTGAATATTTTTGAAAGATTTATGCATAAGAAGCTTACTTTATATCTGAATTCAAAATTGTTTTTTTTTATTGGTCTATTATAACACTCTTAAGAACAGAATTCCGAGAAAACACTTTTGAGATGGGATAAATAGCCTAACTACGGAAACTTACGAGGGATTTAATCTGATTTAAGAATAGCACTGTTTAAAAAAAAAGAAAAAACGAAAAGAAAAATATATATCTTAATGTAAAATTTGGAAATTCTACTAAGTTGCCGATGCATATTTAAACACTTTCTAGCAAATAAGAAAACAAATAAGAAAAACAATTATATGGTTTAATTAAATGTCTTTTCAATCCAACAAATAATGCAAATAGATTGCAGATGTTTGAATAGATTACAATGCAAATGCAATCATAGAAATGTAATGCAAATAGATTGGCTTCGCACATGAAAAGCTTACCACCCACTTAACTGACAGGCAGAAAAACAGCTGAGCAGGGTGCTCGTTTCTGAAACAAATTCGCAAAGAAAGACTAGAAGTCAAAATAATCGAGCTATGGTAAAGTTAAAAGGACAGATAAAAAAAAATTCAAATCAAAAAAACATGTAAATGTCTAATCAAATATTTGCGAGATTTAGCCAGAAAAGTATCTTGAAAATCTTGTAAATGTAATGAAATTACGTGACTTATATAAAAGTGTCACGAAAAATGTTTTTTTAAATAGTTTCTAGTTGCACTAGATTGAAAGTCCAAGTCTACACATTCATTCACCTAAGACACCAATGAAAGCATTGGTAACATACCGATGCCACATCCGGCAAAAGCTATTTGAAAAAGCTTCATTCCAGGAAGTGTAAGAAACGGGGAGAAAAAGTTGATTATATAAAATTTCACATTTAAATGTCGACACACGCCCGTTTGTACACACGCATGTGTCAGACGAAGATATGACCGACAGGATGTGTCCTCATTCGCATCCACACTTTTAGTTTTCAGTTCAGTGGAGTCTTTATTTTGCACAGTACCGAGAACTTGGATCAGAACTGTCCGAGTCCTTCTGCTGCCTATTCTAAAGCTTTTGTACGCCATCGCTCTATATTGTCCAAGACTATTTTATAGTTTTATGTCTTTATTTGTGTTCGTATCCTTGTCGTTTTCGTAATTTTGCTGTTGTAGCATATATTGTTTGTGTTGTTGTTGTTGCAGTCGTTGTTGTAAATGTTTTCATATCAAATTTTATTTGAATTTTCTGCATTTAACTGACTTCATATCTTTTTCTATTTAATTTCTGTGCCATCTCCCTCTTATGATCATAGCTCGAATAATTTTAAAATGTACATTTTTTCTTTTCTAGCTTTGCAGCTGTCTCACTCATACACATGCAAACAAAGTCACTTGGTTTGCTTTTTTATATAAATATATGGACTGGTATTAGAAGCAAACGTAATGCTTGAGCAAAATGTACCTTTAAAAACTTGGGCACAAAAATGAATTCATTGTCCGTTAATAGTTCAAGAAACGGTTCATTTAACTGATGAGAAGAACAGAGTATGGTTCACGTAACTTTGCAAGCCAACAATTCAAATGGTTTTTAAAAGAAGTTGGCAATATCGTGGACACTATATCGAGAACTGCGTGAACCCCAGCTGAGATAGAACATTTTTAGATCGGCCTTCACCTCTCTGCAAACCTCAGAGATTAAATAATGCCACGTAAAGCTTATTGAGGACATGCAAATTAGTAGGTTCAGTTCTCGATAATTTGTGTACAAACATTTAATGAAACGCACAACACAATTTGATCATAAGAAGCTCGGTCAAAGTCCTTTCAATGGCTTAAATGGCCGATTCGTTTTTTTTTTTTCATTTTAATATTGTGAACATTCCCGTAGGTTTTGACGTGACAGATTATCTTTATCCTTGTTCTTATTTTTGTCCCTATCCTATCCTCTGTTCCCAAACTTGTTCTCATCCTTATCCTTAATCTTATATCTGTCCAATGAAATGTCCTAGTTTTTGTCCAAACTCTTGATTTAATCCATGCCCAAATTCCTGGCCTTATGCTTGTCCAAATGTATTTCCTAATCCTTATCGCACTTCTTTTTCCAATATTTGTTCTTAATATTATTCTTATTATGGCCAAATGCTAGCAAAATTCTTTGTCCCATTTCTTGTCTTTATACTTTTCCCAATCTTGTCTTAAATATTGTTTTAGGTTTGTCTAGATCTTTGTCTTTGTCCTTGTCCCATTATTTGTCTTAGTTATTTTTCCAAATCTTGTTTGAATTCTTGTATTAATCCTTGTCCAATTCCATGCTCTTATCTTGATTTTTATTTTTTTTTTTTGCTGGGGTTCCTTGAGAGGCTTCATGGCGCTATTATTTTTTTTACTTTTATCATATGACCAAAAACTACAGCTTTGCTGTCGTTGCAAACATATAATATTAAAAAATTGCATTCAAATTTTAGTTATAATTCCATGCAACGTTTTTTAATTTTTGTTTGTGTTTATACTGCATTCATCGGTTGGTTTCGTGGTGTCGTAACTCCAAATGTTTCTTTTCATTTTCGTTATGTGTCGTAAAATAAAACTTTTCGTAGCACTTCTACTCACCGAGTAATAATTCCATGTAAAAATATTTCATTTTTGTTGCATAAGCTTCTAGCTTCACTACCTGACGACGTCATAAGTTATTTTTTACTTTTGTCGTCGATAAGTTCAAGTATAAATCCTTAATTTTGTTTTCTAACATTCACCGTGCCGCATATACTCATCGAGGAATAACTCCATGTAACGCTGTTACATAATTGAAGCATTTTCGTTCTTGAAGCGGGTCTCTCCGCGACCTCATGACGTCATAAATTTCAAGTCTATTTTTATCATGATGACTAAGAACAGCCTTTATTAGCGTGCGATATTTTTACCGTAGTACCTATATTAGCCTATTACCGTAGTACCTATTATAGTCAGCTCTCTCTGTATCCTGATGACGTCTTTAATTTTTGTTTTTTGTTTGTTATTTTTGTCATAAAGTCAAAAAAATTTACCTTTCCTGTTGTGTCATTACATTTATAAGAAAACCTTCAAAAAATGTGTGCGTTGTAACTTCAAAAAATGTGCGCGCCCTTAAGGGATTCTTAGTACTTTTTTGAGTTTTGTTAACTCTTTACATAAAAAAACCTATTATTATTGGTGTAAAAACCTATGATTAAAAAATAAAACTGCCAAAATGAATGGAAATATTTGGGATATTGGAACTTTTATGGGTTTTGAGGACTTCTTAGAAAAAAAAAGAGTTGGCTGTGCCGTGGACACACCCGTAGGCTTTGACGTGACGAAGTTTTTTGCTGTTGTTGTTAATGTTGATGTTGATGTGGATGTTGATGTTGATGTTGATGTTGATGTTGATGTTGATGTTGATGTTAATATTGATGTTGATGTTGATGTTGATGTTGATGTTGATTTTGATGATGATGTTGATGTTGATGTTGATGTGGATGTTGATGTTGATGTTGATGTTGATGTTGATGTGGATGTCGATGTTGATGTTGATGTTGATGTTGATGTTGATGTTGATGTTGATGTTGATGTTGATGTTGATGTTGATGTTGATGTTGATGTTGATGTTGATGTTGATGTTGATGTTGATGTTGATGTTGATGTTGATGTTGATGTTGATGTTGAGGTTGATGTTGATGTTGATGTTGATGTTGATGTTGATGTTGATGTTGATGTTGATGTTGATGTTGATGTTGATGTTGATGTTGATGTTGATGTTGATGTTGATGTTGATGTTGATGTTGATGTTGATGTTGATGTTGATGTTGATGTTGATGTTGATGTTGATGTTGATGTTGGTGTTGGTGTTGGTATTGGTATTGGTATTGGTATTCTTGTTGGTGTTGGTGTTGGTGTTGGTGTTGGTGTTGGTGTTGGTGTTGGTGTTGGTGTTGGTGTTGGTGTTGATGTTAGTGTTGGTGTTAGTGTTGGTGTTGGTGTTGGTGTTAGTGTTGGTGTTGGTGTTGGTGTTGGTGTTGGTGTTGGTGTTGGTGTTGGTGTTGGTGTTGGTGTTGATGTTGATGTTGATGTTGATGTTGATGTTGATGTTGATGTTGGTGTTGGTGTTGGTGTTAGTGTTGGTGTTGGTGTTGGTGTTAGTGTTGGTGTTGGTGTTGGTGTTGGTGTTGGTGTTGGTGTTGGTGTTGGTGTTGGTGTTAGTGTTGGTGTTGGTGTTGGTGTTAGTGTTGGTGTTGGTGTTGGTGTTGGTGTTGGTGTTGGTGTTGGTGTTGGTGTTGGTGTTGGTGTTGGTGTTGGTGTTGATGTTGATGTTGATGTTGATGTTGATGTTGATGTTGATGTTGATGTTGATGTTGGTGTTGGTGTTAGTGTTGGTGTTGGTGTTGGTGTTGGTGTTGGTGTTGGTGTTGGTGTTGGTGTTGGTGTTGGTGTTGGTGTTGGTGTTGGTGTTGGTGTTGGTGTTGGTGTTGGTGTTGGTGTTGGTGTTGGTGTTGGTGTTGGTGTTGATGTTAGTGTTGATGTTGGTGTTGGTGTTGGTGTTGGTGTTGGTGTTGGTGTTGATGTTAGTGTTGGTGTTAGTGTTGGTGTTGGTGTTGGTGTTAGTGTTGGTGTTGGTGTTGGTGTTGGTGTTGGTGTTGGTGTTGGTGTTGGTGTTGGTGTTGATGTTGATGTTGGTGTTGGTGTTGGTGTTGGTGTTGGTGTTGGTGTTGGTGTTGGTGTTGGTGTTGGTGTTGGTGTTGGTGTTGGTGTTGGTGTTGGTGTTGGTGTTGGTGTTGGTGTTGGTGTTGGTGTTGGTGTTGGTGTTGGTGTTGGTGTTGGTGTTGGTGTTGGTGTTGGTGTTGGTGTTGATGTTAGTGTTGGTGTTAGTGTTGGTGTTGGTGTTGGTGTTAGTGTTGGTGTTGGTGTTGGTGTTGGTGTTGGTGTTGGTGTTGGTGTTGGTGTTGGTGTTGATGTTGATGTTGATGTTGATGTTGATGTTGATGTTGATGTTGATGTTGATGTTGGTGTTGGTGTTAGTGTTGGTGTTGGTGTTGGTGTTGGTGTTGGTGTTGGTGTTGGTGTTGGTGTTGGTGTTGGTGTTGGTGTTGGTGTTGGTGTTGGTGTTGGTGTTGGTGTTGGTGTTGGTGTTGGTGTTGCTGTTGGTGTTGGTGTTGGTGTTGGTGTTGGTGTTGTGTTGGTGTTGGTGTTGGAGTTTTGTTGGGGTTGGAGTTGGTGTTGTTGTTGCTGTTGGTGTTGGTGTTGGTGTTGGTGTTGGTGTTGGAGTTGTTGTTTGAGTTGGAGTTGGTGCTTTTCGTTTAGCTTTTTTTTTGCTTCCCCATTGGTTGTGCTCTAATTTCAATTAATCCAGCAAAAGTGATGCATATGCGTCACATTAGGCGGTTCCCTGAGGGTTTTTGACACGCCGTCAAATTTTTTTTTATTTATGTCATATGCCCGAAGACCTCACCTTTGTTTTCGTTCCTTAAAATTTACCGTTGCACCAGTAGTCACAGAGTTAAAAATCCATGCAACGTTTTTTCATGGCTGTAGCATTTTTACTGCATGATGTGATTGCATCCCTGAAATCATGACAACAAAATTTTTTTTGTAATTTAGTTGTGCAGCGTAATAACACATCCCTGCTGTCGTAAAACAAAATTTACTGTAGCACTCCTCCTGAGTGAGTAATAATTCCATGAAACGATATTACATTTCTGTTACATAAGCTGCTATATTCACGACCTGACGACGCCGGAATTTTTTTTTTATTTTTGTCGTAAAGGCATGTATAAAAACTTTATTTTCCTTTTAAAATTTTTATAGTAGGTTATATACTCATTGAGTAAAAATTCAATGCAACGCCGCTGCATGAATGTTGCGTTACCGATCTTTGAGCGGCTCTCTCAGCGTCCCCATGATGTCAGAAATTTTTTGTTTAATTTTGTTGTGAGGGCTTACAGTAGGACTTTATTGGCGTATCGTATTTTTAATCTTAGCACTAATACTCGGCGAGTAATAATTCCATGTAACAAATTTTCAGTTGCGTTGCTTACGCAGCTCCCACTACGTCCCTATTCCGTATTAAATTTTGTTTTGTTTTTTTAATATAGTCAAAGAATTAACCTTTATGGTCATACTATTTTTTTAATCATAGCACTTATACCCAGCGAGTAACAATTCAATGAAACGCAGATGAATTTTTAAAAAATTCATTTTTTAACTTTTTTGGAAACTAGAGCAGTACAACGTAACTTCGTCACGTCAAAACCTATGATTATCAGAAAATAGCTTCCACCGGAGTTATATAACGAACTGATTGCGAGATGCATTTTTTTTTGTTTGGGGTCTTGTAAAATTTTTGGACAAAAACAATGGATATCAGTGGGTGATTGGGTTTTGTGATGTTTTTTATTTTATTTTTTTTTTTTTTTTGACTAATTTCCTATGGTTTAACTAGTTCCACCGATGATCCATGTGAAATATATAGGCCCTTAAATTTTCGATTATTACCCAAAGTTTACACAGCTCAACAATGTTCTAAAAATCGTCGAGATTTGTAAAAGTAGTCCATAGAACCCATTTAAATTCCTATGGTCCATCTAGCCCCATATAACCCCAGTGAAACACGCTCTTCAAAAAAAGGTCGGTTTTTTTTTCGAAAAAGTCCAAAAAATTCGTATAAATTTGTATGACTCATCTGGAAACCAAATATTTTGAAGCATTCTCGTACGTGGACATTTGGCTCTTGGTCCGGAACTGCATGATAAGGTTTCTTCAACATTTCTGAACACCATTCTGTATATGTTAATAATGCTTTGTAGAGAAAATCTGTTATGTATTCAGCGTTTTGATTGACTGAAATATAAATTGTAGCCGTAACAATTTATTGACCATTAGGTAAAGTCCACCGAGCAGATTTGGCTTGACTAACGTGCTAGGAATTTCCTTTCAAGTACTCATAAATCTCAGAGAGTATTTATAACAATATATACTTAATTTTAAAAATATTTAATTTTAGCCCGTTCCTCGTTGTGAAGTCAAGTTAATACCACAAAAGTCACATGCATGTGGCCGGAGACTTTGGCATTTAAGAGAAAAGATTGTCATACTCGCCCTATTGATTTTTTTTCGAGCATAATCCGATCAATTGTATTAAGATGGACAGTAGAAAGTAGGTTAAACTCGTTTCGTAATGGAAGCATCGTTTCGATTTCCAGACACATTGTATAGGTAAAACACCCAGTCCTGAGCCCCCTTAAGAGAATTTTTTACTTAGAAGAATGTAACTTTGTTATTTTTAGCATGTTTGGCAATCTTGTTGTGTTAAAATACGCGTTCATTCAAGAATAATAAATTGATTAAATTTGTTTAAATGTCAATTAGACCAATATATTTAAAAATAATGATTTATTAAAAATGAACCGAATCCCAGTTATGAGCCCCCGATTATCAATCTTGAGCCACCTTTTGCCCAGTTATGAGCCATCTGGTTTTGACAATA
Organism: Pherbina coryleti; assembly: GCA_943735915.1. Classification (NCBI taxonomy): domain Eukaryota; kingdom Metazoa; phylum Arthropoda; class Insecta; order Diptera; family Sciomyzidae; genus Pherbina; species Pherbina coryleti. The sequence goes on from OX030949.1 coordinate 135,708,369, forward strand.
AGAACTTTATTATTTTAATTATTTTATAAAAGAATAATATTCAAAACATAAACTAAATATAAATAAAAAATAATATTTCATATGTCATAAACCACAAATTATAAATAATATAATAAATAATAAATAAATGACTTTCCAAGGCATTTACTGTAATCGATTGCGTTGGGATTGAAAGGATACAGGTCACATGTACGAAAACCATAAGTTATGGTCTCATTTTTTATGTAGGTACCAATAATGTTTTTTAATAATTTTTCAAAATGATGCTTTGTAAACTGTTGGTCCATGTTATGCATTCTCCAACATTGCAGTTCCTTTAACCACCCTATTTTGAGAGGTCTGAAAATAGCCACATCGGCTGGCTGTAAAATTCTTGTTGCATTTGGGTACAAGCAGATCAGAACAATTTGCAATATTTCTAAGAGCTTGGATAAACTGTAAGTTAAATGCGTTGTATGACCATCTACGTAAAGAATTACAGGAAACAATATTTGATTTGAAACCAGTGTTGGATAAAAGACTTCTTTTATATTGTATATAAATGCATCCGAAGTCATCCAGCCTGAATCAGTTTTCGTATACACTATTTCTTCAGGTATTGATTCTAATATATCCTTTGGTATTCTTTTATAAGCAAAAATAATCATGGTGGAATTATCGAGGCATCAGCAGAAAATGAAAACATAACTGTCATGCTCTCTTTAGCTGTTCCTTTATCTGTTTCATAAATGTTACTTGCATCTCTAGGAGCTAATAGGACCTTTCATCGAAGTATGTTTTAATTTGATGGAACCAGCCTCTTAAATCTTTTTTCAAAAGATCTGCACTGGCATTTGTTACTGCTTCAGGAACTCGAATAGATATTTTTGAATGTCGGTTAAGAAATTCGCTATACCACTTGTCGCCGGAAAATTATTTTTAAACATATTTTCACGTGTGTATGCATTCTTTAACAATTCTTTGAAGTTTGTGTTTTCTTCTTGGGAAACCTCTTTCATAGTTATCAGATTTATATTTCACTATTTTTCGCTCTTCGATGCATGTTAAACACGGCAAAGGACCAGACAGAGCCTTGTTGAAACGGTTATGAATGAATCCGGTTTTGGAGTATTGGGCGCAGAATTTCATATTTCCTTGAAACTTCGTGAATTGACACGCCGAACTTAATGTCGTTAATTTGTATAAAATAAATTCTTAATTTAATAGTGAGTGGAGTCAATCGGACCAATATCCGCCAAATTTCAAGTGCAGAATCTGGAATTAATTGCAAACAAATATCAAAAGTTTCAATTTTCTTATTGTGAATGTTTTTGAATATCTAATAAGAGAATCAGGCTTAACGGGCTAATAAGAATGTTTATAAAAATTTCTGTTTTCCTACTTTGAGTTCCACGGGCTCACATTTGGATATTTTATTTTTCTGTAATATTCCAATTGTGAGCCCCCATGGCTCATAACGGGAAACATCAAATTTAGTTATACAGATATAAGCCCTAATTTTTTTGCTTTGGCAGAGAATATTTTTAATGAAATATTTAAGAAATAAACAATAAATAATATTAAACTTTTGTTATAACCAAAGCTTTTTATAGAAATCATAACAAAATGTCCATACCTGAAGGTTTAAAGTGTGTTAACTCCTTGTCGATATTGCTTAGAAAATCACTTGACTGAGTAAGAGCACGAGGCACGTCTTTTTATTTTAAAAAAATCACTTTCAACTTAATATTTCATACTCAGCATGATAGCTGAACGAACTGAACGAATTTTGACGAATAATTATAAATTTACTGTTTTAACTGACATCCAGACAATTATAAGCTTGAGACAGTTTAATGAGTGGGGGGCTCAGAATAGGCTGGGGGCTCAGGACTGGGTGTTTTACCCTATTTCCAGAAACATATTTTATGACACTAGCCCAGAAACTATGCCAAACTGTCATACTGTTTGTTTCTTTTTAATTGCTGATCGAACCGAACAAAAGTTCTGTTTATAAATGAAGGCAGAATGATGTAAGTGGTCTTCATAGTTTTAAATATTTGTGAATTTCAAACTTGAGTGCAACAGGAACATTGAAGTTGCATTATTAAATAAAATTACATTCTTTATATTACATTTTATACGATTACATTTTATACGATAGATAGTTGATAGATCTTTAAACCATTTATAAAAAGTTGCGAACATTTCATTGGGGACCAAGAATACAAACCCTCTCCTAACCGTACATTTCTAAAACAAAACCAAAAAATTGAGAAAATTTAAATATTTCCTTCATCTAACTAAAAGATTCTATATAAAATAATACATTCCAAGCGTATTTCTACAATTGTGGTCAACACTCCTGCCACAACCAGGAGGAAGACCACACCGAGAACTGAACTCCACTCAACAAACGAACTTATGGTTGAGGAAACAAGGCAACTTTGCAAGCATTGCAAACTATTGGAGCTGCAATAGGAAGATGGTTTTGCTTTTCATGTAACGGGTAGGTGGAGTAGCAGCGGAAAAGAAGAAAGTGGTGGATAAAAGGCAATGCAAAGAAGACTTGAGCATTAAAATGGCAGCATGAGTCAATCGGGGTAGTCGGCTCTTTATAGACAGAGCAGAATGTGGCTGAGTTAGAAACAGTTCTGGGTGCTAACACGCCCTCCCCCACATAAACGCACACACACTCAGACGTTTATGACGAAAATTACATTGTTTCAGCTGGCGAGCAATTCAAATGAAACTTTAACGTTTTTCTAAAGCTTTTCTATTTAATAATGCATTGTATGCCTGTGTGAGTGTCTATTTTTGACCATGTCTAGAGCTATGGCTTTACCCATATATATTTAAACAATACTGTTTACATATTTGACAAAAAAGTCATTCCAGTAAAATATCTTAATTAGAAAATGTAACTCCTGCTTGTATTTATTTTTAGAATTTTTAATAGTACTTCTTGTGAGGCAAGACTGTAGCAAAATTGTAAATTTTAATTTGCATACCAAATGAAGGAATTGCGATCGTTCAGGACAAAATCCAAGTTTTACTCGAATGAGGTTTGGACATTTCGTTTACTTCCCTTTTTTCTAAGAGTGCCAGCCATTCATTCGTCTATGTCAGAAATTTCGCTTAAGGGACCCTTTTTCAGCACTCGTACCCATTTGAAATGGAAGTAATTTCTTGTTTATTTTTTTCTTCTCTGGCAGGATGGACCTTTCTTCTTTTAAACTAAGTCCAGTTTTAAGGCACATACCATTTTCGTTTACTTTTCCTCTCGCTCGTTCGTTTGCTACCCATTTGGGTACCATATAATTTCTTTCTTCTCCCCCAAACGCATTATTGTTCCATCATCATGTCCGTGCGTGACAATCGCATGAATCCTGGTTATTTATTATTTATCCTTAATTATATTTTAAGTTTTTTAAATTGTTCCCGTCAATTAAATATGGAAATTGTTCTCGTATAACATAGACGGATGGGCGGCGCATTGGTGTGGGAAAATTGCAAAAGTTTTCAACAGTATTTAAATCAGGCTGATGTTTTTAAATTTGCAGTTTAAAAAAAAAAACAATAATGGAAAAATTGGGTGTTGAAAGTTCGTAGCCATTTTGTTAGTATTATTATTGGAAATATTATAAGAGCGTGATTATGGAGTGTCAGTAAAAAAATAGCATGAAATAAGAAAATGAGAGTTGATTTGTTGTGGTTTAGTTTTGGAGACGAGGTAAACGTTAATGTTAAGGAGCCGTTAAAGACCGTACGACTTGAAAGTTTACGTAATTTGAAAAAATGTCAGTTTTTAAAAAGCTGCCTTTTGAACCATAATAATTGAAATCTTGCAAATAGCTTCTAAATGCGCGAAAATTAGAACGAAAAATAGATATCTACGCTTGAAGTCTCAAAAGTATGAGACAAGGGTTGCGCGTTGCTGCACCCGGCAAGTATATTGAAATAATAAGTAAATTCAAAACTTTTATTAGTCCCTTAGTCTGACACCACGCTCTTGTTCCACTGCCCGTTACAGTTTACCAGTAGCAGAACATCACTTCCAGGTGGCAATTCCATTATGAGTTTTAATATCCTGTGATTTTAACTTCCATATCTATTCTGTATAGAAAATCGGGCCACACCCCCTTTTACAATGCACGTACCAGTTTTCCAGTAGAAAGATTTTGGCAGTTAGTAACTAAATATTGAGTTTTATGGTCATTCGACGTTTAGTTCCAAAGCTATTCAATATCAAAAATTTGACTTATGTGGTCGAAGCTATAACCTCTTTTCCTATGCCCGTCCCAGTTCTCTTGTAGAAATACATTCTCCATTCTGAGTTTCAATGTTATGCGACTTCTACTTCCAAAACTATTCAATACCTAAATTTAAATTGTATCGGCAGTGCCACGCCCACTTGTCAAATGGCCACTCACTTTTTCCAGTCAAAGCACACAACTAAATAGTACGTTTTTACCGAGTTAAATTGATATGTTACTTATAGTTCGAGAGTTATACCTTAAATTTGGGCTGCTGAAAAAGTGCCACACCCCTCGTCAAATGCCCATAAATTTTCTCCAGTGGAAAGGCACGTCAAAATTTCATTCGAATATCAAATTTCGATGCTGTATGACTTATAATTCCAAAAATATTCGATATCACATATTCGCAGAAGGAAGTGTTCAATTTGGTCCAGTCATTTTCAAGTTTTAAGCAACCGAACAAACCAAGATAGATAAGAATATAGATAGATATACATATATAAGAGAGGGGGAACCCCCAGCATATTTGTATAGCTCTTCCCCCATTTGTAGTACTGTTGCCAACAGTGACCATATGAACTAAAGTACTAAATTTTAGTCTGATAAGACCCAAGCCGTCTGAAATATAAAATTTTCATTAATTTGTGGGCGGTAAAAGAAGTGTGTCAAAAATGTTCATATACGAACCATGGTACGGCCAATAAGAAAATAACAAAGAAAACCTCAAGCAAATCGGACGCTCCGTTCTTGAGTTATGAAATTACAAACACAAATCACGACTTTTTTTATATATGTATAGATATGGGAAAATCTTTAAAATGCCATATCTCCGGAACCAATGGGCCAATTTCGTGGAAACTTTCCCAACGTACTCTGAAATTTTTGTTGGTAAAATTCTAAGGTCTTCTGCTATTCCTGGTTAGCTAATATGGATTAATTACTTTCATCAAATTAGCATAACCATTATTTTGTCGTAGCCGTGGTACCATCACACATAAAAAAGAGGCACAAAAATGGATCCTGATAAGTGTTTTATAAAAACTTCAACCTTTGTAATGTGAGCTTAGCAACACTGCTAATAAAAGCTTTTTATCAGCTACTTGATAAGAGATGGCAGCACCGCTGCTACTGTTTGGCAACACTGAGTCTGAGTCTAAAACACCAACAGCATTTGTCTCATTTGCTCGTTCGTGTTTTCGTATAAAGACGAAGTTTCACTTATTTTGCGAGAGTACTACGTCATAGACACTGAATTATATTTATTTACATATGCTTATGTTTACATATTTAATTAGTCTTAGCATTTTACTGGAGGGAATTTTATTAAAAAAGAAATAAATTCTGTCTATATTACAATTAACATTGTTGTTGCTTCATTAGCTCATTTTTTCGATCATGCTTATAAGCAAGGCGTAATCAAAAAGAACTTTTTAACACATAATGGAAAAGAAAGAAAAAGCTTTGTACTGCTTAATGCAGTGTTTATGAATAATTTTCTATGAAGTTTTTTAGATGGTATTTAATCTCAAATTTTAATAAATTTTTAGGGTACGTTTTAAAAAATAAAGTATGCAATAGCTTAAGTTAAGAATGATGCTTTGAATTAGTAAAAGAATTATTAAAATCGGTTTAGTAGTTCTTTAGTTTAGCGTACACGAAGATACGTGATAAGTCTTTTATATGATTTTATAGATGTAACGGAATTGGGCAAGTAAACAAGCAAAAACGCTTAAATGCATAATACACGTTTTCTTTTTTAAAATTCAATATTTATTTCTGCAGAGTTTGTTGAACAAAATTTTTTTACTTTAATTTAAGAACAAAAATAAAAAATTATGCAACCTTAATTACACAGTGCGACACGAAAAAATAACTTCAAATATCTCAATGGTTTATAATAGTGGATGGTCTATATATTATGCCCTCATACTCAGTTTTATCGGATTAGGTCAAATAAGAGAGAAATTCAAGGTCAAACTTCACCGTTAAGTCACAAATTTTTTCTTATAACTCTTAAACTAAATTCAAATTCTATATAGTAACTGCATCTAAATATTTGCAATGGATGATTCTTTACATTTTGAGACCATTTTTTGCTCAAAAAGTGACGTAAGGGGTTTAATATCGAAAACAGGGCTTTTTAAAAACAAATAAAATTTTCAATAGTTCAGTTACTATGTATTTGTCTTTAAAAACAATCAGATTTTGCTGAATTTTTGCATAAACCTTAAGTAAAATAAAATAACCCACCTGTGAAAAGATCACAACAATTACATGTGTGCATCCAAAGATATTAGGATTCAAAGATTACCAACGGTGGTAACTTCGTTAATGTAAGCTCTAGCGTAAAATCATTCAAATGAAACTAACAGACCCAACAATTCTTCAAAACTGTCCTTAACATTTTAACCGAAAGAGTTACCGTTCTAAAGATATGCGCGTAAATGTGTAATTACAACATATATCTCTCTTATTTGACCTAATCCGATAAAACTGAGTATGAGGGCATAATAAATAGACCATCCACTATTAGAAACCATTTAGATATTTGAGGTTATTCCAATTGACCCTTAAATTGTCGCACAGTGTTATCAAAAACTTTATATATTTTAGAGTAAGACACTCAATTCACAATCAACTAACAACTTTGAGACCTTTTAGTATTTGGTATAACCATCTTTAGCAGTAATTATTTGTTGCATCCTGTCTGGCATATTGTTAACTAAGCTTCACATTTTTTTGGGGGTAATAGCGTTCCAAGATTCTTAGCATCGTGAAAAAAGCTTCTCTTTGTTTGCTGCCAGATTTGGATAGTCATAGACCCTCTTTTTCAGTAAAAACTAATGGATCTCAATCGGATTGAGAGCGAGGCCTTACGGCGGCCACTCCACGGTAATGATTTTATTGGTTTTTAAAAACCCCTTGATATCTTAAGCCGTATGTTTGGGATCGTTGTCTTGCATCAATGTATAATTCTTAGCATTAAGTCTCAATTTTTCGAGAGAAGGAAAATATCTTTGCTGTAATTTATTGATAAAAAAATTAGCCGTCATCTTGCCTTCAATCAAAATTAATTTTCCGACACCATTTCTGACAAAACAATGCCAGAATAAAAGTTTTCCTCCTCCAATTTTACCGGTAGGAATAACATCGCAAGCAGTTATTCTTTTGGATGGTTTTTTCCACACATACGGGATTCCGTCTGATCCGTGCATGCTTAGTTCTTTCATTGGTCCACATCACGGAAGAGCACTGCTCCAAAAACCAATTTACATGAGTTTTTCGAAACGCTAGCAGCAACTTTCTGTAACGTGGTGTTAGTAGGGGTTTCTTGATCTTTCGTCGTACCTTGCATCCCATATTTCTTAGTTCTTAATTAAAAGTCATTATTCTTGGGAAACTTCTTTCCCAAGTTATTTTTGAGCTGCTTTTGAACGTCAGTTTCCGATTTTGCTGTTCCTATGATTATTGAACGGCTTAAAGCTCTCCGATCAAGGTCGTTTAAAATGCTTCGTCAACTAGCACGCTGCTTGAGAGCCTCTATATCATTGTAATTAGCAATGTTCTTCACAAAGGCGTACGAAACATTTACAGATGACGCTATAAGACAATACGACGGGCTCTCATTTGAGTTTACTTCCGAATATGCCTATAAGGAATTACTTTCAATATTGAGCTAGTATTACCAATTACAAAATGATTTCATCTTACCAGGATTGAGTAGTAAATATTTCCAAGATGCCGCAGATATGAACTTTTCATTTAACGTTTTTATGCAGTGCACATTAGACTCAGTCATTTGCAAAAGTATCTCAGATCCACCCTCCGGAGGCAGATTCTGCATACAGCATATTTGAAGGTCACGAAGGACGAAAAAAAATTTCGAATTTGTAAAAACTGAGTGGGCGCCACCTAAAATAGTGATTTTTGAGGTAAATTTTTTAAAATTTAACTTACTGATTACACGGTGCTACAGTGGAAATGTACTTTTGAAGTGATATAGTGTAGGTTGTAGGTTTGTATTGTTCGAGTACAATACGAAACCATATTTGAAATTGTTCATACACCCCTAAAATTTCGATTTCCCGTTAAAAAACCGATTTTAAGGTACTGAACGCATTTCGATTTTAAAACGGTTTTCTAAACATGAAAGATAAAGCTTTCAAAATATGTCTATACAGGGTTTTCCAATAAAAGGTGTTATTTTGGTATTCAAAGAAAAATGCCATTTTTTGAGATAAATGATCTGATGTTTATTTACTAATAAAGAGGAAGGTATGCCGTTAATAATGAAAAGCAACATCAGCCAAAGGGCCACCACGACCACGCTTACAGGACAATATCCTTTTCATGAAATTTTCCATAACCAAATCGCAAAGTGGCTGCCCTATGTCCTCGATAGCCTCACGAATTCCATCTTTGAGGTCTTCAATCGATGCTGGGCTGTTGGCGCAGACCTTATCTTTGACGTGGCCACAAAGGAAGAAGTTAAAAATAAATAAATAAATAACTGGCCATTTCAGCCCTTGAAAGGACTTTGACCTAGCTTCTTATGATCAATTCAAAGGAAGAAGTTACAAGGTGTTAAATCACAAGATCTCGGTGGCGCATTGTGATCACCTCTTCGAGAGATAACACGGAAAAAGTAAGGTCCAATGACCCGCCGGACCATAAACCGCACCAAACAGTCACACGTTGAGGATGGAGAGGCTTCTCAACAACAACTCTTGCGTTTTCCGAGCCCCAGATGCAACAATTTTGCTTGTTGACGTAGCCACCGAGGTGGAAATGGGCCTCATCAGTCAAGATGATTTTTCGATGGAATTCCGGATCATTTTCATGCATTTCAAGGACCCAATCAGCAAAGACACGACGTTGTTGATGATCGGGCGGCTAAAGTTCTTGTGTTAACTGAACTTTATAAGCCTTAAGACCTAAGTCTTTATGCAAAATACGATGTAATGACGTATGTGGAATGCTCAATTCCAAAAAACGACGAGGAATGGACAAACCTGGGTTTTCTTCAACACTTTGGACTACAGCATAAATATTCTCAGTTGTTCTTGAGCGACGTGCACGGGTTTTATTCTTCACATCACTAACTTGTCCCAACAGCTCAAATTTTTTCAACAATTTCTTTATTGCGGTCCGACAAGGTGCTTTACGACGACCAAAAAATGCTTTAGTTTTGCGAACTGTGACTGCAAGATTGTGACCAACTGTAACCATTTTTGTAGCGAATTTTAATAATTTCAATGCGTTGTTGAAGCGTGTATCGTTCCATTTTTAGTAATGGCGTAGTATCTACTTGTCAAATGTCAAAGAATAAAAGCTTTAAAAGTGAGCTATTCACAATAGCGGGCGATTCACAATAACACCTCTTATTGGAAAACACTGTACCTTTTCTTCTAATTTGTTCATTTTTGACGATTATGTACTGCCAAAGTTTTGTTAAAAACTACTATAAACGCAATAATTTCCTGAAAGGTATAATTAAAATAGAAAACATTGTTCTTTTAGCCAAAATAAATTTCTAGTAATTTTCTCGACACTAGTTGAGGTCTAGCAAACCTTAGTAACTGAGTGGATCGCAGTCAAAGTCATGCAAGACTACTGATGAGTTTGTATAGCGGCCAACGAAACAGTCAGTCTAGTCTGCTGTATGATTTACTCTATACAGAGCCGTTGTTGTTGTTAGTTGTTTTCTTCATTAATATTCTTGGCCTTTAGCTCAACATTGTTTAAACGTGGGGGTGTAAAAAAACAACAACGATTTTTTTTGTTCTTATTTTTGCACCCAATTCTATGCAATGTGGGCCAGCACAGTACTCTTGCGGCTAATTTTTTAAAAATCTCATTTTTTTGTAATCAAAGAAAAAGTTTTGCAGAGTACTTAGTTCCCTATTCTTATTCCACTTATCAAAGCAATTGAAAAGTAAAATTACTACCAAAAGTAGCTCAGCGGTTATTGAGATTCTTAATGTACAATTGTATAAAAATGATTTATGTAAATACTTATACCATCTTCTTAGACATAAGGAAATATAAACTTTATATATCTTGTTCTACAGACTCGTATACATAAGTACCAGCTTATGTATTTTCTACGCGTATAGTACCATTTTTGATGGGTTACTTCCCTGGGAACATATACAAAGAAATTTCTTCTAGAGTTCGCTCTACATAGGTTTCCGCCCTCAACAACTAGAGTGTTTTTATTTTTTATGCAGCAATTCATAAAGTATTGTGTCGAAAAAAAAGAAATGGTTTTACTTTTTATTTCTCGAAAGTTCCTTTTATGTATTCCTCGCTACGTGTTTTAGGTAGAGAAACGTTATCCCCAAACGATCCCCATGCGTTTCTACCTTCAGCTTCTAGAATGCTTTTGCTTGTTTAAATTAAGCTTCAATCCAAACTGCAGCTGCAGCTGCTATTGCTGCTACAAGAGCCTGTCATCCCGGTTACAAGTCTGCAGGGCATAATTTTTTTTTTTTTTTGGGGTAGAGCCTATCAAATGCGTTTTTGTGTGCTTTTTTGTGAGCCTAAAAATGCACTTTTTGAAAATTTATACGATGGGGAAAAAACTTGAAATTGCATTCCAAATGGATGAAACATACAAACGAACGAACGAACGAACGAATGGACGGATGGATAGATGGATGGATGGATGTTTGGATGGCTGGATAGCTAGTTGTATGAATAGACAGGGGGCAGCAATACACAGAATGGCACACGACTCACTCGACCGACAGGACGACGCATGCAAATGCAATGCATCGTAAAGTAGTTGGATGTTGTGCCTGTTCCTGTTGTTTTTGTCACATGCATTCGAATGTTGTTGCTTTTGACAAACGCCATGCTGATGATGATGATGCTGGCCAGCTGAGTGTTTTTATGTGTATGTGTGCGTTTTTGTGTGCATCACGAGTGCCTCGTACTCTTTTGCTTGCTAGTGTTATAAGCTTTTTCCATTCCACCAACTAGCTAGGTTCCAATCTGCTGCCCCATCAGTTGCTTTGGTATTGTTTTTGTTGTATTTGTCGTTGTTGTTTTGCTGCCTCTATTTGCTCCACTGTGCTTGCTTTCAACTAAAACGCATTTGTCGGCATTGCATTTTTTGTGTGGTGCTTGCACAAAAACTGCATTCAAAGCATTCAAATTCACTGAGCTGTTGTTGTTTTTTGTTTTTTTTTGTTTTTGCTTTTATTTTATGGTGCTGTTGCTGGCATTTAGATTGCATTTTGGATGCATTTTGCAAGCTACAAAAACATGATTGAAATAAGTTGGCGTTGTTGCTGTTGCAACTGACAGCATTGAATTTCGGCCATTTTTAAGGCGGCTAATACATCATAGAATACATACATACGTGCAATACACACATGTGCTTGCACATGCACGTAGATATGACAGTTTTTAGGTACCTTAGAGCTTATATGCTTGGATCGTATGTTGCGAGAGGTTTCTGATAAGGCTCAATATTAGTTTTTTCTGTCGTACACTCAAAGAAAAAGCTATTTTTGAAAAAATATATTAAAATTGATAAATAATTGATAAAAAAAGTGCGATATAAACGGTATTTAACTTCACAACGAAACATCTGAAAGCTTAAAATGCTCCTTTTTTATGTTTGAGACAGTGTTGCAATAAATGTGGAATGGGGAATTTCTTTGAGAAGAGAAGAATATATAAAGAAATTTTTTATAAATCCTTGTAATGGGGGAATTTGACAGTAAAAATATAGGGGAAGAGACATGAATAAAATACAAAAAAAAGCATAACAAAAAACCATAACATATTTGTGGACTATTATCAATACCAAATTAAGGAATTTCAAAATCGTAGTATTTTCTTAAAATATCTTTAAAACTGCTAACCTGATAAAAAATATGAATTATAAAATAAAAACTTCTAAATCGAAGAAGGCACTTTCAAAGTAGATGATGTGAAAATCTATTGAAAAAAAAAACAGTTGACTCATGAACACCCCCGTAGGTATTTTGACGTAGATATTTTGAAAAGAATACAAGGGTTACTATTTATATTTCTGACCACATTGACGACGCTAGTTTTATTTTCAAAATACTCTCCATGAAGATTAATACACACTGGCATGCGTTTGATCTAATTTTTTTTAAGGACTTTTTCCACTCCTATTGAGGTAACTCCAATAGAAACGTTTTGAATGCAACAACCGCGTTTTTGGTTGTTGAAAATTGTTAACCACGGACTTTTTATTTCCGAGATTAAGCAATTCATTGAGTACCAAATCAGTGCTGTACGGTAGACCTATCATTTCGATATTTTAGGTGGTCAAAAAGATCTTCATTTGAGCAGATGTGTGAGAGCTCGCATTGTCAGGTTGCAGAATAATTAATCTCTTTTCCAAACGACTTTTTCCAAATTTTTTTCATGACTTGTTGCAAAAAATGGTCGTGTACCACTCAGAATTGACCGTCTTACGTTGCATGTAATGTACTTTGACACATGACTGCTAATGCCAAAGTACCAGGCAACAATTGTTTGCTGTTTTGGTTTTGTGCTCATAAATTCATGATTCGTCACCTGTGTAGATGTTATACACAGCCTTTGATGCAACTTGATAGTATTGCTCCAACATTTCCTCGCACCAATTAGATGAACCTTTTTTTGATCGTTTGTCAGCGTTTGTGGGATACAACGCAAACAAATCTACAACGCAACCGATTTTAGATGACCTTCACGAAATTTGTCCTGTAGCGATCGTCGGCCACGATTGAATTCATTGTACCAGTTTTTTAACAGTACTGTAGGATGAAACTTAATAGCCGTATAAAAAATTAAGTTTTTGTCTTGATAATTCACGATGCGTTTTTGTCTTGATAATTCACGGAGAAAGTTATGAAAAATAATCGCACGAAAATGTTCACGAGTTAATTCCATATTTAATCCTTAAAATTGATCGTAGCGCCAATAGTTACGCAGATATAATTACATGCAACGTTTTTTAGTGTTTGTTGCATTCTCACTGCCTTAAACGATTGCCTCTGTGGTGTCATGGCGTCAATAAATATTTTTTTATTGCTTAAGTTCAAGGAACCTATAATAATTCCATGTAACAATAATCAATGCCATCTTAATGGCGACGACGACAACAGTCCCGTCAATAGAGATGATATCCCAGAAACCCCAACTGTGGACGACAGTGTTGAATTTCCGCTGCCCGACCAAAGTAAAGTCTTGAAAACTGAAAAACAAAAAAGCCGCAGGAGCCGTTGACTTACCTACTAAGTTCTTAAGAATACAGGCAAAATTATGTTTAACCATTCTTAAGCTTCTATGTGGTGGCCGTGGCGTAGTTGGTTACAGTGCGTGGCCTCTATGTCAACGAACCTTGGAGACCGGGGCTCGAATCCCAGCAGCGACAGAAAATTATTTGAATTAAAATGATTTTTCTGTACGGCCTTAATTCATGTGCATTAGAGTGTCCCTTATTTTGCGATTTTTGGAAATGTCAAGGGGCTGAAAGGTTTTTTTATGCGTTTTTATGTTCTAAGAACGAAACTAAATAAAATTTTTTTTTACGACAACGTTTACCCGTGCCAATCGGGCCCGAAAGTTTCGAAAAAATGCCCATATTAGACCATATTTGCACAAATTAAAAAAAAAAATATTTTCTCTGCTTTTTATAAATGTTTTACATTTTTTGGAACACATACATAAGAAATATGATATCTACAAAGTTTTTTTATAGTGGGCGTGGTTACCGCCCCTGCTGCGTCGAAATTTCTCCCGCAGCCTTTTCCCACTTTTTCATGAAATTAGTGCAATTTAGGTATTAATATCAACAATAAATAAATACATTTTTATTATGCTAAAAGTTTGATTACATTTCATTAAATTCAGATTATGTACTTACAAAAGTTAACAATAAATTAAAAAACTAGTATTTTAACCTACGGCGGGCGCGCAACATGCTAATACCTACAAGCAGTCTTATTGCGGCTTTTCAACCGAAATCATAGTTTTTTTTATAAATAAAAATTATCAAAAACCAAAAATGTATGCCCCTGGAGGGTTAAATTATAATAAGAAATACAACTTAATTAAAAAAGACAGAGCCTTATTTGGAGCTTTTATGCTATTCATTATTATCGGAATCCGTGAAGTCTGTATTTTTGTAGTTCTACTAAACATCAAAGTCTGGTTTGAAGCTACTAATAGCATAAAAGCTCCAAATCAGGATCTGTCTTTTTTAATTAAGTTGTAAAATACTCGAAAAATATACTCTAACTGTCAAAAAAAAAAAAATACATGCTCTTAAAAAAAACTTATAATTAATTTGTATTTCTTATTATAATTTAACCCTCCAGGGGCATACATTTTTGGTTTTTGATAATTTTTATTTATAAAAAAAACTATGATTTCGGTTGAAAAGCCGCAATAAGACTGCTTGTAGGTATTAGCATGTTACGCGCCCGCCGTAGGTTAAAATACTAGTTTTTTAATTTATTGTTAATTTTTGTAAGTACATAATGTGAATTTAATGAAATGTAATCAAACTTTTAGTATAATAAAAATGTATTTATTTATTGTTGATATTAATACCTAAATTGCACTAATTTCATGAAAAAGTGGGAAAAGGCTGCGGGAGAAATTTCGACGCAGCAGGGGCGGTAACCACGCCCACTATAAAAAAACTTTGTAGATATCATATTTCTTATGTATGTGTTCCAAAAAATGTAAAACATTTATAAAAAGCAGAGAAAAGATTTTTTTTTTAATTTGTGCAAATATGGTCTAATATGGGCATTTTTTCGAAACTTTCGGGCCCGATTGGCACGGGTAAACGTTGTCGTAAAAAAAAATTTTATTTAGTTTCGTTCTTAGAACATAAAAACGCATAAAAAAACCTTTCAGCCCCTTGACATTTCCAAAAATCGCAAAATAAGGGACACTCTAATGTGCATCTTCGAAATTCGATCACAGCGGCTTATCACAGCGGCTATCAGACAATATTGAAGTTGTTGTTATTTTGCTGTTTAGCTCCTCCCTTTTTCCACTTTTCCATTTTTAGGGTTCAATAAAAAAAAAATAAATAACTGGCCATTTCAGCCCTTGAAAGGAATTTGACCTAGCTTCTTATGATCAATTGTGTTGTGCGTGTTATTAAGTTTGTACACAATTGACCGAGAACCGGACCTACATGTTTAGCGCCGACTCCGAACGGCAATGAACGGAATGTTCTTGTTCTCAATAAGCTTTACATGGCATTTTGATTACTCTCTGAGGTTTGCCATTGCTGCAGAGAGGTGGCGGCCGTACAGTAAAATCATTTTAATTCAAATAATTTTCTGTCGCTGCTGGGGTTCGAACCTGGGTCTCCAGGTTCGTTGACATAGCGGCCACGCACTTTAACCAACTACGCCACGGACGCCACACAGTTAGTTTTTACAACCACAGTAATTTTTAGGGTTCAGTTAGTTTTAAAACAACAACTTCAATATGTTCTGATAGCGGTAAACCGCTGTGATCGAGTTTCGAAGATGCACATGAATTAAGGATATGCCAAAAAATATGATACGATCTAGGTTAACCTTGATACAGGGTTGCATCGAAGTAGATAAGAACTTAAGCGTTCTTCTGTCAAAAAAAATTCCCAGTAACTTTCTCGGCATAATTGGCAGTATAAGTAGAACCTAAGTAGCTTGAGTGGATCACAGTGAAAAGTCATACAAGACTACTGATGAGTTGGTGTAGCGGCCAACGAAACAGTCTGTATAGTCAAGCTGTGTGATTTGCACTTGGAACGTCCGAGCCCTTAATTGGGATGGTGTCTCTATCCAACTGACAGATATCTTAGAAAGATACAAAGCTGATATCACTGCAATCCAAGAAATGCGGTGGAAGGGACAGGGTTGCTTGTGGCAAGCATGCTGTGATATCTACTACAGCCGCCATGCGGAGAACCACGAATTTGGATACAGATTCGTGGTTGGCAAGCGACTACGGCATCATGTGCTGCGTTTCACACCTGTGAACGAACGACTTGCCATAACCCGTGTCAAGGCAAGATTCTTCAATATAAGCCTGATTTAAGCGCACGCTCGGACAGAAGATAAGGACGACGAGACCAAAGACAGCTTCTACGAGCGCCTTGAAGAGGTCTATGAGCGCAGCCCCCGCCACGACATAACAATCGTGCTTGGTGACTTCAACGCCAAGGTGGGAAAAGAAAATATCTTTGGTCCAATAGTCGTAAGGTTCAGCATCCACGACAATATCTCCGATAAAGAAATGAGGCTGATTGACTTTGCCGCAGCGCGAAACATGGTAGTTAGTAGCACTAGATTCAAGCATCTCAATATTCATAAAGCAACTTGGCTGTCTCCTGATCAAAAGACGCGCAACCAAATTGATCACGTTTTGATTGACAGAAGGCACTCTTCCAGTGTTTGAGATGTACGCACGATCCGTGGTGCCAATCTAGACTCGGATCATTATCTTGTGCGCAATCTAGAATGCGCGCAATCCAGCACAGAGAAAGCTAGACATCGAAATCTGCAATCAAAACAAACAGCCGAAGACTTCGCTACTTGACTCTCACTCCTGCTTCAAGAAAGCACTCCTCCGATCAACGATATATGCGCGCAGTGGAATCATATTTCCCACTCTATGCGTACGGCTGCCGAAGAGGTGATTGGCTATCACCGCCCTCGCCGAAACCAGTGGCACGACCAGGAGTGTCGCGATGCATGGTGACAGGAATGAGGTCCGAAAATTTTTCGAAAAAATAAGACGCCTGGACGATGATTTCAAGACCGGGGCCTCTTCCTGCAAGGATGAACATGGGAATCTAGTGACAGATATCCAGAGTACACTGATGATGTGGAGGGAACACTTCTCTAGGCTTCTGAATGGTGACGACGACAATAATCCCGCCCATAGAGATGAAATTGTGGACGACAGCGTTGAAGTTCCGCTGCCGACCAGGTCTTGAAAGGTCTTGAGAGGTCTTGAAAGCTATAGCTCGGCTTAAAAATAACAAAGCCGCAGGAGCCGATGGCTTACCTGCTGAGCTCTTCAAGAATGGAGGCGAAGCTTTACTTAAATGCATTCATGAGCTCCTATGCAGAATATGGTCGGAAGAATGCATTCTGAACGATTGGAACCTCAGTGTGCTCTGCCCAATCCACAAGAAAGGCGATCCCACAATTTGCGCCAACTACCGTGTGATAAGCCTTCTTAATATCGCATATAAGGTCCTGTCGAGCGTATTATGTGAAAGACTGAAGCCCATCGCAAACCAGCTGATTGGACCTTATCAGTGTGGCTTCAAACCTGGTAAATCCATCATAGACCAGATATTTACGCTACGACAAATCTTGGAGAAGACCCTAGAAAAACAAATCTACACACCCCGTCTTTTTGTCGATTATAAAGCCGCCTTCGACAGTCCAATAAGGAATCATCTATACTCCACCATGTCTGAATTTGGTATTCCTGCAAAGCTCATCTGTCTTTGCAGAATGACACTGAGCAACACCAGCAGCACAGTTAAGATCGGGAAGGATCTCACTCCTCCATTCGATACCAAACGAGGTTTCAGACAAGGTGATTCCTTATCGTACGACTTTTTGAACCTAATGATGGAGAAATCATCAGTGGCACTATATTCTAAAAAAGTATTATGCTGCTGATATATGCTGATGATTTCGATATAATTTACCATAATATGCGCGAGGTCTGTGCATCATTCTCCAGATTAGCAAAAGAGTCAAGTCGAATGGGTCTTGCAGTGAACGCATATAAGACGAAATACCTAGTGTCAACAAATAAATAGTCCCAGCGTCTTGGAAACCACGTCACTGTTAACAACATTTCCTTAGAGGTTGTTAAGGACTTCGTCTACCTGGGATCCAGCATAAACGCTTTCAACGATGTCAGTGTTAAGATAAAACGAAGGATAACTCTTGCCAACAGGTGTTACTTTGGGCTGAAGCAATTGAGAAGCAGAGCCCTCTCTCGACGAACAAAACTCATCCTCTATAAGTAACTAATCATGCCCGTCCTGTTATATGCAGCTCAAAACTGGACGTTGAGCAGTTCTGATGAAAAGACTTTGCGAGCCTTCGAGAGAAATAACCTTCGTAAGATCTTCGGTCCAACCTGAGTCAATGGCGAGTACAGAATTCGATGGAACCACGAGCTGTATGAGCTGTACGCTGACATCGACATAGTTAAGCGCATTAAAATCGAGCGGCTCCGATGGCTAGGTCATGTGAAGGAAATAAAAAACTACGCTCCAACGAAAAAAATATTTGATTTGGTGCCCGTTGGTGGTCAATGCAGAATAGGACGCCCACATCTTCTTTAGAAGGATCAAGTGTGGATAACCTGACCACGCTTAGTGTTTCCAACTGACGCCAGCAAGCGCGAAACAAAAAATGGCTGGCGCAATTTCTAATACGAGGGCAAAACCAACCAACGGTAATAAGCGCCAAATAAGTAAGTAAGTAACAATAACACTGAGTTACAAAATGACACTTTATAAAAGGTGCAGAGTTCTCGATAGTCAATCCCGAATGTATTTTGGCTGCTGATTTCAAATATAGACTCCGTTTTTCTCCATCAGCTCGAGTTTTTGAGTTGTAGGCAAAAACATGAAAATCAGTTCTTTTTCTGATAATTTTGCTATATCTATTACATTGATCTACCGATTTTTTTTTTTTTTTTTTTTTAGCTTTGAACCAAGGATTTCAGGTGGAATACCTATTCAGTCAAGTCTGCCTTGGTTCGAAATGGGATGATAGTTTAGTGGGAAGGAAAGGGCAATCAAGTGAAACATGTGTAGAATGTTCTAAGCGTGGTGGAAAGCCAAAGAAACATGTGAATTTGAATCAGAGGTAAGTGTTATGCCTTTACCTCAGCCAATTCAAGTTATAAGGCAATCTCATCCACAAACTTCTCTACCATCAACTACAACTTCAAGTCGTAAATATTGATGAATTTTAAATTTCGGTTGATTAGAAATGAGGAGAGAAAATTTAGAAAGGTTTTTTTTTTAAAGCGAAGGACCATGGCCTGACCGGGAATCGAACCCGGGACCTCTGGGGTGGCAGTCGAGCACGCTAACAACTCGACTACCAAGGCGCCCTTAATATCAATATCTAATCTAATATAATATAACAATATCTTTGACAGTTTTGAAGATATCGATGTTCAAATTGGAAAAAATGCCACAATTTAACGTAGACTGCTCTTTTGAAACCCTGTTTCTTTAATATTTTTCAACGGATTTGCAAAAACTTTTATTTTAATTGATAGAAAATTTCTCGGATTTTAGTAAACATTTTGGTTTTTTTTTATTATCTTACATTTTTTCAAAGAAATTAAAGAAAAGAAAATTTTTTTTAAAAATAATTGTATTAAAATTAATTTAAATAATAAATAGTTAAATAAAAGTACAGTTGATAAGGTTTATTTTGATAAGGTTAGCATCATTTACTACTTGGAAAACCTCCCTTCAGTGACTTTCTGGTCACTTTCTGGATCGAGACGATTGGATCGAAAAAAAAACCACTGATCAGAAAACGCAAAACGCACCTAAAGAAGTTATCACTTCAAAAAGCAAGCAAGTAGAAAAGAGTGTTAAATAAAAGTAGTGAGCATTGTGATAGACGTGTAATAAAATTGTAGGCAGTAACGTGTGCTAAATTTCAATATTTCCTCTATTTTGTTGTGTAATATTCTTTTGATTGTGCAATATTGATTATTATGGAGGGAAGAAGAGGATGTGTAAATAAAGCTGATGTGTTTTGCTACCTGTGTGGAGAATTTACATTAAAAGAAAATAGAAAGTCTATTTCCGAGTGCGTTAAGAAGGTGTATTTGGCATACTTTGGAATTCCAATTGGTTGCCAAGATAAAACTTGGGCTCCGCATATTGCTTGCAAGACTTGCATTGAACATTTACGTCAGTGGGCTGAAGGTAAACGTATTTATAAACATAAATCGAAATGTTTAAAAATCGGAATGGTTTGGAGAGAGCCTAAGAATCATGATGATGATTGCTATTGTTGCATAGTCAAAATCAATGGTACAAATAGAAACAATCGTAACAAGTGGAAGTATCCTGATATTCCGTCAGCAAAATGGCCTGTTCCTCATTCGAATGAAATTTCGATTCCAACATTTAAGGAGCTTCCAGAACTTTCAATGGATGAAGTTTATACTATGAAGACTGTGGTTTCAATAGCGATCGTGACTCCGACAGTGACTTTGTAGAAAATCGTCAATCCGCAAAGCTTCAGTCAAGAAGAGTTATCCGATTTAATTCGAGATCTTGGTCTGTCGAAGGAAGGTGGTGAATTACTTGCATATAGATTCTAGATGCATCTAGACAAAAACGTCCTGAGTCCTGGAACAAAAATAACGTTCTACCGAACAAGAGAAAAAAATCTACTTCCTTTCTTTTCTTATATATATCGGTGGTCTTTTGATTGAAATGGGCATTTATAAATATTAGTCAAGTGATTGGCGGCTATTTATAGACAGCTGTAAGAGGAGTTTGAAATGCGGTTTTTTGGACAGACAGTTTTAGGGATCTTGGATGTAATATGAGCATCAAGATTCACTATCTATAAAAAAATAATAAATAACTGGCCATTTCAGCCCTTGAAAGGACTTTGACCTAGCTTCTTATGATCAATTGTTTTGTGCGTGTTATTAAGTTTGTACACAATTGACCGAGAACCGGACCTACATGCTTAACGCCGACTCCGAACGGCGATGAACGGAATGTTCTCGTTCTCAAGAAGCTTTACATGACATTTTGATTACTCTCTGAGGTTTGCCATTGTCTGTAGAGAGGTGGCGGCCGTACAGAAATATTATTTTAATTCAAATAATTTTTTGTCGCTGCTGGGGTTCGAACCTGGGTCTCCAGGTTATTTGACATAGCGGCCACGCACTTTAACCAACTATGCCACGGACGCCACAAGATTCACTATCTATCTAGTGATGAACAAGTTGAGCGTTTCCATCAGGACATGAAAATAATAGAAGACCGCTACCAAGGAAGATAGGACAAACATATGATGGCAGACTTTTGTTGGAGTCTTAACCCTGCAGTAGTCGCGTACCTAAATGTGACGAGAGTGGTCGCGCGGATTACATATGTAATCCGTTTTTTAAAGTTTAAAATAAGAGATGGCAATTTGAAAATGCTTAGTTATTTGTTTTAATTTTTATTATTACTTTATTTTATATTATATTTATTTAAAAAAACAACATAAACATAATTCTTATAGTACGTAAAATCAATGAATATCGGTTGCAGACAATTGTGAAATTCATAATTTTGCATGACTGGATTACATATGTAATCCGCGCGACTACTGCAGGGTTAAGCGAGATGGTCCTGATGCCTTTCATTCCAGAAAGTCACTGAAGAGAAGTTTTTCAAGTCGTAAATGATGCTAACCTTATAAAAAACCTTATCAACTGTACTTCAATTTTAATAAAATTAATTTTAAAAAAATTTTTTTTTTTTTTATTTCTTTGAAAAATGTAAGATAATAAAAAAAACTAAAATTTTTATTAAAATTCGAGAGATTTTCTATAAAGAAAAAAAAAGTTTTTTGCAAATCCTTTGAAAAATATTAAAGATACAGGGTTTCAAAAGAGCAGCCTACGTAAAATTGTGGCATTTTTTCCACTTTGAACGTCGATATCTTCAAAACTGTCGAAGATATTGTAATTTTAAGTGCAAAAAGTAAAAGGTCTAATATTTCTTCATTAAAATTCGTCATCGTAATACAAATCGGTAGATCAGTGTAATAGATATAGCAAAATTATCAGAAAAAGAACTGATTTTCATGTTTTTGCCTATAACTCAAAAACTCGAGCTGATGGAGAAAAACGGAGTCCATATTTGAAATCAAGAAACCAAACTATTCTATAATCAGCTGAAAAATCTTCGGCACCAAAATGTCTGTCGGGCTGTGTAATCAACTTACGTCGCATAAGCTTCACGACCTTTGCAACGCAATGTCATAATTTATTTTTTTATTTTGTCGTTAGGCCAAGTACAAATTTATTTCCGGAAACATGCGAGTTGAGTTGAAATCTTCAAAATTTGATATTTCGACTTCTACCCCCAAAAGCAGGGATTCCTTTTGTGAAAAAACTGCCGCATTTACATTTAAAACAGTTCGTGTTTGGAAATACGTAGAAGGTTAGTTACTTACTATTCTATTTTTGACCACTATCAGAGAACAGTGGGTATTGACGAATTTAGCTGTGGAAATACCTTAGGGATTGTTTTTTGATTTTAAACGCTGAGTCGAGTAAAATATATTTTATCCTCTTGCTTCGATTTGGCAGTTATTATCAAATATTTCGTGTACTTCGCGAATGCGTTGACAAATATTTATTTAAGTTTGCAATGCTCTTGTTTATTTTTGCAATTTTTATATGGATATGACTAAAACATTTAAAATTTGCATTTATTTAAATTAAATATGTGCGCATGGCTGCCTTCACGGCCGCGTCATGAGTGGCCTTTAAATAATGGCGGCAGATATAAATTCTAATTCATGTATTTGTTGTTTTTCCATTGTTGTTTTTGTTTTGTTCCACAGCAGTTCGTGTTGTTTTAGATACTGTTGCTGTTGTTGTTGTTGTTGTTGTTGTTGTTGTTGATGGAGCTATTGAATAATGGTAAATCTTTAAACATTTACTTAATGATGCAAATTTAATTGCGCCAACATGGCGGTTGATGATTTCCCCCGTCGTTTGTTGTTTCCATTTTCAAGCAAGGAAAATGGGCAAATATTTAAGATTCTGCTATAAATTGTCGTGTAGCTTTAGACGCGCAAATCTAGTTGTTTTTTAGTCTTAAATTAACATATTCTGCAGCGTTCTCATAACTTTGCTGCATTTATTATAACCTTAGATTTAATATAAAATGTTAATTAAAACTTTTGAAAGCTGTCAGCTTACAAAGCTATTCAAAAACATTTTCCAACAAAAACTTTTATTAAAACGAAAACTTTAAAAGCTTTCCCAGCAAGCGTAACTTTGGCAAACGATCTCGACAAATGACAAAAACTACCTTAAATCATTGACCCAACCACTGAACAAACCATCCCAACCATCTCAGCCTCATCCAACTAGGCGACCGACCATCTAGCATGTCTATCGGTCAGCCC
Organism: Pherbina coryleti; assembly: GCA_943735915.1. Classification (NCBI taxonomy): domain Eukaryota; kingdom Metazoa; phylum Arthropoda; class Insecta; order Diptera; family Sciomyzidae; genus Pherbina; species Pherbina coryleti. The sequence continues at coordinate 135,731,797 of OX030949.1, forward strand.
ATTTCATAAGCTCAGCCTGTGTGATTTTTCTGTTTTTTCTGTTTGTTATTTCTACAACAACAACATTCAAATTTACTGCTGTTAAAACTTTCATAAAAACAGTAGAAAATCAGAAAATCCTCTTTTTAGTTTTTTTTCGTGCATCACTTCAGAGATAAAAAAGGATGCCCACAAAAATAACTGCATATGCAGTGTTTCGGTGAAACTGCAACCGTACAAGAACACAATCATAACAAAAACAACACAAGAGATGCGTTCTTATCTGCTGAAAAGTTCCATTACATTTAAAAAGAACAAAAACTACTCCGGCAGGTACCCTGAGGGACCAGTTAAGGGGGCTGAAGCAAAAGAAAAGTCTGCCAATGCCAGAAGAAGGAACAATTAAAAAAACTAACCATCCTCAGATTGCATAACCTTAAATGCAGCTGATGGTGCAATAACAACAAAGAAGAAGAAAGAAAACGCCAGAATGTCATTTGAAGACTGTTGGTTGGCTTGGGCTGGGTAGTGTGGCTATGTGGAAAAAGTCCAGACAGCGAAGAGAACTCGTATCATTCGACGAATTTCGAACGTGGCACATAGTGAGCTGTCTTCATAAAAGCGAATGACAAAAATAATGGAAGTTCTTGGATAACGATGAAATTTGATGCTTTTTCTAATTGAGCGATGCTCAAAACTTGTATGGATTTTTCATGAACTATGCACATAGAATGCTATGTCATATAAATAAAGAATTTTATTTAATTGTTTATAATATAGAAAAAAATTTTAATCTGTTGATGAGAAAGATTTTATTAGTGATGTGACGAGTCGAGTTTTTTTACTCGTTAACTCGAGTCAAACTCGAAATCCAGTCGACTCGAGTTACTTTTAGCTGTGACTCGAGTTGTCAAAAATTAAGCGAGTTTTTTCGCATTCGTTGTTTTAAAATTATATTCTTGCGAGTTTTTGCGAGTTCGTTTGCTTAGCACTTGCATATGAAATTATAGTAAAATTTAAAAACAAAGCAAGCGTTGAAAAATACAGTTTCAAGGATTCTTCACGACTGCGCAACAAACTTTTGATTGAGTGGTGTCGTTGTTATTGCTTTTTTGTAGTTTTGTTGTTAGTTTTATTTGTGTGGCAGCAAGTCTGACTCGAGTTGCGGGTCTGACTCGAGTTGCGAGTCACTTTAAAAAAATAAACGAGTAAGGTAGCATTGAATTTTTTATCAACAGTTTTAAAAATGCCTCGGGAAAATAAAACATCGAGCGTTTGGGAATTTTTTAATAAATCAAGTCATAATAGAGTGAATTAATTGAAGTATTGATATTATTTATATGTGGAAACGTTTTGTCTATTATTTGTTTTCTTTTTATCTTTTTTTATTAAAATAAAATAAAAAAAGCAAGCTAAGTTGCTCAAAAGTAAAAATAAAATAATCAAATCGTCAATTTTCATACCAAGTAAAAAATCCCTTACTCGCCTTTGGTAAGCTGATTCGTAGATAAAGAATGGCAAACTCGACTTCGAAATGACGACTCGCTGACTCTCCAACTAGAGTTTCTACTCGAGTTAAAATTATTCCGAATCGAGTTGACTCGAATTGAAAAAAAATTCGACTCGTCACATCACTAGATTTTATTAACTTTCCTAACGCCTTGGAAATGTCTCAAACCATATCTGATCTGGACAACTGAAAAAGTAGTCGAAATGGTATTTTTTGCATAACTTAAGCATAACAAGACCTTGAAGGTGGATTTGGCATCCTGATCTGATTCTTTGATATACATCTATACAACATAATCGAATGTTATGTTGTGGGTCTGTTTTTGTTTTGTTTTTGGAATTCTATAAAGGTTAGCTTTAAAATTGGGGTGATTTTTTAAACCTTTTTTAATGTTAACGCGTTTGGCCGCACTAATTTACATATAAAACTTTGGTTCTCTTCTAAGTCTACTACCGATTGGTGAGTTTTTTAAATCAACGAGAATTAGAGTAGGGTCTTTTTCGAAATGGATCGATGAGTCTACAATTTTTTATAAAATAAGTTAAACACGTATTCTTATTGTATGATCTGGCAATAAGTTTCATTAAATTTTTTATTAAATTTTTAATTCATAAACAATACTTAACCCTTTGACGACCATTGGGTCACCGGTAACCCTTTTACTTTCGAAGTTTTCCTGGAAAAACTATGCAAACGATTTTTCTTTGCAAGGTATCATTCAACAGGGAATGAATGTGGCTTCCAAAAAGTACTTAATTTTTAAGAGTAGATTCATCCCTTTGCCTACCAGACCACCCCAAAGTCGAAAAATCTTTACTTTTTCTCAACCTTCTTCTTGCTGCAATATTTTGGGGGTAGGAGGAGCTATAGGTAAAAAATTTTTGGGGAAGTTGCGGGCAACCTTCGACTTTTTAACAAAAAATATCAAAAAAGATGGGCTATCCACACGACCACCAAATCTGACGGGACCAATATGTCCCAATGGTCGTCAACGGTAAAAATCTAAGACATTTTTACTCTTGTTGAAAAGTTGATTTATTTGAAATAAAAATAAATTTGTTTGCATTTTTGATCAATGGATTGGATTTTAATTTTCTTATAATGGAATTTTAAGTTATTTCGATCATTGTGAAGCAAAATGTTTTTTTGCAAAATGCGCAAATAGTGTTTTTTCGAAGGCCTTTGTGTTGTTTTGAGCAGAAAATACATCCTTACGTCCCGTTTCACTTTTGCAGAATTATCGGACAGGGAAGTGATATCCGCAAGTTTAAATCTCTTACAACTTTGCGGTTGATGACTGTATTGATCATTTGAGTAGCCAGTTGCTTGCGGACTTCCAATGAGATATAAAAATGAATCATTATTCGAAGTAGAAGTTTTGTTGTAACTATAGTGCACAACGGCGGATTTACATACGGGTTGAAAAGGCTTTAGCCGCCATCCCCCCTGAAAATTTTTTTGTGTGGAAAAAAAAATTGAAAAAAGCGCTTATAGGCGTTTCAAACACCCCCCCCCCCTTTGACTATAAAACTGTTAGCTCAGTCCTTCCCCCCTCTGGTGAATCCTAGATCCGCCACTGGTTATGCACACTCAAATCAAAGCGATCACAGAAAAGACTGTGTAGAATTTGGTCTTTGATTTGCGATCGTGTTCGTAGTAATACTGAAATAAAAACATAAAATCAAAAGTGTAATTTTCTTTCTAATGGTGGTATTTTGGTCACTCTATGACTATTGGTCCAGAAGATATTTCCAAAATAGGTCAAAAATTCGTTAAAAAACCCCAACAATTTTTTTGTTACGAAGTTTTGTTCCGCATAAAATGAAAGATCCGATTTTTGGGGAAATTTAACCTATTTTCTGATATTTTGAATAGTCGTTAAGAGGTCAAAGTACCACCATTGGAAAGGTATTTTTAAACATTTCATTGGATGTTAAACATTACGCCGTAGCAAATATAGAAGGCTAGATGTTATGATAGAACTTTTGGGGTTTTTTAACAATCTTTTTAAATATCTTGGAAGCATCACCTAAACCAGTACTCATATAGAGGTCAAAGTACCATCATTGCAAAGGTTATTTTTTAAACTTTCATTGGTTAAGTTTCAAAACAGATTAAAAACAATGAATTCTCATGAAGTAAATCAAAATTCAAACTCAAACTTTTTGTTCGCATACTGTCAACGAGAGAAAATAGTGGTATACATTTTTACCGTTGTCTACCATTCGGACATATAGGTCCCATGATTTTTACACTTTTACAGGTAAAAAAATTGTTTTTTACGACACTGTTGTTAAGTAATTTGGAGTCGCTTAGCACGAATCCGTTGTCGGATTAACGAATTTTCCAGCGGTTCAGGAGCGGTCGTCAAAGGGTTAAAACGAAGAATTTTATCATTGCACGATAGTCGGTATTTTCCATAGTAAAAAAATACACTGAAACTTCAATTTTAAATGGCTTCTAAGCAAAGAATGAATTGACAGATCGAAATAAAAGTGTTTGCATGTTCAAATGAAAGATGAAATATTAAAATGGCGTATAAATTTTGATTTCTCTACTGGTAAATAGGTGTCGTTTTCAATACTGCTCAACCAACCGTATTTTTCAACTGCTAAGAATACTAACTTAAAAAAAGGAAATTTAATGGTATTTTTCTTTTTTCTTGCAATAAAATGTTGGTAAAAATTTGTAAGTTTTTGTATAACGGACAACTCACTGTGTCGGCAGACTGAAAAAATAATATCCCTACAAATAAAAAATATGCAATCCATACAAATTTGCATCGAACGCTTCAAGTTGGCACAAAACGAATGCTGAATAATATCATACGAAAAGGCATCCTGCGACTAGGATATGTCGCTCTTCTTCTTTTACTTGTTCCTTTTCTTGTTCTTCTTGTCACTAGCTTCTATTTTTGCCGAGTACAATAACGACGATGCTGCTGCTTGCTGTTGATGATGAGAACGACTCGACACGACGACTGCATGGAGCCTGTGCTTGCAGCAATAACGCAAAGGATATCCTGTGCCGTGTCCTGCCTTGCATTCGCTCTTTCTTGCCCTCTTTTCTTTTTGTTGTAGGCGGCTACGCCTGCCTGTCATGCTTCCGATGTCCTTGATATGGACCTGCATTGCATTGCATTGCATGCCAAATGTACGTACACAAAAAATATCGTGTTCCTCTAATTTTTTTTTTTTATTTATTTATTTATTTCCTTTTCATCCATTTTTCTATTTCTTGCTCTTTTTGATTGTAGAGGGTTTATTTTTTATGTGCTCTCTTTCATAACAGTTTTTGCTTTAGACTTGCTTGTAAAGCTTTATTTTTGTCGTTAGTTTCATGCTCTTGCATTCAGTTGCAGAATTGAGTGCGTTTGTGTTAGTGTGCGAGTAAATGTATGTAAGTGGTTGCAGTTGGGTGTTACACTGTGGAAAAATGCCAGATATTCCGAAGTTCTTTTAAAATTATGAGACTACACTGAAAAACAGAATCACTGACTATATTGTCTAAACAATTTTTCATATGTATTGATATTCAAAGTATCCCAGCAGAAAAGTGGACCAAATTTGAAATAGTTCTGAACTAGTTCCAAAAAGGACCAGTACTAGTTACACTACAATACCCTTTAACATTGAACGAACTGACGCTTTTTGCGGGTTGATGTCATAGGAAAAGACAGTTGTCCTCAGAAACACTCCTTTTTCCCTATATTTTAACTATTTGCATTAGGAACATTTTTAAACTGGTTGCTTTCGCAGTAGCCTGAAAGTGGTTCTTTTTTAACTAGTTTTAAAGTGAACATATCAAAAGTGTAAGAATTTAGTGCAATGGAAAGGTCCTAAAGATCTCATTTGTACCATCTTTTCCATCCACAATCCAGAAAACATTTTGTCTATAAACATTTTTTTTTTTATTATTCTTTCTTGTGCGCCGAAAATTTTAAAAAGTAGCCAGAACGCGTGGCGTCCGTGGCGTAGTTGGTTAAAGTGTGTGGCCGCTACGTCAATGAAATTTGGAGACCCAGGTTCGAACCTCAGCAGCGACAGAAAATTATTTGAATTAAAATAATTTTTCTGTACGGCCGCCACCTCTCTGCAGACAATGGCAAACCTCAGAGAGTAATAAAAATGCCATGTAAAGCTTCTTGAGAATAAGAACATTCCGTTCATCGCCGTTCGGAGTCGGCGTTAAGCCTGTAGGTCCATTTCTCGGTCAATTGTGTACAAACTTAATAACACGCACAACACAATTGATCATAAGAAGCTAGGTCAAAGTCCTTTCAAGGGCTGAAATGGGCAGTTATTTATTTTTATTTTTAGCCAGAACGCGTTTATTTTTGTCAGCAATACTTTTGAAAACAAAAGCAAAGATAACTGTTCTACACTAAACGCCTTTTGTACTTTTCCAGAGCTATTGCGAACTGCGCTAGAAAGGAACTAGTCCACTTTTTCAATTGACTCCAAAATAACTGCTGGGATATAAAAAGCCTGTTTCTGTACTCGTTTCAAGTAAAGTTCGAGTAATAGAGAGTAATTTGATTATCTGTCAAAATTAGAAAATTTACCAAAAAGTACGGAAACGACTTCAAGTAAAGTTCAAGCACAACAGCTGTTCTTTAACAATTGAAATTCAATATAAATTGAATTTGCTGGTTGGTTTATTTGAAGGAATGGAAAATTCAAAGAAGTTGCACATGAATTGTTCTCTAGGAACCTTTGGCTTCCATTTGCGTTTATTTTGCATATTTTAATTTTATTTTTATTAATTTTTCAACCAATTTCATAAATTTTTTTCAAAACAATTTAATATTGACACTTTATTGACATACTCAGCTGCTCGCAACTCGAAATTTATGCTTGAAGAAATTTTTCAAGTAAAGTTCGAGTAATAGAGAGTGATATTTTGGTTGTTCTTCTTCACTCTCTTGCTGGAAAAATGTGTACGGAAACAATTTCAAAAAGAAAAAAATTCTTCGGTAAATAGATTCCACAACAATAATCTACGGAGTTGGTTGAGCTTCCTAAGTTGTATGTATTCTTGAACAAATATCTATGATTCTCTCACAAAGAGGTTCCACTTAGTTAATCTATGGAACTAGTTGGTTCATGAGACCTTTTGGAAAAAAATTATGATTCTTTTAAACAGCGTTAGGCATCGCGAGATAGGTTCGTTAGGTTCGATCAATCCATATTTAGAATTATAGAATTATAACAGGAACAGGTTTCTTATTTGAAAAAAAAAAAAAATACGACGGGTATACCGAATACCATTCAGTATATGGGGAACACAACATCTGACCCCCTCTCTATTTGCAACCTTTTCGCTAAATTTGTTCGTTCAGTTTATGTATCTTCTGATACTATCTCAGGTAATTACACTGACCTATCAAGTAATTTAATTGATTTAGGATCCCTTGAGCTTCGCTTAATAGAAGTTTTAGATGGATTAATGAAATTTAACAGTGATCGACAGCCAGGAATGGACGGTTTTCCACCGATACTTTTCAAAAATTGTGCGAATGTACTAGCAGTTCCTCTTACCGCAATCTACAACCAATCACTTAAAAATGGTGAATTTTAAACAGATTGGAAATTCACTTACATTATACCGATCCACAAATCTGGTTCAAAAAATGAGGTTTCAAACTATCTCCCAATGTGTAAAATATCTGCGATCTCCAAACTTTTTGAAAAATTGATCTACAATAGACTGATTTTGATGAATGAAGGAGTTTATATCTCCGCTTCAGCATGGTTTTTTTACTGGAAGGTGAACAACTACTAATTTGACAATATTTACTAAATATATTTTAAACAGCTTTGAAAATGGATATCAGTGTGATGATATATTCACTGATTTTTTAAAAGCTTTCGACAGAGTTCACCATTACTTACTTTTAAAAAAGCTAGAATCCATCGGATTTCACTCCAGTATTCTAAAATGGTTTGAATCATACCTTTTAGGTCGGACGCAATTCGTTCGAATAACTTAATGTCAGATGCTATAACGGTCTCTTCAGGGGCTCCCCAAGGCAGCCATTTGGGGCCTCTTTTGTTCCTATTGTTTATAACCGATATTCACAAAATAGTAAAGTTTTTTCAGTGTTTAATGTATGCCGATGGAAAAAAATTTTTTTTTACAATAAAAGACAATAATGATTGTGTAAATCTGGAGAGGGGTTTGTTGCAATTATCTTCTTGGTGCAGTAACAATTTACTACCGGTAAATATATCAAAATGCCAATGTTTGATATTTAGTCGAAGTTTTTCTATTATGCTTTATCCGTATAAACTTGGAAATATATCTTTGTCAAGGATTACTGAAAAAAAGGATCTTGGAGTAATACTTGACAGTAAACTTCGTTTTTCAAGGCACATAGACTACATAGTAGCAAAGGCCTGTAGTATGTTAGACTTCATAATCAGAAACTCGACAGAACTTTCTGATCCTTTATTTTTTATTTATTTATTTATTAATATAAATTAATGTTTACATGTAAGACATAGTCTTTTAAATGCAAAGCGAACTAACAATTCTCAACAAGTTATAGAATAAACAACCGAAAAAGAAATAATAATAAATACTAGTTAAACTAACAATTAAGTTATTTGGAAAGAAATTATTTGAATAAGCAACAAGTATAACAAAAAACACAAGTAATAAACAAATCAGGTCTTAAAATTAATTATATAGATGTTGATAGAAAGACGTAGAAACAGTATTAAGAAAAGTATAAAAGAATTTCATGCTTAAAGGTGTGCTTATTAGGGATACTTTTAATTCTAACCGGCAACGAGTTCCACAATCTGATTGCATTCACGAAAAATAGTCTGTTTGAGTTCAAATAATTAAATACAGGAATAGTGAGGTTTAGATTTCTATTAGATCTACAAAATTGAAGCTTCTCAAATAGGTAATTGGGTGTTTTGGTATGAATCAAATTATATAAGAATATACAGTTCAGATGGGCAATCAAATACAGGTAGTTAAAAATATTGCAACCAAGTATTTGATTGCCCATATGACTGATGCGGTCAAACCTCCGAAGGCCATACACATACCTTACTGCATTATTAAAAGCATGTTGTAACTTAAGTTTAGACCTGGAATCAATTGTACTGTAAACAACGTCTGAGTAAGATATGATAGGCATTATGAGCTGCTGTACTAACTTTTTTCTAGTTGCAATAGAAACAAATGACGCAGTCCACCTCAAGTTCCTCAGGACATAGTAGACCTTACTAACGACAGAATTGATATGGTTTACACAGGAAAGTGAGGAGTTAATGTGGTAACCAAGATTCTTCACTTTATCAACAAATTCCAGTTCGACACCATTAAGATAAATAACTGGTATCCTGGAGAGAGCGTGATTGGATTTAGAAATCGGCAAGACGTATGATTTAAGGGGGTTGAGCTTGAGCCTATTAGATTCAGCCCATTCAGTTATTTTCATTAAGTCTTCATTCATCTTAGTACATAAATCATCAACAAGGTTAATAGGTCTGGATAAGTACAATTGAATATCATCAGCATACGCATGCATGGTAACATACCGACATTTGCTGAAGATATCGTTTATAAATAATGTAAATAAAATCGGACCAAGTACAGAGCCTTGAGGAACCCCACAGGTTAAATTACGGAAAGCAGACAGACTATTACCCACCCTTACTCTTTGAGACCTTCCAACTAAGTAACTGTATAACAGACGGACGACCATGCCAGAGAAATTAAAGTTATTTACAAGTTTGTGACACAATAGAGAATGGTCAACAGTGTCAAATGCCTTGGAAAAATCCAACAGGCAGAGTAAATTTAAGTGCCCTAAGTCGTAAGTCAATCTAATGTCATCTAAAATCTTTAAGACTGCTGTAGCGCAACTGTGGCCATGTCGAAAGCCGGACTGAAGTGGAGACATGAGGTCATATTTTCTAATGTGTTCCGAAATTTGTGCCGCCATGAGAGACTCGAGTACTTTAGATAACGATGAAAGCAAGCTTACAGGCCGAAAGTCTGATGGATCACAGGCATTCGATTTTTTAGCAATAGGAACAATTGTCGCTACTTTCCAAACCTCAGGGAAGCAAGAACTTGTGAAACAGTGATTTAGAATGTGGGTTAATGGACTCAAAATGTGCGGTAATATGATTTTAATGAATTTAATAGATATTCCATCTTCACCCACGGCATTTGATTTTATTTTATTAACACAATGACTAACATCACTCTCACTAACAGAAACGAACTCAAAATTAGACAAACTTACAGAGGGTAAAGTACATAGAATGTTAGTCGTCACATTATCAAAAGACCCTGAACTAGTAATGAAATAATCATTTAGAATATTGCAATCAATGTCACAATTATCAGCTTTAACACTGCATACCCCAGCCTGTCTTAAATTGTTCCAGAGCTTTTTGGAAGGCAATGATGAATCTAGCTTATTCATAAAAAAATGGCGTTTAGATAATTTGACAGTCAAGTTAGCTTCATTTCTTGCTCTTTTGTACTGCTCCCAATGAGATGTTGTGGGATTTCTTTTCCAACGATTGTAGCTTCTGTTCCGAGTCTTAATGGCTAACATGACATTTCTGGTAAACCACGGACAACATCTGTTAGAGACACGGCGAGTAATTAACGGAACATGCACATTAAACATTGCGATAATCTTATTGATGAAAAAATTAAGCTTGTCATTAACTGAGCTAAACGCCCAGCACTCGGACCAATTTATCGTAGACAAGTCATAAACCAGTGACCTATAATCAATAGACTTATAATCTCGAAAAGTGATAGTTTTATCAATGACAACAGATGAAAGATTTACATTAATTGTACAGAAAAGAAGATCATGATCAGAAACAAAAGATATTTGGTCGAACAACAAGACAGAACATACATCTGAAACAACAAACAGATCTAAAAGACTCGGAGAGGCATTATTTGCGAAGCGAGTGGGCATAGTATTATTTATTGTGTGAAGACCAACATCAGTAAGTCTATCAACAAAATTGCAAGCGACATTATCATTGGATAACATATTAATATTAAAATCCCCACACATAACAAAATGGTCATGATCGATTGCACAATTTGACAAAGAGGTAAACAGTTCATCCAGACAACAATTACGATGCGGATTATAAACACACGACAAGAAAACTTTAACATTATTATTATAAAGCTCAATATTTATGAATTCAACCTCCGAACCATTCGATATTCCCAACAGCTTTACACTTAAATTATTTTTAGTATATATTGCAACACCCCCGCCTTTTCTGTTCGACCGATCATTCCGCCAAAGCTTAAAATTATTAATATCTAAACAGTTGTTATTTATATCTGCATGAAACCAAGTTTCAGAGACACAAATAACATCTACTGCAGAGTCCTCAAAGCAATGCCGAACATAATCAAGCTTAATGTCGTTCAGGCTTCTCGCGTTAAAATGCACAATATTTACGCCCGGGTGTTGCTTGCTTAGAACGCCAATCAAGGTCTTGTGGATATCGTTATTACGAGAGGCAGTAGCAGCCATAAACAATTAAATAAAAAATATTAAGAACACAACTCCAAGCATAGAAGATAAAAGAGAAGACAAGAGAATTATAAAAATTAGTAGAGAAATAAATAGAAAGGGAAAAGAAAAACAATGTACTTAAAATAAAACTTAGAACATAAACAAATTTAAACTCCGTCAACAGCAGCACCAGTACCCGCAAGGTTCCGCAACTCTTCGATGGTGCTAATGCGTATCCGCTCTCCGCCTTGCTGCAATCTAATAAAGATGTTACCACGAAGAGTGAACACATTAAATATCTGTTTATTGCGTTTGCAGACAATCGCAGCATGAAGTATTTTCCGGGTGGCGGCTGGTATGCTCTCTTGGAGATACACATAGTGGTCGGAGTCAATGCCTGCACTTCTTAAATTGACTGCCTTTTTAGCCCTACGACGATAATCACCAAAAGATTTGAGAGCATTATTTCTGTCGTATGGTGTGTAAAACTTAACTATCACCACAGAGCTATTGCCATTTTTTTGTCGTACTCGAAAAATGTCTCTGACTGGTGGTGACTGATAATCAATATATAGGCAAATTAAGTTGAATACACTCTTCAGATTTTCATCTTCCAAAAGAGGCAATCCAAAAAGAACAGCATCTATATAAAAACTTATCTATAAAAACTCTTTATTTTTCCTGTGTGAGATCTCTTTTAGAATATTGCTGCATAATATGGGACCCATTTTACGCTGGCTCTTCAAGTAGAATTGAAAGAGTTCAAAGACGTTTTACGAGGTTTGCAATTAGTCGCTTACGATGGAATATTGAAATGCCTTCTTATAATGTAACATGCCTTCTTCTTTGAATTCAATCCTTAGAAAATCGTTGTAAATATTTTGCCATAATGTTTGTAAGAGATATTATTTGCTCGGATATAAATCGTTTGTTTTTGCTTTCTGAAATACGCGTTCGCGTACCTTCAAATGCGCTAAGATCTTCTAATCTATTCTATGAATCTTTTCATAGATTAAACTATAGTATGAATGAACCTATAATACGCTGTTTAAGACTGGCTAACTCAGTGTGTCGTGAAATAAATTTTAATCAAGGTTTAAGTAGAAGTGCTTTGAAGAACACCTTACTTTTATATTTTAATAGTATACGTAATAACTCAATGTGAACTATCTTAATTTGAATCATATTGTTAACGTCCACTAGATTAATCAACTATTTAAGTAGTCAGTAAGATATTGAAAATCTGTTTGATGAATGAATAAAATAAATAAAATAAATGCAAAAAAAAATATTCGTGCACCTTGTTGGGTCTTTTGAACTTATTGTGTTCGGTAGAAATCTTGAACAAAAAGAGTCAAAAATTTCACAAAAATTAATTTACGACCTTGAAATTTATACATAGCCTTTGGTTCGAAACACTCACTCTTTGGTAAAATCGGATGAAAATAATGTCAACCTCACATGCAAAATGACTATATTAAAATCTAAAAATTCAACAAAAAATTAACCAAAAAACTTGAATTTTTGCACATGAACTTTGATCTCAAATAAACACTTTCAGATTGAAATTTGTCCAATCGAATTAAAACCACGCCTATACTCACACAAACGGACGACATCGAAATAATAAAACCTTAATTATACTAAGGATGTTATACGAGTATTTTAAACACAAGTGTAGGGGTATATTTACTGAATATTACTATTACACTCGGCACTCGTTCAATAGATTTTTGATTTTTCTAAGTGCATTTTTTGCTAAATGAGACATGATTGTTTCTCCAATCGCATTTTCATTACATGCGTCACAAAAACTTGTTCCTTATACTTAAGTTTCAGAATATATGAAATTTATTTTAACTTTTTCAACCCAAACAATCTTTGATAAGGTTAAAAAAATCTTAGTACATCATATTGAGTTTATTAAAGTCTCGGGAGTATTTTAAGTTTTAACTGTTCTATGGCTGTGTATACAAGGTTTTTATACAACAGGGACATTTGTTGATTGAAACTCTGATTGCATTCTTCATTTACTTTACTTCATCTTTTTACGCTCCTTTTTTACTCTTTCCACAACACGTTATATATACCATATATATATTTTTTTTCTTTTCTTTTGGCACGTTGCATTTGCCAAAGTTTTATATTGTGCAGTTTTTACGACATTGCTTGCATTCATCTATGTGTCGCGCCGTCAGCTCATTCGTTCTTTCCCTAGTGCTCTGCACGTAAAACTTTTCTGTTTATTTCACATCCCATGAGGGGAGGGATAGCGACGAATATACAACAGAGAACATTTCATTTCTGAAGAATTGCCGCTAAAACAAATACTGAAAAACCAAAAAAGTGGCTCCTCTGTCTATTCGGAAATGCTCAGCTCTAGAAGGACATGCATTCAGTAGAGTTGCGTATACGGCAGGTCCTGCAGCGTATTCAGTCATTTTCCCTGTAAAATTGGATTTTTGCATACGAAAGACAAAGGTTGAGTTTGCGAAATTTTGGCATTTGTTGGGTTTTTGTTTTGGTTTTGGTCATTTTTTTCAATGTTTCGAAAAAAATGAACGAAATGCAGTGGATGGTCGGGTAGGCTGGGTGGAAAGTGAAGGAGTCGGTGGCTCAGGTATAACTGCAGTTGTTGCAATCTACAGCACAATGGCTGCAGTGGAAAGCAATGAAAATGGTTTTTTAGCGGTATTAATCCGAGTTACAAAACAAATCACAGGTGAGGAAAGAAGAAGTTGAAAAACGAGGAGCGGATTTCAATTCGTTCTGTTAAGATATTAATGTTCTTTACACTGTCTTAGTACTTAATACTTAATACTTAATACTTAATACTTAATACTTAATACTTAATACTTAATACTTAATACTTAATACTTAATACTTAATACTTAATACTTAATACTTAATACTTAATACTTAATACTTAATACTTAATACTTAATACTTAATACTTAATACTTAATACTTAATACTTAATACTTAATACTTAATACTTAATACTTAATACTTAATACTTAATACTTAATACTTAATACTTAATACTTAATACTTAATACTTAATACTTAATACTTAATACTTCATACTTAATACTTAATACTTAATACTTAATACTTAATACTTAATACTTAATACTTAATACTTAATACTTAATACTTAATACTTAATACTTAATACTTAATACTTAATACTTAATACTTAATACTTAATACTTAATACTTAATACTTAATACTTAATACTTAATACTTAATACTTAATACTTAATACTTAATACTTAATACTTAATACTTAATACTTAATACTTAATACTTAATACTTAATACTTAATACTTAATACTTAATACTTAATACTTAATACTTTTTATTTTTTACATGGTTTCAACAGGAAAATTAACTGCTTTCTCAAAATGTTTTTAATAATGTCCTTAAAAGGAGCCTCCAGCTGCTCACCACTAGGAATTCTGTGTGCAGTTTTAGGGTTTGTTTCAAAACAGTTTCAATGCTGGTATTCATCCAACTTTATGTGTGAAAAAACGTTATTTAGCCATGTTTCAAACATGGCTGCCAGGCTATAATGAAAAATTGCACATCTGTGCAGTTTCGCATGGCAACAAAAATCGACAAAAACAACAACAACGAGTAATGCACACGAAAAAGTGCAACTTCATGTGGCGCAAATAAAGGATCTCCTCTTTATTGTTTTGCAAAGCTTTTTTGGAAAAACAAAAAAAAAAAAAATTAAAACAGAAACATCTAAAAAATTATGACGCATATCAGAAAAGTGCATTTAGACCGCCTGACAACAGGCAGCACAACACATATACACCATAGATGCACATCGTTGCACATATACACAAATACTCACACCCGCACCCACAACTACAGCTAGCACAGCTACATACCTAACAGCAGTTGCAGTTTTTGTTGTTGCTCTGGTGTTGCATCCTTTTTCATGTTTTGCCTACTTGTTCTGTTTTCTAGTTCATCTTTTTGCCGCTTGTCGCCATTTTTTATGAAATTTTCTTTTTACAGTTTTATTCTGTTTTCTTTTCCACCATTTTTCATTTGCAATTTTTCGCTTTTATTTTGTTATTCTTGTTGTTTTTGGTGTAGAATCCTTATATCAAGCATTAAAAATCTGCACTTGCACGGGATTGCAATCTGCTAAATGCGTTCCCTTAGTCGTCCTTTGCCTGGCTTCCTGTTGCAGTGGAATTCCTTGTTTCTTGTTTTTATTATTCTTTTTCTGTGTGTTTTCTTTGTGTGTTGTTGTTCGATTGGATATCCCTTGATTGATTGCAGCAGAGAGACTTTTTCATGTGTTGGGTTCTTTGTTTTGACTGTCCTTAGGCGCAGAATTTTTTGGCTATGGTCACTCTAACAGGTTTCTAAAGTGTATCTTTTCAAAGAAAATTTAATTTCCATCCATTTGTCTTTCAAGTTTAGTACCTTTATTTTTGTTTTAGTAATTGTTGAAATACTTTCCTAAAAGACGATTTCTGTTTTATGTTCTTTTATTCTTTTATTATATTAGTTTTATCTTCTGAGATTTACTTTATTTCTTTCTAGATTTTGATACATTATAGAACTGTTTTACATTTCTGTCTACCAGATAATGAGAGTATCAACATTAGAAAGATATACTCATTACTTGTCTTTCATAGAAGGAACAAATTAAATACCTCTTAAGTTTTCGAAAAACAATCAGTAATACTCTTCACAAACCTATCCATAACATCGTCTCCCTGGCATTAGTGAGGACAAGGTTACATTCCGGAAGCATCCTTAAACCGTAGAGTTTAATATTAATTATCTTCAAACCACCTAGGCTAAAAAGCCCTAGAGTTCAATAAAGTCACCTGCTTGCGTTTTTTTTTTTATATGTATTTTAGAAGAAAACCTTAGATTGAGTTAGATTGAGCAACGTTATGACTCTTCTGAAGGGCAGCTTTATAATAAAACAATAAAGGTAAGTATAAAATATCCCACATTTTTTCATTCATCGCCAAAGCCCTTCTTTCATGAGAGTCACCCAAGAATTCGTTTTGGAATATATTACTGTGCGTTCATAAATGGTTTTATGGGCCATATTGAGTGACCGTTTAAAATCTCTTCAGAGCTGTCAATCTGTGACTATTGATCCTATAGATCCTAAATATTTCCTTTTTGGATTTATCCTATAAAAACCTAAATCGGATCCTAAGTGACAGAATAGATTTACATGATAAAATGTCGGAACTATACGTAATAAAAATGAGGTGTGTATCTTTCTATACAACTCCAACGGCTAAAAGTGAATTTTGTTTAGTCATTATTATTGTTGGGATTTGCTCTGCGACCTTAAGATCTACTGTGTCCCTTCATGGACCTAAAGAACCTTTTTCAGTCCCATCTCTGATATAAATGTGAGTATATGTCCTATATCTCTTTATTTGAATAAGTTATCTAGTGTTATGTGGAAACTCAGATATTTCTGAAGCGTTTGAAAAAGAACGGGACACTGTCCTAGGGTGTGCACCGCAGATTCTTCGTCCTCCATGCAAAATATACATATATCAACACTTAGGATTCTCAGTTTTGAAAGGTGATAGTTCAACCTACAGTGACCTGTTAGCAGTCCTGTGATGATTGTTTGTTCATTCTTTGCTTAAACCACGTTAGATTTCCCCAGTGTTTTTCTCTTTGTTTTTTTACCACTTTTTTTATTGAACCAAAGAGGATTCCTTTGCCCATCTTACAGAATGTTTCGGGACTAACAAGAGGTTCATTTCTTTTCCAGTTCGTTAGCAATATCGATCCCTTCTATACCATTGTGTTTCGGTATCTATAGGATTCAGACCTGGTTTCGTAGCAAAAGCGCATTAAGTTTGTCAAGGCACTTGTATCATCAGTTTTAAGGCGGCCTGATGAGATTTCAGCGCCTTGATGGCCGCTTTGGCGTCTATGCTATGTTTTGGTTTGTCTATTGCGTATATTTCTTATCATGGAAGTTAAAGTTTTAAAATAATTAATGCCACCAGAACTAATGACCAAATTAATACCGCCACTAATTGAACTCCTAAAATTGGAAATTACTCTTAGGCATCAAAAATGTATCTAACTGGATCACCCATTTCACATCTTCTAAACATTGGAGCAAGTTATATAAGCTTTTAATGGAAGTTTTTTAACAAGACAGCTTAAACTGTTTAACTTTGTTTACATTTCGCCAATTCTTGCTTTCTCACATCTTTCTTATAGCTTCGAGATTTTATATTAGTTATCAACTTCGTTTTGACATTCGCGGCAGTACGCTCTCATCCAGCGAGTTCGCCTCTATAATTATACCATGTTTTATGGAATCGTTTTGACGTTGAACTTTTTATTGTTTTGTTGAGGCTTCTAGAACAGTTCCGAGTTGTATAACATATTTTAACTTTTTCCGTATTGAAATTCACAAAAAATGTTCCGGAATGATAAATGGAAGCTTTCAAAAGTTTTAAAATCATAGAAAAATTAAAAAATTACAGTTTGACCAGCAAATCATTATCATTGTTTTTATACGTTTAAAAAACTTAAACGGGTATATTAATTTTGTCATTCTATTTGTAACGCCCATAAGGAGTCGGGGTAGGTATAGAAAATTATATATACTCTTGATCAGCATCACCACCTGAGTTGATTTAGTCATGTCCATCTGTCTGTTCGTCTGTCTGTGATCACCATTGTAGCCGTAATTTTCAAGCTATATTAAACAATAAAGGCCGAGTTCGAAAATGAGCCGAATCGGATGAAAACCACGCCTACCTCCCATACAAAGTGACTTTATCAAAAAACTAAAGCATAATTTTCTTTTAAAACTATAACGAAAATGTTTTTTAAACATTTTATTGATTTTTTAAGACTTTGAATACACTTTGGTTCGGCCGTGGAGGTATTTTAACTTCGGCCCAGTCAAAGATTATTTCTTACTAGTTTTATTTATAAACTGAAAATCTCAAATGAATTAAATTTCTTTAATCGATGCAATCATTATTTAATCTACGATACGTTGAAGCTGTATGAAAATGTGGTGTTTTGTTTTTATTTAAGCTATTTTGAAGTTAAGGCTTCTCATAGCTTTCGCTATATGCGAATTTTTCTAAATTCCTTTGAAACTTTCTCCATTAAAGCTCCAAGAATGAATGATTACGCGTTCCGCAAATGAGAGAGAGAGAGAGAGAGAGTATGACGTCACACATCATTTTTGTTTATATTAACTGCATGCATTTATGTATTATATACATACTAAATATTCTTTTTCTTATTTTTACAATATGTGTGTGGTCCTCCTAAACCTATTGGTGTACTATAATTTTATCGATCTGAAATGGTTTAGGAGATAAAAATCGTGAAAGTTTTAAAAATTTTAATTTTTTCAAATACGAAAATATCAATTTTTTTATACAGAAGAGTAGTTTTTTTACTTTACTTATCCGCAAGAATTTATTTTCAATTTCCTCAATTTGCCTAAGTGATCGCATATTTGCATTCATTTTGTTATGCAGAAATGCTGCGTGACGTCATGCAGTCAATAGAGAAAGAGAGCATTATATAACTGGACTGAGGAACTCGTAATCTTGTTTCTATCATTCTTGGGCAATATCAATATTGAATGGATACATCTGTTTAAAAAAGATTTAAAACAGTTACTTTACTTGATGCAACAGATAAAGGGAAAAATGCTTACACTTCAATGAGAGCCAAAGTAAGGGATGAACAGCTCTCTGCTCAATCCAAAACAAGGTATATACAATATATATATATATATACTAGCTTTTTCCCGGTGCGCTTTGCTGCACCTTATCTAGATAAGTACCGGAAAATGTTGCAATGCCTTCAGCGTTATTATTTCTAAGCCACCTCGTACTCGAAACATAGGGGTCGTTCATAAATTACGAGACCGATTTTCATTTTTTTTTTACCCCCTCCGGTAGTCTTCGTAGTGCATTTCAAAAACACTCCCCTCCACCCCCATAAAGTAACGTAGTATATGAAATAAAAAAATTAATTGATTAAAAAATATTCGAAAATAGAAAAAATAACTGTCGAAAAGCAAGCAAAGAAAAATTATGCCCTTACTACACTTGCCAATACATAACAGTCAATTAAGACGGTCAAACATGAAGATGTAAGAATGAAAATTGTTTGAAATGTTGGGTTGTATTAATTTAAATTTTTTTCCAGTTTTTTTTATTTTTGATCACATAACTATATCTGAGACCCCCTCCCCCCAATCGTTGCTTATCGAAATACATTTTAAAACCTCTCTACTAAATTGGTAACGTAATTTATGAATGACCCCATAGTTACTGCGCAAATTTGAGCTCAATCGGCTCAGTAGTTTTGTAGTCTATAGCAGCGTTCTCTATTGTAATTTTTTTCATTTTTCATTTCCCAGTAGCAGGATATTACCAAGTAGTAACTTCATTCTTACTTCTATGTTATTTGTCTTTTACTTCCATAGCATTTCTGTGTCATAAATTTGGCTTGTATGGGTGGAGATATACCCCCTTGTCCAATGCATGTCACCTTTTGTAGTAAAAGGACATCACCAAGTGGTATCTACATTCTGAGTTTCAATGTTCTGTGACTTTTACTTCTATAGCTATTCTGTATCGTAAATTGGGCTTATATGGGTGGAGCCACGCCTCGTTTTCGAATGGCCGTGCCAGTTTTTCAGTAGAAAGACCTTCATTGTTATTCGACATTTAGTTCCAAAGCAATTCGATATCATAAATTTGGAGTGTGTGGACATTTGTCTAATGTTCGCTCAAATATATAGTAACTGCCTCTTGGGCCCATAGCATCTACATATCAAGTTACACTATCAAAACATGTACAACTCAGGAATAATAATGATTTCTAAATAGTGGGCGTATATATATAGGTATACCACGCCCAGTTTTAGTATAGTTGCCGACAGTAACCATACGAACTTATTTACCAAATTTTAGTCTAATACGACCAAAACCGTCTTAAATATTGTGGGTGGTAAAAGGCTTCTATATATAATATACACTCTGAGTATGAAATTCAACCAAATCGGGTGAAAACCACGCCTATCTCCCATACAAAGTGACTTTACCTAAAATGTAAAATTTCTTTAAATTCACCAAAACTTAATACTCATATGGACTTGAAATGTACTCTGTGTACGAAATTCAACCAAATCGAGTGAAAACCACACCCACCTCCTCTACAAAGTGACTTTATCAAAAAACAAGAGAATATTTTCTGTTAAAACTATGGCGAAAATGTTTTTACAGATAAACATTTTTTGACTGCTTAAGACTTTAAATATACTTTGGTTCGGACGTGGGGGTATTTTAACTTCGACCCAGTCGAAGATCATTTCTTACTAGTTATATATATAGGTATATTATATATATATAATGAAATCTATATATTTTGTGATTATATATTGTGATATATACCTTGATCCAAAAAATTAATGCAAATATTTTGATCTACTCTTTGTTGTATTTGTACCAATAATATCAGGTTCTTACTTGTTATATCTGTTTGTACAAGTAGAATGGATGGTTCATTTAAGACCTCCAGTCTCCATAAAACATCGAAATTAAACTTTTGAAACACCTTATTCAGTTATTATGCCAAATATGTCTTTGTTGATAAGTAAACTGCTGCTCGTAAGCCTTATAGAAGCCCAATAGAAGCTTCAGTTCTCAAATATTAAAATTTCTTTACTTAACTTAACGAACTTTACTGGTTATTTGGGTAGTAGTAAAATTGGAAATGTGAGTAAATATAACTAGTACTTATCACCAAAACATATATGGTTTCAATTGGGTCTATTGGGTGGAAGCCCAGTGAACACAAGAAAACAAATTCTCTAACGTTTGAGAAATTTATGTTTCTCAACCTAAGAATCTAATGCTCAAGTATGACTCCATCTCAGGGTATGCCACATGCAGGCCTGCTTAAAACAGTTACAACACAAACACGCACAGCATCGATGTTTTCTGCCGCAACAGCCGTTCTTGAACAACCTTTACGAAATTCATCTTCGAGTGAACTACGACCACGCTCGAGCTCATTGAACCTGCGTTTTACAGTTACTGGGTACGCTGCTGCATCGTCAAAAGTCGAATTAAGTTGATCGATGCATTTTTTCTTTTCAAACTAGCATATAATCGATTTTATATGAGCATTTAAGCGTCAGGAAGAGTTATTTCCTTAGATTGGTACAAGGTACAAGGTACAAGGAAATGCTGGAAAAAATATTGAGTAAGTGTTTCTAAATATGTTTAAGACATCACCACAGGTTATGAGCCCAAACTCAATAGATGATAAAATCTATGTTATTATTACGTGAGCGCTTTTTTGTGATGACCATCAAATCTATACCGTAAATGCGATTTTTATAAAGGGGGTATCAATAGAAAGGTCTTACTCTGTAGATGTGCAATAGGAGCATTCCACTGTTGGTACGGGACAAATCGTACGCATTTGATAAGTTAAGATCTTAAATTAAAAATAAACCGAAATGTAATTGTTCAAAGCATCTAGTACATTAATTTAGTGTAACGGAGGCTTTTCAAAATCAATTATTTGTTCCTGAAAATATTCATAAATAGGCAGTAATAAGTATGAAAAGATGTTTGCTTGTACGGGACACAACAGCAGTCCACCATACTTTTTATTTTTTGACATTATTGGAGAATTTTAGCAAAATTAACTATCTCTGTAAAATTAAAAATAAACTTATGTAGACTTCGTCGATCATGGTACGACGAAATACTGCAAGTTCGAAAAAATATCTATTAAAATGAGAATAAAAAAATAAAAATGAAATCGTTTGTACGGGACACTTTCGTTTGTACGGGACTCGTAAGAAATTCAGAAATTAAGTCTTCGTTTTGAATCATTTTTTAAATGAAAACTTAACACTAAAATTATCTAAAGCGTGTTTCTTGCATGTTACTTTATGACCGTCAACTAATATATGATGAAATTTTGATATTCCTGGAACAGGCCGCAGCTTCCCATGGATGAAAATTTTGGATTTATCAGCTTTTTCTGATTCAGCAATATAGAAAACCTTCGTAGAAGGTACTAAAGTGGCTGCTAATGTAACGAAATCTTTTGCGTTTTGGATTACCGTACCATCTCCTTGACCTCGAGCTTTTTGGCTTACAAGTAACTTTACGTTACCACCAACTCCGTCAATCAATTTATATAAAAACAATGAGATATGTATGTGTCAAAAATTACCATTTTCAGTGGAATGCTCCAATAATGTCTTACTTTTTCTTAAAAATTGTGTATTTAAACAAGAAAAACTAAAACAATCTTCTACGAAGAAAGTCAGCTTTCTATTTAATGCCTAAAACATTTTTTCTCAAATTTTCCAATTTCCTACTATTTATTAAAGCGAAGCGAAAAACGTACAAATATATTTTATATTGATACACTAGCCACAAAATAGCAAGTTCATGCAAAACCGCTATTCCAGGAGCCTTTACTGGCATCGCCGCCAGCTAATTTAAAGGAGAGCTTACTTTGGACAGATAATTCAAACTTACTATACCTCTTCTTAAGACATCTGTATTAGGTGATAAGCCCAATTCTACGCACGGAAGGTCGTGCTTACAGCTTATCACAGCTTATCCAACAGAAATTTAGTATCGTTGCATTATAACCCGCTTAGAAGAAGTGCTACGGTAAATTTTAGTTAACAACAGAATAGATGTGCTATTAAGCCTCACAACGAAGATATTGTGAGCGCATTTTGGCGTTTTAACGCCATACGGGTTTACTAGTTTAATCATATTTCAGAAAACCAAAACAACAACAATTCCACTGAAGTTGTTCGTAAATTTCAGTATTTCAGAAATTTTTGCGTTGAAGTGAACACCCTTATTATATTTCGATACGTGGTAAGTGTTATTAGCTTACCTTACTCAATTCAGATTTCCACCCCCATCAATGAGATATCTTGACAAGATATGGTAAGAGTTATACAGAAGTTATCATGACCGGATGCGGTAAGGGATATACAGGATTGTAAAAAACAACTCCAGATTCGTGAGCGCCCTCAAATTTTAGAACACTGTTTATTTTTTAATAAAAGTTTTGTACTAAAAGGCAACTCAATATTGGAATCAACCTTCTTGTTTTTGCTTTAATATATTTAAGTATTTTTATTCATTGTTCTTTTAACTAACAAATTCTAGGAATTTAATAAACAATTTAATGAAAAGCATTCCGCTGAGAGATGATTTTGAAAAAATTTCCAGAATGATGCATTTATGTTAGCTAACGAGAGGAAAAATAAATCAATTTTAAATTGTTCTGTTTATTTTTATTGTTTTATGTTTACTATTATTTTTGTTTTAATGTTGTTGTTTTTGCAGTTGGTATTATTTTCTGGTGCTGCACTTTTGTGTTGGTGTTGTTGTTGTTTCTATTATGCAACTACATGCATCTGCATATAAATTGAAATTTTAACAAAAATGCATCTCGTCGTCACTGTTTCGATTGACCAAACTGGGCTGAAACTAGCTAGCAAGCAGTTTAAGCCCAGCCGCTCCAAACAGCAACAACAAAAGCACCAACGCACACATGCGAGAAATGCATTTTTAGGCAATATTTTACCGGTACTTCCCAAATGCAACTCAGCCTAGAGAAGCGGGATGTGCGAGCAGATACATGCAATTTTATTTCGAGCGACTGATGAGGGGGTGGGAGTGGGAGGTGGGGTTTTGGCTGAAACCATTGGTCTTTTATGCATAGGTGCTCGTTAGCTCAGCTGTGTTACAACTAAATTTCAAAAACTTTTATTATAGTCAGTCGAAATTTTACAGCCGTAGGCTTATGCCTCCAAAACCAACGCACGCATGCAAACGACCAAACGACCGACAAAGGCACATGGTTTGTTTTTGGTTTTTAAGCTGGTTGTTGTTAGTCGTTCACCAACTCATTTTGGCCTTCTAACAAAAATGATAGCAACAGCAGCAGCAAGGATAGGCTTGATCCGACTGCATTCATTGACTTTGATGCATTTTTGAATTTTCAGTGAAGGTGGTTTCGTCCTCACTCACAGTAGCAGCAACTCGTTGTCTGTGCGAAATGGCATAAATTATAATGGAAATAGATGGATAGATTTAGAGATAGATAGAATAACGCAACCCAAATGGTAGCACGCTTGGCCTGGACGTGGTGGGTAGTTACCATGTGTGGTACATAGTGGAGATGACACTGAGAAAATTTTGACATTTCGGTGAGATTCGGTGAGTGAAAAGTTTCGTTAAGATTTTTAATACTCAATCTTTGTGTTCTTTTGAAGATAAAGGCCCAACCAAGTTATGCGTAAGCGAAAAAAGTATCAGAGAGAAGTAACCGAAAAGTTTGCCTTAGTTCAAACAAAACTCAAAAAACACTTCTCAATCTTCAATAAAAATCACAGTATACATGAAAAAAAAAAATCAATATGAATCAATTCCAATAAATTGACACATAAAAAATATTTTGTTTTTTACTGATAAGGGTTGCCAAGAGTTTTGATAAAACATTATGTTGTGAATGATTATAAGTTTGTAAAGCTTAAAAAAAGTTTAATTTTGCAGTGAAAGCTCATTAAGTTTGCTAAGTTTATCTTAACTATAAATTTAAAAAAATATGAATGATTTTATTCATATTTCGGTGAAAGATATAATGAAAAGAAAATTAAAATTATTTAAAATACAGATTGCAACCCCATTCTGCTTAAGGCCTAACCAAAATAGACGATTTGCTTCGTAACGAGTGAAGACGAAAATGTTCGCTTAAATGCATTTCAATGTTGTAACCCAAAATGAACAAACGTAAACTCATCGAAACTAAACGAAACGGTTTGACGAGACGTTCTGTTCCGTAACAACCGAACTTTTAGCGTCTCAACTCGTCAACAACAGCTGTGCAGGTAGTCTTCTTCTTTTTTCAGACGATTGGTGGAACTCGTTTCATTTTGGGTTAAATGTCAAAACGGACGTAACGAGTGCAAACGTTCGGCAAGTTGCAACCATCTCGTTTCGTCTATTTTGGTTAAGGCTTTAGCAAACTACTGAGTCGAGCGCTCTCTCTCAATTTCAGCAAAGTAAACGAAAATTGAGAAACTGAACGAAAGGAAAGCTCACGCAAAACTGGGGCGACTCCATGGTAGAATTACACTGTGGAACAAATTCAGGTTAGCAAAAGTTAGGTCGATTCTGAGAGTGAGGGGTCAAAATAGAGGCTAAATTAGAAGACCCGTATCGCGACGTTTGTTTATGTTAGTTCGAATTTTTTTTTTAATCGACCTTCGAACTTTGCAGTCAAATGCCGATTTTCAGCATGGTTCTTATGGTTTTTTGGCTATAACTCGTCGACTAATTGATATTTTTTCAATCTGTAAAAGCCAAATTATTGCTAGAGACCTGTGCAACAATTAAAATTTTTTAAAAAATTTATTTAGGAAATTTTTGTGGTGCTTATGAAGCAAAATGTTGGAAAAATTATTTTTTTTTTCATGCTTTTTGAAAATATTTTCCACAAAACTAAGTCGTTTTTGCTTTCTGTTTGATATATAATATGCTTCTAAGTTTCTTCAATAAATTTAATTTGAAAAGAAAATGGTCTTAGTCGATAATTTGCGTTAAAAATCCCAAAACCATTAAATAAATAGCGATTTAGGTAGAAGTAATTAAAAAGGGAAGTTCCAAGAATTAGGAATTAGTAAAACAACTTTTTTGTTTTCAACCACAGCACAGGTAGCGATTTTTTTTCGTACAAGCGAACTAATTTCAAAAATAAAGATTCAGTTAAGACTCGAAACTCAGCCGAAGCTGATGTCTTTTAATTTTCGTTCGGTCGTGATAAAATTGGCTATTAATTTTTTTTAAACATATTTAATTTTGCGAGTGATTTAAGTTATGTGCATCGGTCTCATAAGAATAATAAAGAAAACATTGTATAATATATATTGTATTAAAAATTTCGGAACCAAAATGTAAAATGGACCATTTTTGTAAAGTTTGTGGACGTTTCATAGCAAGCGATGAAAAATGTGGCAATGCGAGTGATTTTTTTTTGGAAGCCTATAAACAATATTTCTCGCAAGAGTTTATCACAGACGTAAACAATGTCCCTAAAAAAGTTTGCTTTAATTGCTATTCAACTCTTATGCAATGAAAAAGTGAAAAGAAGAAGGCTATTCCTTTTGGTATACCAATGATCTGGTTAGACAACAGCCCGCATCAAGAAGAAAATTGCTATGGATGTATCAACTACCATAAAGCTTTGAATAGAAGGAAAGCAAAGAATATAACTTAGGTTTAATAATACCATTAATGGTTAAATAAACCATTACCGCACTCAAAATTCATTCCAGTTCCAACATACCAAAGTATTGATCTTCAAACAGAAATCAGTACTACAACCGCCGCTGCTACATCCATGAATTTCTTCTCAGAATACGACCCTGGTGAAGGTACATCCTATGAAACATCAAAGAACCCAATCCTAGTCACACAAAAGCAATTGGATGGAATTGTTGTAAATTTGTGTTCGACTCAAAAAAAATCAGAACACAAAAATCAGGTATAAACACACCTTTGAACAAGAGGAAGACGAGAAAAAGGGGAAGAAGGGGAAGACAAAGATGAAATTCCAGAATATCTGTTTCGACCTTTCTAATGATTATGACAATGACCAAGATATTAGAGAGAGCAGTGATGTTGATCCACACCCGCCTGCTAAACGGCAACTGGCCAAATCATTAATTTAATTTATTTAATTATTTTACTTAAAACTTTTCATAACTAACATTTCAAAATTATATTTTTTTTCATATTTTTATAATTTCTTTTTCAATGTTTCTTCAAAACCAACACTGAACAAAATTGGTACATAAAAAATGAGAAGTAAATTAATATTAAGCTGGAAAACGCAAGTTTTGTATTATGATTGTTTTCTTTTCAAATGAAATTTATTGAAGAAACTGAGAAGCATATTATAGATCAAACAGAAAGCAAAAAAGACTTAGTTTTGTGGAAAATATTTTCAAAAAGCATAAAAAAAAAATAATTTTTCCAACATTTTGCTTCATAAGCACCACAAAAATTTTATAAATAAATTTTTTAGAAAATTTTAATTGTTGCACAGGTCTCTAGCAATAATTTGGCTTTTACAGATTGAAAAAATATCAATTAGTCGACGAGTTATAGCCAAAAAACCATATAAACAATATGTTGAAAATCGGCATTTGACTGCAAAGTTCGAAGTTCGATTAAAACAAAATTCAAACTAACATAAACAAACGTCACGATACGGGTCTTTTAATTTAGCCTCTATTTTGACCCCTCACTCTCAGAATCGACCTAACTTTTGCTAACCTGTATTGTTCCACAGTGTTATTAGAAACTTGAAATATTTTCATTTCCGACAAGTGAATAAATGTTTCTTCGAATATGCGAAAATGTATTCTAATTGAAGGAAATTTTATTTGAAAAAGAGAAAATTCCCGAGTGGAAATTTTCCTAAGGATAGAGTCAGAAAATGATCAGGAAATCCTTATTTTGATAAGGATCGGATCAGGTCACCAGATCAGCTGCTGATTTTAAACGTGACGCACTTTTTGATAATCATCCTGATCAGGTAACATTACTACTTAGCATTGTCAGGTTGCTATATTAAACCTGATCAGGTTACCTGAAAAGGTAGTCTAATCAGTTTGACATGATAAATCTGATCGGGTGACCTTATCAGGAAGCCTTATCAGTTTTGAGCACTAACCATGAACAAGGCTTCCTGATCAGGAACCCTTATTCAGATTCGTATTTTAAGCAGCAAACACATGGCATTGACTTATAACTTCCAAGCAAATATCTATCTATGACAATTTGTGGAATCGCGTGCAGATAATTATGGAGAAAAGTTTGATGTTCTGAGTATTTGTACTCTAATTCAGTTAGCTGACAATGTTGTTAATAAGAAATTAGTATAAGTGAAATCTCTGCGTTTCCATTTGAAAATGAATTACATATTATTATATCATACTTAAAAACTAAAAAAACTGTACTATATTTCTATGCTTTTACAAATAAATGAATAAAAAACATTACAGAGTTTAATTAAAAATAAAAAAAACATAGGAGAGGATCAGGAAAGAACTATTATAACCTTAAGTGAATACAAAAAAGGTAAACTGATCACAACCTGATCAGTATTTCATAAAAATGCCATTAGTAAGGATCAGAAAAGGTTGTTATGATGTCAACCTGATGAGTATTTCATAATAGTGCCGTAAGTAAGGATCAGAAAAGGCAATCCTGATGCAAACCTGATAAGAATAAAATAAGGTATATCTTATAAAAAAAGAAAAGGTTTCCTGGTATTAACCTGATTATCCATTCTTCAGGATTCCTTAAGTAATGATGAATTCAGGAAAACATGATACGCACCTGATCAGATGGTTTAAGGCTTCCTTAAAAGGGCTATCGGTATCATATCCGGATCAAATTCGGATCAAAATAAGGTTTACCTTAACTTATTTCCACTCGGGTTGCTCTTAACAAAAATAAAGATTTTTTTATCACAAAAAGATAGGCGTTTTTTTTTTTCTGAGTGTATAATGAACTTATCAAATTTAGATAACTGGAGGAAGTAGCCACTGCGTTAGTTATAAAAAATTATAAAAGTTAAATATGACACACTTTAAATTTATTATTCATCCTCCTTTCCTGCTTTTGTTTTCCTTGAAAAGATACCTGATTGGAAATGACTTCTTTTCTCTAGGCTTAACACATCAAATTTCTTTATATACTCAATTTCCGTTTCCTTTGCAAGCTTATTCTTGTAGAAAGAAACGTTTTTATATTAATTTTTCACATTCTGTACCGTTAATTCATGAGCCATCTGAATCCAATATACCATATATATAATTCCAACTTATTAGGACCTAGTGATTTTTTGGCTGCTGATCATCAAAATATAAAGAAAATCATTGAAAAGTACTCTTCTTTTGTCTGCATCATGCCAAAGTAGGCAAAAATACCAAAATTCACCGATTCAAATATAACTACAAATTTTGTTATTTCAGTGTATCATGTAACTGTTTTAGTCTGAGCGAAATACGAGCAACATTTGGCCGTGAGTAGGTACAACCTACTCACATCCATGCTGGAGGATTTAAAACAGCAATATATAAACGTACGTGTTTGTATACAGGTATGTACCTTATATGGATTAAAACAAAACATTTCTCTGTTTAGTAATTCAGTGAAATTTGCATTTAAGTTCAAAGTTAAATGATTTCGTTATAAAATTCAAAATATAATTTTAAGGTTTAAAGAGGAAAGGTTTTCGTTCAACAGGCAAATAATTTTTTCTTTGAATATAAGACAAAATCGGATAGTTTACAGCTTCAACTGCATTTAATTTTTCTTGAACGTAAGAAATATTCATGTGTCAGATTGACTGTATACTTTTTAGAGATTTTAGCAAAAGGTTCCAGAGAAAACAAGTAGGTGTGTTGCTATTTATATTTCTGACCTTATAATGAAAAAAAAAATATATATATATTTGTAATTGAAATATATTTTATGACATTTTTTGTTAATAACCAAATAATGTGTCAACGACAAAAAGGACGTGACTTACAAGAATTCATTTTTTTAGAAGATTCAAAATATGCCTACTGCAAAATTTTAACTGACTCCGAAAAAATTTTAGTTGTATCGTATCCAACGTCGTAGATAGGTACTTCATAAGAGGGGGAGGGGTTTACTGAAGAAAAATAAAATTATATTTTACATTATATTTAACTTAATATCTGCTAACAAAAATAAGCAGTTAGAAATACACAATTTGCAATTTATCTTCACACATTGGCAAAATTAAATATTTTGGAATATTTGCGTTTTTATTTAATATAGAAAAATATTCTGGATTGCTAAGGGGGGAGGGGGGTTTGAACCCCCAGAACCCCCCATATCTACGTCGTTGATCGTATCACAACAAGGTTAATGAATTTGGGAAATTGGGCGTATAAAAAACAGATCATAATGCGTTATTCACAATTTAAAAAAAAAAAAAAAAATTACGTATTCAAAAAGCCCACAAAAGGCAATAAGAAACTTAATAAAAGAACCCAAAATCCGAAATAAATCAAACGACACTCAAATACAGAGAAAACTCGACCTTCAACCTTTAACAGAAAAACATATTTCTCGAATCTTGCGATCAATGGAAGTAGTAATTAAATGTAAGCTTTTGCTTCGATCACATCCAATAAGTGCAAGACGGGAATTTGAGCGCAAACACATGCATTGGACTACGGAATATAATAATATTGTTTTTTCTAATTAAAGGAAATTCAATTTTGATGGATCTGATTCCATGAGTTGTTACTGGCATAATCTAATCACCACAAAGATGTTCAGTTGTCCAAAAGGAACTTTGAAAGCGGAATTGTCGTGGTCTCGGCAGCGTACTCTGCAGAAAGAAAAGATAAAATATGTTTTATTTCAACAAAAATGAACTCAGGCATGGACACCAAAACGTTGGAAGATGTACTGGTGAATTTAATGAAAAAAAAACAAAAAAAAAAAAAAAATGGATGATAACTGTATCTTTCAACAAGGTTATAAATACATCAATCCATGTATCTAACACATCTTTGAAGTGGTTGAAGACAACACAATATACTTCTCCTTAAATGTCTAGCTAGCAGTCTAGACCTGAACCCTATAGAGAACCTATGGGGTATCATGGTTTGCTAAATTTATAATCAGAATCCATAATTTCCTTTCAGTCGTGGAACTTAAACTCAAAATAAAGGTGGTTTGGCCTGAAACTGAGTCACAAACACTTAAAACTTTAGTGAATTCAAGGCCAAATAGAATTGATGAAGTTATTTAAAAAAATGGAAATTCCGCAAATTATTATAAATAAAATAAATAACTGGCCATTTCAGCCCTTGAAAGGACTTTGACCTAGCTTCTTATGATCAATTGTGTTGTGCGTGTTATTAAGTTTGTACACAATTGACCGAGAAATGGACCTACATGCTTAACGCCGACTCCGAACGGCGATGAACGGAATGTTCTTATTCTCAAGAAGCTTTACATGGCATTTTGATTACTCTCTGAGGTTTGCCATTGTCTGCAGAGAGGTGGCGGCCGTACAGAAAAATTATTTTAATTCAAATAATTTTCTGTCTGGCTGGGGTTCGAACCTGGGTTTCGAAAGTTCTTTGACATAGCGGCCACGCACTTTAACCAACTACGCCACGGACGCCACTCCGCAAATTATTAGATTTAAATTTTCACTATTTTTTGAAAAAAAAAATTATTATCGTTGTGTGATGCAGTACTTTAATTTGAAAATCGTCATCCCAACCAATATCAAAGCGAAGCTAAATTCTGCCTGGATCTTCGTTTTTAACAATAAAATGTTGAGTGGCAGAGTTTAAACAAGTCCGTACGAGTTGTCAAGATGAACATCGCAGTGGTCGATCAAATGAGGATATTACGCTATGAGGATATGGTGAAGAAAATCCACAAAATGATATTGGATGACCGTCGACTAAAAGTGTGCGTTATAGCAGACATGATACACATCATGGTGTTCATTTAAAAAAGTGCTGTACATCATATTTTGACTTAAAATTTAGACATGAGAAAGCTGTCCTCAAGATGGCTTCCGTGATTACTCACAATGGAACAAGAACAGCGTCGTGTGGATGTTTGCCATCGAGTGTTTGGCAAAGTTTCACAACAATAAAGCAGAGTTTTTATATCGATTCATAATCATTGATGAAAAATGGCTCCATCACTTCGCATTTGAGGCGAAGGAACATTTTAAACAATGGACTGAAAGGATCCAAAGAAAGCGAAGATAGTTCCATCTGCAGGCAAGTTCATGGTAGTCAGTTTTTTGGGATTCGCGCTGGATAATTTTCATTGATTATCTTCAGAAAGGAAAAACAATCATCTATGCAAACTATGCAACTATGCAAAAAAATCAATTTATGCAAACTTATTGCAGCGTTTGAGTGATAAAGTAAAGAAAAAACGGCCGACATTTGGCGAAAAAGAAAGTTTTGCGTCATCAAGACAATGCAATAGTTTGCACATCCGTTAATGCAATGGCCAAAATTAATGAGTTAATATTTGAATTATTTCCTCACACACTTTTTTCAACAGTTTTAGCCCCCTTGGATTATTTCCTGCATACAAACTTAAGAATATGGCTCGGTGTTAAAATATTTGCCACAATGAAGAGGTGGAGTCTGAAGTTAATGGCGTTTTTGAGAAGCTCAACTGTTCTCGCTATTAACAGGATATCGAAGTTATTGCACTATTGAGTGTATCGAGCTAAAAGGAGACTCTTGAAAATAAAAATGTAGATACTCTTGAATGTAGAGAAATAAAGATATTTTTAGAGATATTTTCACAAATTTTTAGTGTTTTCTTTGTTAGGTCGTGTGCTTATGAAACTATCCTCGTATGCTATATGAGTTCAAAATTGGAACATAAGCATATGGCATCGATATCAGGCTGTAAGCCGAAAATAGACGTGATCCTCTCACTTTTCAAGCATGGGTATAAGGAAGTGTAGGGTTTTTCATTTTCGATCCTAACCGACTATAACTTTCCTTACTTATTTTTTTTTAATTTTTTGTTGGGACCACACCGGCACAATAAGTAAAGATGACTTTGCGGGCACTTAAAGAATTGGTTGAGACGGTTGGATGAAGTTAGGAAAGCTTCTTAAAGCCATGAAAATGATCAAAGCAAATTGGGTTCCATACGAATTAAAACCGATGGAAGTCGAAACCGATTTACTGCTGCTTCAAATGAACAAAAGGGAAGGGATTCTTTAAAAAAAATATTACGGATGATTTAAAATGATTATAGACGATTATTTACCATTACGATAATCTTTAGCACATAATGTCCTGGGTCAATCAATCATCAACACCAGCGGCGAAGTCAAATATTCATGGATACAAAGTCATGATTTGAATTTGTTGGAGGGATCAGAAGGCGAAGATTTTTTAAAGTCGAATGAAACCGAGGATCGCTACCAACAATTGAAGTGTGCATAGAAAAAAAACGGGCGGAATACTTCAAAAGACACGACGCACAGTGCTTTGTCCCCATATAGTGAATCGGCAAAATTATAGAAGTTATCGCAGAAAAATTAAATTTTGTGTTCTGGTTCAAAATATGTTAATTAAGAAAAATTCGAAGTTTCGGAAAAATCGGTGCAAGGACATGACTACCTCCCATATATCTTTAAATTAAATAAAGTTTAATTTTAGCTATAATTGTATATAGAATAAATCGAAAGTTGATAACTATATGTTAAAATATGTCTTTTAAATTAGTGGTTAATTTTGTTTCATTCGGTGAAAGGATATGACTACCTCCCATATATAATTTTTCTCAAAAACTAAATTGTAACTACATTAGTGATCAGAATGCACTGAAAACTTATAACAACTTATAAAACTATATTTTTGGGCTCTCTGGGAAATTTCGCTTCATTCGATACAAGGACATGACCATCTCCCATATATCCTTTTTCTCAAAAACTAAATTGTAGCTACATTTGTGATCAAAATGCACTAAAAACTAATAACAACTTATAAGACTATATATTTGAGCTCTCTGAGAAATTTTGCTTCATTTGATACAAGGACATGACCATCTCCAATATATTCTTTTTCTCATAAAATAAATTTTTGCTACATATGTGATCAAAATGCAAATAATTTAATATTCTCTTTAAAAAGGGTCATAAATAAATTTGTTTCTAAATTGTCTATTGGATCTACTCTCGCTCCAATATTTTTTTATTTTATTGTCAAACAATTTAATTTTTCTTAACAACACTTCTTTTTCAAGAGTTGAATCTCCAATTTTGCCTTTTATAAATTTATATACTTCTGGGATTTTATTTTTTTAAGACACTGATAACCAAAAATCAACTATATCGGAATTAATAATACAATTTGTCATTATCGAAAAATATTGCTTCACAACTAGTAAATAAATTTGACAGAATAGTTTTATTATGCATATATATCGAAATGAACCAGTGAGATTATTTAACTCACGAGGGCTCACTATTAGATTATAATGACTACTGCAGCACGAGGTTATTTCAATATTGACTAGGTATTCATTTAATGTTTTAGTGGTACTTCCAAAATTAATTCAAATATTATTGATAAAACAAAATGGTGAAAACTTCAAAACAATCGCAAACTATTAGAAAATGATCACGTTAAACTGAAATAAACACGCTCTCATCTCTTGCTCAAATATAAAAAATAACGGAAAATAGCAAAATTTAAATAACAAGTCGTATTGTGATATTTTTTACTGAGAGAGTAAAATCAGTCTTACTCTCCCAGTAAAAGTTACTTGATATTTTTTACTCGAAATGTTCTCAAACAGACCTACAGTCAATAAAATTGCACAGCTTGCAAAAATTGAATTGAACATTGAACGTCGCTGGAGCCCTTATAAAAATAAATAACTGGCCATTTCAGCCCTTGAAAGGACTTTGACCTAGCTTCTTATGATCAATTGTGTTGTGCGTGTTATTAAGTTTGTACACAATTGACCGAGAAATGGACCTACAGGCTTAACGCCGACTCCGAACGGCGATGAACGGAATGTTCTTATTCTCAAGAAGCTTTACATGGCATTTGTATTACTCTCTGAGGTTTGCCATTGTCTGCAGAGAGGTGGCGGCCGTACAGAAAAATTATTTTATTCAAATAATTTTCTGTCGCTGCTGGGGTTCGAACCTGGGTCTCCAAAGTTCTTTGACATAGCGGCCACGCACTTTAACCAACTACGCCACGGTCGCTGGAGCCCTTTACTTGGAAAAAATTATATAATCATATTTTGGTCTTTATAAAACTAAAAAATATAGATGTTTTAAAAAAATACAAAATTTCAAATTTCCGGTTAAAAATCTTACATTTTTTTTCCTAGTGGTTAGATTTGTTAACAAAGTATATAAATGAAAAATAAAAAATCGCGTACTTTTTATTTATATATTTTTTTAATTTTTTCAAAGTTTGCAAAACTTTAGGGTTTCCGCCAAAAAAAACAAAAATATTCTTTCAATTTTTGGTAAGTTATAAAAATAATTTTATACACTATAAAAATAAATAAAAATTATACACTACATCAAAATTTGATTCATTTTTTATAGTAATAAAAAAAAATTGTATAAACTTATTTTTTTTTTTTAAATTTTGACAGTACCATAAACTTGGGTCTTTGCAACTTTTTCTGAAACTTAGGAAATATGTCTTAAAACATTCATATAATTTTTACATTTCCGGGTGAAAAATCTAAAACTTGTTAACATATTCTATTTAAGCCCTTTAAAATGTACTAAAATCATAAATAAAAAATTACCTGTTCTTAAAAAAAAAATTTTTTCAGTCTATCAAACATTTGCATTTTGGGAATTCCAAATAAAAAATCGCAAAAGTTTTCGATGGCACAAACTACTTTTCTATATAAAATATTTACAAAAAATTAATTTTATTTTTTTGTACCTATAGTTATAAATAAAACAGTTAAGTTTCAAAGCAATACAATAAAGAATGAAATTTTAAAAATTTTTTTTGTAACACAGTAAAAACCGTTTTTCCGTTCAACAGTTTTACCTTAAACGTTTTCTGACTTTAGCGCCCTCTACTGTTAACAAAAAGACGAGATGATAAATTCTACTTACGAATTTATTTAAGGTACTTTGTTAGCTTTACAAAAATGTATATTACTTAAATATTCTAAGCACTTTATTTTATTTTAATTTTGCCTATGGGATAAAGCACTGTGCGACGTAGTGCTTTTGCAGTATAAATATAATCCTCCGCACGTCGCTTACCCGCTCAAAATATACTTCGAAACGCTTAAATGGGAAGTTCTACCCTACCCGTCGTATTTTTCAGATATTGCTCCTTATAATAAACTCTTACATCGATCGATGGCTCATGGACTGTCAAGGTAGACTTACTTCTTAAAAAGAATGCAAAAAGTGGGTTGACTAGTGGATTTCTTCTAAAGAGGGCTGTTCTTCCGTTGTTGCACAAAAGATGGGAAAAAGTAGTCGCTATTAATAGACAATACAATTCCATTTAAAATTAACGATATTTTTCATGAAGAAAATGCTTAGCATCATTTCCAACAACAGTAAAAATTATATATTTAGAAAAACCCACAGAATTATAAGCTTAAAATATATGTAAGACTCTATCTCTCTGATTAAGAATAAAAGGGTCAAAATTGAAATGATTTATTGAGGGGACATCTTGGTACCCAAATAAGACTCTCAATAACGGAGATATTCAACATCAGAAAAAGAAACGGAGAGTGTCATAGATACACATTCAATAATGCTTTATAATAACGGAATACTTAAGTCGCGCTACAAAAAACAAAGATGTTGCTGTTGGTAAAATAAGGTAAGCCACAGGCATCCTCACTGAATCCTTCTAACTAAACTGTGTATTTATTTGTATGCGCATACACGCGCGCTCACCGCTTAGAGCAAGAAGATGAGCGCATGAAAGAGCGAGCAGCTACTCAACCAAATGCAAGGATTACTGGCAAAGGTCATCACGAGATGCGAGGCTAAAACAAAACTGATATAACTTTATTTTTAAAAAAAGTCAACAAAAAAATTAAATATGTTTTAAAGGTTGTCTACGTATTGGTAGGGACACCAGGAGAGAGAGAGAGAGAGAGAGAGAGAGAGAGAGAGAAAGAGCATTTATGTAAGTTAATGAGAGATTTTTTGATTTATTATAACAACTCTGAAGACATTGCTGCTAAATTTATTTTGGCTTCTGAAGGTCCTTGGAGCAAAATAAACAAATAATTTTTTTTTAATATCTAGAAGTAACTTCTAAGAAAAAATTGAAATAATTCTCTATTGCATTTTTGTGTTTGGTATTCGTTCTTCTGCGCTCTCATATAACATGGAGAGCTTGATTTAGCTCTCTCACATTTGGTTTACGGTGCATAAAATTCTATGCCTTTAGCTAAAGGCTCCTTCTACTGCTTCTTTATATCCTTTATATACAGCGTTAGCCCTACAATGCTCACTTCACTCACACATACATTCACAAAAGTGCGCGCGCTCTTGCTCTCCATCTCTTTCATTTACAACGCGTTGCTCCTTAAAAGTGCTGCCAAAATTTTTCTCATTTTCTTTTTGTATACTAGCTCGTTTGTGTTGTTGTTGTTGGTGTTGTTGTTGTTATTGTTGTTTTTGTTGTTGTCGGTGTTGTTGTTTTTGTAGTTGTTATTGTTGCCACGCTTGCACTCAGCTTACTCCCCGCTTTTCTAATGCTGTGTATCTCTTTCTCTCATATTAGTTTTAGCGCTTTGTATCTCCTTTTGTTTTGCTCCTTTTTTGTTGTCGGTTGCGCACAAAAATTTTGAAAAGAAAAAAAAACGCACCGCTTGGCATTGCTTTTAGGGAGAGTCCTGCGATGAGGGCGTGTATTAAAGCGGCAGTATTTTGAATGCGAAAAAAGTATAGATTTTCTACTTTTTAGGAACAAACACACACACACACACACACAGAAAAACCATTTGCAAAAAAGAGCGACTGAAAATTGCGACGCACACGACGATACACTCTTGTGCAGAGTTGTGTGTGTATTTGGAGAATTTTAGTTCTGTTTTTGAAAACTTGCATAAAACTTACTCCTTTTTATCCCCCCACCCCCCCATTTACTCCATACCCATGCATACATTTTTAGTAGGTATGTATTTTTTTTTCAATTTCTATGGCAACACAACAACACAAAGCATCCATTCCAAAGTAAGGCCTCCAAGACAAGTGGGCACCTATTTTGCTTACACTTCTCCTCTTTTACCTCCCTCTCACCATCCTTGCAGTGCATTGTTTTTTGTTTTTGCTAAATGTAGAAATAAAATGTTATTTTCACTCTTTGGAATCGTTTGTATGTATTGCAAAGCTAATGCAAATGCAGTGCCACACCCATAACTGCACTTTTTCGTGCGATGTTTTTTTTTAGATGGCTTGGGTTCTTTTTAGTTTTTAGAAAAATTGCATTCAATGCGCGGGGAGGGAATTTTGTGAAAAACTGCATTTTATATGCAATTTTTGTGTATTTTCGACCAATAGCAGCAGACTGCGAACCAGTCAATTGCAGTTTTTTGCATTTTCTTCCATTTGGTAGTTTGTCAGTGTGTGTGTTCGTGTGAGTGTGTACTCGAATTATTTTCCTTGTGCCGTTGCATTAGATTTTAAGGAACGACAAAAAACAAAAATGCTTGGTGTGGGAAACAAAAATAAAATTTTGCTATTGTTTCGAAAATAATGAAAATTTTTGTTATTTTTTAAGGATTATAACGTTTAGGGTTTATATATTTTCAAATTAATTAAAAAGGAATTAATTAAAATGAATTTGTGATGAGTATGAATACTGTTCTTTAGAATGTTAAAAACATTGGAAACACTTTACAACATACAAC
This sequence comes from Pherbina coryleti, assembly GCA_943735915.1. Taxonomy (NCBI): domain Eukaryota; kingdom Metazoa; phylum Arthropoda; class Insecta; order Diptera; family Sciomyzidae; genus Pherbina; species Pherbina coryleti. The sequence continues at coordinate 135,770,356 of OX030949.1, forward strand.
ATTTTCAAAACTTTCCAGTTCAAGAAACAATTTTAATTTATAAGTTCGTGCATAAGTGCTTTGATGACTTTATTACTCAGTTTTTCTGGTCAAAAATCTCTGCTCGAAATATTTTTTTGTCAGTGAATGGAACAAAATCTGGTCATTGAAAACCGTTTTCTATAGTAACTTCGTTGTCAAGACATACGACAGTGAATAAATTTCAATATCATTCAAATAATGTTAAGTATTCTATTTCGAACCAAAAATAAGTACTCTTATTTTAACGTTTTACCGGCAGATTTCCAAAAAAGTTGAAAAAGACATATTTTTCAAAATCCATTGGCGTTGCATGGAATTGTTACTCGCTAAGTATAGGTCCTATTACAAAAATAATGGTACGACAGTAAACACAATATAAAAGACATTTTCGAGTCGCGGCGGGAGCTGATTAAGCAACGCTACTGAACATTTGTTGAATTATAACACGTTATATATAGGGACTAAGGTAAAAATTATTATGCGCAAGTAAATGCTCTTACGACAAAAAATATATGAGAAATTCATGACGTCAAATTTATGAAGGCCGCGGAGAGAGCCGCTCTAAGTCTGAAAATGCACTATTATGCAACGGCGTTGCATGGAATTATAACTCGGTGAGTATATGTGGCACGGTAAATGTTAGAAAACAGAAATTAAGTATTTATATGCACTTCGACTTACGACAAAAATAAGAAAAATAATTATGACGTCATCAGTTTGTGGAGGTAGCAGCTAAGCAACAAAAATGCAATATTGTTTCATAGAATTACTATTCGCTGAATAGAAGTGCTACGAAAAATTGTATTTTACGATAGCATAACTTTTCAAGTTGTTACTAACAAAAATATAAAAAAATGTTTGGAGCGACAACAACAGGGTGACAACCGCTTAATGCAGCCAAAATGCAACAACAATGACACAACGTTGCATGGAATTATAACTCCGTAACTATAGACGCTAGGTGAATTTTATGGAACGACGGTAAAGCTGAGGCTATCGATCGCATGATGAAAATAAAAAAAAAAATAATGATGCCATGAAACCTCTCAGGGAACTTCTTAAAGTAGCCTAAATGCAACAAATGCAAAAGCAAAAGAAAAAAATATAAAATTAAAATTAACATAAGTCAAGTATTAGCACAACGAATTGGACAAGGATTAAGACAAGAATTCAGACAAGGATTAAGAAAAGGATTTTGACATGGTTTTGAAAAAGGTTTAGGAAAAAGGTTTAGATACACCTAAAACAATATTTAGGAGAAGATTTTGAAAAACATAAGGATAAGGCACAGAAGAAAGATTTTAAAACGGAACAATACTAAAAAAGGGTAAGCAAAAGAAATGGGACAAGGAGTAGAACAAGGATTTGAATACACGCAGGACAAAATTTAAGACAGAGATTGGGGAAAAAAGTAGGATAAGGATCAGAAAATGAATTCAAACAAAGATAAGGTCCGGAATTTGGACATGGATTTAAGCAAGAATTTGGACAAGAAGTAGGACAGTTATTAGGACAAATATAAGAATGAGGATAAGGGTGGGGTCAAGTTTGGGAACAAAGGATAGGATAGGAAGGAAAATTAGAATAAAGAAGCACTGTCACGTCAAAACCTATCAGTGTGGCCACAATACAGCCAACTTCTGTTTTGTTTTAACACTTAAAATGCAAATTTTTTCAAATATAATTCAACTTTTTACATTTCAAGTGCAAATTTTTACATTTCAAATTCAACTTTTTCTTTAGAATTTTGACTTGTAAAAAGTTGAAGTGCAAAATTGAATTAATTGCAAAAGGTTGTATATGATTTGTAGTTGTTTTTGAGCACTTAAAAAATAAAGTATAAAAAAACATGTATAAAACAACAAAGGATTTGACCATTGCAGCCCTTAAAAGAACTTTGAACGATCTTTTTATGATCAAATTGAGTTATGCATGGTCTTAAAGTTTTATACACAAAATTTTTGAAAACTGTTGCCTTTATTCTTGTTGTCACTTTTTCTCATGTGAGCTGACGCTTGTCACTGTGACTTCAATTCGTATTCCTGTTGTCACATTGAACACATTTTGGGCAAATTAAAGTGACAATTTACTCGCATTCCTTTTTTAAGTGAGAAAGATGAGCGAAAAAAAAAGGTAAATAAAAATATATAATTAAGGGTTTTTAGTTAGAAATATTATTTTTAGTAAATAAAAATATATAATTAAGGGTTTTTTAGTTAGGAATGTTAATAAATTTTTTAATTTAGTGTGAAGATAACGTCCCAAAAACAGTTTGAGGAGATGGTGGGTTTCATGACCAAAAACCCATCGCTCGCTAAGGGGATGAAGTTTACAGACAAGGGGACTGCTGATGGGAAGTGGCAAGCAGTGGCAACCAAGTTGAATAGTTTTGGTCCACCAATTAGAACTACTGCAGCGTGGCAAAAAGTAAGAATTCTAGTCATGAAAATCTAGTTGTTATGCTAACAACCAAGTCTGAACATTTAACTCACACTCCATCAGGTAACTTCATCGGGTTTGAGGCATCCCTTAGATTTCTTCTTTTAATTTTTAAATGTTCGCCATCATCCGAGCTGTCATTGTCTGAAAACAAAAACTCAAAGGAACTCATATTTTAAATAATTTAACTATTCAGTTTGCTGAAACAAATAAAACTTTGCATTAAGCAGAAATAGGAGGGTGTGTTCAATGCGTTCTTTTATTTCATTTTCACTTATTCCACAAACTTACGTCACATGACAACAAGAATACTAGATTTCTAGTGACGTGACAAAAGTGTATCTACCAATTTTATGTGTATGTTTCGAAGAAGCTTTATATGGTATCATTTACTGTCTGAATTTGCCTTTGTCTTCATAGAGATCACTACTGATTATTTTTTGCCGGAAATTTTTTGTGTTAGATGGGGGACTCGATCCACGAACCTCACGATTTGTAAAATTTTCATCAAACTGTTCACTAACGTGTGTCACATGTTCGGTTTAGTCCACCAACTCTGCACATTACTTTTTTTTAATGATGCAATCCAAGAATGTTTGAAATTCTACAATAAAAAAATGATACAAGCAACATTTTGAAGGAATGTCTAACAGAATGCATGTTCTTAAAAAGAGTCATCAGAAAAATATAGACAGTGAAGGCAACATCCAACAGCAAAAACAACGGCTCTGTATAGAGCAAATCATACAGCAGACTAGACAGACTGTTTCGTTGGCCGCTACACCAACTCATCAGAAGTCTTGCATAACTTTTGCACATTAATTAAAGGCTATGCCTAAAAGTATGACACGATCAATGTTAACCTTGACACGGGGTGCATTAAAAGTAGATAAGAACTCAGTTACTAATGTAAATGCGTCCTCTCTGCCAAATAAACTTTCGGGTAACTTTCTCGGCATAATTGGCGCTATAAGTAGGGCCTAAATAGCTTGAGCGGATCGTAGTGGAAAGTCATGCAAAACTACTGATAATTCGGTGCAGCGGGCAAATAAACAGTCTGTCTAGTCTGCTGTGTGATTTGCTCTATACAGAGCCGTTGTTGTTGTTGTTGTTGTTGCTGTTGTTGTTGTTGTTGTTGTTGTTGGTTGTTGCCTTCATTGTCTTCATATTGTCAACATACTTTGCCTCAAGCTCAAAATTTGTTTTAATATAAATAATGTAAAGTCATATTTAAAATTTTAAATGCATTTTTTTATTTACAATTTTTTAATTTTTTTAAGGCACTCAAGTTCTCCGATCAACATTTAAATCCATCTCGTGATATGTTGCGTAATATGCATATATTTCTAATTCCACAGTGTTAATAAAAAAAAATTTTTAATTCCTACCAACGAGAGGGTGTTAATTTGAAAGTTAACTAAGCTATTATGCAACATAAAACAATTTTTTTATTTTATTAATGTTTAATTATGTATTTTTCAATTGAAAACTGATAATATAAAAACAAGTCATTTCAATTTTAACGGCTTATTCTTAAAAGTTATTCGTAAAAAGTAGACTGCTACTTATACTTCGGGATCTGCCAATACTAATATCATTTCTGTCATACTGACATTTCCATTGGAAAGTTTGTTATTTTTTTTTTATACGCTAAGGGAAATAACGCATATTAGCATTATCCACACCTCAGTATAAATTTTATTTAAATATTTACGTGGATAAATCAAATGTTTTCCTTCAACTCGTTTTTTTTCCCGTATTTGAATTTTATTTATACCACACACGTACACACATATTCCGACAAGCAGCAACAGCATCGCACTTTGTTTCTGCAGTTTATTTCTTGCAGTTGCAGGTTTCTTATAGTTCTCATTTAGTTATTGCTGCAAGGGTAATATAGCTTGCAAGTTTGGCAAAGAAATGAAATGATGTAGGGCACCGTTGCCAGATTGGGCGATTTATCGCCAATTGGGCGCTTTTTTTCTTGTGTTTGTGCTTAAATTTTTAGGAAATCGCCTGGCGATTTTTGTGAAAACCACGCTTTTTCATAAACTCATCTAATGTGTGTGGGAAAAATGTTTGGCAATATTTGTAAGTTGGCATTCATCTTTCTTTCCTTGCCACATTCTAATGCATTTGTGGATTTTCTCCGTCAACAGAATGAAATTAGATATGCTAACTCCAATCATTGAATCATGAAGGCTCAAAACTGTTGTTGCAAGTCGCTGCCAATATCCAATGATATGATTTCAAAAATTAATAAATCAGTGTACATATGAACTAAACAATACTGCGAGAATTGACAAAACGGAGGAAGAGTGGCTGAAGTATAATATGGCTGAAGTATTTAATAGAATGAAACTACGGTTTTTGTAAAAAGTTTTTATTTTTAAAGTTGCATATTGAAAAATTCTAAATAGTAATAGTCTCTAAAAAAATGTTCTTTAACATTAAAAATTCTCGTATAAAATGAAGTATCTTTTTTAGAATTTTTTAAAGGTCTCAATATCATTTCAATAAATATGAAAATAAGAACTTTTATATATATAATACTATTAACAGCTCTCAATATTATTTGAAAAAAATGTATATAAAAGTTTATGTTTTTTCTTATATAATAAATTTCTTAAAAAAAATTGCGATTTTGGCGATTTTTTTTTTCATTGGGCGATTTTGGGCGATATTTTTTTTAAATCTCGCGCTTTTCTCAAAAAAATTCTGGCAACACTGATGTAGGGTGGAGTGACAACTTGATATTTACTCACAAATATCTTGTACCGTCATTTACCTACATATTTTGCTTATAATTTTCTGTCACTTTTTCTTCCCCTACTTTATGCTATTTTTGACATTTGGTGCCCTAATATTGTACCAACTGTCAAAAATAGTATAAATTAGAGAACGAAAAAAGTGAAACAGAGGATTAATAATACAGGCAAATGGAATTTGATGGACGCAATATGAAGAAAATAATGATATAAAACCATTAATAACATATTCAATTTAAATATGTTGTTTTCTAAATTCAATATTTTTATATAAATTTTATTTAAGATAGTTTTATTTTCAAATAGTAAATATTTGAAAGAAATTTTAAAAAAATTCGTGCATAATTTTAATATATTTTTTATTAATTCTGTTTTAAATATTTAAATATTTTATTTAATTAAATCAGTATGCAAATAAATTTTAAATATTTACGTAGTCGATTTATGCAAATGCATTATTGGTGCAAAAATGACTCGCTTTTTGGATAAATTAAAAAAGGTTTTGGATAAATTTAATATATTTTCTCCTAGAGTATATACAATTGTGTTGTTTCCAGTGCTTTTAAAATTGTATTTTAGCAAAAAAATGGAATTACAACGTGAACATTTCCGTGCGATTATTTTTTACAACTTTCGACGTGAATTACTCAACAAAAATGTATCGATAAACACAATTTGACGAAAAACTTTTGACGATGAACACCTCTAAAAATCTCTGGTCACGGTGGTTCACGTTATTCAAAAGGAATTATGCTCACTGATGAATTTCGTGAATGGCGTCCAAAATCTATTCTTGTGCCACAAAAAATTGACCGCTTGATCGTCATGTGACATACCATACCGTCAGATTGAAACATCCTTACGTATATAAAATCTTGACTGGTAATGAATCATGGATCTACGCGTATGAGCCTGAAAGTAAACAGCAGTCGATTGTATTGGTTTGTCAAGATGAACGAAATCCAACAAAATTTGTTCGAGCTCGAAGCACTGCGAAGCAAATGTTCAACTGTTTCTTCCAAAACACTGATCATGTGGCTACGGTATCACTTGAAACACGGTTAAATGGCCATGGTTAAACGGTACATTCGGAATAGTACACTACCATTTGTTTGCCAGAATATATTTGTTTCCGTGAAATCAGGAAAACAAACAAGCGCCGAAGAATTATTCTTCATCAATACTTATTATTCTAGCAATAACTATATTATATCAAATCAATACTTATTTATATTCTAGAATTTTTCTAGCTACCACATACAGCTCAAACAATGGCATTTTCAGAAATCGAAACATCGAATGAATTGATCATTACCCAATGACTACTTTTTATTCCCACACATTAAGGCATGTTCCTACTTGGCGCGCTCGGTATAAGAGTGAAAATTTAAAAAGTTTTTACAGGAAAACGGTAAGAGATAATAGAAAAACTTTTTTTTGGTGAAAAAATACAATAAAAAATTTTGTATTTACTCTCGAAACTACATTTTTACCATCGTTACTCAAAACTACCTTGTTTGATTAACTCCATATTTTAACCGCATACTTTCCACATGTATAGTTTTCGTGTGAACTAAAATATTGCAAAACTTTTTATTTTTCCTATATTTTTTTGCGTTTTTACAATTTTTTTTCAAATCTTCATACTTTTTTTGTCTGTTTGCCAAACTTCAATATTTTAGTTCAGACGCTAACCATATTCATATTATTAATAAAATTTCTCTTTTTTTTTTCGTTTCTAAGTGCTGCCAAACTTTAGTTATTATGGTAAGCATCAGCTCTTTCCGATATCGACACATCAACTTCAAATTAAAGTTTCATGCATAAAAAATGTTAAAAAATTAATAAAACAAAAAGTTTTTGCAAATTATTTATTAGTGTATTTGTTCACTCCAAAAAATTTTCTATTATCTCTAACCGTTTTCCTCTGAAAAAATTTTAATTTTTACTCGAATATCGAGCGCACCAAGTAGGAACAAACTGCGTCGACAACGATTTTCGACGTCAGAAGATGTGTTAAAAAAACTATGTTTCGAAAAGTTATGGCAAATGGTTCGATTGCATGCAAAAATGTATTAATCATAAAGGAGAATATTTCGAAAAAGTATAAAGAAAACAATTTGGTCATTATATTTATTCCTGAAATATATGTAGTAACCTACGTAACCGTTTTTCTTTGCACAGCATGACCAACTTTTGTTTCAAAGTCTTAACATTAAAAGCCGTTGAGACATTATTGAGACTGTTGAGACCTATGAATTCTCAACAATCTTTTGATGTCCATGAACATTGATGGATATAAAATTATTTTTTCATCGATAATTTTACTATGGCAATCCTTTTTAGAACAAAATTTTGTTTTGTCGGCACATGAGCGGCTCCCAACAGGGCACAGTTTCTTTGATCGCTCGCTAACTTGTACTTTACAGTTCATGCTCGGGAGCAAAGCTAGAAATTTTAAAAGCACTGCTCGAGCTTGCGAGCCTCCCTACTCTTAAACAAAAATATCAAAATCGGTTGAGAAACACGGGAGAAAATGGTTCTTAACTGTTCTGCCTACGCCTATTTAGTGGTCCACGGCCGCCACAAATCCTTCATTACTTCGAATATTATACATTACATACACTCATATTTCAATTTCGAAGACAAAAACAAAAACACATTCCTTTAAGTATGATTATATTTCAAACGTGGTCGGGATCGAGTTATACGAACATTAGCCATTCGTAGCTCATTTAAATAGCAATAGTATTATGAGACAAGGTGTTTCAATAAAGGGACATGCACCACAAAAAGATTTTTCGAGAATATTACCAACGTTGGAAAAATTAGTTTATCTGAAACTAAGAACTTGCTTTTTTAATTTTATACACAATTTGTCTTGCCTATAATTTATTTTTTTTTAATGTTGCTATATTTATAAAAAACTTGTAGATTTAATTTTTTTTTTCTGCAATCCTCGTAGGATGCACACTAAAAAACCTTTGAGTATTCAACTAATTTACCAACACATAAGTTTGTGTGTGTTTGTACAAACACATACAAAACAAAAAAAAACTACCCTGCATATATTTCTTCTTCAATGTATACCATTTTTTTGCATTTCTCCGAGTAATGCTGTCGCTTTCTATGTTCTTTTTTATATTCCTTTAGCAATTTTTTTTTCTGATAGATTTTGTTTTTTATTTTGCGCGTTAGAAATGAATTTTTATGGCATAGCGAAAAAACACGATGAGAGAAAATTTTAGAGAAGTAAAAGAAAAGTTGAAAAAAAGGATATCAATTTTTATGTATGAACGTTTTATTTTTGTTTGTTGGTTTGTTTCTGTCTTTTTTATATTTTTGTTTTTTTTTTTTGCTCGTGAAGGACGTTTTGGTAACCTTGTAACCTTTCAAGTTTTGTTTTTGTTTTTTTTTTTTGTTTTTTAATGTTTTTGTTTTTACTTTTTTGTGGTGTTTGCGAAAAAATGAAAGTTTGTTTTTCTATTCGGTGCAAATTAATTAAAAATGCTGCTTAAATGGGAAGCAAGATTGGACACTTAGTAGATACCTAATGTTCTGTGACGGGACTTGAAGTTGGTGAAGCACATTTTGTAAGTTGTACGAAATTGCAAATAAATATGGTGGTTAAAGTTTTTTTATGATGATTTAAGGACGTCATTATTGAGTTATACACAATGGGAATGTTATCAGCTTAATTTTTTTTTTTAACATATTGATTTAGATACACAATATTCTCGGAATTCAAAAATTTATTTTATACCATGAAAAAAATTTTTACGAAATAATTATAAAAGCTGGAAATATGAAAGCGTTTCTTAAAATCACTCTAAGACTCAATCAATAACTTGGATTTTGCTTTTTAAGGTATTAACTGTTCCTTTTTGAGGTTTAAAGACGGTTTTTGATGTCTAACTTACTTTTTATTTTTCGAGTTTTTCATTATTGCATATATTAAATACTTCGAATCCAAGACCAATTTTACACCATCAACATCAGTTATTAAAATTAAAGTAATACTGGCACAGACGCTTTTCCCGAATTTACGCTCGATTGCCAATTATTGGCGCTATACAGAAACAAAAAGATATCAACGCGTTCGCGATCAAAAAAATACTGAGCACCCAAGGCAGTGCCAACAAAAAAAACAGCTTCTTCTCAACAATTTTTGTCTCTTAAAATTTTCTTATTATCTAATGTCAACCAGTTTCTAAGTTTTATTATCGAATCCTTTGTGAAAAGAAACAAGTTATCCAAATTGTTGCTCATCAAACTGCTATAGTCGATGATCACCTTTAGCACCCTTTTTTGGCTTTTCATATCAAAATTTTATTAAAACTCATGATAAACTATGAAATTGCATGGGTTCAAACTAGACAAGGGTTTGAAGTTTGTAGGCAACAACAAAGTGTTGGTCTATGAATATGATCGTGCTCAAAAGATCATCAACAATAGAGTGTTTACAGCGACAAAAAGTTGTAGCATGGGAAAAAAATGCAGTACAACCAGTTCGATAGAAAATGATTTTTTACACTCGTTGGTCTTTAATCTTCTGTTAAAGACTGAAATAAATTTTCAGGTTTTTTAATTCGAGAGTTAAATTATTTTAAGGCTTAAACATTAAATGCTTAGAGAAAGCTTTGATGATCTGCTGAAATTAAAACAAACATTTCTAAAATAAGTTGGTCTCTATAGCAAAAACACAAAACACCCAAGTAGTTATTCCCACTTTAAAAAGATACAACGAAGTGTCAAAGGGTGTCCCAAATGAGAATTTGTTTTGTAGCTCAACTGTATTGAGGTGTAAGGTTATTAAAGAGGTTATTTAAATGTCAAATGTCCCGTTAAGCAATGTTTCTTATGGTGTCATGTTTTGATTATTTTTGTGTGAAAGGGAAGAAGGTTTCATGTCCCATTTAGGGTTCTATATCACTGGCACGCGCCACTCACGTTCATAATTGAATGAAGTACTCACTACCGTAGGATAGATAATTAGAATGAGTGTTGTGGTAGGTGATAGCAAAAAGGTAACTTCCCGGTTCCATCACGATCACTTAGGTGGTTCGTTATGCCATTAACTTTTAGCAGGAAGACAGCAGAATAAATGAAGAGTGAAACCCAATAAATATGATGATGTGTAAATGATTTAGTAAATAAAATCATATTAAACTTCTTCCTTATTTCGATTTAAGGTCGTTAGTTTTAATACAGAAGAGTTTATGTTGTTATGGATCAGCAGCAATACCTATGGTATTCATAAGTTCTCTATAAGTAGCGTGCTCTGCGGTAAAACTGACTATTACACAAATATCCTTAAAACAAAGCAATTTTTCACAGTCATTTCTTAAACAGTTCCTTCACAAAGAATGTCTTATTATTTAAAATAAAATAGTTAAGTCCGTTTATGAGTCACATTGACGGAAAACTGCTCCCTACTTCCCTACAAAGTGATTTTATTAAAGCGTAAAAATCTCTTAAAATCCACCAAAAATTAAACTTGTGACTAGAAATTTTGTACAAAAATTGTGAATATGACACTTTACCTACCCAGGGCCGGATTTCTGTAAAATGCCGCCCTGGTCACTGTAGAAAATGCCGCCTTTATTATTGATTTCTCAGAGCAATACCCATATTAATTATGAGACGAGGCAATTCCCATTATTAATATGCTTTTCGCCTTCTTTTTTTTTTTGATAAAAAAATTGTCCAGTTTTAGAGTTCAATTTTGCACAAAATATCCTCTTCCTTGCTGGCTTTATCTAAAGAGCGCTTTTTATAAACAGCGCGGTTTAACCTTTTCCGCCCGTCACTCATAACTTACAGCATATATGTATATCATCAGCTGAAACAAAAAGATAAATATTGAATTGAATTGTTTTGAAAATATCGACTTGACTTGATCGGAAATCGAACCCAAGCCACAGCTCACAGCTGAGAGAGTGAGAGACGATGGGAAATCACCCAGCAGAAAAGTGGACCAAATTTGAAGTAGTTCTGAACTAGTTCCAAAAAGGACCAGTACTAGTTCCACTACAATACCCAATTGAACGAACTGACGCTTTTTGCGGGTTGATGTCATAGGAAAAGACAATTGTCCCCAGAAACATTCCCTTTTCCCCATATTTGAACTAGTTGCATTAGGAACATTTTTAAACTGGTTGCATTCGCAGTAGCCTGAAAGTGGTTCTTTTTTGACTAGTTTTAAAGTGAACATATTAAAAGTGTAAAAATTTAGTGCAACGGAAAGGTTCTAAAGATCTCATTTGTACCATCTTTTCCATCCACATTCCAGAAAACATTTTGTATATAAACATTTCTTTTTTTTATTATTTTTTCTTGTGCACAGCAAATTTTAAAAAGTAGCCAGAACGCGTTTATTTTTTTCAGCAAAACTTTTGAAAACAAAAACAAAAATAACTGTTCTACACTGAACGCCTTTTGTACTTTTTCAGAACTTCTGCGAACTGCGCTAGAAATGAACTAGTTCACTATTTCAATTGACTCCAAAATAACTGCTGGGCATATGTGAGGGCGTTTTATTCATTGTATACTAAGGCGCGTAATTTGAATTTGAATTGAGTAAGATGATGTCAAAAAAGTGAAGTGTTGAATATTTAGTTTTGTAACTTTCATTTATTACTGTTAGACAATTAACGAGTTAAATTCATTAAGCTGTAGATAATTAACTGTTAATAAATAATGCTGAGATCATTGGAATTTCGGAAATTTACAGTGATAATGTAATGTGTTTCAGGCGTATGTAACACCTTTGTCCCGAAAAATCTTTTATGACTGAAAAAAGTTTTGATTTTCGTTAAAAATTTTACCGCCCCAGAAATTTGCCGCCCTGTGCCTAAGCACCGAGAGCACCTAGTACAAATCCAACTCTGCACCTACCTCCTATACAAAGTGAAGTCAACAAAATAGAAAAAAAAGAAATATTATTAAAGAATTGGCCGTTTCAGCCCTTCAAAGGACTTTGCCCGAGCTCTTTATGACCAAATTGCGTTGTGTGTGTTATAAAATGTTTATAACCAGAGGATCAAAAAGTGGGCCTGCTAATTTACGCCGAATCCGAACGACTATTGTTTTCAAGAAGCTATACATGGCATATATTGATGCTCTGAGATTTGTGAGATTGTCTGCAGTGAGGTGAGAACGAGTTTTACGAGGAACAATTGAATGATTTGATTTAACAACTAGTAAGAAATTCAACTGGGCCGAAGTTAAAATACCCCACGGCCGAACCAAAGTATATTCAAAGTCTTAAGCAGTCAATAAAATGTTTATTTGTGAAACATTTTCTTCATAGTTTCAACAGAAAATATTTGCTTTTGTTTTTTGAAAAAGTTACTTTGTATGGGAGGTGGACGTGGTTTTCTTCCGATTTGGTTAAATTTCATACACAAAGTAGGGATTTTATCGTTTTTATAAAGTCACTTTGTATGGGAGGTAGGCGTGGTTTTCATCCGATTTGGCTCTTTTTCGAACTTGACCTTTATTTTTTAGATAAAAGCTTAAATATCGAATTTCGTGATGATAGCTTGAAAAATACGGCTGTGATCACAGACAGACAGACAGACAGAAAAATAGACAGACAGACATGGCTAAATCGACTCGGGTGGTGATACTGATCAAGAATATATACACTTTTCTTTACCTAGCACTCCTCCTTATGGGCGTTTCAAACGGAGTGACAAAATTAATATAAACCTTTTACGTTTTTTAAACGTGGGGGTATAAATATATCTGACAAGCAAAAACCAAAAACTAAGAAAGAATTATAACCGTATTTAAAAGATTTGTATTCCCAATGCTTCTGCGTAAGAAAGGGGGTATATTAACTTTTTTGCTCCGTTTGTCAGGCCCATAAAAAGACATCTATCTGTCTGTCCGAAATTTTTAAATTTCTAAAATTTTTTATGTAAGTATAAGCTTATGTTTAAAAAAGGAAGATCAAATTAATAAAATTAATCAAATGAAATCACTCTTATCACTCACATAAATCACTCTAACCCTCACAATAAAAATTATGATTAATTTCATCAGAAGTAATTTCTGAACAGTTATAAATAGTAACGCTGCTTTTAAAAAACTATGCTTGATTGAAATTTTAGTTTTAAATTAAAACTAGAAAACATCGTTTTAGGATATTTAAATTTTTATTCGGAAGTCTTGATATTATTATAACAATGAGAACAATTTTGAGAAGTTGGCTTTAACATAAGTAGACAAATTTTAAATTTATAAATAATACAGTACAAGTCCTGGCGAAATATTTATACATGAATGGAATATTCGGTACATCTGGCAACATAAATATAATGACAATAACTTTGGCAGAAAATTATATCACATGTGGAAGTGAGGTGCGTTCAAAAAGTAATTTTAAAAAAATAATCGGGCTGTGTTAGTCCGACTGCAAAAATGTTTTGATATTGTGTTGAAAGTTGTGTTGTGTTGAAAGTATTTGGGTCAATTGCAAAAAAAAAAAAAAAATGTACACAAAGAGGTTTTTATGTTTTATTTTTAAAGTTTTTTAAATTTTCCCGTTAGAGTAGTCAAATTAAGTGAAAATTAATGGAGAATTTGAAGTTGTTTTTAGACCCTGCAAAAAAGAATGTTTTCTTTGGTTTTTAAACGATTTTTGTATTGAACGTCATACATATAGCAGTTATACGAGAAAAATCTAGAAAAATTTAAAAATGTTGCAAATTAAAGCTTACTGTGATGTTTGTAACGTTATTTAATCAGTTAAATAATTTTTGCAAAAATCGCCATTCCAATTACAGAAATAATAATTTTTTATCAAAAATACCTACTTATTTTGCAATTTTAACGGAAAAAACTTGAAATTTTTCACCAAAAAGACATCAACGTAGAGGTTATTTTCAAAGTAGTAGACTTGCAGCAACACCTGTGAACGAACGACTTGCCATAATCCGTGTCAAGGCAAGATTGTTCAACATAAGCCTGATTTGTGTGCACGCTCCCACAGAAGACAAAGACGATGAGACCAAAGACAGCTTCTACGAGCGCCTTGAAGATGCCTATGAGCGCAGCCCCCGCCACGACATAAAAATCGTGCTTGGTGACTTCAACGCCAAGGTGGGAAAAGAAAATATCTTTGGTCCAACAGTCGGAAAGTTCAGCCTCTACGACAATACCTCCGATAACGGAATGAAGCTGATTGACTTTGCCGCAACGCGAAACATGGTCGTTAGTAGCACTAGATTCAAGCATCTCAATATTCATAAAGCAACTTGGCTGTCTCCTGATCAAAAGACGCGCAACCAAATTGATAACGTTTTGATTGACGGAAGGCACTCTTCCAGTGTTTTAGATGTACGCACGATCCGTGGTGCCAATATAGACTCGGATCATTATCTTGTCGCAGCCAAGATCCGTACACGCCTGTGCGCAACCAAGAATGCGCGCAATCCAGCACAGAGAAAGCTAGACGTCGAAAAGCTGCAATCAAAGCAAACAGCCGAAGACTTCGCTACTCGACTCTCACTCCTGCTTCAAGAAAGCACTCCTCCGATCGACGATATATGCGCGCAGTGGAATCATATTTGCCACTCTATGCGTGCGGCTGCCGAAGAGGTGATTGGCTATCACCGCCCTCGACGAAACCAGTGGCACGACCAAGAGTGTCGCGACGCCACTGCAGAAAAAGACGCCGCCTACAAAGCCACCCTGCAGTCGGTTGTAACGCGTGCTGCTAAGGAGCGATACAAAGAGAAGAGGAGGGAAGAGAGACGCATTTTCAGACGAAAGAAAAGGGAAGCGGAAATGCGTGAGTGCGAGAAAATTGAGATGCATGGTGACAGGAATGAGGTCCGAAAATTTTTCGAAAAAATAAGACGCCTGGCCGATGGTTTCAAGACCGGGGCCTCTTCCTGCAAGGATGAAAATGGGAATCTAGTGACAGATATCCAGAGTACACTGATGATGTGGAAGGAACACTTCTCTAGGCTTCTGAATGGCGACGACGACAACAATCCCGCCAATAGAGATGATATTCCGGAATCCCCAATTTTGGACGACAGCGTTGAAGTTCAGCTGCCCGACCATAGTGAAGTCTTGAAAGCTATAGCTCGGCTTAAAAACAACAAAGCCGCAGGAGCCGATGGCTTACCTGCTGAGCTCTTCAAGAATGGAGGCGAAGCTCTATTTAAATGCATTCATGAGCTTCTATGCAGAATATGGTCGGAAGAATGCATTACAAATTCACAAGAAAGGCGATCCCACAATTTGCGCCAACTACCGTGGGATAAGCCTTCTGAATATCGTATATAAGGTTCTGTCGAGCGTACTATGTGAAAGACTGAAGCCCATCGTAAACCATCTGATTGGACCTTATCAGTGTGGCTTCAGACCTGGCAAATCCACCATAGACCAGATATTTACGCTACGACAAATCTTGGAGAAGACCCTAGAAAAACAAATCGACACACACCATCTTTTTGTCGATTACAAAGCCGCCTTCGACAGTCCAATAAGGAATCTTCTATATTCCACCATGTCTGAATTTGGTATTCCTGCAAAGCTCATCCGCCTTTGCAGAATGACACTGAGCAACACAATCAGCACAGTTAAAATCGGGAAGGACCTCACTCCTCCATTCGATACCAAACGAGGTTTCAGACAAGGTAATTCCTTATCGTGCGACTTTTTCAACCTAATGATGAAGAAGATCATCCGAGCTGCTGATTTGAGACGCAGTGGCACGATATTCTACAAAAGTATTATGCTGCTGGCGTATGCTGATGATATCGATATCATTGGCCATAATACGCGCGAAGTCAGTGCAGCATTCTCCAGGTTAGCGAAAGAGTAGAGTCGAATGGGTCTTGTAGTAAACGCAGATAAGACGAAATACCTAGTGTCAACAAATAAACAGTCCCAGCGTCTTGGAAACCACGTCACTGTTGACAACATCTCGTTCGAGGTTGTTAAGGACTTCGTCTACCTGGGATCCAGCGTAAACTCTTTCAACGATGTCAGTATTGAGATAAAGCGAAGGATAACTCTTGCCAACAGGTGTTACTTTGGGCTGAGTAGGCAATTGAGAAGCAGAGCCCTCTCTCGACGAACAAAACTCACGCTCTATAAGTCACTAATCATGCCCGTCCTATTATATGCAGCACAAACTTGGACGTTGAGCAGTTCTGATGAAAAGACTTTGGGAGCCTTCGAGAGAAAGATCCTTCGTAAGATCTTCGGTCCAATCTGCGTCAATGGCGAGTACCGAATTCGATGGAACCACGAGCTGTATGAGCTGTACGCTGACATAGACATAGTTGAGCGCATTAAAATCGAGCGGCTCCGCTGGCTAGGTCATGTTGAGCGAATGGAAAACGACGCTCCAGCGAAAAAAATATTCGATTCGGTGCCCGGTGGTGGTCAACGTAGAAGAGGACGCCCACATCTTCGTTGGAAGGATCAGGTGTTGGATAACCTGACTACACTTGGTGTTTCCAACTGGCGCCAGCAAGCGCAAAATAGAAATGGCTGGCGCAATTTCTTATACGAGGCCAAAACCGACCTTCGGTTGTAAGCGCCAGATAAGTAAGTAAGTAAGACTTGCAGCAATGAATAATAAAAAAATGGTAAATAATAAGCAATTTCAGAAAAAACAACAGGGTGACGTTCAATACATTTTGTTGCGCTTAACCAAATAAAGTTAATCAAATTGAGAGTTTTGAAAAAAGCTTTATTCTTTTGCAAAAAAAAAAAAAACAACAAAAACTAAATATAAAGTTTATTTATTATATATACTTTATTATATACATATATTTATATTTATATATATATTTATTATATATATTATATATACATAAAATTTTCATCCAATTTTGTTTTTCTTTATTTTTTTACAAAACATTAAAAAAGTCAATAGCTAGTTGAATTTGTATTGAAAATTTATTAAGACATCACGTTTTACAATATAACTTCTGAACCCTTTAAAACCACATCTTCATTTTATATCATTGCAAAGGTATAACCTTATGTAAAAACGTAGAAAAATGAAAATTATAAAAAAGAAAAAAAATTATAGCACGTGTTGCTGGCATGGTATTGAACTTAAACAAATTAAGAATGAGTCAACTTATTGCAATATTTTCAAAAATTTTGTACTTTTCCTCAAAATAGATGAAATAACTTTTTCAATGATACTATATTACCGGTAATCGGTCTTAAATTGATTGAGCTACGTTGTCTCCAAATAGACCATATTTTGGTCGCGAAAAATTATTCTAAAACTGTATAACTTCAGATTTGGTTTTCAAATCAATAAGCCAATACAAGAAAAATATTTGAGCCAAATCGGAGATGATCCGAGCAACTGATCACTTCAATGTGAAATGGGCGATATCAGTTAGTAAAAATAAAAATCAGGTCAAAGTCAAACATAGGTAGTATTCTTTTTGCTTTGGTTTATATTTTTCATTTCGTTCCTTATCTAGTTTTATTTTTTCCCTATATCTTCGTGCTCTTTCAGCAGGCGTTAACTTTGCTATTTTACTCTTAAATATACAAAAAAGAAATACAAAATGAATGGTTAAGTTAGGTTAAGAGGGAAGGGCAACCCAATGTTGCCTACACGGGGGCCTATTAGTCCATTGTGATTCCCTGTGTCTGTGGACCTAATTGTGGCAAAACCAAAATGAAAAGCTTAGTCACTGGAGCAAGGTTGGTCGAACCAACCGGTGCTCCGTACAAATCTGAAAAGTTCCATCAGTGGTACGTCCACGAGCTCTTGCAGTTCTCCGTACATTCAGCTTCCCATGTGGCGAAGCCGGCGTTGTTGGAGATTGGGACACTCGCAAAGTAGATGCTTGATGGTTTCTGTTTCCTCGACATCTCCACAGCTTCTGCAGAAGTCTGGGTGCGGGATTCCTAGTCGCGAGGCCATTGTGACTATAAAACAATGCCCCGTGAGGACCCCTTTTAAGATGCCAGTTTCATTTTTACTCATTGAAAGTAGGGATTGGGTCCTTTTTTCGCAGAGTTTAAGCCAGAGATGGTGAGAGATAACACAGTCGTCTCTATTTGACCAAGAGTTATTTGTGTTATTTCTGGCTTTATCATTTATTTTCTTCTTCAATCCTCCGATTGGACCCATGATCGACCCAATCACAGAACTACTTTCCAGTTCAGAGCCCTCCCTAACCAATCTGTCTGCTATTTCGTTTCCCTCTATGTCACGATGACCGGGGATCCAGCAGATATTGATCTTGTGGGGAGGACTGATTCTGTCGAGAGCTTGCCGGCAGCTCAGTACAGATTTCGATTTTGTTGTTTCGCTGCGGAGTGCTTTTATCGCAGCCTGGCTGTCCACAAAGATTGTAGTCCTTGATGGACTGATGTTCCTTGATTGGATTGTCGTAGCTGCTTTCTCGATCGCAAAAATTTCTGCTTGAAAAACACTACAGTAATCTAGAAGTCTGTATGACAGGGATATTTGTAGTGTATTACAGAAGTCTCCGGCTCCCGTGCCATTCTCCATTTTGGATCCATCTGTGAAGATCTGGATATCGTGTTCACTAATAGGGTGGTTCCAATCCCATTATTCTCATTTTGGAAAGGAGAATGACATGTTCTGCCGAAAGTCTAGTTCCGGGGTGATGTAATCGGAGGTGGTGGCGAGATCCTCAGGACTATACTTTGTGAGTATAGAGGCGTGTCCATGCGTCCAGTGCCTCCAAAGTTTAGCTTCCTTAAGTCGAAAGCTAAACTAAACGCCGCTTTGGTTGCAGTGATTTTCATGAACTCGTCCAGGGGGAGGAGGTTCAATATTACCTTCAGGCCTGCCTGAGGCGTTGATCGTTGTGCACCTATTATTCCTAGACAGGCCAATCTCTGTACTTTAGAGAGAAAGTTGAGGTAGCTTGTCTTGTCAGTGGCTTTCCATCATACAATCGAGCCATAGGTTAGTATGGGCCTGACGATAGCCGTGTACATCCAATGGATGACATTGGGTCTCATCCCCCATTTGGTGCCGAAGGTTTTCTTGCAAAAACCTGAAGTATTCATTCAATACAAAATGAATACTTCAGCTGATGGTGTGACAAATTTTAAAAGCGACGTTCAATACATTTTCCACTTTTTAGTTTTTTTTCTTGGATTCTTATTTTGCAAATACACTAAAACAAGGAAATTAATCAAAACCTATGAAACAATGATTTTAATCTTGGATTTTTTTTATTTACTATTTTTGCTTTAATAAAACTCCGCGTGACGTTCAATACATTTTTAAACGTACTTATAATAATGAACTCAGAAAACACAAAAAACTTGACTTTAATATTATTTAATTGTCTTAACTTTTACAATTTTGTGAGAACTAATCTCTGCACTTCCTAATTATTACTAACTTGCCATCTATACCACTCCTTAATTAAAACTAACGACGCGTAAAAAAAAGTGACGTTCAATGCAAAGCTCGGGGACTAAATGTAAATCGAAAGCCTAACTCGCGATGACAATGTTTTGAGAATAACAACAAAATATAAAAAGAAATAAATGCTATCATTACAAAACAGTTATTATTTGTTATATTTTTGCATTGTGTTCAATTTTTTTTCACGTTTTTCATCAAGAAATGTAACTGAGGACATATGATATTTTAGGATTCTGAAAAATATATTTTGTCAATAAATATTCTTCAGTGATCACTTTCTCATGTTTTATTTGTTTTTTTTTTCTTTTTGTTTTTACCTAAAAACAGAGTTAAAAGAGCGGGACAAAAAAATAGCGTTTTGTATGCAATTGACCCATTTATATATTTTCAGCCATATTAGTTGTTTTATTTTCTGTCAGCTCTTGCAATTATAACACGTATTTTGTTGCTATGGGCGATATTTAATTTTTTATAAATAATGAATTGGAGTATTTGCATTAAATAGAGAATAAAGTCTTGGAATTGTAAAATATTGCTTTTGGTGAATCTGCCATATGTAAAATAGGAGTTAACGAGTGGTATAAGCGTTTAAAATTGAGTGGACCGATCGTAATAGCATATCAACAACCAATGAAAACATGAAAAAGTCAAAGAATTTACTATGAATAATCGCCGAATTATAATAAGAGAAGGTGCTTATGATGTTGGCATATTAGTTGACTCATACCAATTAGAGTTGGCATGAAACGTATCACAGCTGTTGTTTCATAAGGCCGTTGTTATGTAGACGCTCATATGATCCCCGATCACGTCCTTTTTTATGCTCTTTTTTCGTTTGATAAGCTCCGTGGTGAAAGTATGTTATAAAGACTGTAATTTGATCCCTGAACACTGGTACACTTTTTGCTACTTTCAATACTTTATGCAAAGAATAACTGCATAGCGCAACACTGTTTTGATCTCGTGATTCCATATTATTTTCGAATCATGTGGTGACCATTCTTGGCAAAATAAATTCCCTCGCTCACTCTCTCAAATTTCCCTTTTACATTGAGACAACAACAATGCGTGACCGTGATGAGCCCGTGAACGTCTGCATAACAACGGCCTTAATGAAGAACTCACCTTCAAGAATTGTCTGAATTGTTGGAAGTTGACTTGTGTTGAAAGATGCAAAAGCAAGGAAATTGGTATTTTCGCATGAAGTCTACATTTAAGGACGCAACGTTCATACCAAGATAGAAAGATACCTAGAAGATAGGCAAAAGTAGTGGCACACAATGGAATTACTTTTTTTTTCAATTCCACATCAAATATTAGATATTTTACCATGAAGATAACGATATGAATTAATTCCAACACTCAAATTGAGAAGATTTTTGCTCTTTACTTCCGTTAATAACAAAGTATGCTAAGAGCAAAATTAAGTTTAGGCCCATATTAAATATTACTCAAAAGCAACAGTTTAAGATCCGATCTTAGGTTAGGTTAGGTTGACACGGCTCTACCTTATAAGACACACCTGATCCCTATCAACAACCTCGAGTTTTGCGTCCGGCCATACCTCACCTATCCCGGAGATTGCGATCTTATAGATCATCCACTGTCGCGACAAGAAGGACCTTTGCCCGGAAACTCCTTCATTATAGGAATGAAGATAGTAGCCATTTTTACTACTGCCTTCCTCCATCTTTCAGGCGAAATGCTGCCGTCTGGATTGCTATTGTCTATAAGATTCGATCTCAGTTTTATTTGTTTTCCCCTTGGTAACTTCGATTCAACACCATGTATCTTACACATACTATAACTATACTCCCGACTCTCACGAGTTTTCGTCTTTAAGGCTGTGTATATCTTCCTTTTTTGGTATTAGATCAACGTCAAAGGACATGAAAAATACACTCCGAGCTTTCTTTTTTAAGTTTTTATGAGTTATCTTCAGCCCTCTTTAGTATTACAGCATAAAAAGAATTGGGTCTAGAAGAATTTAAGGCTCAACTAATAAGCTTTTTTGGGATTTTTTAAGTTTTCCGCGGGTTTAATTTACCTACTCTCGTCCGAAGTTATAAAAGAAAACTAATGATAATGATGGAAGAATGTGATGGATAATCTTCTTATAATTATGAACCAATATGATTCAATGTTATTAAGATATTTTACAGAGATTTATTGGTTTGCAGCTAATAGATCTAGATATCCTAACAATTTTTCAATGATAAAAACATTTTCGCATGTTTATAGATGTTGAATAAGAACATTTGAAAACTTTTTTATCGAAAACAACGCAAACCTTTTCCGATTGTTTTTAGAATTTATAAATAGTTGGCCAAAATTTTGCATTTTAAACGCTACAGCAATAAAATTAATGCATTTCTATTTGAAATTTGAAATTCCATTTGCAATATGTCTGTACTAGCCGTTTGTAACAACAGCTATGGCACCATGACAGCAACCGACACGCAACCAAAACCCAAGCTCATCCTTTCTTTTCTGTGTTATTTTTCCTGCACTTGTCGCTGAAGCGGAACAGCATCAGCAGCGAGCTTCTAAAAGTAGACAATGGAGACCAATTTGCTTTTAAGTGCGTGCCTGGTACGGTACAGCGCTGGTAATGACTATGGACGGGTGTGGCCTTGAATGCCTTCAAGGCGGTTGCTTGTATAAATATTGTGATGTGAGTTGTTGTTGTTTTTGCCTTTAATAGTGCATGGCATGCATTGTGCATCGCAAAAAGCTAGCCATTCCAACTTTTAGTTAAAACAAAACTTTCACTGAGTCCCTGCACCAGGACCTCAAGCTTACTGGCGTATGTATACCGCAGGTGCCTGCTAGTTCCCCTAATGTTGCTGCTGCTTGCTGTGAGGTACTTACCACAAATGCTAAGCCAAGGTTTCAAATTTTGTTTTTCTAAAGTTTTCTCAAAACTTTTCCATGCTCTTAGTTTTAACTGTCTGCATTGAGAGAAATAGAGTGATTGGAAAGGGAAGAGAGGCGTGTGGCAAGCGATGAGCTTCGTAAAGTTGCCAGATGTGCGGCTTACGGGCGCTAGATTGCAGCTTGGTTTTAATTTGGGTTTTTTTTAACCTCTTTTTAGCAACATTAAAAACTAAATAACATTATTATAAAATTTTCAACGAATAAAACAGTTTTGAAAGCAAATGTTATGCTAGCTTCTTCTTTCACCTGCGGTGTTTTTCTTCCTCATGTCCATGGTACTCATTCATTAATAATTTTAGAAATTTGAAAAGCAATTTTTTTATTTTATTTGAGATTGCAGCTCAAGCATAGATGATATTCATCAGATGCATCAGAGGACTTAAATATCCTGCAGTAATATTATGCAGCAGGTAATTCACTAGAAAATTGTTAGCTATCAAAAGAGGAAGTTGCATTAAAATGAGCATTGAGCACAAGAGTTCCACCATAATTACAATTAATAATTTTTAGTTAAGCTTAGCAGTATATTAGTTTTATACCGTTAGTTTTCTCAAATAAAATATACTTCTAATAGTACTGGCTGATGTAGCCGCTTTAACCGAGGTAAGAGAGAAATTTCAAAATATCTACAGTTTATATTTTCTAAACTTAAATTCCATGAAATCAGTTGTACCAAAGTTGTAACAAATTTGAAAATAATTTTGTTGTTTTTTTCATCAGGACAACCCCTATGCATTCTTTTGAGTTATTTAATAGTGAATTTCAAGTCGAAATGGAAAATTATTCTCAGAATTGTACTTAGGAGGAAAGACACTATGAATAGACACACGAATAGTGTCTTAGAATGAAAAGACACACTATAAATAAAAAACAAATGAAATTAAAAAACGGTGTTAAGAATAATTCCCAGGAAGTTTATATGTTGTAGAAATTTGTTTATTGAGATCTTAGGTAAATTTTTGTAGTTGATTGTTTCCTTGAATTTTGAACGGTTTGCTACCTATGGACCTGAACACGGGAAAAAAGGTAAAAAAAATCGATTTTTTTTAAGTTTTTTGCGATTTTGATCTGGAAGGTGAAGTTTTTTTGATTTTACATGTTCGCAATTTTTGTTCTTTATGACAAGAGCTACAACTTTGCGTCAGAGAGTAAATCGAAATTCTGAACGGTTTGCAAGATATGAGCCCGAGAAAATTATCACTTTTTTGCGAAAATGATACCGAGGCCCCAAATCTTTGGCGGCCCATAAACAAAAAAGTGCATGACTTTGGGAAAAATTAGGAGACACGGGTCTTTTTTTTTTAGTCTTTTATCACGTAGTGGTGTCCGTATATGGTTATTTTGCCATGACTTAAAAAATTACACACAGTGTTATTAAAGCTATAATTTAAAATAAGTTACTTTGAAAAATAAATTACTTGGGCAACGAAAACAGCCCCTGTCTTCGTCACCATGAAGAAAATGATCTTGGGCTTGTGTAAATATTGTTATAAAAGAGTTTTACGGGAAGTACTTCTCATAGGAATTACAAAGTTTTTTTTGATATTGAGCCAAAAGGGGTATTTATTGGGTGCAATCCGTCGGAACTGTCGGAACAGCATTCCGAACCCAAAAGGAGTGTTCCCATATTAATGAAGACATCTCGAGGAGAGTCTGTGTAATATGTAGCTTACCATGATGATGTTAACGTACATTTGATTTCATGGAGAGGTAATAAAGTTGTTAATTTGATGTCAAACCATTGTGTTAATAGTTCTGAGACCATACACAGAACCAAAAACGTACTTAATAACAAAGAAAAAGTTCTTTGTCCCAATGTATTATACATTAAAATTGGTCCAAAGTACGAGTTCCTTGATTCAATGAATCTTTGTTCTTACGTTATTTCTTTGATATGTCATGAAGAAAAATGATTAATTAATGACACATACAACTGTTACAATAAGTTAGTCTGTCCTTAGAAATTTTAAAACAATATCAAGATATATTTTAAAAAATCATTTTCTTATTCAGATAAAATTCTCTAATGGTTTTTTAGATATTACAACACAAGAACTGGAACAAAATTTTAATGAACACGAACAATGAACTGTTCCTTAAAATTAAGAACAACGATTCATTGAACCAAAGAATTCGTTCTTTGGGGCAATGAATAGTTCTTAAAAATCAATGAATTTCGCTTTATGAACGAGATTCTTTGATTTTAAGAACAATATTTGGTTCAGTGTAGCTGAACGATTTGATAAGGAGTTGTGTAAAAAAATATCCATTGAGTGTCCGAATATTGTTTCACAATACAATACATTTATGGGGGAAGTCAGTTTATTCCACTCATTTATTGGAAGCTACAAGATAAAAATACGGTATACGGTAATATAAGTAAATGCATTGCTATTGTATAAGCATGCGTAACAATAAAGCGGCAATCATGAAAACCTTATATTTGTCAATTTTCGTTTGTAAGTAGTAGAAAGTCTTTACAAAGTAGGAAAACTATCCAAAAAAAGTGGAAGACCTTCCGAATTATCAAAAAACCTTGCAACCTTGCAAAAAACTACGAAACATTCGAGAAGTTTCCCACTATCTCAAACAGAAGTTCGGTTGGACCATTTTGATCTCTGGTCGCAATGGGACAACAAGCGTTTAACATGTAAATTACCAGGGTGCAATGGATACACTCGTGTTAGATGCTCAATAGTTTAGACAAAAGTATGTTTTAATAATATACCAAAATAGAATCAAAATAGAAATTGTTTTAAACATTTTCGTAATGAATAATGTTTTATGTACTTATTTAATAAATTCTTATACAATGAGCTTCCAATTAAGAAACAAAATCCTTGTGTCTTTGCAAATCCGTGTTTTTTATTTTCCTTTGTTTAAATTTGTCAATTAAAATTGACTATATAAAAAACTGTGAAATATATCTTAGTTAAAGTTATTAAAAGCATATAATTCCATTTCAAAAATGTAAAATACAAATTAATAAAAATTAATATATGAACCATCATATACTAATTTTTATTGCTTGCCTGCACGAAATTGCACATATGCAATGTTGCGTAACTTCGCTCCTATTCATTGCAGAGCATCCAAATTTCGTTTATACATTCTCTAAACCTCTCCAATTACAAAAAAAGACATAAAACATTTTTATACACAGAGAGAAAAAAATCATGTAACGAAGGGTTAAGTTTAACATTGCTCGATATAAATTTGGAGGCTGGACATAGACCACGCAGAACAGAATATATTTTAGATACAATTCGGTTGATATGATGTAAGACAAGACATTAAATAAACTAAATAAAATAAATATAAATAAACTGACCATTTCAGCCCTTGAAAGGACTTTGACCGAACTTCTTATGATCAAATTGTGTTGTGAGTGTTATTAAATATTTGAACACAATTGATCGAGAACTGGACCTACTAGTTTTATACCGACTCCAAACGGCTAATGTGCATGTTCTTGAGAAACTATACATGGCAATATTTACTCTCTGAGGTTTGCCATTGTCTGCAGAGAGGTGACGGCCAAACAGAAAAATTAATTCAATTGAAAAAGCTTTCTGTGTCAGATGGAATTGAACTCGGGTTCTCTGGCGTATGGGTCACGCACTTTACCCACTGTGCCACGGCCACCAAAACAAGACATTACCATTCAACCATACTATCAACCATACTATTTTTTTCATAGAATTGCTATCATATCATATAATTTTTATCATAGAATATGCCATTGTGGCGTCCGTGGTGTAGTTGGTTAAAGTGCGTGGCCGCTATATCAACGAACCTGGAGACCCGGGTTCGAACCCCAGCAGCGACAGAAAATTATTTGAATTAAAATAATTTTTCTGTACGGCCGCCACCTCTCTGCAGACAATGGCAAACCTCAGAGAGTATTCAAAATGCCATGTAAAGCTTCTTGAGAACAAGAACATTGCGTTCATCGCCGTTCGGAGTCGGCGTTAAACATGTAGGTCCGGTTCTCGGTCAATTGTGTACAAACTTAATAACACGCACAACACAATTAATCATAAGAAGCTAGGTCAAAGTCCTTTCAAGGGCTGAAATGGCCAGTTATTTATTTTTATTTATTTATATGCCATACACACTATACGTAAAAATAAATAAATAACTGGCCATTTCAGCCCTTGAAAGGACTTTGACCTAGCTTCTTATGCTCAATTGTGTTGTGCGTGTTATTAGGTTTGTACACAATTGACCGAGAAATGGACCTACAGGCTTAACGCCGACTCCGAACGGCGATGAACGGAATGTTCTTATTCTCAAGAAGCTTTACATGGCATTTTTATTACTCTCTGAGGTTTGCCATTGTCTGCAGAGAGGTGGCGGCCGTACAGAAAAATTATTTTAATTCAAATAATTTTCTGTCGCTGCTGGGGTTCGAACCTGGGTCTCCAGGTTCTTTGACATAGCGGCCACGCACTTTAACCAACTACGCCACGTACGCCACACACTATACGTACCCACCATATAAAACGTCATGGTATAATAATTACAAGGTAGCATCGACAGTTGCTTGGGAAAGCATCTTTTGTCAAAAAATATACTAAAAAAGTGAGCGCTCACAATCGGCCATTGAAAAAACAAATAATGTTGAAAACGTTGAAGTGAAAAAAACCCCTATGCTGTAAAAGTTTGTAGCTGTTTCTACACGTATTGCTAAAATACTGAATTCTGTTCCAGTTTTTGTTTGTTTTTGCGATATCGCGCCTGTAGCTGTAAACAGTCACAAATACAATCTTAACCTGAAATCACAAAAACACCGCATTTTTTGGATAAAATATATCCAAACACCGCACAGTTTTAATTTAAAACCCCCACAGTTTCCATAGTATCGGAAGTGTAGACGTAAAATTCCTTTTTATACAGTAATGGAG
This sequence comes from Pherbina coryleti, assembly GCA_943735915.1. Lineage (NCBI taxonomy): Eukaryota > Metazoa > Arthropoda > Insecta > Diptera > Sciomyzidae > Pherbina > Pherbina coryleti. The sequence continues at coordinate 135,797,838 of OX030949.1, forward strand.
AAAAATTCAGGTTTTTGTAGTTTTTATTTATTTTGATGTTGGTTTTATGTTGGTCTTTTAGATTTGTATTCGGGTCAAACAAACAGAGAAATAACTTTTATTATTATAATTATCTTCTCCCCAGCGTCAGCTTGTGGTGTTTAACACAAAAAAATAATCCTGAGCACCACACAATCATATGGAGTGAATATGGAGTGAAATGTGGATGGCTATTTTTTTCGTAGCAAAGGTTTTTCCAATAAGTGGAATAATTTTTTCACATATTGCAGCAAAACACAAATTATAACCTCCTTTTGAAAAACGAGAGGCTCGAAATAGATTTTAGACTAACGGTTTCTTGAGCAAAGTTGAATTTGCTCCGTAGAATATTATCCACGCCTACGATTTTTTGAAAAAAAAAATTAACCCGCTCTAATGTACACTCTAAACGATTTCTGTTGAATTTTACGACGATAATCGTCGGCAACGGCGTACGTGGCGTCCGTGGCGTAGTTGGTTAAAGTGCGTGGCCGCTATGTCAAAGAACCTGGAGACCCAGGTTCGAACCCCAGCAGCGACAGAAAATTATTTGAATTAAAATAATTTTTCTGTACGGCCGCCACCTCTCTGCAGACAATGGCAAACCTCAGAGAGTAATAAAAATACCATGTAAAGCTTCTTGAGAATAAGAACATTCCGTTCATCGCCGTTCGGAGTCGGCGTTAAGCCTGTAGGTCCATTTCTCGGTCAATTGTGTACAAACTTAATAACACGCACAACACAATTGATCATAAGAAGCTAGGTCAAAGTCCTTTCAAGGGCTGAAATGTCCAGTTATTTTTTTTTTTTTTTTATTTTTAATCGTCGGCAACGCTTTTCTAACTAATAGTGTCTAAATAGTGCACATTTTTAAACATTTTTTGTTGGATATTACACAGAAAATGTTTAAGGATTTACGCAACTTGTGTGTAAAAGTTGAAACTCTTCGTGTTTATTTTTCCACAAAAAATGTGTAAAAATATGCCCTTCCTTCGTACCATTGCTCTATTTCATTACTCTTGCGTAAATAAAAGTAAGTAATAAGTAAGATATGGAATGTGTTTTTGTTTTATAATATATTTTTGTATTCAGTAGTATTAAATTCAAATTGTAGTTATGTGAAAATATATGTTAACTCAGGTAGCTTATTATCACTTTTAGCTTTAATTCATTTAAGAAAATGATAATTAGTTTTATAATTAATTTATAAAAAAATAATTGAAATAATGTACTTCTACACTAAGGGAAATAATGCATATTAACATTATCCACGCCTGAGTATCAATTTTATTTAAATATTTACGTGGATAAATCAAATATTTTCCTTACAACTCGTTTTTTTCCCGTATTTGAATTTTATTTATACCACACACGTACACACATATTGCATGCAAGCAAGCAGCAACAGAATGGCACACGTACACACATATTCCGACAAGCAGCAACATCATCGCACACTGTTCCTGCATTTTATTTCTTGCAGTTGCAACCTTAGTTCTTATAATTCTCATTTAGTTATTGTTGCAAGGAAAATATAGCCGCATGTTTGGCCAATTTTGTTTGTAAGTGCGATTGATGATCGCAAAGTAAATAGGGTTTGAGTGACAACCGGACATTTGCTCAAAAATGTCTTGCACCGGTTGTCATTTGCCTGCATATTTTTGGTATTGAATTTTTCAATTTTTGTTTCTCTAGTTTACTGTCAAAATAGAATAAATTAGAAAAAAAAAAATTCAATTTCAATATTTTTATATAAATTTTCCTTAAATGCGATAATTTTATTTTCAAATAGTAAATATTGGAAAGATATTTAAATATATTCGTGCATAATTTTAATATATTTTTTATTAATTTTATTTTAAATATTTTAATATTTTATTTTATTAAAAAAGTATTTAAATAAATTTTAAATATTTACGTGGTCGATTTAAATAAATGCGTTATTGGTGCAAAAATGACTCGCTTTTTGGATAAATTAAAAAAGTTTTTGGATAAATTTAATATTTTTTTCCCTTAGTGTAAGAAAATAAAAAAATAATAATAGAAATAGAAAACTTTTAAGTTAAACTTTCCGGCTTACTAATAATTGTATTGATTTTTTTTTTTATACTATTGATGTTTTTTTTTTCTCCTCGTACTTGTTATTTTACGTTGATTTAGTTCATTGATACCAAATCTTCTTCCGTGAATGAAATTACACATTACATGTTCACCATTACACATTTTCGTGTAATTTTGCACATTTTTTGTCATATTTTAAATTTTTACACATTTTGAGTTTAACATTACTCAATTTTTTTGTGTAGTAATTTAAAATTTTTTTGTGTAAATTTAAAGTTTGCTCAACTTTCTGTTTAAAAATAAACAATTTCTGGTTATTTTCATTAAATGACACCAAAAGATAATAATTTTAGGCAACAACAGAAAATTCAACAAAAATTTACGGTCATTTTGATAGTAAATTTCAACAAATAGTTTAGAGTGTATATAAAGGGTGGTTAAATTTTAAGGGCCGATGTTGAATATAAACCACACCTAAATGTCAAGTTTTTTCTGCATTTCATTTGACATTTCTCAATTTCAGACTAACTCAATTTGAACCGTTAAAGTTATTCAGGCTTATTATGAAAATGGGCTTTCAAATCAAAATGCATATCGAGCACTTCATGATTTTTTCGGTCAATTTAATCGTCCAAATGTGCGTACAATCGGAAAAATCGTGCAAAAATTTGAACAAACCAGATCTGTAGGAGATGTGAAAACACCAGTACATGCTCGTACAGCTCGTATTGCAGAAAATATTGCTGCTGTTCGCGATAGTGTATCTGAAGAGTCGTCCACCTCATCTCGTCGTCGTGCCCAACATGCCCAACATTTGCACCTCTCACGCTCGTCGTTGATGAACATTATGCATAAAGACTTGCATTTACACGGTTAGAATGGTGGCAAGAAATGGCAACAGTGGATGATAAATTTTCGAAGAAAATCATCTTCAGTGATGAGGCACATTTTCACCTCAGTGGATTCGTCAATAAGCAGAATTGCCGCATTTGGGCGAATGATAATCCAAGAGTGATTATCGAAAAACCAATGCACCCACAAAGAGTGACTGTTTGGTGCGGTTTATGGGCTGGCGGCATCATTGGGCCGTATTTTTTCCAAAATGAGGCCGGTCATATAGTAACTGTGAATGGTGTTCGCTATCGTGAGATGATAACGAACTTTTTATGGCCTGAATTGGAAGATATGGATGTGTACGATATGTGATTTCAACAGGACGATGCCACTTGCCACACAGCTAACGAAACAATGGCTCTTTTGCGCGACAAATTCAATGGCCGTGTTATCTCACGTGGTGGCGATGTCAATTGGCCGCCAATCATGTGATACCGTTGGACTTCTTTCTTTGGGGTTATTTGAAAGAAAAGGTGTACGTCGATAAGCCAGCAACAATTCAAAAGCTAAATGATGAGATCATTCGGCACATTAACGGCATAGAACCTCACTTATGCCTCGGCGTCATCGAAAATTTGGACCATCGGATGGAGATGTGCCGCCGAGGTCGCGGCGGCCATTTAGCCGATATTTTGTTCCAGGCTTAATTGAACCATACCAATATTATCATAATAAAAAGAAATGACAATAATTTCCTTAATAATTTGTGTTTTATTCAAAATCAACATCGGCCTTTAAAATTTATATTATAAATTAAATACCGAAATATATTCCTGGAACCGCCCCTGTACCTTGTAATTATTATACCATGATAAAACATCATAATAGATTCATCATCATATTAATCCCATCGTATCATACCTATCTACATAGGCGTTCACAGAAATTTTTCAAGGGGTATCAAGTGCCCCCCATTTTCAGAGATGAGCGAAAATTGGCCTTATTAACACTCTTCCCATTAAAAACACACAAATGGGAAGAGAGTCAAAAAGTGTATAAGAAGTTATGTGTAAACCAGTGGTGTCGTGGCAGTGAGCTGGATTAAAAGTTTTTTAAAAAAAAAAAAAAACAAATTAGATCTTCGATGGCGACGAAAAAATGAAAATCAAAAACATCATGTGTATAGTCCTTAAAAATAAAAAACAAGTAAAATTGAAAATGTCACAACAAAAAAACTATCCACCACTTGAGTATGCGCTATTAGAAAATACCAACAAAATATACACAGCATCGATAACCTTGATATCTTTCGACGCAAGCAAACAACAACATGCTATGCGCACTTTTTTCTTGCTGTCGCAGGGCGATGCGTCAATAGTCATTTCTTCGAATTACAACAAACACTGAAATATTGAAGTTGTTGTAAGTGAGCTAAAAGAGCTAATTGAGCTATGGGATTCACAACTCTGGTGTAAACAATAACTTCTAAGGAGAGGCTTTGACGGGCATTAAGGTGGGTGAAGTATATCTGTTTATCCTTAATATTGTTTCAATTGGGTTTATATACCCAGAACTTTTTTTTCAAAAAATGTTTTGCATTTTCTTAAAGCTTTATTAAAGTGTTATTCAGTTTGTACACAATTGACCAAGAACCGGACTTACAGGCTTAACACCGAATCCGTACGGCGATGAATGGAATGTTCTTGTTCTCAAGAAGCTTTACATGGCATTTTGAATACTCTCTGAGGTTTGCCATTGTCTGCAGAGAGATGGCGGCCGTACAGAAAAATTATTTTAATTCAAATAATTTTCTGTCGCTGCTGAGGTTCGAACCTGGGTTTCCAGGTTCGTTGACATAGCGGCCACGCACTTTAACCAACTACGCCACGGACGCCACTATATTCTTTGAATATAGGACAATTTTTATTTCCAGGACACACTTCTGGACTCGGTGTCAATTTGAAAGAAAAGATTATTGTGAGCGGTTAAATTTTAACTGTAAAAAGATGCATTTGAAATGTTTAAAATTAAATTTCAGATATTAAAAGTTGTTTTTGAAGAACGAAAAGCTTTTTGATTAATTAAATTTGTTTTTTCTTTGCTTTTTATTTATTTATTTATCTTTTTTTTTTGTTTTGTCTCGTTAAAAGTAAAACTTGATGGATGAAAAGTTTAATATGAAATATGAAAGGTTAAACTAGATATTGCCAAAATATGACTGCATTCTCGGCTTGACCCAGATATGGCGCCGGCAGGTCTAATTTTTGGCTCGTATTCTGTGGAGCTATTCCCGACTAGCTAGCATATCAACTTTTAGGTCATATGCTCCGTTTGTATGCGTTTGACAGTCTATTGAAAAAATCGGAAACCATTTGAAATTTTCCGGGTCCTCCAATACTGAATGAAGAGAATTTAAATAACCTACTCGTATGCAGCAATTATTATAAAATGTTAGCTGAAACGTAGCGTACTCCAAAAATGTTTGAATATATAACATAAATATTTTCGGAATAAAACCCTTTTAATTTATGTCCAAATATGACATGCATATTCAAAAATGAATAAAAAAGGAATTTTGAAATTGAAGAAGTATTTGATGCTTATTTGCGGTTTCAGTACATTGTGGTTCATTTGTTTGAACTGAGAATACGGAACAACCTAAGCCCTCAAACACATGCTTTCCATCCACCATGAACAAATTTATAATGAGCAGAAGTAAACTATGGACCAACTAACCTGACACTCATACTTTTACGCACACACATGCATAACGTATATATATAAAATATTTTGAATTCGTAGAACTTCATCCAAATACTTGCATTCATTATGAATTCTATAAAAATGGATTTTGAGTAAAAACTAAAATGAAAACCTTAGCTAAAATATGTATAATAACTATCAATGCTGCCGTCAGTCATTCAGTCAGTCTATCAGTGCGGCAAACTATTTGCATGTTGCTGCAGATGCATAACCGACACAGTAACATTGGCAACTCTGCAACAAAGAAAAAAGAAGAATTACAACAAAATATAATAATAAACCGAGAACGATTGCATTTCCAACCGTGGCTACATAGAATTTGACGCTGTGTGGGTGGTCCTAGAAAACGTAAAAAAAAAGTAAAAAAAAAAAATACAAAAACTATTCATATAAAAGAAGGATATGCTTGCACTGATCCTGCGGCTGCTGCATGGCTTGTTGCGACGTTGATGATTATGATGTACAACAAATTAGATTCTGTTAACTTTGTAAAACGAAATTAAGTCAACTGCATTAAGCAGGAATAAAACGTTAAAATTAAGATGAAACTTTGTTCGATGCACAACAGCATAAAGGATGCAAAAGGATATAACAAAAGAGAGCGGTTGAAGAGAGTACATTTAGTTTTCTGAGTACTTTTTAAGTATAAAAAAGTGATTTTTAAAACGAAATTACAGCTTAACCTATAGAATCGCACTGAAAAACAAGGGCTTTAGAATCGTTTATTAAGTTCAAAATTAACACTAATGACACGCACGGTAATTAGTGAGTTTGAAGATTAAAAATTCCCATTCATTATATTGATTCGAGCAAATCAATTCTCTTTTATAAACATACCAAAAAAATTAAAGCAGACTTTCTTAGTAAAGACAAAACTGACAACCAACATCAAACTCTTCTTCTCCAATATGCTTTAAAATGTATTAAAGAACGTCTTTAATACTTCACACACATTCAAATTTATATGGAAGAAAGTGTCCTTTCATGAGAAAAAAAGAAACAAATGAAAATAACTTCTATAACTATATCATTGTAATATATATTAACTTTGGCAAACCGGTACCAATACTAACCCATCGTATCATATCCATCAAACCGTATTCATTACATCATACCCATCATATCGTATCCGTCTTACCGAATCCATCAAGATATCTGTCATACTATACTCATCACATTCATCCATCAATTATATCCACTCCTATATCCATTATGCTATAATCACCATACCGCACATTAGTTGAAGTTCATAGAACGAGCGGCTAAAAATAGAAGAAGTTGTCGAAGGAAAATGAAACTTGGTACATAGGCATTTTTTGTTTGAATCAAGAAAAAAATGGAAAAATCAAAATGTTCCACCCACTTTTACGCCCACCTCCCATACAAAGAGAAAATTAAATTTTGAACCTACGGCATTGTTTTTTGGCACATATCATTTTTAAACACTCAGAATCATTTGTGTGAAATTTGAAAAATATCCGCTCACTTTTACGCCCACTTCCCATACAACTTGTATTGAAAAAGTGGCATAACTCCCTTGATTTTTAGTGCATCAACTCAATTTTCACAAAAAATATATATTATAATTGTAGAATGGGCTCCTAAGAATATATACCTGATCCGCCCACTTTTACGCCCACCTCCCATAGAAAAAAACAAATAGAACAAACATGAATAAGTAATTTAAGCATAGTCTTTTAATAATTTTTAACATCATTATCGTACTCCAATTTTTTGATTTGCAGCTTTGAGCGAAATGTATTTATAAATGGGTCTGAAGACAATAAAAGATAGTGCATTACGTCTTCATTAGTGGCTACACGTCCAATTCTTCGCGAATGATGTAATCTATAGGCTCTATAGTCTTTATTCCTCGCTTCATGAGCTTCCTCGGACAGCATACCTGATACAAATAATCAATTAAAATGTAAAAAATTAAAATGAAATCATTGAATAAGGGCCTTTAGATAGAGACATACCTATTGGCAGAATAGCTTCTGCTATAATTTTGCTACCATGCACCAAAATTCATGTTATGTTACTTTATCACTTTATAGTTTTTACTGTTTTTTTTGGAAAGGAGCAAGTAGGAGCAGCTGAATTTTTTTTTACTTTTAGCTGAGACTTCAAGCTGTAACTTGACATCTTTCGTTGAACAGGGCTCCACAGGGCTAAAAAGATGCAGTACACTGAAGTTTATGAACATAGAAATTGTGATGTTGTTTATATAACGTTCTACGAAATTTTTTATATGGCACTTTTTCCAACTTTTTTTAATGCAAATGTCATCTATGGCAATTGTCACTTACGAAAATATACAACAAAGTCAAATGATAAGATTACTGTGACTGTACCAAAAGATTGAATATACAGTAAATTTGCATGCCATTTTAAACAAGCGAACATATATGAACTTCGAGCATGTCTGTCCAAACAAATAATGAATATATTAGCCTAATATTAAGGAATCATAATATTCAGATATCTGAAATCTTGTAGATGTTTTTTTTCTGGTTTGATGACCGCAAACGTAGCAAAATAAATCAATTTTTTCACACTGCATACTGAAACTGTCAGTTGCCACTGTTGTGTACGAATTATGTTGTAGCACTTTATATAACTTTCACCGCGTCACTTTTTTCACTTTTGCAGCTACCTAAGCGCTACCTAAACGGTGTTAAGAATTATTCCCAGGAAGTTTATATTAGAATTATTCCCAGGAAGAAAAGGTAAAAAAAATCAAATTAAAAAATTTCCGGCAAATTTTTCACTTTTGCGTGCTACCTAAACAGTGTTAAGAATCATCACTAGGAAGTTTATATGTTCTAGAAATTTGTTTATTGAGATCTTAGGTAAATTTTTGTAGTTGATTGTTTCCTTGAATTTTGAACGGTTTGCTACCTATGGACCTGAACACGGGAAAAAAGGTAAAAAAAAATCGAATTTTTTTAAGTTTTTTGCGATTTTGATCTGGAAGGTGAATTTTTTTGATTTTATATGTTCGCAATTTGTTCTGTATGACAAGAGCTACAACTTTGCCTCAGAGAGTAAATCGAAATTCTGAACGGTTTGCAAGATATGAGCCCGAGAAAATGATCACTTTTTTGCGAAAATGATACCGAGGCCCCAAATCTTTGGCGGCCCATAAACAAAAAAGTGCATGACTTTCGGAAAAATTGGGAGACAGGGGTCTTTTTTTTTAGTCTTTTATCACGTAGTGGTGTCTGTATATGGTTAATTTGCCATGACTTAAAAAATTACACACTATTTGTATGAAAAACGCTTGAAAAAGTTAAATCTTTGTTCTAAGTTTTATTCTTAATGTGTTCAAATCCTTGTTCTCTTCCTGGTCACATTTCTTGTCCTTATACTTTTCCCAATATTATCCTAAATATTCTTTTAGGTAAATCTCAATCTTGTGGCGACCGTGGCGTAGTTGGTTAAAGTGCGTGGCCGCTATGTCAACGAACTTTGGAGACCCAGGTTCGAACCCCAGCAGCGACTGAAAATTATTTGAATTAAAATAATTTTTCTGTACGGCCGCCACCTTTCTGCAGACAATGGCAAACCTCAGAAAGTAATTAAAATGCCATGTAAAGCTTCTTGAGAACGAGAACATTCCGTTCATCGCCGTTCGGAGTCGGCGTTAAGCATGTAGGTCCGGTTCTCGGTCAATTGTGTACAAACTTAATAACACGCACAACACAATTGATCATAAGAAGCTAGGTCAAAGTCCTTTCAAGGGCTGAAATGGCCAGTTATTTATTTTTATACCCCCACGTTTAAAAAACGTAAATGGGGTTATATTAATTTTGTCACTCCGTTTGTAACGCCCATAAGGAGGCGTGGTAGGTATAGAAAAGTATATTTATTATTGATCAGAATCACCACCCGAGTTGATTTAGCCATGTCCGTCTGTCTGTCCGTCTGTCATCACGATTACAGCCGTAATTTTCAAGCTATCATCACGAAATTCAATATTTGAGCTTTTATCTAAAAAACTAAGGTCAAGTTCGAAAATGAGCCAAATCGGATGAAAACCACGCCTACCTCCCATACAAAGTGCCTTTATCAAAACGGTAAAATCTCTTAGAATTCCACAACAATTAATATATGGACTTGAAATTTTGCATATGAGCTCCGATATTTAAAGTGCACTCTAAGTATGAAATTCAACCAAATCGGATAAAAACCACGCCTACCTCCCATACAAAGTGACTTCATCAAAAAGGTAAAATCTCTTTAAATTCCACAAAAAATAATATATGGACTTGAAATTTTGCTTATTAACTTTGATATATAACATGCACTTTGTGTATAAAATTCAACCAAATCGAGTGAAAACCACACCCACCCCCCATACAAAGTGATTTTAAAACTATGTAGGTATTACAAAAATGTTTTATACAAATAAACATTTTATTGACGGCTTAAGACTTTGAATATACTTCGGTTCGGACGTGGGGGTATTTTAACTTCGGCCCAGTCGAAGATCATTTCTTACTAGTTTTTTTTTAAAATCTCAATCTTTGTCCTTACCATTGTTTAGTGCTTGTCTAAGTTATCTTCCCAAATCTTGTCCTAATTCTTGTCGAATTCACCATACCGTAACCACCATACCGTACTCATCAGATCAAAACATCATACTATATTCATCACATCACACATATAGTACCCTAACTATCATATAACACTCAGCTTATGACATCCATCATATTAAACCCATTGTACACTGAAAAAAAAATGTTTTAAAATTGACGACAATTGTTATTAATTTGACGAATTTTGTGTTTAAAAAATAGCTTGCAACAAATTTCGTCAAAGTAAGAGCAAATGTGTTTAAAAACATATGAAAAAAAAGCAAATTACGAACACATTTTTTGAACACATTGTGTTTAATTTTAAGCTAACATTTTTTTTCTGTGTACCTATCACACTAAACCTATCACATCTATCCATCATACCATAGCCACAGTTCGATATAAAACAAACCGTACCTAAGATACCAAACACATTACACGATACCCATCATGACATACCTACCAGATGATGATCTACATCATATGATGACCATCGTACCAAACATAAAGTTTCATACATTACACCACATTATATCAAACCCATCGTAGCTGACAGAGACGGAGATTAAGCCTGACTGAATGTACGACATATGGCAGTGCTTATAAATGCCGGAAAAATTAAGTAACCACCAGCATCTGTATTGGAGGAATTGTGATAGAATCGAAGCCATGTATAATTTTCTCGGTATGATGATTGCCGCGAGATTATTATTAAAACAACACCTCCAGTATGCTCATAGAAAAGCAGCGACTTTCGGAGAAAACCCCGAACATAAGAGGCCCTAATCGAGTGCATAGAACATTGCTTCTCAACGTGGTGCGATTCATTGTGATGCGCGGCTCAGTCCTTTGGGCCACAGCGATGAAGACGCAGTTCTACCTACACAGTTTTGGGTGAATTTACAGACTTGGTGCACTAAGGGTCTGTTGCCCCTGTTCTGAAGACCAGTACTAGACAACTCGATCCCCATCGACCTTCGCGTGAATGAAACGCTATTTAGAGCTAGAAACCCTAGAATAGCTAGCCCAAAAGCTCGTAAAAAACTCGCTGAAGACAGATGTAATCTTAAGTGGTAGGGCCGCTGGGATAGATCTATGATGGATCGGTTTACGTACCATCTTATCGCTAACTGTTATGGCACTGTGAACTTCTAAATTACGGTTGCTTCAAAGTGTACCTGCACAATACATACACATCGCAGATTCTTAGTGTAGTCACTGCACTGGCAATACACTAGAAGACGCTACCGTTATTCTTTTTGAGTGTCCATAGTTTCACAATGTCAGAGTTCAGACTTCTGTCAGCCTCGGCGTAACGGTGACCCGGCAAAACCTGATTACTCTTATTTTGACAAACGAAGCCAATTGGTCAGTTGCCATTGTTCTGGCAAAAGTCATCATCGAAGAACTCCGAAGGTGTCAACGCTCGCAAAATCTATTAGAAAGGCACTGTAGAGAGCACATACCCACTTTCCTGATAGAAGCCGAACATAAGGCGAACCAATTTCAATTCCCCGCTAAGATAGTCCGGAGTTTATAAATAGACTACGTTTCAATTCAACGGAGCTTCAGTTTTAGTACGTAAGAATCATACATCCCCGGTGGCAACTTTTTGAAGGTTGCTCTTAGCGAATAAAATAAAATAAAATACCCATTGTCACACCATTCTATATCCATAAAACGATAACCATCTTTCCCAAAATGCCATATCCACCATTTGATACCCATAAATCTATACCAAGCAAACCCATCATACCATACTTATCATAATCTCCTCAACATACTTTAACAATAACATAAAATTCATCATATTCATCATCAAACCCATCACACCAACAAAATCAAATGACGGCCATAGCCATCATGCCATAAACATCATTTTTCATAATACACTCATCATACCATAGCTATAACATGATATCCAACATACTATACCCATCGTACCATAATCATTACACGATATCCATCATATGATACCCATCATACCACTCCAAATGTACCACACTCATTATTATATATTCATCATACTAAAACCTTACTACACCCATCATACCAAATCCATCATACCACGACTTCATATCAATTTTACGTTTATTTCTGATAGAAATTGTATCTAAAAACTTTTTATAGGAAATCACTTCTTAAATAGATTTATTGAAATCGAAATATATGATGAAAGTCGTGTCATAGTAAAGAAGCAGTGTTGTTGTAAAGTTGCTTTCAAGATTAATAGCTTATTAGTTTATCCACTTTATGCATAGAAACAAATTACAGTCAATTTCTATCTATAACTCCCACTTCTATAAAAGTAGGTGTGCTTTCTATTAGAATTAAAAATTTTTAATTTTTGTCTCACTTTAAATAAATAAATTATTTTGCGTCAGTGGGTGTGTCTCATTCATTATTGGAAACAAACCTTGGCTGAAGACTTTACTTAAGGGGTTAGGCCACTCTAGATGCCGGAAAAATAAGCTCTCTTTGTAATTTGTTTTTAGAAGTATCTTACATTAAATCGAGATAACAAAAAAAAAATATATTATACATATCAGTGACAATATACAATCATTTTTTTGAAGCGATAAATTTCAAAACTGCGGTTGTACAGCGTTTTTTCGATGATGTCTCCATTTTTTCAGGGTTCACGGCCGGACAAACAGCTTCTGGAATTTTTGAATTAGAAAAGGCCAATGAATATTTTTTTTTTTACATATAATATCTGCTATAGAAGTACGTAGGATATTTTTTATATATTAGTTTTCGGCCAAATGGCGCACTTCTAAAGTAAAAAATGAAAAATCAACAGATTATTGTTAATTACAAATTAATTCTAAACTATAAAACAAAAAAAAAATCGTACGTATTTCTATATACAATATATTTTAAAGATATATTCTAAGTTTCAAGTGAATCGGTCGAAAATTATCTGAGTTATGTTTTCGGCCAACTTAAAAAATACAGTTTTGTAATGAACGGGTTTGAAGTTTTGAGTAGTATTAGTAGTAGTAGTAGTAGTAGTACTAGGCGGCCTTATACTAAAATTAAAAAACAAAGTACTTGGAAATTTTTCCCGTCCATAATCTTTTGATACATCATTTTTGAGGTCATATGGGACCATTAAAAAAAAGAAATTTATTTTTGGAAAATTCTAGAGTATCTTTTTTGATCTTATTTTATTTTGTCTTATTTTTTAAGATTTTTTTGTTTTGATTTTTATTTGATTTTGTTTGGTTTTATTTTATTTTATTTTAATTAAATTTTTTTATTTAATTATATATTACTTTATTTCATATTATTTTCATCATATTTTATATTCATATATGATATATTTTATTTCAATAAATTTTATTTTATAATTTTTAATTATATTTCATATTATTCTATTTAATTTTATATAATTCTTTTACTTTATATTATATTATTGTAATTATTTTGATTTAATATATTTTTTTAATTTTATTTAATTAATTTATGTTATTTTGTTTTATTTCAGTTTAATTAATTTATGTTGTTTTATATTTCCCTATTTTATTTGATCTTCTTTTATATTTTGTTATATTTTATTTTATTTCATTTAATTTTATATTATTTTATTTTATATTAATTTAGTTAATACCTCCAATTTAATATTTTACTAGTTTCTTTAATTTGACTATATTGCGTATTATATTATTTAATTAAAGTGTTGTATTCTATTTATTCTGACTTTTTTAATTTAATTTTATTTCATTCTGTATTTTTTTAATATTTTTTCTATTTAATTTAATATGATTTTAGCTTTGACGTGACGAAGTTACGTTTTACCGCGCAGGTTTCCAAAAAAGTTGAAAAATGCATTTTGCATCAGTGCAAAGTTATGACTAAAAAAATGATACGACCGTAAAAGTTAATTCTTTGACTTCATTATAAAAACACAACAAAAATGCAAAACGTCATCGGGACGCGGTGGGAACTACTTAAGCAACGCAACTGAAAATTTGTTACATGCAAGTATTACTCGCTGAGTATTAGAGCTAGGATTAAAAATACGGTACACCAATAAAGGCCTGTGCTAAGCCCTCACAACAAAATTAGACCAAAAATTTCAGCCATCATGTGGACACAGAGAGTCGCTAAAAAATCGACAATGCAACATTCATGCAGTAGCGTTGCATTGAATTTTTACTCGGTGAGTATATAAGCTACGATAAAAGTTTGAAAAGTAAAATGAAGGATTTATACTTGGTCTTACGGCAAAAAAAAAAAAATTCTGACGTCACCAGGTCGTGAATATAGCAGCATATGTCACAGAAATGTAATATCGTTGCATGGTATTATTACTCACTCACGAGACGTGCTACGGTAAATTTTGTTTTACGACAGCATAGATGTGTTATTAGGCCTCACAACTAAATTACAAAAAAATTTCTTATCGTCATGATATCAGGGTGGCAACTACATAATGCAGTTAAACTCCTACAACCATGAAAAAACGTTGTATGAAATTTTAACTTTGTGACTACTGGCGTAACGGTAAATTTTAAGGAACGAAAAGGACGGTGAGGACTTCGGGCACATGATAAAAAAACCAAAAAAAAAAAAAATTGAATTTACTGCTCTGATAGCAGTAAGCCGCTGTGATCGAATTTCGAAGATGCACATGAATTAAGGCTATGCCTAAAAGTATGATACGATCTAGGTTGTTAACCTTGGTACAGTATGCATCAAAAATTAGATAAGAACTCAGTTACAAAAATTCAAGCGTTCTCTGCCAAAAATAAATTCCGGGTAACTTTCTCGGCATATTGGCAGTATATGTAGAACCTAAGTAGCTTAAGTGGATCACAGTGTAAAGTCATACAAAGGCTACTGATGAGTTGGTGTAGCGGCCAATGAAACAGTCTGTATAGTCAAGCTATGCGATTTGCTCTATACAGAGCCGTTGTTGTTGTTGTTGGTTGTTGCCTTCTTTGTTCTTCATGTTGTCTTGTTGTCAACATGCTTGGCCTAGAGCTCGAAAAATTAGTTTTCAATTTAAATAATAAGAGGCCGTATACAAATATTAATATTAGATATAAGATATTTATAAAATAACCCAGTCGTCTATTCAATCCTCCTAGTTTATTTAGAGATCTTATTATATCATTCTTTAATTTCATTTCCTGGTTTTTTATTTTTAAATTCTATATCGCACTAAGCACAATTGTTTACCCTTCTTTTACTCAATATTTAAAAAATACCTATCAACATTGCTAAGTTTGATGATCTAAGAGCAGATATCACACATGGATAATCGGAGAAGGTAATTTTGTGTAACGATGGTAACCAGGTATAAAAATGTAAAATAACTTCAAAGTAAAGTTTCATGCGTAACAAATGTTAAATTATTAAAATAAATTTTATTTGTAAATAATTTTTTAGAGTATTTATTCACCCAAAAATAAATTCCCAATATCTCTTACCGTTTTACTGTAAAAAAATTTAAATTTGTACTCGAATACCGAGCGCGTCAAGTAGCAACATGCCTTAAAGAATTTTTCCTGTCACGCTTTCTAAACCAAAAACAGAAACATAAAAATATTCCTTTCAAAAACATAGCTTTTTGTAGAAAACTGTACTTTCCTAAACGCAGCTTGTGCTGCTTCTCTACAGCACCTTTATTTGTACTAACTTTTGACAATAGTTCATTTTGCCCCCAGAAGTCTACAAACACCCTTAGACAACACCCACAGAAGACAACATGCTTGCAAATCTGCAATGCCAGGTTATCCTTTCGACGAAAGAGCTTAAAATTCTTATAACATAACAATGCAAAACGACATGCGACACTTGCAGGATATTCGATATCCTTATAGTTGGTGTTTTTCGACAGCCACACCCTTCCTTCATTTCGACTTAGAGTGGACCACTCAAAAGGGTTAAATGCGTACCGTGCTCCAGCTTCTTGATGTCATTAATTTTTATGCTTGAAATTTGAAATTTTAACATAAACAAATAAATGGAAACTCATCAAGGAATTAAATGGAACTAGCCAAAGTTGATATTGAAGATGGAGTAACTGTGCCGGGGATCTTAAGCATGAAAGCCTCAACTTGGGTTGGAGTCAAATATGTGACTCGACATAATGTTTTCTAGAAATTAAAATATTTAGGGGTTCAGCTAAAATGCTGCTGCGTATTAAATTGACGGTCGAGTCGTTTAAGGATTTAAGTCTGTCAGTGTGGAGAATTTCTACGTTGTTTTTGTTTCTACTCACAAAAGTGGCAACTGGTCTTCCTACTGATTTATAAGTTGACATTTCAAAAAGGGTCCTTTAGATGGTAATTTAACTAACGGCATTTTGACTCGGTTCTTGGGGTAAACTTTGTTGCGTGGGCGAATGTTGTTGATTTAAACGAAGGATTTGTTTAATTTAGTAATGGATTAGAAGGCAAATTAAAAATTGAGCTCATTTAACATAGAGTTGAGTTTGATGGTTATGCAAGAAAATAACCCTTTCGTGGTAGAATATAATAAAGTGGAATCTAATAGTCAAGACTTGAATCTTCCATTTGTCTTATTGGCTGATATTCCTAAACGCAGCTATTTGCTGGAGTCCGAAAAACCAAAACATTACGGAGAGAAATACATGATTTTCCAATAGTGACTTGACAACTTTGAATTAAACTTCTGAACGCACCCTTTGACAAATCATCAAACTCTCACTGTCAATTTATTCAGTAAATTTATTCATGCCAAAGTATACGAACGAACTACGTCTGCAAGTTATACAAATTTACTACCGAAATTCGGAGTCGTTGATCGCAACTATAAGAGCGTTAACTGCAATTTTCGGTCGTAATTCTCGCCCTAGTAGGCAGACAATAACAAGTTTAGTGCAAAAATTTGAGTCTACATATTCGTTGTGTGATGTTGCCGTGCCAGTGAGACAATGGGTTGGTCGAAGTGTTGAAGTGTCGAAAATATCGCTGCTGTTCAGGTGTTCGTAGCAAACGATACAAAACAGTCAATTCCACGCTGTTCTCAAGAATTGGGCATCGCCCAGACCACTTTATGGCGAATTTTGCGTAAGTATCTTGGTTTACACCCATACAAGATCAAGCTTACTCAAGAATTGAAGCCGATGGACCATTTGAAGCGACGTACGTTCTCCGATTGGGCCCTGGAAAAGATGCGCCAAGATGATAAATTTCATCGTAAACTCATCTTATCAGTGACGAAGCTCATTTTTGGCTCAATGGTTTAGTCAATAAGCACAATTGCGTTATTGGCCGGGTGAAAATCCACATGTGCTTCATGAATCAATACTTCATCCACAAAAAATAACTGGTGCGGTTTTCATGCCGGCGGCGTCATTGGACCATATTTTTTCGTCGACGATAACGATCGTAACTTTCATGGTTGCCACTTGAAAATAAAATGTGTGACCAAAATTGAAAATTTAAAGTGACCAAATGCAGTAAAAAGTGACCAAACATTATAAATTTGAAAATGCAGTACTTTCACACAAAATTATAATTCGCTATATTTTTTAATTTATGGAGATACAGTTCATGCAGCGGCGTAGATAGGAGGAATTTAGGAGATAATTGCCCTCTTCGATAGAATTTTTTGCACTGGTTCACAAAATATTCCAAGTGAAGTGAAGATGGTAGATGAAAGAAGGGCTACGCCTTAAAATTATAAATTTCATCTTCTGGCAAAATGTGAAGACTCGCTGTTTAATATTTCTATACAATACAAATGGTTGGTTGCATATTTCTGGCTTTATTGCTTGCATATTTGCATTCCTTGTGTATTGTTTGCTAAAGGTGGTGGACAAGGGTCTCAACCATTGCAAGCACTTGTCAGAATAAAGTTCGACACACTGGCGATTCATCGAGAAATAGTTATATCGACTGAAGAAATCCTTGAATAAGCAAACAATCCAAGTCAGCTGAATTTTTCGCTTTAAAAACTTTAACAAAAAATATAAAAATAAAAGTTTAACATTTTTCGATTTTTACAAATTTTTTTTTATGTAAGTTTGTCACGAAAATAAAGTTTTTTCTCTCCCATTGCAAAAAGCAACCTACGGCACTGAGTTCATGCATTCAATTTTTGAGAGCATCAAATACTTTTTTCATTTCTTTATAAATTTAATTTTTTTATAAAAAGTGACCAGATGTAGATAAAAATGACCAAGCGACCAAGTAAAACAAAAATGACCAAATTTGGACACAAATGACCAAAGTGGCAATCGTGGTAACTTTACTGGAAATGGCCATCGTTATCGCGCCATGATTACCGATTATTTTTGCCCCGAATTGGAAGATATGGAGTTAGACGAAATGTCGTTTCAACAGGACGGTGGCACAAGCCACACAACACACGTTACAATCGGTTTATTGAAGAAAAAGTTTGATGAGCGTGTTATCTCAAGAAATGGGCCAGTCGGTTGGCCGCCTCGTTAATGCGATTTAACGCCTCTAGACTATTTTCTTTGGGGCAACGTCAAGTCATTGGTCTCTGCCAACAAGCCATCCACGTTGGAAGAGCTCAGAGCCAACATTGAACGCGAAATAGCGGCCGAGTCGGTGGGATGACATAAAGTCCGCGGACATAAGGTCCATGGTCATTATGTCCACTCTAAACGGTAGTAATGTCCGTGGACTTTATGTCTCCTTTGAAATGGACATAATGTCCATGGACCGGGATTTCGGGATGGACATTATAACCGTTCTGTTCGGTCATCAATGAGCAATCGCCCAAAGTTAATTTTTGGGCGATTGCTCATTTCGACTAAATTGCGATCATTCACAATTTAGAACAGAATTAACAGGTTTCCATGAAGTTGTTTTTGTAGCGATTTTGCTTTACTTAACTTGCGATTAAAAAATTGTTAAGAAAGTTAACGGTTAATGTAGTATTTTTTTTTGCTCCCGGAATTTAAGCCCGATGAACTTAAAATGACAAAATGATTTGCCCTTATACGGAATGTTGTTTTTTTATCTTCCGTACAAAGGCAAATCATTTTATCATAACGGGTTTGAAATTTGTTTCTGATGTTATTTCATGAACAAAGGGTCCATAGACATTATCATATCTCCGGATAAGGTAAAATGGTGTTTTTTTATGATAAAATGATTTGCCCTTATACGGAATATTAATCTCTTAACTTCCGTACAAGGGCAAACCATTTTATCATAACAAGGGTGAAATTTCTTAACTTTTTGTCTATAAACAAAAATTTGGGCGTTTTTTCATATTTTAATTTGGTATTTAATTTGGATCCTAATATCTTCTTTCTTTTGTGGGCGATTGTTCATTGTATTTTTGGACAATTATTCATTATAAATAAATACCCAATATTTTAGGCTATTGTTCATTTCACTTTTGGGCGATTGTTCATCCGTTTTTTGGACGATTTTTCATTATGAATAAAAGCCCAAATTTTTGGGTGTATTGTCTCAACATGTCGCGGCGCCCAGGCGCAACAAACGCAGGAGCGGCCGGGCGCATCGAACCCGGGCCAGCATGTCGCTATCATTCGAATTAAATTTTTACTTTCCCCAAGCCTCAAAATCAATAGTTTTTCGTGTCTCGCATTTGGACATTATGTCCGTTTCAAACAGACATAATGTCCATGGACCTTCTGTCCGTTGTGCTTTGCACATTATGTCTGTTTCGAAACAGACCATAGGTAGGCGTGGTTTTCATTTAATTTTACTCAATTGCAATTTTAGTCATAATTTTCAAAAGCCTCAAAAGCCTTAAATAAATATTTTGATGTACAATATTTTGATGTACTCTTTATTATATTCTGGTTTTGCCAAACGCGGTAAAGAATCCTGAATCCTCAGTTGCAATAAAATCTTACCATGTATTTTTTATAGAATTCTTTCAGATTACATTTGACGATTTTTGTTAGCTCTCGTGCACTTCGTTGATCTTGCAACTTGACTCAAAAATATTTTGAAAACATTTTCAGTTTACAATTTTACTATTTTTTATAAACTCCTCAGAGACCTAAAGATTTCGTAATGCCTCAAGAATTCTTATTTCATCATCTCAAAAGCTAAAATAATTTTTTCAATTGAAAATCATAAGTAATATCTAAAAATCCAAGGATTCTTCTTGTCCTCATTCTTGCCTTAACATTTTGCATTTCTTTAAATCAACTTTGAATCCACTTTAAAGCAAATAACCCTTATTTCAAGTAAGAACATCTGCAACTGCAAGAATCCTTCTTCGCCGAGTGATTTATAAATGAGCATCATAGGAAGCAAGAGCAGAACATATAAATTTAGCGACATGGAAACGTACTTCACAGTCCCTGCGAGGTGGACAACTGCGCGCACCAAAAGGATAATAAACGATGCCAAAGCGTAACGAAACAAAAGTTTTCTACTGCAAACTAAGGAAGCAAGAGCAACACCAACACCATCATCAACATCGGCTTCGGCAACGTCATGACGGTCACCAGGGGTAGCTCCCCTAATTTATGCATATATAGTATTTTAACTTGACAATTAGAACGAAGAATGAATGGAGTGACGAGACAACGTAGAGTACACCAAGGCACCACAAAGCATTTGATGCCGGAGACAAAGATAGAGTGAGCGGAAGGTGGAGGGCGGTTAGTGGAACCCCTTGAAAGACCACCAAGTTTCACACTTTTGTACAGCAAGCCCACCCAACTCAACCCCCTTATCTTCCCCAACTCCTACACAGATGCCTCTAATAACTTTGCATAAACAGCGGCCATCATGGAAACTTATATTTGCTTACGAAAAACCTTCAGAAATAACCTGCTCCTGTCCAACCCCCACCCACAGAGCACACATCAGGCAACCTTCATCACTGCCCACATCCTGCTGTTGATGAGGTCACCGATGTCGTAAGATGAATCCTTTTGCAAAAGCCTTGAGTTGCTGCTGCTGCTGATGCCGCTACCCCTGCTACATCTGCTGCAGGCTGAAAATAAAACATTCACTGGACACAAGAGGCCAAAAGGGTAGTTTATATCCTTTCATTTGGCGCCTGTCAGTGGATGGAGATGATTGGGCTGCCTGGTATGCTACGTTATGTTGGTTGGATGGTGTTACAAGAAAATAATGAAAGCACCAACTTTTCTAATGAAGGAAGCAGCTATATCTTCTTCTCGCGCTCCTGACGTCCTTTGGCCTTTATGTCCTTCTGAAATTATAATCTACACGTTTTAGAAACACGCTCATTTGCATAGAGTATTAAGCATAAAAAAAAGGATATTTAAGGATATGCTGCCTTAGCATGTACACAACAACACAAGGGCAGTAACAACAGCTAAAATAAAAACAACAACTTTATTGAAAACATCGCCAGGGTGCTGTTTAAAGTTTTTTTTTTGTTTGTTTTGCTATTGTTTTTGTTTTTGTTGTATTTTAATGCTGCTGTTTTATTTTGTAAACATGCAACTCAGCGTCTTTTTTTTCATGTTGTTCTTATTTTAGTTGTAGTTGTTTTTATTTTTATCGCTATGTGTTGCTGTTGTTATTGTTGTTGTTTTTGTTGTTGTGCGAATGTATGTTGTTTTATTTCGCATTAAGCGACTCCATGAATTGCTCCCCCAACAGCGAGCTAAGCTAAGGGTACGCAAGTCTTCAGTTTTAGAATCTTTACCAAATCCATCCAAATATGTTGTATGGATGCGTCCATGGCTACCCATGGTACTAGTAGTGATTTAATTTAATATCCACACAATGGGACCAAAATAATTTTTACTATTTGTAACTCAGAATACATCCAGCTTAAAACATACACATCTGAAACCTTATTTAAGTTACCTTCTCTCTACCTCAGGCTTTACTATTAGTAAATTCCCTTCGTTACATGATTTTTTCTCCCTGTGTATAAAAATGTTGTATATCTTTATTTGTGATTGGAGAGGTTTAGAGAATGTATAAACGAAATTTGGATGCTCTGCAATGAATAGGAGTGAAGTTACGCAACATTGCATATGTGCAATTTCGTGCAGGCAAGCAATAAAAATTAGTATATGATGGTTCATATATTAATTTTTATTAATTTGTATTTTACATTTTTGAAATGGAATTATATGCTTTTAATAACTTAAACTAAGATATATTTCACAGTTTTTTATATAGTCAATTTTAATTGACAAATTTAAACAAAGGAAAATAAAAAACACACGGATTTACAAGGACATAAGGGTTTTGTTTTTTAATTTGAAGCTCATTGTATAAGAATTCATAAAATAAGTACATAAAACATTATTCATTACGAATTTTTTTCAAACAATTTCTATTTTGATTCTATTTTGATATTTTATTAAAACATACTCCATTGTATCCATTGCTCCCTGGTAATTTACATGTTAAACGCTTGTTGTCCCATTGTGGCCAGAGATCAAAATGGTCCAACCGAGATAGTGAGAAACTTCTCGAATGTTTCGTAATTTTTTGCAAGGTTTTTGATAATTCGGAAGGTCTTCCACTTTTTGTGGATAGTTTTCCTACTTTGTAAAGACTTTCTACGACTTGCAAACGAAAATTGACAAATATTATATTTTCATGATTACCGCTTTATTGTTCCGAACGCTTATACAATAGCAATGCATTAACTAATATTATCGTATAGCGTATTTTTATCTTGTAGCTTCCAATAAATGAGTGGAACAAATTGACTTCCCCATAAATGTATTGTATTGTTAAACAATATTCGGACACTCAATGATATTTTTTTACACAACTTCTTATCAAATCGGTTAGCTATGGTCTCAGGACTTTTGTAACAATGGGTTGACATCAAATTAACAACTTTATTATCTCTCCATGAAATCAAATGTACGTTAACATCATCATGGTAAGTTACATATTCCACAGATTCTCCTCGAGATGTCTTCGTTAATATGGGAATACTCGGCAGTCTTGAGTTCGGAATTCAGTTCCGACGGATTGTACCAACTAAATACCCCTTTCGGCAGTTCAATCATTAGTGGTAGTGTTGATATAATGATTATCATAAAAAAAACTTTGTAATTCATATGAGAAGTACTTCCCGTAAAACTCTTTTATAACAATATTAACACAAGATAATTTTCTTCGTGGTGACGAAGACAGGGGCTGTTTTGTTGACCCAAGTAATTTATTTTTAAAATTAATTTATTTTTAATTTTAGCTTTAAATATAATTAAGTGCATGGAATTGCACATCTGCAGTATAACCTCATATCTGCAATGTAACTTCAAAATGTCTCAAATGCATGATATTGCATATTTGCAATTAAGCCATTTATTTTATTAAATTCAAGTTATAATGCACAAAAAAACTAGTACCCTTAAAGAAAATGAACTTATATTCTGGAACATAACTTACATTTTAACGTTTTTTTGATATTTCTTGTGTAAATATTACAAAATATTCACTTATTTTTTCTACGTATAAGATAGACCTTTTTCAAATCAATATTTTGGACAAATTAAATTCCCAATTTGACAACAACTAATAAAACTAATTTGACAACAACTAATAAAAAATGTCTAAATTTATTTTTAAATAAAATTCCGTTAGGTATATTCACAGGGTGTGTATGCTATATCCCTTAGAAGTCAACATTGCATATGTGCAATCCCATGCAAAGAAGGGTTAAATCGGAGGATTTTATTCAATAAGGTAATCATCATCATCTGTGTAGTCGTTGGGGAATATATGGGGGTTAGGTTGGCTTGCTGTATAAAAGTGTGAAATTAGTAGATTTTCAAGGGGTTCTACCAGCCTCTCCGAAATTTATATGTTACGGTTGTAGAGTTTTATTTAATACTTCTTCTAGAGCAGTGATAAGAAGTAAATGAGTTAATTATGGATTTGTGGTTTTGAGTTTTTACCAGAATTTGGTTTCAGAGGAGCTTTTGATACTAAATTTTCAAAAATTTGTTGATACTTAAATATAGGCACCGTCACACTTTAAACTTTTCGTGTTCTTCTATTATAAAATTCGAGATATTTTTTTACTTGTAATAACAATATTACCAAAAAAAAATTGGTTGGTTATTTTGGTGAGGAACATATTAAAATATAAGAATTTAGAAAGCTTTACGCTAAAATTACAGAAATACTGGTCTGCCAAAATGTTTTTTTTTTATGGGATGAAAAATAATACAGCCAGAACATTATCAAAAACGAAGGTATATGGTCCGTATTGTTCCTTGGGTGCACAATCGATCTATAATTAACTTATTCTTCACACAATTGTGATATGATGGCCAACCTTGAAATAGGTCACACATTCAAATCAACTTCCAAAGTTCAATTTATGGCACCAAAAGGTAAAACAATTTTCTGCATATTTGATCACTTGATCTGATTACTTTTCGTCCATATAGTTTATGTTGCCAGTTTAAGTAAATTGGCAAATGGAGAAGGAAATTCTTTCAGCTAGGAAATAAGCTATGAATCCAAACTCAAGTATTCTAATTTCATTCCTTCCGGAGCTGATTACTGCAAGGTTATACTAGATTGAAGCTACATAATAAAGCTGAGTACGAGATCTACTCAAGAGAGTAGCCCAGCCAACATTGACGTTTGAGATTGAGATTGATTTGAGAATGATAGCATTATCAAGAAAAAGGGGACTTTATTCTCAAATTGAGAAAAAGGTTTATTGATATCAAACGTTAATCTGAAACCTATTTCAAATGTGATTTTCAAATTGTTCATTTACACATTGCACATTTACTCTCAAATCAGCCTCAAATCAAATATTAGGTCTGTTCCCGTACTCTAAAGTTTTAGTCCAATTTACCATTTTTACAGGTTTTAGTCCGAGAAGCGTTCCCGCACTCGAAGAAATGGTAAAAGAGTGTGCAATCGAGATAGTAAAAAATTTCCCCTCCCTGTCAAAAGCTGCAAGTTTTAGTCCGAGAAATTTCTTCTGGCAAAAATGGTAAGTGTGAAATTGCGTAAAATCAACTGTTTACAAAGAAATTGAAGTTAGCAAAGAAATTGCAAAACACAAAAGATCTTTGAAATAAATAAAAACTATTGGATTGGAAACTAGAAATGTTGCAAATTGTGTAAAAACTAAATATAAATGTTAATTTGAGAATTAATTCCAATATTGTTAAAAATCTTAAGCATGTCGTCTGCTTCAATGTCGATGCTTCATATTAAACAAACGATTTTATTTGACAGTTTAAACAATTTAAGTCCGAAAAGCGTTTCCGTACTTTTATGTGCTGTTCTCTCTTTTTGAGAGATTTTTTTCTTACTCTCACGTTTTTGACAGTTTTACCATTTTTAGCCCAAAAAGTACGGGAACAGACCTATTAATTATCGATTTGAAAATTATTTGAGAATCACATTTGAAATCAAATTTGAGAAAAAATTATCAAGCCTTTGACTTGTGTTTGCTGAGAGGGTACTAGTAAAAACTCTGGTTTGTATCTAACTGTATATTGTTGAGTCAGTTATCATCATGGCACTCAAAGAATTAGTCTCAGGAGATTAAATATTTAGTGCAATATGTAAACAATCAGCGAGTTTTTTAGTTCAATAGAAACTTCGCACAATGTTGTCTTCCAAAGTATTAATAGTTGCTGGCTTGTTCACACAAACCAATGACTCACATAACCCCAATTGCAAGATCTTGCTGGCCCATTTCGAGAAATAACGCGTTCGCGAAATGTTTTCTTTAGTTAGTCCATTGTTTGACGCGGTGTACCGTGGTGTGTGACATTTGGTGCCGTTCTTTTTATAAACATGTCTTCAGTAAACATGCCATTCAATTGGTGCACGAAATAATCGGCAATTCTGGCTCTAATGCACTCGCCATTGACGGTAACACTCTCGCTAGGTTCATTTTTAAAGAAATAAGCACCAATGATATAACAGTACCTCGGATATATGGATGGACCATATGCCCCAGCTTAATCTTATAAGGTCATAAGCCATAATCTTTACGAACAAATTTCTATAAAATGGTCGCGATGATAAATCGGCTCATTTGGGTTCTCTTCAATACTATTTTTGCGGATGGGAATTAACATTTCAGTAGTTCAGAGTATTCATGGTGCTAAAACGATACATGGTTAATCCAACAAGACACTCGAATAGACCATTATGTCGACCGTAAAATAAAAGAAGCGCACACTTAGAGTTGCCAGATTTGAATTCAGTATGACAGTTTAATTCTTATCGAAGATGCAGCCTCCTGAAATAAACACCCAAACAAGTAAGCGCCACTTTGAAATGAGAAATTCCATTTATGAAATGAATAAGTTATGGAAACTCAAAAAATATTGTCTCTACTATAAAAGGTTTGTCAAATAATATCCCAGACAGCCTCTAGAAAACATAATTTAAACACGATTTCTGTTATTTTGGTGTTTTTATTCAAAATATTCTCCTCACGATTCAATACACCTGTTAAAATAAAAAAAAATAAACTGGCCATTTCAGCCCTTGAAAGGACTTTGACCGAGCTTCTTAAAATCAAATTGTGTTTGTTAACAATTGATCGAAAACTAGACTAACTAGTTTTAGCCGACTCCGAACGACTAATGTGCATGTTCTCAAGAAGCTTTACATGGCATTAATTACTCTCTGAGGTTTGCCATTGTCTGCAGAGACGTAACGACCGAACAAAAAATTAATTCAATTGAAAAAACTTTCTGTATCGGATGGAATTGATCCAGGGTTCTCTGGCGTATAGGTCATGCCCTCTACCCTCTGCGCCACGGCCGCCAACTGATATAGCGATTTTAAAGTGATTCAAATGCCTACTCTAGCTGAATATATGCGATTGCCTCCAGTGCCCGTGACGTAGCTGCTTGGATGGTCGGAATGTAGTTAAAAAAGCATTATTTGAATTTAATTTTCAATTTCGGAAACAAAAAGAAGTCACACTGTGCCAAATTTGGTGAATATGGCGGATGATTTAACACACATACTTGATTTCGAGTCAGAAATTTACGAACAGTGAGTGCCTTGTGGCTCGATGTATTACTGTGCAACAGAAACCATCTTTCTGGATCGTGAGATTTGGGTCAAATACGACAGATTCTGAACATCAAAAGCTTCGAAACTGTAAAATAATGAATGGCAGTAACTGTTTGATCAGTTGGTGTGAATTGTTTTTGGATTATTCCTTTGCTATCGAAGAATGTGATGAGCATTGTGGTAAATTTTTTGACTTCCATACCGCACTTCGACGCTTGGTTTCTGCATCGTATTGCAAAAACAGCAAATTTTCCTGTTTCTAAATTTTCCTGAAATTAATATTTCAGATCGGTGGTCACCTCTTTGCGGATCATAGCAAACCTCAGAGAGTAGATAATGCCATGTAAAGTTTCTTGAGAACATCATCATTAGCTGTTCGAAGTCGGCATAAAACTAGTAAGTCCAGTTTTCGATCAATTGTCTACAAACATTTAACAACACGCACAACACAATTTCATCATAAGAAGTTCGGTCAAAGTCCTTTCAAGGGCTGAAATGGCCAGTTTATTTTATATTTATTTTATTATTGGAAACACCACGTTTCATCAGCCGTAACAATTGTTTTAATAAAATTTAGATAATTTCTTAACTTTTATAAATTTCTTCATAAAAAAAGAAAATTAATATTTCTATCATCATTCAATGTGTTTGGAATAAATTTTGCGCAGTCCTTCGTTTTGCTCAAATCCTCGAGAAAAATTATTTGAATAGTCTCTTGCTGATGTTTAAAGCCTCCATCTTTTTCGCTTCCATCATTTTCACTTAACACAACTCTCAATCTTTTGCAACAAAATCACGTACTTTTTGGTAATTTCAGGCGTCCGAATTAAAATTTTCCTTCCTGTGTATTTTTCATCCTCCAGAGTATCTCTGCATGCATATAAAAGCTTATGTCACTCAAAAATAATTGCTCTACTTAAATAATCATCACCGTACATTTGTTGCATCAATCGAAATGTTTCGGATGCATTTTTACGTTTCTTATGCATTCATTCTTTGCAACCGTATGTCTGCTCTCAGCCACCAAAGTATTTTTATTGTTCCAGTCGTATTTCTGCTCTCAGCCACCAAAGCTTTTTTTTACCATTCCAGTCGTATGCTTCATATTGGAGATTGCTTTGAAAGATACTACCAGATAAGATTAATACCGACCAGCATGACACCCATCTATGAAATTAATACGACGCTAAGGGTTTTGCGTGGAATTTAATGTTAACGAGTTTTCGCAAAATAATTTCACCGAGGAGAAAAAATCGTAAAACCAAAGAAAATACACTTTGCCGCAAAGACTTTTTTTTTTGTTAGATTGTGCTTAAAGATAAAAAATCGTTCGGTAAAGGCACTAAGGTTATTAATTTTCCATATAAAATCTACTTAAAATCAAAGACTTAAGTTATTGTGGCAAAAACTCAAAATTAAATATTTGATTTCCTTATGAACTATCTTTCTATGTCCGCCTTTTCTTTCCATTACCCATCCCCGCCTTCTCATTCCTTCTTTCCTTTCGTTAAAATTTCTTCTATTGTTAATTATAACTTAAACATACTATCAATTGCCTTATCAAGGATTTATTGCCTACAAAGTAACTGCGAACTATAAACGTGTGTTTTAAGAAGATATGATTTTGTATCTTTTCTTGTCTTATCTTTATTCTAACTTATCTTTAAAAAAACAAAGAAAAGTTGTTGATTTTACAAACTTTTTTCAATCACTTGTTAACAAAGAATTAAATCGTTATAGCAAATATTTTACTTTACGGCAATGATTTTTTTTATTAAGCTTCAAAGAACTTTAGTCTTTCGTTTCGAAGATGCAGGCCTTACTTAGTCAAAGAATAAATCATTAGTGCAACGGTATTTTCCTTGTAGCAAAGATATTTTGGTTACAGTTTAACCCTGCAGTAGTCGCGCGGATTACATATGAAATCCAGTCATGCAAAATTATGAATTTCACAATTGTCTGCAATCGATATTCATTGATTTAACGTACTATAAGAATTATGTTTATGTTGTGTTTTTAAATAAATATAATATAAAATAAAGTAATAATACAAATTAAAACAAATAACTAAGCATTTTCAAATTGCCATCTCTTATTTTAAACTTTAAAAAACGGATTACATATGTAATCCACGCGACCACTCTCGTCACATTCAGGTACGCGACTACTGCAGGGTTAATAATAACTGCTTTCTTTGACTTTGATGCGTTCAGTTTTCTCAGTGTACTATAACTGTTAAATCACAACAAACTTCGTGGAATTTTGATAGACAGTAAAGAAAAATTCAACTAATAAAAAGCTTGTTCGAATAGATAGATAGCGTTCTGGGATGTTGATACATGGTTCGTGTCCGGGATATTATTTGACACACTGTGTAAACTATTAAAAAGTTAGATCCGTATTAATAATTTCATTTTCATGTTAGTTATGTAAGGAAAGGGCTCGCTTGGGAAGCCCTTGGACTATTATATTTTTATTTATAAATATTGCGTTTATTATATTGAAACAAATTTGAGCTTTAGGCCAAGTATGCGACAACAAGACAACATGAAGACAATGAAGGAAACAACGGCTCTATATAGAGCAAATCATACAGCAGACTAGACAGACTGTTTCGTTGGCCGCTACACCAACTCATCAGTAGTCTTGCATGACTTTTTCACTGTGATCCACTCAAGCTACTTATGTAGGTCCTACTTATATGTATGTGTATATATTTATAAAAATATTAATTAATAAAATAAATTTCTTTTATGTTGTAGGTTTGTTCCAGTACTTTTGTTGCAGTAACTTACAAGTTAAAAAGTTTGAGATGGGTCTCTTAGGAAGAAAAGTTAAGTCCAATAGAAATGTAATTTACTTTAACATAAAGCTTAGCCCTTTTATCAACACATGAGAACTTATCATAAGTTTCTGATTGCAATTGGAAAAATTAACCTTTTCAAAATTCGAACCACCGACCTCACAGTTGGAAGAATTGGTATCGTTAGCAAGGCGGCCATGGTGCAACAGCTGCAATCTTTGGTTCAAAGCTAAAAGATATCGCAATATGAGTTCTTAATTTTGTATATTAAGCTCTCTTCTTTAAGCTACTCGTAACTTGTAACTCTTCTTAAATACTTTGAATTCTTGGGCGTAAATTTTTAGTGCGATCTGTCACGTAGTCTCTTTCTAATGGATTTGTTAACAAGTCTAACCTGCGAATTTCATAATGAAAAAAATGTTAAGCAAAGAGTGTGTTTGAAATTGTATCTTATCAACGGGATTTCTTGTCCGGATGCATTGAAAAAGTTTCAGAAAAATTATGGGGAGTCTGCTCTATCAGAGATAGAGATAGTATGGCGCACTCCATTTTGTATGATATTTTAGGGATGCGACGGGTTATAGCGTGACTTGTGCCAAAATTGCTGAATATCCTTCAAAAAGAGTTTCGCAAAACTGTCACTCAAGAGATGCTTTTAATAGACGATACCAGAGATCTGCAACAAGTCAATTGAAAATCAAGTAACTTGCAAATAATCAAGTTTCGACTTGACTTGTAGAAACTTGATTCGTTTCTACCCTACAAACCACGACTTGCTTCTGAAAAACGAATCATAAGTCAGACTTGATTTTATTTTGTTTCTACCCTGCATTAATTGGTAAAAAAACCAAGCTTTCTACTTTTCAACTCTGTTTTCAAGTCTATGTGACTGCGCTACCACAGAAAGCATCTACTTATACTTTTCTATACAAAGTGGCAAAATAAAAAATAAACAACAACAACAATGAAAGAAACAAACATACTTCATTACATACGTTGGATAAATGCTTTAAAGCAGTTTCGACCGCGTAGTACACACGAGTGTGGAGCAACACTTTGTCTTTTTGCGTATACACGAAAGAGTAAATGAGACAAATCGACGCTGTGATCGACACTGGTCTAAAGTTAAACTGTTTTCTCAACTCGAGAAACGAAGTTTGTACTGACGACACGAAGTTAATTCCACGAACTTCGTAAACAGACTTAAAAATAAACGATTTGTAGGCAAAATAATTTCTTTTTCCCTACATTTCAAGTTTCTACAGTTCAAGTTTTCTACATATCAAGTTTCTTCATTTCAAGTTTTCTACATTTGGCGACTTGATTTTTGCTGCCTATGATTCGCGCAAACTTGTTGTTTGCCTGCCTCGACTTGCAGGAAGTTGAACAATTAAAGGAACTTAAAACAGCAAATGAATCCATTCATGCAGATCTTTGGACGATACAGACATTCAGCGCATCATTACTGGTAACAAGACTTGGGTGTACAATTATGACAGCTCAACAATCAGCTCAACAATCTGCAGAGTGGTGAAACTCCAAAAGAGTCTTAGCTAGATGACCCGAAACCCAAAAAAAAAGTGACATTGACTGTTTTCTTCGATTCTCAAGGTGTGTTGCACTCGGAATTTCTTCCTCAAGGGTATTGGTCAACGCTGAATGTTATTTAAGTATTTTAAAGCGTTTACCCAAGAATATTCGTTGAAAGAGGCCAGAATTATGGCAGGACAATTCATGGTTTTTGTGCGATATGGTGCGCGCTAATGCTCCAGCGCACACGCCCTGCATTGTACGCGACTATTTGACCAAAAACAATGTCAATATCGTTCAACAAGCACCATATTCACCAAATATGGCCCCATAAGACTTTTTCCTATTTCCCTAACCCAAATTGTCGCTACGATAAATATTTTGAGACTATTGAAGTCATCAAAGAGAATTATTCGCAGAGGGAGATAAAGGACATTCCGAAATCAACCTACCAACCTAACCAACCTAAAATGCTTTCAAGAATGGAAAAAACGTTAGCGAACGAAATATGTGTATCGACTCCGATGGTGATTATTATGAAGGTAATACAATAAATAATGAAGAATAATTAACCGTTTTTGTTTTATTTCCACAGTCTGGTTTAAATTTGAACAGAAAGTATTATCTTATTTTTTTTTTGTATAGTATTCATTCAAAAAAGTTTCAAAACTGGGTTCTCATTCAAAACTAACATCTTTCCTTCGTACAACCATCTGCGGACTAATTAAATTTTGTGTGGAAATAAAGTAATTTTGCAAAAGTTTTAATTAAAAACACTAGAAGTTTCGCCAGGCCCTCCAAACTCCTATCCTTCCTATTCATGTCAATTCAATGAAAGAAAAGTCCTTCAATTTCACTAATTATGATGAAGTGAAGGATGCTAATGAAACATGGAAAATAAAATAGGTAATGCAAACAAAAGTCATCGGGCAAACTTTGGTTAATGAGAATAAACCGTTATGCAGCACAACAAAACAAGCAAAAAAAAAAAAAAGAAAGATAAATTCTATATAAATTAATGAATGAAAAGACATTTTCTACACAGTAGATGCGGGGCTCCACGAGGTTTTTCCTAGCCGTCTCATCACAGCAGGTACAGTTCTAGAAGAACCGAACCGAAGCAAGGAGGAGTTAAAAACTCTTTTGTGTTAAATGTACGAAACCCGAACCCAACCAAAATTAAATAACTTTTGTTTGTCGAGTTAGAAAAGTTAGAAATGTTTTATTTAAAAGGATGGCAGGATGTGCGCGCAAGGATAACAAGCACATTGCACGTTGAACAAAGTAAGTTTGCCCAAATATTAAACTAACGTCCATTACGAAAATGAATCCTTGAGTCAATATAAGCACAAGCACACAACACATACACAAAGACATACATACAGACTTACGCTCACGTGAAGGACAACGTAAAACGACTACGACGAATCCTTGCTGCTGGAAAATATATGTTATAGTTTTGCTGCAATGGTAGCAAGAAGAAAGTCACAAACGAAGGCAGAGCGCCAATTATGCCAAAATGTAGAGAAAATAGTGCTGCGTTTATCCCAAACCACCGCATGCACCACCCTTCTTGACTAGTCCCACAACGTAATATGCCAACAGCAGCCAAAGCGGCGGCCATTTGGCAAACGTCGTTCAAGGATTTTAACTCATACATTAAGCATTGCGCTCTGCTGCTTACGTCCGAAACGAGGGTTTGTTCAGCGCATAGAAAACTAAAGACGCCATGTTAGTGACAACGTGCCATGGCTAAAACAGGATGCCACTGCTGCCCTCTTCCATTCATCCAATACACCTCGCTCCGCAACCAGCAGCTAAATTCAAGCTTCTGCTTGTGCGTCTAACATCTTTTCAGGGGTTATTTCCAAGGATTCTTTCTGGTGTTTAGCTTAGCCAGTGCTCTGCCCTGTCCATTGCGATGCGGTGCTCTTGTTTTGTTCCACATTATATAACTTTAGATTTAGATTTGCTCTGCACAGCGGACCAGTGCTGCAGGGCAAAACTTTTATTGTTAGTTTTGATTGTTTTTGGTATGAGTTTGGCAAGGATATGGGTTGGGTTTTGAGTTGGCTGGCATTTTACGTGTTACAAAACGAATGCAACGAGCAGTGGATGCAAGGAAAAATCACTGAAGCTGAAGCTAAAGCTAAAGTTAAAATGCCAGTTACATGTGGTCCGATAAGGAAACATAGAGCTGGAAATTTACTATTTAATTCATTTTAAATATGCCTTTGCAGGAGCGGACGAGGTGATGGGCGGCTTTCAATGTTAAGAATTTCTGTTGTTTTGATTTTATTTCTAGTGTTTTCTTAATCAAAAAAAATATCGAATATTCAAAATAAAATTGAAAAAGCATATCTTTCAAAGTTTGTCAATCGTTAGCCACTAGTTTTCCCATCTTGAGAGCAGGAGACCATTACCATGACGGAACAATGCCTCGTCTTTATGTTCAATCCACGAATCGAGCTGTTTTTTGCAATCTTTATAAAAGGCGAGATTTTGCCCCAAAGGGTTGATCTATGATTCTTGACAGATCGAAAAAATTTTATTAGAAGGCGGAATGTGCGGCGAAGGTGGGCATATTGTGCTCATGATAAGTCTATTCCTAACTCTTCTGACTATTCTTGAAGTGTTGGACATGTGTCTTCAATTACACTGTGTGTAATTTTTTAAGTCATGGCAAAATAACCATATACGGACACCACTAAGTGATAAAAGACTAAAAAAAAAAGACCCGTGTCTCCCAATTTTTCCCAAAGTCATGCACTTTTTGTTTATGGGCCGCCAAAGATTTGGGGCGTCGGTATCATTTTCGCAAAAAAGTGATCATTTTCTCGAGCTCATATCTTGCAAACCGTTCAGAATTTCGATTTACTCTCTGAGGCAAAGTTGTAGCTCTTGTCATAAAGAACAAAAATTGCGAACTTATAAAATCAAAAAAACTTCACCTTCCAGATCAAAATCGCAAAAAACTTAAAAAAAATCCAATTTTTTTTTACCTTTTTTCCCGTGTTCAGGTCCATAGGTAGCAAACCGTTCAAAATTCAAGGAAACAATCAACTACAAAAATTTACCTAAGATCTCAATAAACAAATTTCTACAACATATAAACTTCCTCCCATAACAAAAAAGTGCATGACTTTGGGAAAAATTGGGAGACACGGGTCTTTTTTTTTTAGTCTTTTATCACGTAGTGGTGTCCGTATATGGTTATTTTTTTTCGTGTTGCACTGTGTTAGCAATGCCTCCAATTCTTTAACTTTGAACTTTCCGCTGTCCAGATTAATACTTGTGTCAAAATTTAAAATCAGCGGTTTTAAAACGTGCAAATTACTCGACACACTTAGCCCAAAGTTTATCTAATTTTTTTATCCCTTGCGAATAATACACTTTCGGAAACCGTTCAAAATATACGCTCAGTGGAAAGTCGCTTGCAGCCAAATCTAGCCGAACATTTCATGCAATTTTGCGAACATGAGACTGCGGATATTGTGACTTCATTTTTCCATTTTTTGGTGTCATATTTATTCCCGGCGAGAAATTTCTTCAAGTTTGGAAATAGATAAAAGTCCCAGGTGGTCAAATATGGTGAATGGCAAACCAAGTCGCGATTGCAGTCTAGTGTTTCGATGAGTTTCCTAGTGGAAGTTCACATTTTTCTTGCCATATGCGGCCACTACCGGTCAAAATTTGAGTCAAATCGGTCCAACAGCTCTGTATTATATTCCCCAGATTTACTAAATATATTTCGGCAATATATACAAATACCCTACCTGTAGTGACCTCAGTATAAGCCAGCAATCATTTTGACCTATTCAAGTCAATTTATATGGAGGATATCGTAGGTATTCCAAACAACGATTGTCATGACTTTATTTGCGCATTAAGTCCACTGATTCGACTGTTCTTTGATCTCTGGCTTATTTCGACGGATCCATGCTTTGTCCACGATAGCGGAACAGTACAAAAACTCCATCTTACTGTGCGTGAACATCTCCAAATACTCTTTTCATTGTCGTGGTCGGAAGTTGTTACAACTCAACACAAGAAAAAGATTTTTCTCCAAGCTTGGAAAAAGTGTTCAACCTCTGCTTGATCTTTTACACATTTCTCCAAGTCACCAATATTTTAGAGTTGAAATGGAAATTGGCTCGAGATGTGTTAATTTTCAAAGTTGCAATACTGTTGAAGTGTCAGAAAAAAATTTCTTTTTGCACCTGGCAACACTTGATTGTTTTGGTTATCATTGATTGTTTGGGTTTGGTGTTTCGTGTTAATTTGTGAACAGTTAGCAAATATAATGAATTGCATCTATAAGTTGAAGTCGTAAGTTAAAAAATGATTTATTTAAAAGTTGCTATAACATATTTTTAAGTTCAAAATTATTTTCAATGAATGAATAAAAAACATAATTGGAAAAGCTTTCTCGTAAAATATAATTCCCAGCAAACTAAAAGACTATTTTAAGACTCATATAAAAGATTTTTTATCGTTATAATGCGCTAAAAAATACTCTTTTATGAATACATTTTCGTAGGTTGTGGGCTTCAAAATATGATTCATAATAATGACTGCTTTATGTCTCATTTTAGTCTCAAAATTCAGACTATTTTAAGACTCATAATAAAGACTCTTTTAGAACTCATATAAAAATAAGTCTTTTTGGACTCAAAATAAAGGCTTTTTCAGGAGCCATATTTAATACTCCTTTTAAGAATCATGTAATGAAATCTTTAAAGACTCATATGAATACTCTTTCAGAACTCATTGAAGTTATTACTTTAAGAGTCATAAGTCTCATGTTAATAATAAAAATAAAAATATTTCCATATTTTGCCATTTATAGTACTCATAAAACACGCATAAAAATACTCTGTTTAGAGTCTTATTTCTGAGCAATAATTTTACATATTGTAAAATCGAAGACTCCTTTATGAGTCTTTTTATTTCGTACTGATAAAACAAGCAAAAGAAATACCATTTTGGGAGTCTTATTTCTGAGCAAAAATTTTACAATCATATCAAAGACTCCGTTATGAGTCTTTTTATTGCGTTCTCATAAAACACGCATAAGAAATACTCTTTTTAGAGTAATTTTTTTTTTTTTTGAGGCACTTGAGAAATGTTTGCAGGGTTTCCTTTTCGTTTTGGGATGGAAATCGCTTAGAGACGGACCTTGGAGCTCAAATTGATATTCAGCCTTATCTCAACTGGAGATCGTAGGTCTATATCCTTGGAGATTGACTTGGATCGCAAATGGAGGTCAAGTGAAGATCCAGCACTGGAGATTAGAAAAACAAACTGGAGCTCGCCTGGAGACTTAGCCAATCTCCTACACTAAGGGAAATAACGCATATTAACATTATCCACGCCTGAGTATATATTTCATTTAAATATTTACGTGGTTAAATCAAATATTTTCCTTACAACTCGTTTTTTTCCCGTATTTAAATTTTATTTATGCCACACACTGACACACATATTCCATACAGCTGCCAAGCAGCCGCCAAGCAGCAGCAGCATCGCACTCTGTTCCTGTGCGATGCTGCTGCAGTTTCTTCGCACCAGCAGTTGAAGGTCTTATAGTTTTCATTTAGTTATTATTTCAAGGGTAATATATCGTGGATATTTGGCAAATATGATTTGTGAGTGCGGTGGTGAGTGCGAAGCATGATGAATTCATTTAAGGTGGAGTGACAACTCGGTATTTTCTCAAGAATGTCACTCCACTCTACATGATTTCATCATGCATCGCGCTCACCACCGGACTCAAAAATCATATTTTTACAAAAAGAAAATAAAATATACCACTAAATGGCGTTTGATATGGACGCAGCTCGTGGGAAATATTCAAATAAATTGTTTTTCAATTTCAATATTTTTATATAAATTTTCCTTAAATGCGATAGTTTTATTTTCAAATAGTAAATATTTTAAAGATATTTAAATATATTCGTGCATAATTTTAATATATTTTTTATTAATTCTGTTTAAATATTTTAATATTTTATTTAATTAAAAAAGTATTTAAATAAATTTTAAATATTTACGTGGTCGATTCAAATAAATGCGTTATTGGTGCAAAAATGACTCGCTTTTTGGATAAATTAAAAAAGTTTTTGGTTAAATTTAAAATTTTTTTCCCTAAGTGTAGGTTAATGCTTATTGAGATGGTCGCGCTTGTTGTCAACTAAAGTTATCTGCCAATCTGCCGGATAGCTTTCTTATATCCAAAAATTTTCAAAATGTGTCGTGCCTAGAGTATAGAGTTTGAGTTTAGTTTGAGTTCAACCGAATCATCATTGTTCACACAGAGATGCGTCAGCAGAATTGAGTTTAGTGTGACTTTTCTTTGTTTACTAATGTGTTCTCATAGTTTTTGCACATCCACCATCCTGACATCAATTCAATTTGAGGACAAGGCTGCAACCATATCTGTTTACACATGCCAGTTCTTTCTTGCGCTGCGCAAATCGTTATTTTTATCGGCCCATACTGATATGAAGACTGCATCTTCTACACTTGCCCAAGTTCTTTTCTTTGCCTTCTAAAAAAAAAAACCTTCTTCACGCCTTCTATGGTTTAATACCAACAAAATGTTGGAACCTAGATTGATACGTGATAAAGAAGTAAACAAAAAAGCGCAACAACAAAATCTTTGCAGAATCAATGCAGTCAACTTTTTGAAATTTTGCGACTAGCAAAAGAGTAGAAAAACATTGCTTTGACAAAGTATAGCGCTTCTATAATTCCTCTTTGGTTTTATTGATCTTGCACCTATTAGCTTGTCAAAGTTAGTGGACTGCTAGAACCACTAAGACTACTGATGAGTCGGAGTAGCGTCCGACGAAACCATGGTCTAGTCAGCTTGGTTTAAGTTCTGCAAAGAACTTTGTTGTTGTAGCAACCTGTTGCTTCATGAATTATTTGGCATTAAGCTCACAATATAATTCTTAAAAAATATGTTTTTTAAGAATTATAAAAGAAATAAATCTTTTCTTTGCTTTTTTGTTAATTTTTGCACTATTTAAGAACAGCTGTTTTTGACATTTCTCACCACAAAATTGTTCAGCTCACCTTGTCATCTTAAAAGTTACATCTGAACGTACCTTTTTATATGAACATTAGCATACATTTAGGTATTTTTCAAATTGAGTTTTGATAAACACAGAAAGATAGCTGAGTTTAGACCAGTTTCATCCTGGAAACTCAAGAGTTTATTTTGCGTTCAATGGCAAAACTCAACTTTGTACTGGACACTTAAACTAGACTCTTTGTGTAGACATGGCTTTACACTTATTTAGATCATTATATAGACGATTTCTGGCGTTGTTACCTCAAGAGGAAGACCAGAATGTTTGGCATCATACCACCACAAGGAAAATCAGTAAACTACTAATGAATCGTTATAATCGATAGTGAGGAGTCCCCATAACTTTAACAAGCCATGCTCACGTCTACGTTTTGTTTTTCCACGCAAGAAATAATGTTAATGCAAACGCGAAAATAAGTTTTCTCCATGTTTACCAAATCTTCGGGGGTGCTTGCTTTCGAAATGTATCAGTGCGTTTTAGTTAAAGATGGAACTTCACAAATGATGACAGGATTTACAATTGTCATCTGTTTTATTTTGGGGAACTTTTCATCTTGTCCTCGTAATCCACAAAGCACAAAATGTCTGTATTAACGCGTCAACTAAATGACATACACAGAAACGAACACCAAATGACAGATATTTTACGGTTTTATTTGGTTGAAGGGAATAGTGGAATAATGCCCTACCTGCATTACCTTTTGTAAAATGCTACGAATTAATTCCAATGTCCAATATTTTTATCTTTTCTTAGAGTTAACTCCACGTTTGTGCCAAATCTTTCGCCCTTAACACGACATCGTCAACTTTACACCGCTCCTGTTCTATAGTTCTAAAACTAGTCTGCCAAAGAATTTCTCTTTGTTTTTACAAAAGATACAAAAAAATCACAAAAGCACACACATAAATAATGAAAATTTGACTCCATATGAATCCAAAATACCTTTTTATGAACTATTGCCGGGATAATTCAATAAATTTCACAAAATTCCTCCCACTACCTCAAATAAAATAATTTAGACCATAGAAAACACCAAATTATGTTATACCACGATAGAGCCAAATATTACATAGCCAAAAATAATAGTCAAAAAACAGTTGGGTGTTCTTTGTAGTGTCCAGGCATAGAGCTAAGCTAGAATTCAATTAAAAACAAAAGTTGCAAAACTTTCGGTAATTTTAATCCTTTTCATAGCATCGAAGACAAATAAAAATATAGCCAGACACGAAAGGGTTGAGTTGTTGAATCTTCTTTTTTTTCAATTTTCTTAACTTGCTGCTCGTTTGCTATGCCGCTTATCCTTGGCGACGACAGAAATGCACCCAACCTTTTCCGGTTTTCTAATGTTCGAAATTCAAATATTTTCTTACCGCAGCAGCAGTGAGGCAGCCGTTTGTGAAAGGATCCCAGCAGTTGCCCTGGTATTTTTTTATTTGCCTGTGAAGTTGTTTTGGTTTGGTTTGTTGATGCTTGGTTGGTTTGGCACCCAGGTTTCCCAAGGCAGTGAAGTTGCTTTGCCAAGGGAAAAAGAAGATTTCCTGATTGAGGATGATGTAGAAAATTAGCATTTGTCTAGAATAATTTTTCTTTGGAACTGTTTTTTTTTTATTGTTTGTTTGGTATCTAATGTCAAGGTTTGGTTCCTTGTATTTTTTATTAGAATAAAAAGAAAAACTTGTTTTCATTCCCATGTCTTTCCGTGCTGCTTGATTTTCACGTCAGTTTTTGTTCAGGATGCGTTAGGTTTTAAAGCTGATTTTTTTTTTGTGACAGTGGCTTTTGTATGTTAATAACTGTTTAATACTCTTGTAGGGTCCCGTTCGTAGATCAGCGGTTTTAAAAATTAAAGTCGCATCGCGTGTCTGGCGCAATTCTTAGGACACGCGTCTGTTAAAAACGGGACATGGGACATAGCATGCATTAAATTTGCATTTGAAAGATATTTTATTGTGTTTCCATAACTTGCACAATATCAGAAACTTTTTGATATTGTTAACCAATCCAAGACTGTGACTTGTGTAAATTTATGGAGCGACCGAAAAAGCCGTTAATACAACTTTTCCCAATTTTTGAGATAAAGATTTAAGAACTTAAGAAAAATTTACAAAACAGTCGTAGTGGTGTAAGTAGTAGCATGATTCCCACTTTGTTAGATTTAAGTTAATATTCTGAGTTAATATATCGTGAAAATCTAACCTATATAAAAAAAAATAATTTTGTTTGTTTGACCGGAATTCAAATCTAAACGGCTGGGCGGATTTTGACCAAATTCAGTTCAAATATTCACGCCACTTTCGCCTCTTTACAAGTAACTAAAATCTACCTAGTTACGTACTTTTATTAGCGAAAATGTTCGTCTATTTAATTTTCTGTTATTTTGACACCAAAAATATTCACATATCTTCAAAACTGTACAAATTATTAGTGAGACTTTTTTTCTGATAACATCGTTTCCTAAATAACTCTCAGAAATTCGTTTTTTTTAATTTCGATGCAAGTAATTCCGCTGTTTTTGAATATATTTCATGAATTTTTTTTTTTCGTTGATAAATTCAATCAAAGCTTTTAATAAAACCATTTTAAGAGTGCCGTTAGCTTAGCATATACATATGTATATGTTAAATCACTTTTTCAAAAATGATTCAAAATATTGACTTTTTACTCAAAATTGACAGAAATGTTCTTTTTTTATTAATTTACTAGCTGACCCGGCAAACGTTGTTTTGCCTTGAAATTTTATTTTCACTGATTTATTCCATTTATACTTTGTTGGAAAGGTATTTTTTCAGTTCGGGTTTAAAAAAAAAAAAAGAAAAAAAAAAAAGAAAAAAAAAGAAAAAAAAAAGAAAAACAAAAAGAAAAAAAAAAAAAAAAAAAAAAAATCGAAAAAAGTGTTTTGTGTAAAAAATGTTTTTTTTCATTTCATTACAATTTGGTGAGTTTTTGTGTAAAAAACACATTCGAATTTTGTGTAAAAAATCGAAAAACACGAATTCGCAAAGTGCAATATAGACGGCAATATGGACGGTTTTTGTGTAAAAAACACAAAATTCGAATGTGTTTTTTACACAAAAACTCACCAAATTGTAATGAAGAAATCCGAGTCTGTAATCCGTAATGGCCGGCAAACGTTATTCGATCGAACAAAACACGAATTCGCAAAGTGCAATATGGACGGTGAAACAGCAACGAATGAAGAAACTGAGCAACTGAATTAAATGGCACATTAGACATATGAATAAAATAGAGGGGAAACGAAACGTAAAATCCATGTAAAATGGACAACAACGTCAATATCAACAGTTTTTTAGACAACGTGGACAGCGCCACAACACATGAAACAAAACTGGCTTCAATATTGATCGATAACAGATAATATTTGTAGACAACACAACAAAAACAAAGTTCCTCTAAGTTTCTTTATTTTCTTGCAACAATTCTTTATTTTATTGCATTAATAATATTTAATTCTTACATTTAACTTTATGACGGCACAATACTTGTAGAAAACAAAACAAAAAGAAAACCACCTCAGGCAAAAGAGACAACAAAAATTTCAAATAAACGACTTGTATCAAAGCAGAGAGTATGTTGTGTGTGAGATTAACTAATAACAGCAAATGAAATACTTACATGTATATGCAAGTTATTAAGAAGGGGGAGTAAAATTATTTTTGGGAGATCCTGGCTGCTTAGCAGTACTATTCCAAACAATAAAAATAAAACATTTTAAAATTTTGATTTTTTTACACTTTTTTCGATTTTTTTTTCTTTTTTTTTTTTAAAAACCCGAACTGAAAAAATACCTTTCCAACACTTTCTTTTATTTATTTTAACGCTTTTATTTTAATGCTTGCACTGTGATGTCCATAATCAGAGTATTTGCCTTCTCCTTATATAGGCTAGCTTTGCTGTCCTTTGTAAATTCCAAACAATGGCAGGTGCCTTTCGATAATGAGAATCGCATAGAAGGCCCTTTGCTGTCCTTTGCAAATTCCAAACAATGGCAGGTGCCTTGCGAGTATGAGAATCGCATAGAAGGCCCTTGATAAAAATCAAACATTTTGAAATTTTGAATTTTTTACACTTTTTTCGATTTTTTTTTTCTTTTTTTTTTAAAAACCCGAACTGAAAAAATACCTTTCCAACAAAGTATAAATCATCAAAATCGGTTCGGCCGATCTCGAGTTATAGGATTACATCGCATTCGGACACTTTCTTTTATATATATAGATAATTTAAATTATTTATATTAAAATGTGAAATAAATAAGTAAATTCAAGGAAAAAACATTAATTTTGTTATTTAATTTAAATAAAAAATATGTATAAAACAAAAAATCCCACAAGACTTAAAAAATCCCTCATTGAATTAAAAAATCTCATGGGAATTCCCATATCCCACAGCAATTAAAATATCCCACAAATGGGAAATTTCCCACAAAACTGGCAACTATGAATGCATGGCATTGAGGATGATTTTTTAAAAAACTTAACACTTTAATTAAAGATACTAATTATTGAAATTTCGTAAAGAAAATAACCAATGAACCTTTTGTACCACAAATGTGATATTTTAAAACTTATTTCAAAAAAATAGGACCAGTACTTTTGGAGTTTTGCGGACACAAAATTTTTTCACTTTCATTTTATATAATAGTACTAGCCTTTTCCCGGCGCGCGTTGCTGCACCCTGCAACTATATGGGAACATAATAGGTGTATTCAAAACTTTTCTTAGACTCATAGTTTGACACCACTGTTATTTTCCACTGCCCGTTACAGTTTTCCAGTAGCAGGAGATTCCCAGTAACTTCCATTTTGAGTTTGTATGTTAGTATTGCTACTTTTACTTTCAAAGCTATTCGATAATACAAATTTTTACTGTATGGGCGGAGCCACACCCTCTTATGTAATGCTCATCCCAGTTTTCTAGTAGATGGACATTACCCAGTTTTAGTACAGTTGCCGACAGTGAGCATAAAAACTAAATTACAAAAATGTAGCCAAATCGAGGGAAACCGTAGGATATGTAGCATTTTTATTGATTTGTGGGCGGTAAAAGAGGGTGTGACAGAAATTTAAGCCATCTTGTACTTGAAAAAAATGTGCTGCCAAAATTTCAGCTCTATCGGCTCAGTAATTGTGAAGTTTCCAGCCATCACACAGACAGCGTTTTGCTTTTTGTATATATATTTTGGATAAGCATTATTGGCTTTAACTTTCGATTTTTTCTAATAAATTAATTTTTTAACTTGCATATTTTTTCAAAAATATAAAAACACAATATTGGAAAAAAAATTTTGTTCGAAAAAACCTAGGGGTAGGCCTTGCTTTTTGAATCACAAAAATGGTTTTTAATTTTTGCGTAAAATTGAAACAGCTTTTACTTACAAATGTTATTACTTTTAAATAGAGTTAAAAATTTGAGAATTTGAGTTTAAATTATTTTTACAACAAAAATAATTTTTGAGTCTGTTTTTGAAGAAAACTCCAATATTTCAGACCTTTTTTGAAAAAAATATTTAAAATATATTTAATCAACTAACGGTATTTTTGCAATAAGGTTTTCATAGTATTTTGATGAAGCTTTAAGACAAAAAAAAAAAAATTTAACACAATATATAAAAAAGCAGCGGAGATATTTGAATCGAAAGTCACAAAATTGAATATCTGATTGTTTTTTTCGTAATTTTGTGTAACGATGTTGCATTAAATATATCTTTGTAGTAAAATTTTTCATAGTTTTCAAGATATGTTCTTGTTTTTGATATCAAAATAACGGAAATTTTTTTTAATTTTATTAAATTTAAGAAATATTTTATATTTTGTAAATATTTGCACATGTTACCTAAGAAAACAACTTAAAATATGCGATTTTGTAAAAAATTTGTACTACAGCACCATCTGGTGTCCAAGGTGGGTCAAAGAAGATAAAAAATAAAAAATAAAAAAAACTACTATATACCAATTTTTATTCTAATCGCATGAGCGGTTTGGGAGTTTTAGGTGGTTTCGTAAAAAATTTGTACTAAAGCGCCCTCTGGTGTTCAATATAGGTCAAAAACGATAGCAGCAGAACACTCAACGTACATGAAACTCACCGTATACCACTTTTCATTCTAATCGCATTAGCGGTTTATGAGTTTTAGGCAGTTTTGTCAAAAATTTGTACTACAGCGCCCTCTGGTGTTCAAGGTGGATCGAAATTGATAGCCCACAAACACGCACCGTACCAAAAAACTTCTATACACAAATTTTCATGCTAATCGGATGAGTAGTTTAGGAGTCTATTGCGGCCTTACAAACATAATTTCCTTTTTTATATATATCATTTCTCATTT
The DNA here is from genome assembly GCA_943735915.1 of Pherbina coryleti. Lineage (NCBI taxonomy): Eukaryota > Metazoa > Arthropoda > Insecta > Diptera > Sciomyzidae > Pherbina > Pherbina coryleti. The sequence continues at coordinate 135,842,818 of OX030949.1, forward strand.
TTGAGCAACGATGTTGCATTAAATACATCGTTGTAGTAAAATTTTTCATAGTTTTCAAGATATGTTCATGTTTTTGGTGTCAAAATAACGGACATTTTTTTAGTTTTACTAAATTTAAGAAATATTTTATATTTTGTAAATATTTGCACATGTTACATAAGAAAACAACTAAAAATATGCGATTTTGTAAAAAAATTGTACTACAGCACCATCTGGTGTCCAAGTTGGGTCAAAGAAGATAGTGCTAAAAAACTCATCGTACCTGAAAACTACTATATACCAATTTTTATTCTAATCGCATTAGCGGTTTGGGAGTTTTAGGTGGTTTTGTAAAAAATTTGTACTATAGCGCCCTCTGGTGTTCAATATAGGTCAAAAACGATAGCAGCAGAACACTCAACGTACATGAAACCCACTGTATACCATTTTTCATTCTAATCGCATTAGCAGTTTATGAGTTTTAGGCAGTTTTGTAAAAAATTTGTACTACAGCGCCCTCTGGTGTTCAAGGTGGAACAAAATTAATAGCCCACGAACACGCACCGTACCAAAAAACTTTTATACACAAATTTTCATGCTAATCGGATGAGTAGTTTAGGAGTCTATTGCGGCCTTACAAACATAATTTCCTTTTTTATATATATAGATTAGGTGTAGTACAAAGAAATCCATATTTTCCACAAGATGGCTTTAGTAATCTGTAACTCGCTTGGTATAAGATCGGGTAACGATGGCGTCAAAAAGATATGATTTCGTACTAAAAAAATTTCTCAGACAGTTTTGTGATTGCTTGACTCAGGTATGTTTGAGCGTTCGTCAACGATAGACACCAGCAAAGAGAAAATACGCCATATTTTACAGTTTTTCTTCGTTAAAGACGAAAACGCAAGGCGGCTGAAAATGTAAAAGTGTTTATGGTCTTGATACTGCTATAGTCAATCATGCGCAATTTTGGCTTCGTCGATTCCGTTCCGGTAATTTGGATGTCAAAGATGCACCACGCTCTGCAGGGCCAATTGTCGAAAATGTCAATAAAATCATGGAAATCGTCGAGTCCAACCGTCATGTAAGCACGGTTTCGATTGCCCAGGAGCTAAACATTACACAAAAAACCGTTTGGATCGACTTTAATAAGGCTGAATACAAAAAGAAGCTCAATGTATGGATCTATGAGTGGATTTTGCGAATCGCTGCTGAATCGCAAAAACATCGACCCATTTCTGAAGCGGATGGTGACTATTGATTAAAAATGGGTCTTATAATAACGTCAAGCGCAAACGGTCGTGGTCGAATCACGGTGAGCCGGTGCAAACTTTGACCAAGGTATTGACGGCCAGGAAGGTTTTGCTGTGTGTTCAGTGGGATTGACAGGGAGTCATTTGCTATGAGCTGCTCCCTTACGGCCAAACTCTTAACATAATTCGGACCTGTATTGTAAACAATTGGACCGTCTGAAGGAAGCAATCGCCCAGAAGCGGCCAGCTTTGGCCAATAGGAGAGGAATTGTGTTCCAACAGAACAACGCCAGGCCACATACATCAATAGTGACTAGCCAGAAGCCAAGGGAGTTTGGTTGGGAGGTTGTTATGATTTTGCAAGTGAGAACTTCGCCTCAAGGGAAGCATGTGAAAATCGACTCTCCCAGTTCTTTGCCAATACGGACGAGGGTTTTTATGAGAGAGGCATAATGAAATTACATTTAAAATGGTATAATAAAAACTCAAAATTGCATTTTTGACTTACTTTAACATGACATAGCGTTTAATAGCAAAAGTGGTTCCAGTTTTATGAAAAATTTAAATTACTGTTTCTGTCATCAACAAATTTGACTACTCCTGTGATTTTTTGAAGATATTATTTTTTTTTCAAGTGTTATTTTTGTAATATTGTATGTATAGTCAAAAAGATTACGAGTTAGTTTTGACTTACTTTAGGGCGAGTCACGCCAAATAATTGAGGGCTTAAAAGCCGCACTTACATTGAAAATGAAAATGAATCTGGTTGTTTGGCCGGTCTTAGTTTTCAGTTTAATTCTGTCTTTGTTTTATATTTTTGACTGGCTTAAATACTATTTACAAAACTGTTATACCTTCTTAAAATTAACTGTTATAGGATTGATTGATCATTGGAATAAGTCCAATAACCAATCAGCTCGCTCTGTAGTTCCAGTTGTTTGCTTATTCTTTCTTTTACAAACGATTAGAGCTGCATAGTGACAAATGTGCATGCGATGCACAAATTTAGCACGTGTGTTCGATTGCTTTACAAAAAAACAAAACAGGTGAAAAAAACGGTCGGTGACTGACCTGATGTTTGGCTTTATAAAAGTTATCAGAGTTTATTTTCAACCGGTAGAAAAAAAGACCTTATATAAGAGTAATCATTTATTAATTATTTTTTTTTTTAATTTTAATCTTTATTTCTTAAAACCGTAAGTTTAGCTACTGGAAGAGATTTTTATCTCAGCACTTTTTGTCAAAGTTGTCTTTGTTGTATATTTCTATACATTTTTTAATTTCTTTTGCACTTGTAAATTGTTTTTATACATAAAAAAAGATGTTACGCCAATTTAAACAACAATACATACATAGAAAATGATGAGATAGCTAAAATATTGCATTTATCTCAATTAAATAAATGGCTCTTTCTCATAACAAACTGCAGTTTTTTCACCAAACGTTTTTTATTTCAATAAAGAAAAAACAATTTCTTTTAATTACCTGGATTAACCGGGATTTTTCATTATTTGGATTTATAAAAATATTACAACAAGGACTGCATATCATAATTTTACATTTTTTCCCTCGAATAACACAAGGTTTAACAGCTAGTAATATATATGTAAATCCAAATGTGATAATTCTTACCTACCAACATTTTTCGAATTTCCTTCAAATAATGTAATCAGTCAAATATTGGTTTAATGTAATTCAAGTTGATTGAATGTAAGAAAAGAAACAGAGAAAGGTGAAAACCTAGGACCATTGCGTAATCCGACTATGATCCTGGAATCCATAGGTTAATAGTAACAGTCAGAAGCGCAACCAAAGTGGGGGATTTTGGGGTTTAACCCCCCCCCCCCCAATTATTGTCACAAAAAGAAAAACATGATAAGTAATAACATGTTTTTATCAAAAGCGCAAAAACCCAAATTTAAATTCAAATCGATTGCTGTTGAAGCATAACACTTCGCCACAGACATTTTGGTGCCAAAGATTTTTCAGCTGATTATAGACAAATTGGGTTTCCTGATTTCAGATATAGACTCCGTTTGTCTCCATCCGCACTAGTTTTTGAGCTATAGGCAAAAATATGAAAATCAGTTTTTTTCTGATAATTTTGCTATATTATCAGTGATTATTGCACTGATTTACCAATTTGTATTACGATGATGAATTTCAATAAAAAAATACTATACCTTTCAATTTTTGCGAATGGTTTTGCAAGTGGTTTTGAAACAGTGCCTCAAAGAGTTAAATATTTGTAGTCATCAAAAACTGAAGAAAATTTGTCCTACTAAATGGATGGAGTGATACAACTCGGTTACGGTTTTGTGAATTTTTTCGATGCCATAATATTGGCATTAGGCAAAATTTCCTGTTGGGAGGATACAAACACATCCAGCCAAGCCAATTAACTGAATTGTGCATTACAAAAGACAGACTTTCTTATATCTTTTAAACTCGAAACATTGATTTGACACAAGCAGTCGATTTAGCCAATATCAGTCTGCAAGAAGTAAAAAATGTAAGAGATAATGCTGAAATAGAATTCAAAAAATTGCATATAAATGCACAATATGTTGAATCGTATTATCGCATATCGGTTTAACGGCATACCCTTCTTGGATACATTTATCACAAGCCCGAGTGACAGATTTTTAAAACATAGAGACATTCTAATTGGATTTCAATCACATTTTCCTGATGCAAAAAAATCGCTAAATGTTGAAGCTTTAGGCGCTTTTGAAAAACTAATCGCATTTTATAACGATGATTTGGAAGGAGATTTTGATGACCTAAAAAATGAGCTGAATGTTTGGTATAAAAGAAGTAATAAAAAAGATAATGATGGTAAAAACACAGTTTTTCAATCCATACAACAGTGCAATATGGATATATTTCCAAATATATATCGCCCATTTCAGATTGAGGTGACCTATCATTGGCACTGACCATCTCCGATTTGACTCCAAATTTGTTTTTAGGTTGGTTTTTTGCTAAGAAAACCAATTCCGGAGTTTAAAAATTCAAAAAAATGTCAAAATAGGGCCCATTTTTAGACAATATAGCTCAGTCAATTTTCTCAAATTTTATTAACTTAGGTATAATTGGAATGGTTGTCTCCACTATTTTAAGGATAAAATATAAAACTTTTAAAAAAATTGCTGTAAATTGACCCATTGATAATTTCAAAGTTTAATGCCATGCCAACAACAGACGCTATAATTTCTTCTCAGTTTCTTTATTTTGGTTTTTTGTACGTTTCAATACCTTTTCAACGATATAAAATTAAGGTGTGTTCTTGAAGGGTTCAGAAGTTATGGTGTAAAACGTGCAGTGTTAAAGAATTTTCAATACAAATTCAACTACACATTCAATTTTCATCCAATTTTTTTTTTCTTGACTTTTTACAAACAAAAATAGAAAAAGTCGATAGCTAGTTGAATTTGTATTGAAAATTCTTTGACACAACACGTTTTACGACAGAACTTTTGAACCCTTCAAGAGCACACCGTAATTTTATATCGTTGAAAAAGTATAGGTATTAAAACGTTTAAAAATCAAAATAAAGGAACTGAAAAAAAATTATAGCGTCTGTTGTTGGCATGGCATTAAACTTTGAAATTAAGAATGGGCCAACTTCCTGCAATTTTTACAAAAGTTTTATATTTTTCCCTTAAAAAAGACAAAATAACCTTTCCGATGATAACTTATTTGCGAAAATCGAAATAAAATTGACTGAGCTACGTCGTTGCAAAATACACCCTATTTGAAAAATGGCCTTGAAAAATGGTTCTAAAAATGTATAACTTCAGATTTGATTTTCTAAGCAATAAACCAATCTAAGAACAAAATTTGAGCCAAATCGGAGATGGTCAGTGCGACTGATAGGTCACCTCAATCTGAAATGGGCGATATATACAATAATTTACTTATTATCTTTGCAACTCTTCCAGTAACTTCATGTGAAAATTAATGAACATTTTCAGTACTTCGGCGACTCAAAACCTAAATGCACGATGTTGCAAGATAGACTAAACGGCCTCACATTGCTTTATCTGTACAGAAAAATTACACCATCAGTGTATATTATTTTAGATAAACTCGCTGAAAGTAAGCGTAAACTGGATTTAAAAATATAAGTTAGTTTCTTGTATTATTCTTAATCGCCTTAATCCTGTAACTAAAATCTTTTTAATGTAAAAATAATAAATAAAATTTTTTCTATTCTAAAACATATTTATTTATAAAAATTTTATCATAATGGGGGCATGTAGGTTACAAACTTTTAAAAAACATTTTTTTTTCGGGATTTTTTTTTTATAGAAGGAAAAAAGATATAGTTCTCAAATTTTGCACACATATTTATTAACATTTTAAGAATACAAAACAAATTAGTTTCAGAATTTTTGAAGCGGTTTTTTACGTTATTTGATTTTTTTAAAAAAATGCCAAAAATATGACGGTGTGCAGGATATAACCAGTCTGGGACATGTGAGGAAAAATTAAAAAAAATCATATTAATCCTTGTTTTAGTAGGCAAAATGGCTTCCGTTTGAAAAAATCGATTTTCGAGGTTACAAAATCGGTCGGTTTTTTTAAAATTTGTAACCTATATGCCCCCTTATGTTTGCTGCCATTGTGGTAGAATTAACGTTTTGAGTGCAATATTTGGACTCATTACACCACAGCCGCTATAGTTACGTACATTTTGTTTTATATACATATAGTTATAAAATCCCCCCCCAAAACAAATTCCTGGTTGCGCCGCTGGTAACAGTTAATAGTAGGGATTTTTGTGGTAATTAAGTAACTTCCCACTTATGTATTTAAAATAATTGAATTAAAGCCTAACATTCCAAGCTTTTAGTAATTAATGGACCAATTCGTTGTATGGTTTTTTCCCATTTCCTATTTTAAACCAAGGGAACTTTTTCAAAGTCCTTTCAAGGACTGATGGAAACCTTTTTAGGCACTACTTTACCGTCATATATGTATATTCAAGAAAAATCGTGACAAATTAAAGTTTTCAAGAAATGTAACAAGCCAAATTCTATCCATATACTGACTCTTTTAAACCTAATTTTGAGATTAAATTTTGGAAACCCTTTTTCAAACGCTTCTAGGCCGCTTCCCAATATACTGTAACCAAAGGTTCGGCCTTCACTTTGATTATTTGAACCGAATTATATACATAAATATTCTTACTAATAACTTTCAATTGGATAGATAAATGCACTAGTTCTTAATCTGCTTAAGGTCGGGGAACACGTAATACTAATAATCATGAACAAGCGGAACGCTTATTATGAGAGAATGCTAATATAGGTAAAATCAGTACCGGAATGAAAAACTTTTAATTGCTCCTTACTGACAAATCAGTTTTCTTTGTCCTCATGAAATTGAACTTCGGAGCTCATATCCAAGATAACATTTGTGAATTTTTCTAGTCCTACGTTAGCATCGTGTTATTTGTAATGATTTTCATAAAAAGTTTTGGTCATTTAACTTATCGAACATTTTTCAGGCTCAATTACAACGGTTCTCACCACTCGTATAATAAAAAGAAAACCTTTTACGTTAAAAAATGAATTTTTTTTTTAGTCATTACCGTCTTTTCCGGTAGAAGTACTGACCAATTAAAAAAAAAAAAAACTTCAATTCCTTCTGGGTCCGTAAAAATAACTGTTTTCCAGGAGTCGTCCGACTTTCCAAGATCTTTCTCGGGTACTTCCAAACGAAGTTTCACATTCTTCTTAAATATTAAGCGCTTCTTTCGAGGACTATACGTTTTATACTGAACTGAATGCAAGAAATTTCGAATAGTTTGGGGACTTACGGCAACGCTATCATACATTCCAATATCATCTGCAATTTTTATAGCACTTATTTTGGGATTTTCCCTTACCATACGTTAAATCTTCCGATGCAAATGTTTGTCTTAGTTACTTTTACGTTCTCATCTTGGTGAAGAATCGTACATTCCGGCTCGTTTAAAATTTTCGATCACATATTGAACTGAAGAACGAGATCGGGAAATCGTTTTTAATATATTTCCCAAAGTTTTCCCCTTGTTATCAACTTTTTTATGTCCACTGAAATTTTCTTATCACTGTTACTCATGATTTTTTTTTTTTAAAATGTGCGCAACGAATAACATATTAGAAATAAGTACAAAGAAAATAATGAAGCATCAGTTTTACTAAAAACTAAAGGAACTTAAAAAAAAAACTTTATACGAACAAGAAACGGAGAGCGCTCTTGGCGTACGAGCAATTAATTGAGTTTCTTTTCAGAAGTATGATCGGTAGTATGATGATATAGTTGTCAGAAATATTCCGTTATAAAATGAAAATAAACAAGTGCCGAAGAATTATTCTTCATCAAGACAATGCGAGCAGGCACGCATTTGCTCAAACAAAGGCAATTTTAAGCACTCGAAACATGGAATTAATGGATCATCCGCCGTATAGTCCTTATTTGGCACCCAATAACTTCTGTTTGTTCCCGCAAGAACAAGCTGCATGGACAACGATTGCCGCAACCGGAAGAAGTTGATGCTTTAAAATACTTTGTTTTGGAGGTGTCCCAAACGGAATGTCATAAATGTTATGACAAATGGCTCGAACGCATCCAAAAGTCGTTATCATAAAGGAGAATAATTTCAAAAAATAAGAAAACTATTCACAATACAAAAAAATCTGTCTTTATATTTATTCCCGAAATATATCTAGCAACCCTGGTATTGACCTCTTTTATGTTTTCTGTGTGAAACTGAAATACTGACGAGATCATTTTAAGACATATAAACCGTACATCTACACAACCACCATCACATAAAGTATGAAATAGAACAAGCTCTTCATCTTTCCGCTTTTAGCTATTGGTCTGTTCGTCATATCTTTTAAACTAACTTTTCTAATTTAAAAAACACGACTATACAAAATTCTCGTATAAATCCATTAATAATCCATAAAAATGATTAATTACTTGCCTGGCGTTGTCTGCTGCCCATCAATTCCAGCTTTATCCTTGTGAAATCATCCAACTCTGCCCTGTACAACTCCAGCAGCCAAACGCCCAAGTCCCACTCTTAGCCAACAAATATTGTATTATGATGTATGTTTCCATATTTCTTTGATTCAACGCATGCGTATTTCATCAAACTAAATGTCCCCACCCCCCTTCTGCCAACAAGTGCACCCAGTTAGTCTAATCGTATGTGTTACTCTGTCGGCAGCCATGCCGTAACGTGCTTCCATTGTTTCATTAGCTTCCATGGTGTTCGCAACGTAAGCCCAGCGCATGCTATAAAATTGTTAGTCCTGACAGCTCAGTAGCTCGGTAGTTATGTGTTGAGGTTGGCAGCACTGCTTGCAACCACCGCAGTTGCTGGTGGCTGGCTTGTGGCATTTCTTTTGCACCCTTCAAACGTGTACAACGTAGAATGCATAAAATTATTTGTCAAAGAGTAGAGATTCTTGTGGTTCTCTTAACTAGCCGCAGAACTTCCCCTCACTTTTATCCGTGAAACTACTTTATCGACCATTATTTGTGGAGATTAGCATTTCCTCTAGGCATAGCTAGTTGTTGATAGATGGCGCCAGTAGGTCCAAAAATTCTAATCTGAAATTGTACTTATTAGGATACTTTTAATAAGAAATGGTTTATATTAAAAAGAAATATCAAGTAATTAAATAAATTTTGAGGTATTCATACATATGTAGAGCGATTAATAATAAAAAAACTTGTTGATATTGTTAATGGTTTCCAGATGACAAATGCTGCAGGTTCCTTCTCTGATCTAATACTTTTACTAATAAAACACACAAAATTAAGTGGTTGTATGAGCAGCCTGATCAAAGTCCTTAAGTTGTAGAATCTTCAGTAAACCATCTTATTCGGTGTGGCCGCTTTGATACTTTGTATAATTTGTAGCCGACTTTAAGGATTCTTAGTCTGGGTTGGATGGTTGTCACTTATATTGACGTATTTATTTGGATTCGCCATATCTAACACATGTCTTAACGGGCAACTGCTATGTTGGATTTGTGCATAAAAAGTGCCAGAACTACAATATTAGTGGGAAAAGCCCACAGTCGACATTACCTTAAAAGTCATTTGCTAACTATAAGTACAAAAGTTATAGAGTTGAGTTAGAGTTCGTCTTAACTCAATAATGCCCAGCACTTTTTTTGTCTCAGATTTTGTTGAAAAGACGTATACTTATGTATTTCAACCACCTGAGCACAAAAATTAAGTCCATTATCCGATACATTAGGACACTTTTTCGGAAAATGCGAAAAACCATAGTTAAGAAATAGCTGTTTTAACGCATTTTTATTGAAATTATAAGTAAGGAAAAGAAAAATTTATGAAAATAAAAAAAGAGGAATATAATTTGAACTGAAAGCAATCATGGTTTGGTATGATAGTTGGCAAAACACTTGACGCAAAGTCCAACGGCGCATTTTCCACATGCTCTTCGTTCGTTTACTTCACGTTCACCCGCACATTGCCACGATTTGATGGTACTACAAAATGCACAGTCTGATCATAGCGTAGATTGTGTTCAACTCGAACTGGTTACTGGACATATCTTCGGGAGGGCATCGAACCACGTGATTTGGCTTTCGTACCATGATGTTTGCAGTAGTATACAGCCAGCTGCTGTCGTAATTCAAGTTTAGGCATTTCTGGTTGAACTTTTTGATAAAGCTGCCAAACATTTTGAACACAAAGAGCCAGTTAAATATGCTAGACCACCACTTTTTTCCTTTATATGCGATGCGGTATTGGGCCAGATTTCGAATCGGTCTACTCCACGCATATATTTGTTGTATTCTGTGATCGCACAAGGACCTAGTACATTTATTTTGGCTTCACTTTCCCTCGAATAACGCTGTGCCATTGATTTGGTGCAAACAAATATGCAGTCAACATTATTATCTTTCCATTTCACCAAACGAATATCAGTGCTTTTCATCGCAATTGTCTCCGAGTAACTTCTTTCAATTGATTTGAAGTTTTATTTGAGCTGGGCGAATATTATGTGAGATGTCCCCAGATTTGCATTCAGCTTCGATGGCAATCGCTAGATATGTTGTCATTCACAGGAGGCTTGATGTATACGGCAGTTGGTAAAGTTCATTTTGATCTTCTGCCTTATCGTGGTCCCCGTCATCTTACGGTGCACACAGACGAGAATGTAGCTGCTGTAGCTGAGAGTGTCAGACTCAATTCACGAACATTAACTTGCCGTAGATCTCAACAGCTCAACAATTCACACACTAGCCTGAAGAGAATTCTGCACAAAGATCTCGGATTATTCGCTTAGAAGATACAATTGACTCAGCAATTGAAGGCGCACAACCATACGCTTCGTTATCACTTCGCAGTTTGGGCCATGGAGTAGCTTGAATTGGCCAACGATTTTTGGCGAAAAATCATAGTTTCTGACGAGGCGCATTTTCATCTCAGCGGCTACGTTTACAAACAAAATTGCCGCACCTTACTTACTTACTTATCTGGCGCTTACAACCGTATGTCGGTTTTGGCCTCGTATAAGAAATTGCGCCAGCCATTTCTGTTCTGCGCTTGCTGGCGCCAGGTGGAAACACCAAGCGTGGTCAGGTTATCCAACACCTGATCCTTCCAACAAAGATGTGGGCGTCCTCTTCTGCGTTGACCACCACCGGGCACCGAATCGAATATTTTTTTCGCTGGAGCGTCGTTTTCCATTCGCTCAACATGACCTAGCCAGCGGAGCCGCTCGATTTTAATGCGCTTAACTATGTCGATGTCAGCGTACAGCTCATACAGCTCGTGGTTCCATCGAATTCGGTATTCGCCATTGACGCAGATTGGACCGAAGATTTTACGAAGGATCTTTCTCTCGAAGGCTCCCAATGTCTTTTCATCAGAACTGCTCAACGTCCACGTTTGTGCTGCATATAATAGGACGGGCATAATTAGTGACTTATAGAGCGTGAGTTTTGTTCGTCGAGAGAGGGCTCTGCTTCTCAATTGCCTACTTAGCCCAAAGTAACACCTGTTGGCAAGAGTTATCCTTCGTTTTATCTCAATACTGACATCGTTGAAAGAGTTAATGCTGGATCCCAGATAGACGAAATCTTTAACAACCTCGATGGAGATGTTGTCAACAGTGACGTGGTTTCCAAGACGCTGGGAATGTTTATTTGTTGACACTAGGTATTTCGTCTTATCTGCATTCACTACAAGACCCATTCGACTCGACTCTTTCGCTAACCTGGAGAATGCTGCGCTGACTTCGCGCGTATCAGCAATTGCCGCACCTGGGGCTCGGAAAACCCGCACGTTATTGTCGAGAAACCAATGCAACCACAAGGAGTGACAGTTTGGTGCCGATTATGAAGTGGTGGCATCATTGAACCATTTTTCTTTGAAAATGAGGCTGGGAATAACGTTTCGGTCAACGGTGGGATTTACAGAGCCATGTGAAGCGACTTTTTTCTACTGAAATGGGAGACATGAATTTTTACGACCTCTGATTCATGCAGAATGGCGCGCCATCCACACAGCCCATGACACAAACGACATTTTGCGCACCAAATTCTCTAATCGTGTTATCAGCCGTCTTGGCGATGTCAATTGGCCGCCTTGGAGCTGCGATTTGACCTTTTTGAATTTTTTTTTTTGTGGGGAACTGCGATGTTATGCCAATAATCCGGAAATGATTCAAGCACTTAAGGCAAATATCATCCAAGCAATCCGCGAGCTACAGCCTGAAACCAACAACAAGGTCTTGTAAAATTGGAGTGACAGAATGCGCTACTGCAAAGCCAGCCAAGGCAGCCGCTTGAACGACGTTGTGTTTCATAATTAATGGGAATGTTTGCTCTGACTAATAAAGCCATAATACATGGAAAAAATGTAGTTTTGTTCATTTTATTGCATTTAAAAAAAAAACTTGTATTTGACCCACCCGCAGAATATTATTTCTATCCGTGATCATATCGATTGCTCTCAAAAGGGTAAAAATACTACCGGAGTATATAATAAAGAGCTAATGGATCGATTGGGCGGCGATTTGAAGCGAACGCGGACATATTTTTTGCCCCTGTGACTTTTATCCATTTTCCAATATGAAGAAATAGCTTGGTGATGTAAGATTTGGTTTCATCGCTGAAACAAAAGCCTGTTTTGAAGAATTGTCAAAGTGCTATCATTCGGAAAGGATCCAAAAATCAGAAAAACGTGCAACTAAGTGCATCGAGTTACCGGAGGATTATGTCGAGTAATAAAATTAGTTTTGACCAAATAAGACATTTGATGTTTTATTTTTGAGAGAGTTTTCACATTTCTCTCGTAATGTTCCTCTTTTGCTTGATTATGTGTTTCAAATTTAATTCCGGTTAAAAAACTTTTTCTAAAAACTTTGGATACAAATTTTTCCTTATTTGTCTTTAATTTACAAATCCAACTTTTTTTCTTTTTAAACGTAATACATACTTCCACTTTTTTTATCTTACTCGTTTTATTGCTTTTTTAAATTTCATTTCTGGGAAAATCTGAGTACAATATTTTTATTCCTTACCGCTTCAAACAAATCATGTCTCAAAACCAGATTTCTTCTCAAGTGCCTACGGTACGATTATAATATTGAATAATAGACCCTTAATTGGCGTGTTGCCCTAATTTTTGGCAAAAAATCTTGGTAAGAAACCTATGAACCTACATTATCAATTTTGTCATCTTTGTAAACGGCCATTCCACGCCTAATGGAAAGCAAGTTGAAGGCATCATGCCTTCCGATTTTGGCTTTACCTTCGTTTTGAAATTTGTGTATTATTTTTTTTTTAGCATTTTGTAACAAAATTATAGAGATGTCAGTTTTGACCAAAATTTAAATCGTTAAAATGGGTTCAACTTCAATTACTAGCATCCCCTTTGAGAATTATCCGATTGGAATGAATGAAGTACCATTGCAAAAGTATTTGAAGGAAATTTTTTAAAAATTTTTCCTTATTTATACCAGGGTGGCCAGCTTTCACTATGAAAATTTCATTTTTTATTCAAATATTTGTAAAACTTTCCACAAGTAGAAGCATCTACTTATACAATAGCAATAAGCCATTGTAACTTTTTTGTTCTAAGACCGATTAAAATAAATTTTAAGTCAAAATTGGTCAAAATTTAACAACAATTAATATTGCATCTGGCGTTTGTGGCGTCCGTGGCGTAGTTGGTTAAAGTGTCAACGAACCTGTGACCCGGACTCGAACCCCAGCAGCGAAGGAAAATTATTTGAATTAAAATAATTTTTTTGTACGGCCGCCACCTCTCTGCAGACAATGGCAAACCTCAGAGTAATTAAAATGCCATGTAAAGCTTCTTGAGAACGAGAACATTCCGTTCATCACCGTTCGGAGTCGGCGTTAAAACCTGTAATTCCGGTTCTCGGTCAATTGTGCACAAACTTAATAACACGCACAACACAATTGATCATAAGAAGCTAGGTCAAAGTCCTTTCAAGGGCTGAAATAGCCGGTTATTTATTTTTTTTTTTTAATATTGCATCTAAAATTTTGATAAATTTATAAGAACTAGTATCGCCTGTGGCCGAAATTCGGCCATCTGTTTCTGTAAGGTAACGAAACTCAAGTTGTTTTTACATTTAAAGTAAATAAATAAATTAAAAGTAAAGTAAATAAAGTTAAAGTAAATAAACGGTAGAAAAGTATAACAAATAAATCAAGATAAATGATAATTCTCAAGATAATAGAAGTAAGCATGCAGTTTTTTTGTTTTTTTAACGCTGAGAGATATTAAGAGAAAGCAACAACCACATCAACAATAACAACAACCCAGTGGGCAATTATGCTAGGCCTTAACAAAAGAAGGCATGCTAAGACTACTACTATTGGCATCTTTATACCTCCTAATATTGCTGTAGCAATGAGCACTTCTAGAAGCCCTTCCTATGGATGGGGCTCAAAAATTTTTTATTTCTGTGCAACGCAAAACATAAAAGAAGTGAAACATATCATAAAGTGTTAGCCCAAGGAGAGCACAGCGCTCTCCTATAAAAAACATAAATAAAAACAAAGCGAGAAAATTTTATTTTGTCACATTTTTTGTCACATGCGAGAATTGAACTCGGACCGCTGGCGTTATAGTCAAACGTTTTACCGCTCTGCTATTTCACCGTTTGATAACTTGTGAACAAAATGTATACAAAAATATGAGGTCCACAACTCTGAAATTATTTTTCCGCTGGGCATCTACAGCAATTTGATTAATTGGTATGTAGAGTACATTCCTGTATGGAGAATTTAGCTCTATGGATGAGGCGTTGTTTTTGAAATCTTGAGGTCGTAGGTTCGACGCTCAGCGGTGACAAAGAAGTTTTTTCAGTCATATATAATACACTATATATATATATATTTCTCTCATTCTCTCTACTATCAAACATATCTTTCTTCTCTATCGTGTGACGAAATGAAGTAAAGTGACCTAAGAAAGTTTCACTTCAAAATAGAAATTGCAAAACGAAAGACAGTTTACGGCATATTTTTTGCACGGCAGTTAACTTGAGAGTGCTTTTATAAGCCCTCATAAAGAAGGTCTTTTATCATGCATTCTCAAAAAAGAGCTTCTGGCAGGCCTCTTTAGAGTCGCGAGAGAGGAAGGCCTAGAAAATTTGCTCGTTTCATATAAAAAAGTTAATGGGCTTGGATATGAGTGCGGAAGGTCTTTAAAATCCATATGAAGACCTGCAAGTAGCGCTTCGAAGCCCTGCTTTTGCCCACTGGGAATAATGCTACTCAGCTCTTTTTAAATGTTTGCGTCACTCACGCATTCTACTCTTGCTTTTGTAAGCTACAGCAGCGATGTTTAACAGAGCTTTGTCGCTTTGCAGTTTCTCATTGTCCCATTGGTAAAAACAGCGTTTTACATTTGCTCAGTTTTACTTATCTTAATGACAAATATTCGAATATAAGTTATATTGTGCAAGTCCACTCGAAAATACCTATCCATCGATATAAGTATTATGTGAATATGTTGAAGGTAACACAGAAAAAAAGGGAACACAAACTTTTTGTTTGCCTATTAATATATAGATAAATGCGGAAAAAAAGAAACATTGCAAATATAACTTACTTAGTAGACCAAGGTCACGTGTAAGATCATTAACCGCTATGTAAAAATTATTGGTCGTAATCAGACAAATAACTTTGCTGGATAATTTGACTAAATATCTCAAAATTAGCCCATTTTCACTTTTGGTCAAAACTTACATCTCTATAACTTTGCGAAAAATGGCTACAAAAACATAATAAACAATTTGTATTCTTATAATTTCAAAACGAACCTTACGCCAAAATTTCAGGCAATTTAGAAAGCATTATATCAACTTGCCTTGCATTAGGTTTGGAATGGTCCTAAAAATAAAATTTTTATTAAAGTCTTTTCGGTTACTATTGTATTGTCCAATTTGAAAATTATCTATCGAATTATATATGTATGTCACGGTCAAGTTTATATAAGTCACTCTGTCGCTCCGATTATTTGACACAACCTTTGTTAGATACTTGATAGACTGTATCAAGTCCAGACTGCACTTTAGCCTGTCCCAAAAAAAAAAAGCATTTTTTGCTCAAGTATTTTTGAAAGGCTTATGGAGTCAAGTATTTGTGAGCTTTTTTTCAGATTTTCTTGATTCAAAAATTCAAAAATTCTCCGAAAAACCTGATTTTTTGGGAAAATCCGACTAGCGCGACCTCTAAACCTCTTCCAAAAAATCTGAAAAAAATCTCAAAAATACTAGATTCCATAAGCTTTCAAACAAAGGTTGAGCAACTATGAAATTCGAAAAAAAGTTTCATTTGGGACACCCTACTGCACATGTCTTGCATCAAGTGTCCAAATTTCATCTTCAAAGCGCAGATAGAGCCCTACTTATAGTGGTTTAACCCTTAAATGCACAAGACCCCCGATTTTTACCGAAAAAATATAATTTATGTAAAATTGAGCGCTAAATGAAAACTGCGTTTTTAGTTTTGAAATTTTTTTTTTTTTTTTAAAGTGGTTGTATATATAAAGATACAATTTGAATTTACCCACATCTAAAATACCTATTAAAATATATCAAAATAAAAGAAATGTGTGATGAAATTATTATTAATTCTTTTATTTTAAAAAGTTAAAATTATCAAAAGCTGCAGGGAGTGCACACTGTATCTTTAAAGATACAACCAACTTAAGTGACCCAGTGAGGTGCCGCCAAATGATCGAAATTTTTTTCGAACCACTTAAAATCACTAAAGGACATGTTTTGAAAGCAGTCAGTATTTTTTCCTAATCAAAATTATTAATCTGTTCCTAGAAGTTAAACTGTTAAAAATACTGTTTATTTAATTTTAAAACAAAAATTTTTTTGATTTTGTACATGATTTTTTTAAAAAGTATCACAAATAGAAGTAAAAACTATTTTTTTATTTAAGACTTATTATATTCTTCATAATATAGAACCGATTTGAAAAAAATCAAAAAAATCTTAAAAGATACACGGTGCATTTAAGTTCATTTCCATTTAATTTTTTAAACATGCGCCTAACTGCAAAGAATTTTCACCAAAAAAAAACTGGTGGAATATTTTTGGTGTGTCCAAAGGTATTAAAATCGGTGTCATGATTCCAATTCTTGTCCCGGTTCACGTCGAAAGTCTGATTAGCTTCACAAATATACCGAGTTAAGTCTTTGCGACTAAAAGGTGACTCATTTTGTGCTATCGAAGGTGGCTTTGCAAACGACGGGTGACGATTTGTTTTTCCAGAATCTATTTTAAAATCTGTCGGGGCGAAAATATTAATATAATGGTAAATTTTCAGCAAATGTTCCATTGTCCCGTACCCCGTTTAAATATTACACTGCATCTAATCTCTTTAAAGACTTAAATTGAAGGTCTTCAATATCTATCCACCCCAAAATGTATGCTTTCAACAAGCACATCATAACCTAAATATTCTTAAAAACATCCTTGTCACGCTTAGTCCTAAAAGTAATCAAAAAATATTTTCAGACATTATGATGGAAAATTAAAGAATCGTTGACATATACATTGCAATAAAATGAAAAACTGTTTGAGCCAGATTTTATTTTTTATGAGCCATAAGAATTTAGCAAACTTTCAAGATAACTTTGCCAGCACGTCCGACAGCAGAGGAGACAAACAGCATGAAAACGGCCATAAATTCAACAAAATCTTATCCATGTCTATCCTAGCTTATATTCAGAATTAAAAATTTACAACCTGACAACAAAACGAAAAATAAAAAATCATGAAGAAGAAAAATCTAAACCGCTGTCATTGTGGCATCAAATAAAAACGTTTAATTGTCCCTGACCAGGACAACAACAGAAGAACTAAATGACATCCGAGCGAAGAAAACAACAACAAAATTAGAAATTGTTGGCAGAGCACAAACCACCCTCATTGATTTTGAGCAATTTGCTTTTTTTTTTTTTTTTTTTATTATTGTTGTTGGAACATAATTTGGAATATTTTTACACCTTAATTTTATGGGCAGCACACTTAATTGCAGCTCCGTTTCATTTGACAATGCCAACATTAAGGAATAAAGAATAAAGAAAGAAAAAAAAAACATATGAAAAAAATTATTGTCTTATGTTGTGATAAACAAGCATTTGTTACAATCATAAATTTATGATAGACATGCGCTCGAATTAAGTTATGTTTATGTGTGTATGTTGCAAGGACATTAAGGAGCTTGTGGTTAACTTAAGCGTTTCTGACAGCATTTTCTTTTAAATTGGCGCTTTTGCTTTATTTTTAATTGCATCATCTATTAAAATATGAAATAAACGAGATCATATTTTATGAGCAGTACTGGACGAATTTAAGGAAATAAATCATCTTATGTGTGAGAGCTGACAGATTATTTATTTTTCTTCCTTTTATACGTTCGTAGCACGTCTGTGCGCTTTAAGTTGTTCAAATAAGAATGGCCGCCACTTTTCATTTTCATGCCAGGCCAGACTTTTCTGAAAGTAGGATCTGTCAAAAACAGAAAAGCATTACCAGAAGCGAGGTTACATGCAAACTCTAAGTATTGCCAGATAATAAACTATTTTTATACATTCGAGAAAAATAGTGATATAACATTTCGAACCTTTTAAATTCTCATGTCTTCGTTTGCATCGTTGCAGGGCTTGGAAATATGTACCTGGCCGGTTTTATCTGCAAAACGCTTGTTCACACAGAAAAAAATCAAGTCTGGTTTCTGCGCAACGGGTATGCCATTCAATCCAGATATTTTCAGTGATGTTGATTATGTTGAAGCTGTCGCACAAGCACTTTTAGCTCCAGAGGCATCTACTTCGGTTTCTCATGCCATGTCAGTGAGTTGTCTTTAAATTTTGGATGAAGTCGCTCCAGAGTGCGGTGTCACCACGAAGAATCCATCGAATCATGGCCGCAAATCAATGGAAAGCTTAGTGCTGCCTTCTCTAGATGTTCTTTCCGGTGTGAAGAAGAAAACAGCTGAGCAGGATGCTTAGAAAACGGCCATGGTAACCAATAAAGCGACACTTGCAAAACGCGCTAATCCAAATTCAGCCAAACCATCGGCTAAGTGCGCCAAGCCAACTCCAGCCAAGCGTGCCAGAGCAAAGGAGTCTCCGCCATCAGATTCTGACGATGATGTGGACTTCTGCCTGATTTGTTCGGAGCTCTTGCCATGCACATTGACCACCACCAACTCCATCAATTCCATCGAATGCGATAGGCTTGTCCATCTAAAGTGTGCTGACATGCGCACCAGCTATTTCACATGCGAACATTTTGCTCCAGACAATGTGAAGCACAATAACACAATAATCACAGTGAATGCTTTCCAAATACTTACTTACTACTTATCTGGCGCTTGCAACAGTTGGTCGGTTTTGGCCTAGTGTAATTGCGCCAGCCATTTCCGTTTTGCACTTGCTGGCGCCAGTTAGAAACACCAAGCGTGGTCAGGTTATCCAACACCTGATCCTTCCAACGAAGATGTAGGCGTCCTCTTCTGAGTTGACCACCACCGGGCACAGAATCGAATATTTTTTTCGCTGGAGCGTCGTTTTCCATTCGCACAACATGACCTAGCCAGCGGAGCCACTCGATTTTAATACGCTTAACTATGTCGATGTCAGCGTACAGCTCATACAGCTCGTGGTTCCATCGAATTCGGTACTCGCCATTGACGCAGATTGGACCGAAGATCTTAAGAAGGATATTTCTCTCGAAGGCTCCCAAAGTATTTTCATCAGAACTGCTCAACGTCCAGGTTTGTGCTGCATATAATAGGACGGGCATGATCAGTGACTTATAGAGCGTGAGTTTTGTTCGTGGAGAGAGGGCTCTGCTTTTCAATTGCCTACTCAGCCCAAAGTAACACCTGTTGGCAAGAGTTATCCTTCGTTTTATCTCAATACTGACATCGTTGAAAGAGTTTACGCTGGGTCCCAGTTAGACGAAGTCCTTAACAACTTCGAAGGAGATGTTGTCAGCAGTGACGTGGTTTCCAAGACGCTGGGACTGTTTATTTGTTGACACTAGGTATTTCGTCTTATCTGTGTTCACTACAAGACCCATTCGACTCGACTCTTTCGCTAATCTGGATAATGCTACACTGACTTCGCACATATTATGATCAATGATATCGATATCATCAGCATACGAACACTTTTGTAGAATATTGTGCCACTATGTCTCAAATCAGCAGCTCGGATGATATTCTCCATCATCAGGTTCAAAAAGTCGCACGATAAGGAATCACCTTGTCTGAAACCTCGATTGGTATCGAACGGAGAGTGAGATCCTTCCCGATCTTAACTGTGCTGCTGGTGTTGCTCAGTGTCATTCTGCAAAGACGAATGAGCTTTGCAGGAATACCAAATTCAGACATGGTGGAGTATAGATGGTTTCTTATTGGACTGTCGAAGGCGGGTTTATAATCGACAAAAAGATGGGGTGTGTCGATTTGTTTTTCTATGGTCTTCTCCAAGATTTGTCGTAGCGTAAATATCTGGTCTATGGTAGATTTACCAGGTCTGAAGCCACACTGATAAGATCCAATCAGCTGGTCTACGATGGGCCTCAGTCTTTCACATAATACGCTCGACAGGACCTTACATGCCATATTAAGAAAGCTTATCCCACGGTAGTTGGTGCAAATTGTGGGATCGCCTTTCTTGTGGATTGGGCAGAGAACACTGAGGTTCCAATCGTTTGGAATGCATTCTTCTGACCATATTCTGCATAGAAGCTCATGAATGCATTCAAATAGAGCTTCGCCTCGATTCTTGAAGAGCTCAGCAGGTAAACCATCGTTTTTAACCATGTTTTTAAGCCAAGCTATAGCTTTCAAGACTTCACTATGGTCGGGCAGCGGAACTTCAACACTGTCGTCCACAATTGGGATTTCCGGATATCATCTCTATTGGCGGGATTGTTGTCGTCGTCACCATTCAGAAGCCTAGAGAAGTGTTCCCTCCACATCATCAGTGTACTCTGGATATCTGTCACTAGATTCGCATTTTCATCCTTGCAGGAAGAGGCCCCGGTCTTGAAACCATCGGCCATGTTTCGCGCTGTGGCAAAGTCAATCAGCCTCATTCCGTTATCGGAGGTATTGTCGTGGAGGCTGAACTTTCCGACTGTTGGACCGAAGATATTTTCTTTTCCCACCTTGGCTTTGAAGTCACCAAGCACGATTTTTATGTCGTGGCGGAGGCTGCGCTCATAGGCTTCTTCAAGGCGCTCGTAGAAGCTGTCTTTGGTCTCATCGTCCTTATCTTCTGTCGGAGCGTGCACACAAATCAGGCTTATGTTGAAGAATCTTGCCTTGACACTGGTTATGGCAAGTCGTTCGTTCACAGGTGTGAATCGCAGGACATGATGCCGTAGTCTCTTGCCAACCACGAATCTGTATCCAAATCCGTGCTTCTCCGCATGGCCGCTGTAGTAGATATCACAGGATGCTTGCCGTAAGCAACCCTGTCCCTTCCATCGCATTTCTTGGATTGCAGTGATATCAGCTTTGTATCTTTCTAAGATATCTATCAGTTGGATAGAGGCACCATCCCAATAAAGGGTTTGGACGTTCCAAGTGCATATCCGTAAATCATTGTCTGTATTTCGTTTGCGGTAGTCGTCATCAGATTTGGGGATCATTTTTATCTTTTTTCTTATACTTTTCATTGAAATATGTTTTTACGTGGTGGGCTTCAAAACCAACGCACAACCCTTTAAGGGCAGGTAGCCCGCCGCTCAGATTAGCCGTCAAACTAACGGTTGCCAGTTTGCCGTTTCTAGAAGACACCACGCAGAGGTTTGAGTCAACTTGAGACGAGTTCGACATGGATAATGCTGGCCTCACCAGGTTTAGGCAGTCAGACACGTTGCCATGTGAAGAGCGCCCCCTTGACCCTCACGCGTTGCCTTGTGAGGATCGTCCACCCAGCTTTAATGTAACTTGTAAAAAGTGGAAGGAAGTTGCTAACAATTATAAATTGACTATTGATTGTTAACCAATTGTGAGTAAAGGTCTATCTATTATATTACTGTGTAGGGTTCGCAATATATTTTTTTGATTTTTTTTGTTTTCAACTTCTGGATTCTCTAAGGGCCAGTTTTTCAGTGCGGGTTTAAACTCTAGTCAAATTAAACCGAGCTTAACTCACCAAAAAGGGACGTTAAAATTCGGTTTAACTAGATATTGTTGCATTCGTTTAAGTTGAATTGACTTAAATTATCATATAATGTGTTTTTATTTTGCTTAAACCGAGTTTAAACGTCCAATTTTGGTGAGTTAACCTCGGTTTAATTTGACTAGAGTTTAAACCAGCACTGAAAAACTGGCCCTAAACATGCTAACATTTGTAGATGCCTGAAAAAAAGTCGAACAAGACAGACAACGCAAATATACCTACGTAAAATAACAAAACACTGAAGTTTGTTTTTATCCGTCAAATGCACAATTATTTATTTATGCATGATGCAATATTTTTTTATTCTTAAAATATGTTGCATGTTTAATTTTTTAAAATGTAAAAAGTAACAGAAAGAATTGGTAATGTTTAAACTTGCATAAAAAAATGTATGAATATTTCAAAACATAATAACACTGAAACGGAAATAGCAACAAATTGAACAAAAAAAAAAAAAAAACGGTTTTTCATTGAGTTTCCAAGCCTTTGTTTGCTTGAGCATCCTTAAAAAATATGTAAAATTTTATTATATTTATATGTTGCTTCTTTTGACCTCACCGACAACATGCGTTCGCAACAGGCACACGTGTCCTTGTTACGTGCTTGACGTTGAGCCTTCCTTGCTTTGGTTGTATACTTACATTCATAATTATTCATAATTTTTACCTCTTCTAATACTAAACGATGGAACTAAATTTAAGGAAGACACTTAATTATTGATTATTTTTTATTAATAACTGCTTTCTAGCAAAGTAGAAGAGCTTCAGTTGAGGCAGCAGCTTTGGTTAATGGGTGAATCTTTGTTTTTTTTTTTTCCTGAAGCTGGTTAAGTGCTCGGCTGATTAGTGAAGAATAATGTGTGTTAGCATGTGTGTGTATATTCATTAAGGTGCACATGTGTTGGTCTTAATGGCTTGTGTTATGAGGTTATTAATATTTTGCATGCTTCAACGCCTTCAAAACCACTGATTAAGAAAACGACTCACACATTTTTACCACGAACTCTTTACTCAAAAATCGGTGCATCTCAACTCATATAACGGTATTTTATTCGCATTAGCAGCAAATTATCATAATTGCTTAATCGGTTTTGTGTGCTACAATACAAAAAGCTATTTATATATTACTTCAAGTAAATCTTTAAGTAAAGGGTGACCATATGAGAACGATAGGTAAAGAAATAAATAAAACTATTATTTTATCTGGCTTTATTTTGAAGCTACATGCATGCCATTCAGTATGAAATAGCACTTCACTTAAATGGCCGCCTCGGCTTCGCTACCAGTCTTTCAAGCGGTCGGTCCAATTTCTGATGATTCGGTTTAATATGTGCGGAGCACAGTGGTATTTTTGCATCAATAAATCATTTTTCAAGATGCTAGATATTTTAAAAAAGGTAAGTAAATAATTTTATAGTTTAATATCCAGTTAAAAACATCTGACAAAATTTTTTAATTTATAAAATGTAAACTTTTTTAAAAAAATAACAAAACGCTGTTAATTTTTTTACCGACAGCAACTTAATAAAAATGCATAAATCTTTACGATTAAATATATTTTTCCCATAGGTGCAATAAAATTTCTTAAAGATAAAATTAAAAATATATATTTCAAATGTTGATAGCATCAAAGTTAAAAAGTTGGGTAAATACAATGAGTTGTGATTGAACATCCAAGAACTGCATTCAAATTGAAAAAAATTCAATCATATATGAGTGGTTTTTTTTTTGTGTTCGCATGTGTCCACTCCACGCTAATTTGTATTACCATGCAAGTAAGAGTATCTTCTTTTAATTTTTGCAAAATTTAGCTGCGACCGTCAGCATCTCCGATAATCAGAAGCATTTTTCCTTTTATTTCATGCAATGTCTTCCAGGAATGCGATGTTATTTTACTTGTTAGAATTACATTAAATTGCTGCTGGAGCATTCCAAGATAATTGTTACCAAGGCAAAAATTTTATATTTTAAGATATCGGATTAAATCCTATTATTTATGGGAGAAATTTAGTCTTACTTAAGCGTCATATTTTAAAAAATTAAAAATAAATGGTAATCTAAGATATGTTTCACTTTAAAGTTAAGTATACAACGAACAGTATTTTTCACTTTTTAAATAGACCAACACTGTAAGCACCGTTTTATGCGTCAATTAGGTGTCAGTAACAATATTAAAGTGGAATATGAAACAAAAAATTGATGAAGGTAACAGCTAGTTGTTGTAATTCAAATTAAGTAAGTTAGTGGAAGCGATATTTTAGATTCTATAAACTTGCTAAGTTGTTTGTAACACCCGTCACAAAAAAACAACAAATAGTCATTTCAATACAAAAGTTGTAATCCAATTTAGGTGTAACTTTATAAAAGTAAGGTTATGCCTGTAGCTTATTAATTTCCAATGTTATTTTTTCCCATTGTTTTTGCAGATCGGCAATTTAACTCGATAAAATTGTGTAACACCCGTCACAAATTTATTTTTCTAAACTATTACACCTCTATAGTTAGGTAAGATTTGTATATATTTGAATAGGTCTGTTGTTCTTTCATACCCTACACATATTAATGTTACGTAGGTTGACTTTTAAGTCTTGAGGTATGCCAACACTAATGCGAATATATCAAATTTGACATTGTCATAGTAAAGTTTAATATTTTTAATGTTGAACGCACTTAGAAAGTCTTTTCATACGAGTGCTATTTGTGTTGTTTACAGATACTTGGAAAATTCATATTGGTAAAAAAATGGAATGAAATCGTGAACATTTTTGCGCGATGATTTTCTACGACTTTCGATGTGGATTAAACCAATAGCAGTGTGCCGATAGAATTCGATTTTGGTGATGAAGCACTATCTCGAGACACGGTGTTTTGCTGGTTTTCTAAATGTAATAGTGGTCGCACTTCGCTACAGGACGAATTTTGTGAAGGTCATCCAAAATAGGCTGTTGTGACACAAAAAGTTTAGGTTTCACTGTTTCGTTAATTCTCAACAAACAAAGTTTTTGCAACACAAAAAAGAAACTACTCATGACAAGTTTTCCGTCTGGCTATTCCTTAAAACTATGATTGAAGATTCCAAATTTGGTTATCTCGATATCACTAAAATATCAATATTTAGTGATGGATGTTGTAGCTCAATTAAAAAAAAAAATTCACTTTATCTAACGAGTTTCAGTAATGAAGATTGGGGCGTCAATACTGTTTAGGCATTCTTCGGAACGGACACTGGAAAAGGTCCCATCGATGGTATCTGCGAAACAGCGAAGCGCAGATTATGGTGTGTCACGAAAACTCGAAAAGTGAATTTAAATAATGTATTCGATTGCTTCGATTAACTCGCCAAGCACCGCGCAGACGTCAATATAATAAAGGAAGTTCTTCTAAAGAGGTGGCGAACTTTCAAACCTATTCCGTAAATACTAAAAGTCATTAGTTTATGCACTAAGGGAAAAAATATTAAATTTATCCAAAAACTTTTTTAATTTATCCAAAAAGCGAGTCATTTTTGCACCAATAACGCATTTACTTAAATTGACTACGTATATATTTAAAATTTATTTAAATACTTTTTTAATTAAATAAAACATTAAAATATTTAAACAGAATTAATAAAAAATATATTAAAATTATGCACGAATATATTTAAATATCTTTCAAATATTTACTATTTGAAAATAAAACTATCGCATTTAAGGAAAATTTATATAAAAATATTGAAATTGAAAAGCAATTTATTTGAATATTTACCACGAGCTGCATCCATAACAAACGCCATTTAGTGGTATATTTTCTTTTCTTTTTGTGAAAATATGATTTGTGAGTCCGGTGGTGAGTGCGATGCATGATGAAATCATGTAGAGTGGAAGTGACATTCTTGAGAAAATACCGAGTTGTCACTCCACCTTACATGAATTCATCATGCATCGCACTCACCACCGCACTCACATATCATATTTGCCAAAATTCCATGTTATATTACTCTTGCAACATTAACTAAATGAGAACTATAAGAAACCTGAAACTGCTGGTGCGAAGAAACTGCAGCAGCATCGCACTCTGTTCCTGTGCGATGCTGCTGCAGTTTCTTGGAACAGAGCTTCTGCTTGGCGGCTGCTTGGCGGCTGCTTGGCAGCTGTATGGAATATGTGTGTCAGTGTGTGGCATAAATAAAATTTAAATACGGGAAAAAAACGAGTTGTAAGGAAAATATTTGATTTATCCACGTAAATATTTAAATTAAATATATACTCAGGCGTGGATAATGTTATTATGCGTTATTTCCCTTAGTGTGCACTTGTGTGGAAATAATATTGCATACCGAACAGCAGTATATTCCAAACAACATAATATTGCAATATTTGACGATACCATTCATTAGATTAGTTTCAAATTTGTCTTTATTTTTCTACTGTAACACCCATCACAATCTTTGTAACACCCGTCACACATTAAAATTGTAATAAAAACTTCCAAAACGTATTTTTAATTTTTTAATTTAATTCAGGGTTAATCGTCAAGGATTATTTAATTGACAGAAATTAAAATGATTTTTTTAACAATTCTAGTTTGGCTGAATTTCACAAACATTCAAAGTGAAGTCTGATTCTTAAATGAGAACTCGTAACACCCGTCACAGGTACTTTTATAAAAATTACACAAACAATGACCATGATTTTGAAAGATTTTTTTCCACGTATGGATAGACAAGCATAAAAGCAATTTTTTATGACTGCAAAAAATTTGAATACTTTCATGCAAGCTAAGATATTGATATTTTAAGGCGTGCAAATGTAACACCCGTCACCGTGGAATGTTCCTGCTATAAAAATAAATTATGGTCACTTATTGAAAATATTGAAAATGTTAAATGTATATTGTTACAATAAATTGGCATCTTAAATGAAATAATTGAAACAGATCTTGATTTTGACACCCCACTGCTACCTGAGTTTTATGATTAATCTCTTCACAACACCCACAGTGGCTAAATATTTAAAAAAAAATATTGTTCTTTATTTTTACTCCTACATAAATTGTAACATTTATTAGTATTTTATTAAAATATACTTATGTTCCTCATTCAAATGTATTAAAAAAAAAGATAAAAAATATATTAAATTTTTCTTGATCTTCACTATTATATAAATTGTAACTTTACCGTAATACTATTTTTTATATGAAAAAAAAACCTTTTGGTGGATAATTTTAGCTTTAAGTGTAGTTTTAAGTGTTTTGTTTAGTTTGTAAGTATATATAATAGAGACAACACGTCTCTATGATATCAACTTATGCCGGGAACAAGCATTATATTCATCATAACAACACAATCATATGTATTCTTCCATTTCATATAAGCACCTATTTTTCACGCTTAGAATAACGCTATTATAATTCCAAATTATCTTATTAAAATTATTTCTAAGTAATGACTGAATTGTAATCGAAAAAGTCTCAATAAAATTAAAAATTCATCCAAACGTTGGGTGCTGTATTGCGACTCTTTGCTGTTGAAATATAGATATACTAGCAAATACCCGCTGCTTCGCCGACGATAAAAATAATAAATATCATTAAAAATTTGAAATCTTAAAATTTAACAGTCGTATTCATTGAAGTGGGAAGAGTGTAAATAATGATTTGTGTATTAGATAAATTCAGTGACTTTTATTTATTTGTCACAATTTCGTCAACATTTTGATATTTAAAAATCAAAAGTTTTTCTAAGCTACCCTTTACACTGAAATAATTGTCATTTTATTATTTTTTATTTTTGAATTTGAATTTTTTTTTTTTTTTTTGACATAATTTCCAAATGTTTGAAATATTTTTAATAATATTAATCCTAGCACTGTGTCTACATATATGAAAATCTCGTTTATACATACGTAAAAATATCAGCTCTGAGGTAAGAAAAATATATTGAAAAATTCTATATATATATATACACTCAGGCATATTCGTTTAGCCGCACTACTTTTATTCCACTAATTATTCAATATGTGTAAATAAAAGGCATAGCTCTGTGCAACCGTGGTACTAAAGTAACAAGCAGCATGTCTGTTTTTAAAATAAGTAACGGTTGTTTACCGTTTTTGTTTTGTTTTTGTAAAAATTTAGTACGACTGTAAACGCGCTTCATGGGAGGAGCATATTCGTATAGCCGCAGTGGAAAAAATTTAATTTTTGAGAGGAAGTAAATAACAAAATAAAAGATTTTTTTTTATAAACATTAAATAAGTAAGATTGCTTCTGTTTTTTTCAAAAAAATTTTGAAAAATAATTAATATTCGTTATTTTAGGTGAACATTAAAAAAATGCCACGTGGAGTTTACTTGACCGATCAAGAAAAAATTCAAATACATTTTTTTAAAGATCAGGGGTGTTCCATTCGTGAAATTAGCCGAAGAATTTCGCGTTCTGATAAACTTGTAAGAAATTTCTGAAAAAAAGGAGCTTGTTATGGAATTAAGAAACCAACAAAAGGTAACCAAAAGCTGACAAATCATCAAAAAAATTTGATTCGAGAGGAGGCTACTAAAAATAAATTAAATTCAACACAAATACAATCTAAGTTATGTTTACCAGTAACGAAAAAACATGTTGCCCATGTTCTACGTACAACACCCAATGTTGTTTGGAAGAAACCAGCGCGCAAACCAATGCTCAAAGAACACCATAAAAAGGCACGCTTAAATTTTGCTAAAAAGCATATGCACTGGACTTCCGAATGGGAAAAAGTTATTTTTTCCGACGAAAAAAAATTTAATATGGATGGCCCAGACTGTTATAGCTGCTATTGGCACGATATCCGCAATGCAAGTATCCCCAAATCAAAAAGAAACTTTGGAGGCGGAAGTCTGATGGTCTGGGCTGCCTTTTCCATTGAAGGAAAGTCAACTCTGTGTTTCATTCCTGCCCGAATGAATTCGGAAGTGTACATTGAGATGTTAGACGATGTTCTTATTCAATTTATCGAAGATAAAATGGACGACAGTGTCATTTTCCAACAGGACAATGCGTCCATTCATGTCTCTAAGACATCCATGGCTTGGTTTGAGCAGCGAGAAATCAACATTATGGAATGGCCTGCATGTAGCCCCGATCTAAACCCCATAGAAAATCTATGGGGTATTATGGGACGGGAAGTTTACGCCGAAAAAGCGAAAGGAACTCCATTTTCTACTGTTACAGAGTTGAAGTTTAAGATTAAGGAAGTTTGGACTTCAATTCAAGGGAAAATTCTTCAAAAACTTATTTATTCAATGCCTAATAGGATATTTGAGGTTATCCAAAAAAATGGTGGGCATACTCATTACTAAATTGTTATTATTCAAGCTCTAATTTAAGTGCGTCTAAACGAATATGCCAATTGCTTCGGGAGTTATATTTTAAGTTAATTAATATAAAATATTACTTTATGTTAACATTAAATTTTTTATCAGTATTTTGCAAAAGAAATATTGTTCTTTAACATAAATAAAAAAATTTATTTTAAATATATTTTGTGTGTACTTTACGATAAGTTTTTAAAAAAAGGTATATTGCGTCTAAACGAATGTGCCTCAGTGTAGAGAATTGTTATTTTAAAATGAAATATATGTTTCATTTAAGATGAAATATTTCAGCAAAACATTGACACGGAATTTTTGTCGATGCTTTTATAAAAGTGGCAGTATTTTTACATTCAAAAAAGTGGCAGCATTGGTACCGCACACAATACATGTTGCTTTCTTTTTTATCTTTTTTGTGGACCTTCCGACCGGGGAAAATAGAAGCAATTGTGTATGAAAAAAGAATCAATTCTCTTCCCCAATATAGATTCCAGAATTGATTATTTTTAACACGCTGATGTCCTACAAAAAGTAGTATAATCCTTTCTCGGTTCCATGTGAATCGCTACAGAAATCGATTCTTCTATTCACTTTTTAAATGGATTCTTTTAAATAAAAAGTTTTAATTTTCGGAAATAAGAAAACAAATCAAAACAGACTGATGCTTTTTTTTACCGGAATTGGTTTTAGAATAAATTCGTTGTTGACTTACCAAAAAAGCAAGCAATGAATCTAAAAAAATTTTCTATAGTAGAAATTCTGGCTGGAATAAAAACGAATCAGTAAACTTTTGGTTGATAGATTCCGATTCATAGGTTTTGCCTTAAATTTATATTTTCTTTGGAATACGTTCTAAAATGTAAGCAAAAGAATCCATTCCATTAACGATTTTTTTTAGAATCAATTCTCATTTTCCCGGTGGGTTGTTTACTTTTATTTATGATGCTCAAAAAGAGTTTGAAAATAGAGCTTTTGTCTTACATCGATTTTGACATATTGTTCTATCTCATATATTCGCCAATATTAGAGTGCAGATATATTGTTATATGAGCGAGAAAATATATAAAGGAAATTAAATTTCAAAATAAAAAAAATCAGGAGCGCTGCTTTCATTGTCAAAAATTTTAGTTAACATTTTTGTTGTTTGAATTTATATGGTTAAAATTTTGTTTGTTTAAATTGTATCATATTTCAGGCTTTGTTATAATTGTTTTATAATGGTGCGTACTTGTGATTTAGGCAAAATAAATATGATTTGTTTTGTAATATGTTTTTGGCAAACGTCTTCATAACAACCGCCCCTGTGACGATTTGACATTTTCTTTTGTGTGTAGCAATTTTCATATATTCAAATATACTAATACAAACAACAACATCTTATGTTGTTATGACTGTCTCTCTTCGATTTCGAAGTTGGAAAACAGAAGTATACAGAAGAACAGATACATATGTTCTATCTTATTAGCTTTGGGCACAACCCATGATACAATAACAAGGTAGGTCGGATATGGAGAGATTTTAAAAAGTACCCCTTATTTTTTGTTTTTTCTTTTGTGCATTTTTCACAATACCTACAATTCCGTCAAAAATAGTTCGAACGAACTCACACCCAGAGTTGCTAAAAAAAGTACTATTGTGATTTTATTTTAATACTTAATTTTTCATGGTACTATTTCTACTTTATATCGATTTTATATGTATAAAATACAAAGTCGCGACATATCCACCTTACTGATAGAATAAATATTTAAAATAAAGTCAAATGACTAAAAAATCTTTCATACAAATGCAATGGTTAAATCAATTAAATATGTTTGTGTTTATGAAAGTTATTGTATTAAAATTAGAATCATTCGTAAATGTAATCACAAAAAATTACCAAAACTTATATGCGCAGTATTAGGAAATCGAGCGTGGTACCTTTCATGGAATTATCATTCTAATAATGTACTTTATTAGCAACATTGGAAGGTCACATCTGAAAATTAGAAATAAATTTATGTAAAGTCAACCAAAAGTATGGATTAGTAAAAAAATGAGCCGGCTTGGGCCCCTAGATGTGGTATCTGCAATGTGTGGCATCTTTATCTTGATAGCTACAGTTGTTGCCTTAAAATAAGAAATATAAGAATTCAATCACAAATTATCTTTAGAAAATTTACTTGAAATAATAAAGCGAATTTAATTTAATAATTGTAAAGCTTTTAATAATTTCTTATTTCACATGAACTTAACCTGTCTTTGAATTTTCAGATTTTTGTTCAAAAACTTAATTCTAAAATTAATCCTACATTTAAAAAAAAACAATTTAACAAAATTTGGAATTGGAATTGAGGAGCTCATTAACACGAGTGTGTTTTTTAAATTATTGATATGGACAATTAGTTCTCCATTGAGTCTTTTAAACACAATTTCTAAAGACTTTATAGCTTCTAAGAACTCTGGCGACGGTTTTTTTAGCCCTCCTCTAGAAACTTGGTCGACCCAAGTCCATGACTTCCCTTCTATTGTTGTATATTCCTCGAGCTTGAGACGTCTTGTAATATATCCTGCCACATACTCTAACGCGTCTTCGTGAAGAATTTCTATATCTATCGATGGATGGATATCTTCAAGTTCCTCGGGAAACATTTCGTCATTCGGGGACTCATTTGTTTCTATGATCTCAACATCCAATGTCGTTCTCAGTTCCAATCTAAACAACGAACTTTCTCAGGTGCTGAATTTAGCCATTTCGTTTTGTCAATTTCAGCGTTGCCACTTTCGTTCATCAATTCCGTGTTTCTAGCTATTTAAGAAGAGAAAAAATTGAAAATTTATGTATACTTTTATACTATTTGCATTTTCGAGATTCAACATAAAACAATAACTAAAGACAGATATTTTGAATTTACCTAAGATATACTTTCGTAATCTATACTTGAACTCCATGGGACTGGGGTGATCATGAAGACCACCTTTGCTGTGGATTGCACCGAAAACAAATCCTGGTTCAATCTATATGTTAGTAGGTACTCAAAGCCATATTTAATTTTGACATAGTCATACAACAGTCTTAATGAAGTATTTGATATAATTATCACCCTTTTGAAAAGGAGCCAATGAATTTTTGTTGGGGATTATTGGTTTATTCATTACAGTTGTCATTTTGCAGAGAATTTCATTTTGAAATGAATTGTTAAATGAATTTTGTTTGAATCGTACAACGATTTGTACGATTTCTTTAAAAAATAAAATAATTGCTAGATAAAAAACGAGAACGCTATTACTTCATTTATGTTTCACGACTGTTTATCCATTCATTGTTTTTTTTTTTTCTGTGAATTTATGAAAACGAAATTTTTTCCTTCTAAGATATGTCATCTGAAAATTTATTATTTTAATATTTTTAATAAAAAGACTTGAAAATAAAAATATTTAATCTGAATTTTATTCAGTTCATAAACCTTCATAATATTTTATTATATTTTTAACTTTGTTAACAAACAATTGTGGATTTTTTGTTTTATTTTGATTTTGTCGACAGATTTCAATATGACAGCAGAAAATTATTTTTGTGAACATGCATTTTTCTGATATATTTTGTAGCTGAAAATATATTCTGAAGCCTCTGTGTGAACAAAGTTAAGAAAAGAATATAGTTATGTTTCTTTTTAATTAAAAAAAACAATTATGTGCATTTAATACATAAATAAAATTTATGGACATATCTCCAAGATGTCATTAAAAATAAATTTCAAAACTCGCATAAAATTTAACTATACACCAATGAGTAAAAATAAGAATTCATTTCACACCTTTTCAGGATGTAAGAGGATAGTATAAATTTACCAGGTCAATAATTTTTCTTAATTTAACTTCCGAAAAACCGAATCTGAAAGAAATTTATTGATATATATTAGAGTCTTGGCTTCGGGCTTGTTATTACTTTTTGATTTATATATAAATTTTTTTTAAATACAAAAGCTTTCTTTAATATATTAAACATTTGAACATTTTTTACCTGCGTCAAAAACTTCCCATTCAATTATGGAATACATATAATGACATAATAAATCACAACGTATTACAATATATTATTACTACAATATATTATTAAAAATTTTTGTTTTTTTTTACGATTATTATGGAAATTGCTCGATAAAAAATAGTAACCTATGAATTTTATTCGCTTGTTGAAATTAAAATGCACAGCAACCCATATTCAAATATGTATAAAAAAATTACTTAAAAAAAATACCGCACGAAACCCTGATATCGATTTTTCAAAACAGCTAATTGATAATTTACCATGAGAAGAAGAACAAGTTTTTAAATTTTGAGAGCCTGCCTTCTCTCCGACCTACCTTGTAATTGTATCATGGGCACAACCTATTTTGAGGTGCACAGACCTTTAAAGAGAAAAGTTTTTCTCTCTGAGAATAAGAATAAGGAAATTGTATGGTTATTCTCTTTGAATTTTTATTAATTATTTAAATAATGGTTATCAAATTTATATAGCCTCCCAACTGGGCACCATAGCTATCCTAGAGGAAAATAATTTTTGAAATAGCGCCTGCCATTCTCAAGCTTTTCGCAGCCGAACATACGTGAGTACTCTTTTATATAATAGTATAGAGTATAGATAGATTTCATAGAATATTTAGGTTCAATATTCGGATTTAACTTCACCATCATTATTGTGGGCAGTTTGTCTCCTGACAAAATATATCTGAGGTTGCTGACGATCAATTTCAAAGCTGAAAATTATCTTTTAACACTCGCTTGCTTAGCGGGTACAGCATGAATGACCCAAACAAGCTTATTGAGCTACGGAAGTGAATACTTTTTTATCCCAGTACGCTATAGGGTCCTCATCCACATCAAGGCGTTTTTTCTTATAACTCTCAATTTCAAAGAAAGCATTAGCCCGGCCTCGTATATTAAATCTGCATTTTCATCAGATGAAGAGCTTGCGAGTTCCATTTTTTTACTCTTTTAGCGAAGAAGAAAGAAGAAGAACATAGCGTGGTGCTTTCATTTATCAAAAATAATTGATTAGCGGTATGCCTTGAAGTTGAAGTCGCTATTTTCCTTTAAACAAAAAGGAGGAATAGAGGAAAACTTGAAATATACCTATTTTCAAATGATTATATTCGCGTTCCTCTCCAAGTTTGTCTTGCTATGTTTCCACCTTTCAAATTTTATGAGCCTATAATGAGAAGTTATATATATAGCAAAAAAATGGAATTAACACGTGCATATTTTCGGGTGATGATTTTTTTTATGCATGTGACATACCGTGAGATGAAGTCATTCTTGGGCATTAGTCGGACTAGCATAATTTGATGGTTGCTCAATAAAAGGCTCGTGTCAATTGGTGAAAGGAAATGCTGAAACAACAAGGCCAGTTTGTTCGAAACAAATCTACGATATCACCACAGTTTTCAAATCATGAATCTACGCTTTTGAGCCCGAAGCAAAGCAGTAATCCAATTTGGGTCTTTCAAGTTGGCAACGCGCTAAATTTCGCTTACGTTGTGTTTTTTAGATTGTGCAAAGTTTATATTTAAAAACATTGGTTTTTCTTATAGTTAAACAAAAAATGTTTGTGCTTTTGTAGTTTTTTGAAGATAAAGCGATAAGTTTTGTTTATATTTTTTATTTTACTTCTTATAAAATAAGTTTATTTATTAATAACTATTTATTAATATTTCGTTGAAGTGGCTGAACAAGTTTCAGTACATTTTGTTTATTATATATCTTTCTTTTTCGTTTATATTGTAATTTCGTTTTAGACATCTGCCTAGCTCTGTCTAGCTACATACTTTTTATTTATTATACTTACTTTATTTATATATCGAAAAATAGTTGCATACTTCTGGGCACTTCACTAAATTGATAGGGGTTGCCATCAGTTCAAGTTGTCACTTTTGCTCACTACTACTATTATTACTACTTTTACTACTTTTATTTATTTTTAGTACTTTTTTGGTTTTATTTTTATATATTAATAACTACTAATATTTTTACTACTTTATTTGTTTTTGCTACTCTTTTTTTTTTTTGTTTGTATTTATTAATTAAAATGCTTTGTTCTAAGCCCGGCTGTTCCACTAAAGGTGAAAATGAGCGGTATTTATCATGTTGGCTATGTGATAATATCGTTCACGCCAAATGTGTGGGCATAATGGGTCGAGTTGCAGACCTTATTGAAGAAGGTAAAGGGTTGCGTTGGTCTTGTGAGAAGTGTAGACTGACTGATATAAACTTTTACAAGCTTTTTAAGCAGACAAAGCAGGGTTTCTCCGAAATTAGTAGGGAATTTTCTTTGCTTTCTGCTAAATTTTTAAAATATCAAACACTTTTCGATGAGTGCAAATATATCGAAGAGTCAATTCCTTCACCCAAGCGTAAAAAGAAAAGCACGAACTTGCGCAATAAGCCGAAAACTAACTCGATACCACCAATGCCACCACCTGTTGAACAGGATATTGTGGACGATATGGACATTTGTACTGATACGATTGCCTCCATATCTGCTCCAAATGCACCAGAGACCGTTTCCTTGCCAATATTAGCACCATCTATACCAGTTAACCAGCCTGTTCTTTCTTATGCTCAAGCTGTTTCAACTGCTCCTCCTATTGTTAACACTCCTATTTTTGAAACTTCAGTTGTTGACGCTCAACGGATTCCGATTACTACTGCTACTATTTCACCTAAGCCATTAATCGCAATTCCACCAACTAAAGCCATCTTTGTCTCGCGCTTAGCCGCTGATACAACTGAAAATGATATTAAATTTTTTATTAATTCAAAGTTAAATAGTGGTATCCCTCTTTCGATCCAAAAATTCAAATACTTAAATGCGAGACTGACTACTTCTTTTAGATTGACTGTTCCGGAAAATTTATTTAAAACTCTTGTGGACGTAAACTTTTGGCCCCGTAATACAATTGTTCATGAATTTGAATTCAAAAACAAACCGCGTATTGCAAATGTTGTTCACTTACCTCGTCCTTCGAACAGTCCTCAGTACCATACAAAAAACGATTAAAAAATCACAAGTCTAAGTTAGAGCTTGTGTATCAAAACGTTAGAGGTCTCAATTCTAAACTTTCCGATATTTTCATTAATAGTTTTGATTTTGAATATAACTTTATAATTTTTACTGAAACTTGGCTTCGCTCCAACGTTTTAAATTCTGAAATAATGTGCAATAAGTTCCAAATTTTTCGTAAAGATCGCTATGATAAGATCGGTGGTGGCGTTCTGATAGCTGTCCATAACTCGCTTGCTTCTGAGGAATTAACAATTCCTGGCACCAACGACCTGGAGTTTATTTGTGTTACAGTTAAACTAAATAATTATTCTATTTATCTTACTTGCTCTTACATTCCACCTAAAAGTGATTTAACAATTTACTTAAACCATATTAATGCCATCGAAACTGTCCATAATATGCTTAAAAATATGGACACTATCATTGTATTAGGTGATTTCAACTTACCTTCCGTGTCTTGGCGTTTTTCCGATGATTCCGCATTTCTTACTCCTATCTCTGCCTCTGATTGGATAAATGACTTCTTAGATAAGTTGTCTGAGCTGTGTCTTCAGCAGGTTAATAATATTCTTAATAAAAGTAATAGATCTCTTGACCTTGTATTTGTAGACAGATGCACTTCCGTAAATCTCCGTCGTTCGAACCCAGTTTCTTTTCCGGAAGACGATTATCATCCAACTCTTGAAATAACAATATTACTTGCCAACGGAAATGAAAATAAATTAGCTCCAGATACGCGAAATAATAAAATTTTTAACTTTAAAAAAACAGACTATGTTAAACTGAATGCTCTTCTCGCGCGGATTGACTGGTCCCCAATTTTAAATAATAGGTCTTCGTACTCTTTTTATGATGTCGAATCTTCAGTGCAGTTTCTCAATGATACCTTGCAAAAATGCTTCTCATTATCTGTGCCAAAAAAAAATATTAATTTCAAGCCTTTATGCCCTCCTTGGTTAACTAATGACCTTAAGTCTTTAAAAAATTCCAAAAATCGCTTATTTAAGAAATATAAAAAGTCAGGCTCTAATTTAGACTTCGCTTCTTATTCCTCTTGTCGTTACAGATATCAACTATTAAATAAACAATGCTACTCTGCATATATAGCCAATATAAAAACTCAATTCAAAGATAATCCGAAACTTTTCTACACGTTTGTCAATTCAAAACGAAAAACTTCCAGTTTCCCACCTCTTATGAAATTTAATCATTATGAAGCATCTTGCGACATCGATGTTTCCAACATGTTTGCAAACTTCTTTTAAACAACCTACTCCGATATACCATTGAGCATGAGTCTTGAATATCCTTACCTACCACCAGTTAACTCTTTTGAAACCCCCATAATAGATTCTAATATAGTTATGCATTACCTTCAACAAGTTAAATCTTCTTTTACTACTGGTCCTGACGAAATCCCGAGCTGCATTTTAAAGCATTGTTCTAATAGTTTGTGTTCTCCCCTATCAAAAATTTTTAACTCATCCTTGCACATCGGTCATTTTCCCAATATATGGAGAAAATCTTATATAATACCTCTTCATAAATCCGGTTCAAAAATTGATGTTTCCAATTACCGAGGTATCGCAAAACTAAGCGCAATCCCTAAGTTATTTGAGAAAATTATTACTGATCAAATAACCCACGTCGTATCTTCCTCCATTTCCACCTCTCAACATGGTTTCTTAAAGGGAAAATCTACGATAACTAACCTCTTGGAGTTTACTACGCGTGTCATTAAAGGTTTTACTTTAGGACGACAGACTGACGTTATTTATACAGACTTTAGCAAAGCTTTCGATAGTGTTAATCATTATCTTCTTCTGAAAAAGCTTCATCTAATTGGGTTTCCCGTCAAACTATTACACTGGATTAAATCGTACTTGTCGAATCGTTCGCAAAAAGTTTTATATAAGAATTGTATGTCAAAAAATATTTTGGTCACATCAGGTGTTCCTCAGGGAAGTCACCTTGGTCCGGTTTTATTTTTACTGTTTATAAATGACCTTCCTGCTGTAATAAAACACTGTAACGTCTTAATGTACGCCGATGACGTAAAACTTTTTCTAACTTACAAATCGCCTGAAGAACAACAACTCTTACAATCCGATTTAAATAGTATAGTGGAGTGGTGTAATTTAAACCTTTTAAAATTAAACTTAAAAAAATGTAAGCAAATGACATTCTCACGTCGAATTGCTAATAGTATTAATTACACTATAAATAATACCAACTTAGAAATTGTACACAGTTTTCTTGACTTAGGTGTAATTATGGATCCTAAACTTCGTTTCAATCTTCAAGTTAATTTGGTGGTAAATAAGGCTAGAGGTGTCCTTGGTTTCATTAAAAGATGGGCTAAAGAATTCAACGATCCTTTCACTACTAAGATACTTTATACCTCTCTTGTTAGACCAATTCTTGAATATGCATCTGTAATATGGAACCCTCAATACAATGTCCACATCGATGCATTAGAATCGGTCCAAAAACAATTCTTACTTTTTGCTTTACATTATCGTTGGAACCCCAACATTATTCTACCCCCTTATGAAACCCGCCTTAAAATTATTTCCCTGCTTTCCTTAAGAAGCAGAAGAATTATGCTAAATGTCTCCTTTTTATACAAATTACTCAGTGGTGATATAGACTCACATTACCTCCTTTCTTCATTAAACTTCAACATCCCTAGGAGCGGAGCCAGACATTTCCAGCTTTTTAAGTTGAGTCAGTGCACTTCTAATTATGCCCTTCACGACCCTTTGCGATGTATGTGTAGTGATTTCAATGGCAACTTGAACTTGATAAATTTTTCTGACTCGGTGGATGTCTTAAAACGTAAAATTATATTACATTTGAATACTTAACGCATTCATTGCGATAACAAATATAGCTCGCGATAATTGTGTAGATTTTACGATTTAACATATAAGCATTATCGAATTTGATAAATACTTTAAGCTTTCGTTTTATTTAGTTTCGTTGCTTAATTTTTTTCATGAAATTTTTTTTACATCTTTAGTTCTATAGCTCGTTTAAAATGGGACCATGTATACCGTATCCCTCGGCTTGGTGTGTCAGAGTGTATCTCTTTTCCATACAAGTTTTTACCTGCGTTGGCCCAAATGCATATCCAAATAATAACTTTAGCTCGGTGTTCCCATATTTCAGTGACCCGAATATATAAATATATTGTGCCTGCATAATATATACTTGTATATCTGTGCTATGTTTGGTATTGGTTTGGTGTTTGAGAGTTGCATCTCTTTTCCACGTAGGATCTTGGGTTGGACAGTGGCCCCAAGCCGAATGACAACAATTATAAATGCGGTTATATATAGTCTAATAAACTACTTTGGATGTTGTCTTGTATTCCCTTGTGTTATGAAGAATGTGCTTTTATTCGATGATGCTTATTATGTTTACATAAGCACAAAAATTTCTCAAATTTCAAATTTCAAATATCTTTATTTAATTTTAATTTCCGCTGAAAGGCCAAGCAATTGTGCTTAGTGGAGGCTTTTATTTGCCAACAGGTGGTAGGTTTTAGCACGTAGGTGCATTCTATTCAGTCCGGCTGATCCGGGAACTTCTTAGAATGTAAATCGTGCATGCGTATGGCGCGGGTCATACGTATCTATGAAAATTTCCTACTTCCGGGCGAATCCAAAAAAAAAAAAAAAAAAAAGGTGAGCAAAACCCGGACAAAATTGTCAGGGTTTTTTATTTCAGAAAAACCGGTCATGTCACAACTGTACCGCTTGAGCAAGGGAGAACTATTAATGCTGAATGATACACAAACATTTGTTTGACGAAAGTCTTCGGAGAATTGAGGAAAACCGACTACCGAATTAAGACCATCCTCCATCACGACAATGCGAGTTACGACACATCGCGATGCATCGGCTCAAACAAAAGAGCACTCAAAACGTGAAATCGATAGGTCAACTGCCTTACAGTACCGACTTGGCAAACAATTACCACTTTTTTGTCCTTTAAATTAAGAAAAATATGACTGTAAAGCTTTTTTCTATGCCCGAACAGACCGTAGAAGCTTTTAAAAATCTGGTTACGGAGGTACTAACTTCAGACTGTCAAAACTGTTTCAAAAATTGGTTCAAACGAATGTAAAAGTATATTGATCATCTTAGAGAATACTTTGAAAAACAATAAAAGTATTTTTACTAATTATCCACTGTTTTTTGATTGTTAGACGCAAGACTTAAAAGGCAATCATCGTACATGGCACGTCTGAGTTCTGATATTGTCAGAAGAAAGATACGCACTCCAACGCGATTGGACATGTTCGATAAAATTCAGTGTTTTTATTTCGCTTAAACCAAGCAATATACACTGAAACTGGAATCTAATGACAGCTATCGGGTACTATGCTGGGGGAATATTTGAACAAAGAGTACATTGGACCTACGCTATCTCTCATATATCGCTACAATATAATTCCAATTGCCAATAAGTATGGAAAAAGACGCACTAATGATCCTTTGGTACTATAATAGGAACTATATACAAGGAATTTAGTACCGTAATAGGGATAATCATTAAACGCAACTGGCAGTAAGAGATATAGGACAAATATAAGAAAATCTAGTGTAACAATCATATAATTTTTTTTCAACTTTTGTCAATTCAATTAAACTAAAAAAAAAAGGCATGCAATGAACGTAAACATAGAACTTCTCAAAAATTTAAATTTTTTTGCATTTAAGGGGGGTTATATACCCAGAACTTTTTTTTCCAAAAAATGTTTTGCATTTTCTTAAGAATATGTGGTGAAAGTTTCAAGTCGATATCTCAAAAAATAACAAAGTTATAGCCTAGTAAATGAACCACCTTCTAGAGCGCGGAGTGCTGACCCTTATTTTCAAACGCGTTTTTCTCGAAACCATGTTTTCAAAGTCGGTGACCAAACTTTCTCGTAACTCAGTGAACCGATCGTTTTGATTTTTTTTTTTTGCAGGCTTATTTTACTCATAATAATCTCGTACTTCTCATAGGATTTTTTTTTCGTATCTTAGTTCATTTTTTACAAGCAAAATAATGACGAATTTTTGGTCGAAAATTGTTAATTTACGTTCGGAAGTCCGCCATTTTGTTAAAAATCTATATGTATTTTCAAAATCGGCTTTGACAAGTACGAGTTTTAAGTAAAAAAAAAAAAAAATAAATAACTGGCCATTTCAGCCCTTGAAAGGGCTTTGACCTAGCTTCTTATGATCAATTTTGTTGTGCGTGTTATTAAGTTTGTACACAATTGACCGAGAACCGGACCTACAGGTTTAACGCCGACTCCGAACGGCGATGAACGGAATGTTCTCGTTCTCAAGAAGCTTTACATGGCATTTTGATTACTCTCTAAGGTTTGCCATTGTCTGCAGAGAGGTGGCGGCCGTATAGAAAAATTATTTTAATTCAAATAATTTTCTGTCGTTGCTGGGGTTCGAACCTGGGTCTCCAAAGTTCGTTGACATAGCGGCCACGCACTTTAACCAACTACTCCACGGACGCCACACGAGTTTTAAGTATCTAGTTTAATAATATTTTTCATTTGTTTTTTTTTTGTTTCAGTTGAATTAAGGAGGAGCAATCTTGGTCACCGCATTTCACCTTTTTTTTCAGAGCGCTCTACAAAAAAACTACACATATTCTTGAATGTGTATATTTTAAGGCATTAAAACCTACATTTAAAAATATCCCTTAGGTTTCCTTAAAAAAATGC
Organism: Pherbina coryleti; assembly: GCA_943735915.1. Classification (NCBI taxonomy): domain Eukaryota; kingdom Metazoa; phylum Arthropoda; class Insecta; order Diptera; family Sciomyzidae; genus Pherbina; species Pherbina coryleti. The sequence continues at coordinate 135,884,910 of OX030949.1, forward strand.
ACAAACATGATCTTTTTTTCGGCCTCTGGGTATATAGTCCCCCTTAATCCAAGTCATATACTTCCAAGCAATTCTAATGATACTCTTGTTTATCTTCTTAACTTTTTCACGATTTACTCGTATAATCTTGTCGGCTACTGTAATTTTAATGTTTTCTAATAGACACTTACACAATATAACCTATTCCACCCCATCGGGGGCGAAGGCTAAGTTATTTAGTTAACAACTCTCTAAAAGTATGAGTTAACCATTGAATACCACTCGATGAAGTACTAAAGACTTGCCACTACCGCGATACCAAACAAAATAAAATGCTTTGTGCGCACTTTTATTAAGCTTTTGACCTACAGCCTCACACCTGCCATATAATAAAATGGAAGTAAATTGCAATGGATAGGTTTTAGGACGATTAGATAAGGATGCTTGGCCTGTGTTCACTGCAGCGCATACACTAAATAAACAAATGTTGCAAAAACACAAACGAAAAACGCCAAATTGCTATTTTACCCCAAAACGCAGGACAACGCAGGATAATAACATCAACGTCAAGGAGGAAGTAAAAAAAAAATCGATATGCTCTAAAATGCATGCCGAACATGAGATTAGAAATGCTCTGTGTGTGAGTGTGTGTATGTGTGTGAGAGAGTGTGCGTGCGTATGCGTGTGCATCAAAGGCACAAGACCAGCAAGGATGCAACTGCAACTGAACTCAAAGCATAAACTCAAACCTAAGCTTAAGTCCGTCCATTTTTAGTGTACGTTGCACGGCAACAACGGCCAGTCGATGTTGTTGATTGCTTATATATCAAATAAATTTTCGTTGCATACATTGGGGCGCTAAACCATACCAGCTCACAGCACATTGCATTGCATCGCACCTACAACTGCAACAATAACTGCCAGTTGCAACCAAAGGATGGCCAGTAAAGGATATGAGTAGAGCATTGGATGTGGTGCGTTGATGACCCGTTACACAGGGCTTAGCATTTTTTTTTTCTCTTCAATATTTTTGTTTTATAAAAGTTAGCTAAAAAAATAAAGCGCTATAAATTTTAGGTCTCGACTGCCAGCTGCAGGTGACACCACCATTTATAAAATCCATATCCTGGGGAAAACATTGTATTATTATTATCCTGCTGCACTCCTGTAAACAAGAATCTCGATAAGATACGCATATTTTTCTGGTGATAATTTGCTTTGCTCCGGCTAAAACGTTACGAATTTTATATTTCTTTCACAGGCAAGTATTTAATTGCGTTGCTCTGCTTCTGCACAAGGCAAACATCTGATTTCCACAACTGCTGCTTCTTGTTTGAAGTCCTCAAACCTGCGCCTTTTGATAACAAAAATAAAAAAAAAAAACATTAAAATATTTCACATGAACTTCAGCTTTTGCTGCTGCTTCAGCTTCAGCTTGGCTGACCAGAGGCCTCGATGCACCACTTCAAGTGCCTCGCTTGTTGGCATCGAGTGCGTTAGAAATGCATCCAGTTGCATCGTACATCCTTCGGAAGCCTGCCAAATTACAACAACAGTACGCAAAAAATACAACACACACAAAAGCTCTTTTGGCCAACTGCATTGAGTGTTTTGTATTTTTTTCCAAAGACTCTAAAGTTTGCGTTGGCGATGAATTTTTTTTTGCTGTTTTTTTTCAAATGCAATTAATTAAATACTTAATCCTTTTATTTTATATCCTGCAGACAAGTGCTTTTTTGCTTTTAAAAATTATGAGTATCTAAAAAAAGTTTATATGTTGGCAGATTTGCTCGGTGGAGTGCTCAAAAGATTTAGTAGATTCGCTAAAATACTGAAGATTATGTAAAATCATCGATTAAAAAATTTGATGCAAGTTAACTAAAAAAATTTTAATCCAATATTTATTTCTTCAAAAGAAATTTATAAATACAAATTGAAACCTTTGCAAGAAAAACTTAACAATTAGCATTTGAAAAGAGAACTCAGCACATTTGGAATGGGGAGATCTTTGATAAACATCTGGGCTATATAATTTTCATTACAAAAACTAAACTATTCAGCGATAAGTTTTGCTCAATACCATTTTGATAGTGTCAAAGTTTTCGATGGTTTACTTACGCTATTGGTTAAAATGTTATATACTTGGTGAATCAAACATTTTTTTATTGGTATTTTTCGAAGTAACTTTGGTGAATAACCATAAGTTTCTAATTTCCATACAATTTTCTTTACCCTAGCCGGCTTAGGTGATTAAAAATATGACATACATACAAATTATATTCATAAAAAAAAATAAATGGTTTTTAATTTTATGATGGGAGTCAAAGTCGGTTATTCAATATTTGGAGGAGTCGGAGTCGGAGTCGTGATTTTTTGAGCCAACTCCGCAGCCCTGGAAATAACGAAGCAAAAAAAGAAAACACATGTCAAATTGCATTGCTCATTAGGCTTAGGTAGTTCATGAACGAACTAGTTCAATTAAACGATTCCCACTCATGAACTATGTGAGCTAGTTCAATGTTTCTCGTTCTTTTACAGCTCTATTCTAACAAAGGCACAAAAGCCACCTCAGTATTAATTGATACAGAAGTCACAATTGATACAAATTCCTATCCTGAACACTTTTAAAAAGCTCGTTTTGTATCAATAGTGATCAAAATAGTGACAAGCAGCTAAGAAGGTCACAAGCGAAAAATTCATACAATTAAAATTTTATAAAAAGCAATAATAACGAAAAGAAGGGAATATCTTAAGAATACGGCTTCTAAGACACCGAAATCGATTTTGCAAATTCATTTCGACTGCCGAATACAGTGTGTTTGGAATTTGATTGAGGAACTCCAACCACATTTGGCAACTCCAACAGCCTTGAGGTTTTTGGCAACTATTTATTTTTATGCTAATGGCTCTTATCTTAACTATGTCGGCAATCATTTTTCGACTTCCATGAGCCAATCATCGGTATCGCTGTCAATTCAGCATATCTCACAGCTCATTGTTACACTAAAATGTATCGACATTTATTTTCCAGTGACAACTTATGAGCACGTTGATATAAAAAGAAGGTGACCAATTCAAAAAGCTTTACAACATGATGTGGTGAATTTTTTAAGCGTTTTGCTTGTGACAGTTCAACCTGAATACGAATCAATAGAGACCGAATCAAAATTATCACAATTTTTCAGTATCAATTGATTGTGACGATTATGCCTGAATAGGGCTGTTAGTTCATTTGAGATCAGTGGTCATCAAACTCTATACAAGCATACTTTGTTTATGTATAAAAGCTCATTGAAAGCTTTGCACTGAAAAAAAAAATCCTACTTGAGTCTCAGTCCAACTTTCATGCAAGACGATGGTTCACTTGTTTGATTATTCAGTGGCGACAAAAATTTTCATCTGGTGTATTAAAAATCATTGGGAGAGGCGTGAGGGGGAAATGTTTTTAAAAATTTTACGATTTACGTATGCTTACTACTGTTCATAAAAACATAATTCATATCGAAGAAACATATTAACGTTCACTATTTTATGCACTGTTACAAAAAAGGAGAAAGCTTTAAAATAGTAAAGGTTAATTTCATAATTTAATTTCAATTTTTAAAATTCAATTTTTATTTAGAAGTGTAAATACTTACTATACGAAACTGTGTTTTTTTTTTTGCTTTTTTGTTCCTTTTTAATTCTTAAGGTATTTTTTCGTTTTTGATTTAATTTGAATTCATTGTTTGAAAAAAATATTTGTTTACTTCTCTAAGCGCTTTTATTTTTCAATTTAATAACATTATTTATTATTTGGAATACTTGGTCTTAGCTATTTGTGATTGTTTTTTTTTCTTTATAATTTTTTGAGAATTTTTGTTTCTTAGCATGGATTATAAAAAAAATTTTTTTAAAAATTCACTCAATGGAGAATTATCCGAGATCCTTATAATTCAATTATCCGCATAAAAATTATGGTTTGTTAACGGACTATTTTTATCTGTAAAAAAAAAGTAAACGAAACATATAGATTTTTTTATAGTTCATAATACAAAAACATAAAATTTATAAAAAAGCATTAAAAAAAATAAATTTACTTCAAATACAACTTAGGCCGAAAAACTTTTATTCCCTCATTTATGGGTTTATTTTTAAGAATATTATCAACATCTATTTCACCATTATAACATTTTATTCGAACCAAGTCCTCTATATGCTCGTCAGATAATTTATTTCGTTGTTTCGACTGAATAAGTTTAAACATTGAAAATGCGCTTTCCCATAAGAAGGTGGTACCGAACATGGAATACATGGAGCAGAAATAGTCCGGTAGCACACTATACATTGAGGTTCAGAAAAAATATTTTCTGCAAAAAAGAATTGCAACTCCCATTCAAGTAGAGACATTTTGCATAAAAATAGCAAAAACTAAAACTGATATTTTTATGCGTGTAGCATAAGTTGCGTATGCCCAGCAAAAAAACAATCTAACAAGCATGCATGTGCCACAGGTTTGTTCTGCATGAAATTTCAATAGATACTGACGCAGTTCAGCAGTTCGTCCGTGAGTAAATATGTATACAGAAAGCTTTTAAGCACAAAAGCTCAAATGCCCGCGGGCATAGGCTTTGATGATCACTGTTTTTGATCAATTGATCAAAAGGAGCGAGTAGGAATAAAACGAACGAGAGCAAAAATAGATAAATTTACCAAGCTATGGTTTGAGTCCTTGGTTTGAGACTTGGTTTGAGACTTTTTGTGTCTGCACTAATAGAAATGTTGGATTTGATGGCTATCATATAATTATACCAAATTTGTTTCATTTTACATACACTAAGGGAAAAAAATATTAAATTTATCCAAAAACTTTTTTAATTTATCCAAAAAGCGAGTCATTTTTGCACCAATAACGCATTTGCATAAATCGACTTCGTAAATATTTAAAATTCATTTAAAAACTTTTTTAATTAAATAAAATATTAAAATATTTAAACAGAAATAATAAAAAAATATTTTAAAATTATGCACGAATTTTTTAAATATCTTTTAAAAATTTACTATTTGAAAATAAAACTTTCACATCTAAAGGAAATTTATATAAAAAATATTGAAATTAAAAAACAATACATTCAAATATTTCTCACAAGCTGCGTCCATTAATGCCATTAGCATGGTTACTTTATTTTCTTTTTTCGTTCCTTAATATTATATTATTTTTGACAGTCGGTGCAATATTATGACACCATATGTCAAAAATAGTATAAAACTAAAGAACGAAAAAAGAAAATAAAGTAACCATGCTAATGGCAATAATAAAGCAAACTAATAAAGCAAAATATGCAGGCAAATGACAATCGGTACGACACATTCGTGGGAAAATGTCGAGTTGTCACTCCACCCTACATATAATTGCATTATTTCAGCACGCAATCGCTGATACGTACGGCCAAATATCCCTGTTATACAACTCTTGCAACAAAAACGAAATGAGAATTATAAGAACTAAGGTTGCAACAGCAAGAAATAAACTGCAGGAACAGAGTGCGATGCTGTTGCTGCTTGTCGGAATATGTGTGTACGTGTGCGATGCTGTTGCTGCTTGCTAGTATGGAATATGTGTGTACGTGTGTGGTATAAATAAAATTCAAATACGAAAAAAACGAGTTGAAGGGAAAATATTTGATTTATCCACGTAAATATTTAAATAAAATTGATACTCAGGCGTGGATAATGTTAATATGCATTATTTCCCTTAGTGTACCTGGACATGAACGAGTAAACGAAACGAACTAAAAGACCAATCGAACTAAAAGACCTAACGATCTAAAGAACGATTGAACTAAAAGAACTAACGAACTAAGAGAACAAACGAAGTAAAACATGAAACGAACAAAAAGAACGTACGAATTAAAAGAACTAAATGAACGAACTAGTTCATTACATACGATTGGAGTAAAAGAGCGATCTTTGTGGTGAACAATAATGCTCAACCCTATTGCTCATAAGTCAGGGTAAGCATTCCACTTGATTCCATTCCTTCTCAATTGGAATTTTTGTATAATTTGTAAAACACTGAGTATTTCTTCAAAGTTGATTATTATTCAAGTTATTCGTGCTTCGTCCTTCAGTGCGGCATATTAAGATTGTTCACTTGTCAGCTCATGTTTTGTAATTTTTTCGGTGATTGAAGTGGAAATTTCAGAGATTCCGGTGAGTTTATCGAACACATTAACCGTTCCTACACGCAAATAAAAAAAACGTTTATCGCCAGTTTGCCGCAAACGAACTTCGTTTGTCGTGCTTGAAATCGTTTATTGCAAACGTTTCAACAGTTGTCATAAACGTTGAACGAAAAATAAACAAAATTTTCAGTTGTGAGAAACGATTCATTTAGTTGCAGGAAATGAATTTCGTTTGTCATAAACGCGAGTGATTTTTAAATTGCAGCAATTGAAAACTTCGTTTTTCCCAACTGAAAATTTTGTTTATTTTTCCCTTCGGTGTATAAACATTACGCTTATAGTTTAGAGTTACTTTTTGGACAAATTGTTACTATATTAGGAAATAGGTAGTTTGCTTAATACGCGGACGAAGATAGCAACAGAGGTGGAATCCATAAGAAGACGGACGGACATAATGAGAAAGATTATTAATATAATAAATAATAATGACCGAAATAGCTTGTGGTTTATATATATTTAAGATATATTTTTAAGTTGTGACAACTGAATATTCGTTTGCGGCAAATACAGCTCGCAAACGAAGTATAGTTGTTGAATTTTTCAGTTGTGGTAAACGAAAAATTTCTTTGCGTGTACAGTTACCTGTCTAATTCTTCATTTTATATCGTTGGAAAGGTAATGGAACGTAAAAAAATGAAAATAATGAAAATGAAAATAAAAACAAATTATATTGCCTGTTGCTGAGCATGGTATTAAACATTGAAATCAAGAATGAGTCAACTTAATTAAATTTTTTCAAAAAAGATGAAATAGCTTTTCCAATAATACCCTATTTTCGAAAATCGAATCTTAGCTACGTTGTCTCCGAAAAAAACCCTCTTTTGGTATTCGCATGGCTGTGGATATGCGAAAAAAATTCTTAAAACCTCAAACTCTGGATTTGGTTTTCTAAACAATACATCAATATGAGAACAAAATTTGAGACTAATCGGAGATGGTCAGTACAACTGAAATTACACTTCAATGTGAAATGGGCGATTGAAAAATTGAAGTTGGTGGTTTTTGGATGGAATAGCCTTACAATTAGAATTGGCTCAGATACAAGATTAACACTTGCCTCACATTCTACGTAATTCATATGTTTCTACGGCTTCCCAAATGATATTTTACAGAATAGGTGTAACACCTTAAATCCTTTGTTCAACGCTATAAACAAACAAAAAAAAAAACAGTGGTCGTACAAGCTCTTTTTATGAAAAACATTCAGTTTGGGACTGAACTGCCGAAATGATCAACCAAATCCTTAGTATTGTTTAAGACAATCCGTTGTTTAAAACCAAAGATCTATCAAAAAGGCAACGAATTCTTCATTCAGAGCAATGCTTAGCCATGTTTAACCATAAACCGAAAGATTTTATGTGTCGATAAGTGACCTGTGATAAAACATAGTTTCACTACTTTACATATAAATTTGTACAAAAAAGAAAAGTAATGGGCTAGGCCAAGTGCCGGTAAGGAGCGATACAAGAAAAAAGAAGGGAAGATAGGCGCACTTTCAGGTGAAAGAGAAGCGGAAAAGTGTGAGTGCAAGAAAATTTAAATGCATAGGGACAGGAATGAGGTCCGAAAATTTTTTGAAAAAATAAGACGTCTGGGGGATGATTTCAAGACCGAGGCCACTTCCTGCAAGGATGAAAACGGGAATCTAGTGACAGATATCCAGAGTACACTTAATGGCGACGAAAACAACAGTCCCGCCAATAGAGATGATATCCTGGAAACCCCAATTGTGGGCGACAGCGTTGAAGTTCGGCTGCCCATAGTGAAGTCTTGAAAGCTGTAGCTCAGCTCAAAAACAACAAAGCCGCAGGAGCATATGGCTTACCTGCTGAGCTCTTCAAAAATGGAGGCGAAGCTCTATTTAAATGCATTCATGAGCTTCTATGCAGAATATGGTAGGAAGAATGCATTCTAAATGACTGGAACCTCAGTGAACTCTGCCCAATCCACAAGAAAGACGATCCCACCATTTGCTCCAATTACCATGGAATAACGCTTCTTAATATCGCTTATAAGGTTTTGTCGAGCGTATTATGTGAAAGACTGAAGCCCATCGTAAACCTGTGCTCATCAGTCTTTGCAGAATGACACTGAGCAACACCAGCAGCACAGTTAAAATCGGGGAGGATCTCACTCCTCCATTCGATACCAAACGAGGTTTCAGACAAGGTGATTCCTTATCATGCGACTTTTTCAACCTAACGATGGAGAAGATTATTCGAGCTGCTGATTTGAGACGTAGTGGCACGATATTCTACAAAAGTGTTCGTATGCTGATTATATCGATATCATTGATCATAATATGCGTGAAGTCAGTGCAGCATTATCCAGATTATCGAAAGAGTCGAGTCGAATGGGTCTTGCAGTGAACACAGATAAGACGAAATACCTAGTGTCAACAAATAAACAGTCTCAGCGTCTTGGAAACCACATCACTGTTGACAACGTCTCCTTAGAGATTGTTAATTATCATCTACATGGGATCCAGAGTAAGCCCTATCAACGATGTCAGTATTGAGATAAAACAAAGGATAACTCTTGCCAACAAGTGTTACTTTGGGTTGAGTAGGCAATTGAGAAGCAGAGCCCTCTCTCGCCAAACAAAACTCACGCTCTATAAGTCACTTATCATGCCCGTCCTATTATATGCAGCACAAACCTGGACGTTGAGCAGTTCTGATGAAAAAACTTTGGGAGCCTTCGAGAGAAAGATCCTTCGTAAAATCTTCGGTCCAATCTGCGTCAATAGCGAGTACCGAATTCGATGGAACCACGAGCTGTATGAGCTATACGCTGACATCGACATAGTTAAGCGCATTAAAATCGAGTGGCTCCGCTGGCTAGGTCATGTTGAGCGAATGGAAGACGACGCTCCAACAAAAAAAATATTGGATTCGGTGCCCGGTGGTGGTCAACGCAGAAGAGGACGCCCACATCTTCGTTGGAAGGATCAGGTGTTGGATAACCTGACCACGCTTGGTGTTTTCAACTGGCGCCAGCAAGCGCAAAACAGAAATGGCTGGCGCAATTCCTTTACGAGGCCAAAACCGACTTACGGTTGTAAGCGCCAGATAAGTAAGTAAGTAAGATCCCGGAATATAAGTATCAGCCTACATACTTTTCTTTTGACGTGACAAAGTTATGTTTTACCGCGCAGGTTTCTAAAAAAGTTGAAAAATTCATTTTTAAAATTCATCGGCGTTGCATTGAATTGGTACTCGCTGAGTATAAAAGCTATGATTAAAAAGTACGACCATAAAGGTTAATTCTTTGGCTTCATTATAATAACAAAACAAAAATTCAAAATATTATCGGGACGCGGTGGGAGGTGCTTAAGGGCCTCCGGGAGTATTTCAAAGAAAGAAATTACACTTTTTTAAAATTGTTTTTTGAAGCCGTATTTTATTTTAGACCAAATTTTTTTCGCGTTATTAAAGTACAACTATTCAAGATTTATCCCTGACATTTTGATCCAAAAATATTTGTCAAGATTGCTACTCATCCGATTGCAACCAAATTTTTTACACTTACTTAAGGACTCGTTAAGGGGCGTTTTTTGATTTTTTGATTTATAACCTAAAACGACCTCACTTTTGTGCACAAGAAATGAAAATTTTCTTTTTACGCCCGCCATTTTATCGAAAATCATTATTTTTCAAAAATCAACGATTAAACGCCCAAGAACTCTTTACTAAACCGGAAATATTTGTTTTTTATTTTTTTCAGATGAACCAGTCTCCAGATATCTTGCTCACCGCAAAATTTAAGCTCTTACGCGGCATTGTATTTCTCTGCGTCCTCGCCGAATATTTTTGGACCAAAATATCAGGGATAAATCTTGAACAGTTAAACTTTAATAATGTTAGAAAATTTGGTCTAAAATAAAACACAGCTTCACAAAAAACAAAAAAATTAAAAACGTCTAATTTCTTTTTTATTTAAATACTCCCGGAGGCCCTTAGCAACACAACTGAAAATTTGTTACATGGAATTATTACTTACTGAGAATTATTGCTAGAATTAAAAATATGACACACCATAAGGCCTGTTTTAAGCCCTCACAACAAAATTGGACAAAAAATTTCTGACGTCTTGGGGACACATAGAGACCCGCTCAAAAATCGACAATGCAACATTCATGCAGCAGCGTTGCATTTAATTTTTACTCGGTGAGTATATAAGCTACGATAAATGTTTGAAAAGGAAAATTAAGGGTTTATACTTAGCCTTCCGACAACAAAATAAAAAAAATTATGACGTCACCAACTTATGTAACAGAAATGTAATATCGTTGCATGGAGTTAATACTCACTCAGGCGACGTACTGTGGTAAATTTTGATTTACGACAGCATAGATGTATTATTACGCCTCACAACTAAATTAAAAAAAAAAATTGTTACAGTCATGAACTCAGGGTGGTAACCACGTAATGCAATAAAAATGACACAACCATGAAAAACCGTTGCATGCAACATCAACATCAACATCAACATCAACATCAACATCAACATCAACATCAACATCAACATCAACATCAACATTGACATCAACATCAACATCAACATCAACATCAACATCAACATCAACATCAACATCAACATCAACATCAACATCAACATCAACATCAACATCAACATCAACATCAACATCAACATCAACATCAACATCAACATCAACATCAACATCAACATCAACATCAACATCAACATCAACATCAACATCAACATCAACATCAACATCAACATCAACATCAACATCAACATCAACATCAACATCAACATCAACATCAACATCAACATCAACATCAACATCAACATCAACATCAACATCAACATCAACATCAACATCAACATCAACATCAACATCAACATCAACATCAACATCAACATCAACATCAACATCAACATCAACATCAACATCAACATCAACATCAACATCAACATCAACATCAACATCAACATCAGCATCAACATCAACATCAACATCAACATCAACATCAACATCAACATCGACATCAACATCAACATCAACATCAACATCAACATCAACATCATCATCAACATCAACATCAACATCAACATCAACAACAATAACAATAGTTAGTTATGATTTCAACAGTTTTTTGTGGAAACCAACAGTGCTCACAAAAATTACACAATGAAATCGGACTATGAAACCGGAAAAGGCCTATGACAAGAATTAGGATAAAAATTAAGACACACCTATAACACACCTTTCCAAACTAGGAAAGTGATTCGGTATATTTTATTAAGTCAAGAATTTGGTCATGGATTAAAGCAAGACTTTGGAAATGAAATAGGAGTATAAGAAACACCGTCACGTCAATAGCTACAGGTATGTCCACGACACAGCCAATTTTTTTTATGTTTTCTTTTGTAGGAATCATTAGGGTATTCCTGTTGTTACCATGAGGCTGTTCCTGTTGTTTTTATACATTTTTTCTCTCTCTTTCGAAATTTTAAGTCTATAATGTTATAATGTGGCGTCCGTGGCGTAGTTGGTTAAAGTGCGTGGCCGCTATGTCAAAGAACTTTGGAAACCCAGGTTCGAAACCCAGCAGCGACAGAAAATTATTTGAATTAAAATAATTTTTCTGTACGGCCGCCACCTCTCTGCAGACAATGGCAAACCTCAGAGAGTAATCAAAATGCCATGTAAAGCTTCTTGAGAACGAGAACTTTCCGTTCATCGCCGTTCGGAGTCGGCGTTAAGCATGTAGGTCCGGTTCTCGGTCAATTGTGTACAAACTTAATAACACGCACAACACAATTGATCTTAAGAAGCTAGGTCAAGGTCCTTTCAAGGGCTGAAATGGCCAGTTATTTATTTATAATGTTATAATGACACTGAAAAAAATTTCAATTCAAAATTTTAATTTTCTACATATAGGAAGAATTAATTTATTTGCCGGTTAGGAGTTTGAGACCTTGGTCCAATTGTTCATGATGTACAATAATGACACTTATTTTTAAGTAAAATTATTCTTCTTTAAAAGTTGGAAGAATCATCTTTTACTTATAATATCGTTTCTATAACCTCAGTGTCCCTTTTGAATAACTTCTAAATTCTTCAGTATTTATTTATTATATTTCGTAAAATGTTATTACCTACAATACGAAATAATCTGTTTTTTCTTCTTCCTCAAGGCTAATAAAATTAATTTATAGAAAAATTCTTATATTGAGCTGCTTGGAATTTTCACTAATGAACATAAGGAAAAGGGTTTGACACAATCACACAGCAGTCTACCAAAAATAATGCTTTTGATTAAACTGAAATTAGCATCCAAGAGAGCGGCATAAAATTTAAGGACAACTTAATCTTTAAATTCACTCAACACTCAATGTCAGCGCGGTGCAATTAATGTCAAACTCATCTAGATGTCATGGAGAGTTTGTAGGATGGGAGCAGTGATTACTCAGTAAATGCCCACCGTATTAACTTTTCATGCTGCGCTAGAGAAAAAAGCGAGTCAAATGTTAAGCTTTTGTCCTTAATATGTAAGAACCAAAGAAAAAATATGGCCAAAAGAAATATTATTGCTTTCAAAACTAGTTTTTGGAAATTAGCTGGTTACTGAAAAGCCATTTTTTAGAAATCTGAACAAAGGATAATGTACCCAGCCTTACGTGAGTGCGAGGGTGTGCAATTCGTGTGTGTGAGTTGTTAAGTTTTTCTATTTATTTATTTATATGAACCTGCATCAATCACCGGCAGCGACTTTCTATGATTATTTATTTGCATTTATTTTTTGTTTGTATGTGTAGATGAGTATTTTGCATGCATAAGTTTAGAAAATTTACGATGTCATAATCATGGTCGCTGCAGGGCAACATGCGTTCTTTTGACTGAAGTTGCCTGCAGTACAAGAAGGAACGGTTCACATGAGAGTTGCTTGGTGTTTTCTTGCATGCATTTTTTTATTTTGCTGTTACTTTACAGGGTGTGTAAGAGTAATATTCTTTGTAGGTTATTCAATAGTGCAAGATTTATAAAACAAAGTTCACGGTTTAAGGCAAAACGAATGTTTATGTTTCAGATACTCTGTGGGCAAAAAAAATTAATTTTTTGGGAATTCCGATAGGGACAAATTTTTTTCTTTTTAAGTTGACAATACTGTCACTGACATCTGTGCCAAATTACTTGTCAAAATATTCATTAGTATTTGAGATACGTGTCCTTTTGTAAATAGCATTCAATTTCTTCTTCGTTTCGGTCTCTATCGATTCAAAACGGTATCCATGGAGCGATCTCATGGGCTTAGCGAATAGCCAGAAGTCACATAGTCAGGTAGTTACGGAACGATATGGGTCGAGTTTTTGGCGAAATGAAATCTATCCACAAATCCGGTCTATTTTAACGCACAGCATTACGCACACGACGCATAACACCCATGTAGTATTCTTTATTGACAGTTTGGCCGATTGGAAAGAATTCATATTGCACCATACCATGATAATCGAAGAAAACTGTTGACTTGCTTTGACGTGGTTTTTTCGGTCTCGGCTCATCTTTAGTACGGTATTCACCTGATTGAGCGGCTGTTTCCGGTCGTTCTTCCAAGTCTCATCTGCAGTAATGATGCGTTTCATTTTGTCTTGATAGTCGGAAAGCATTGTTTCACACACATCAACGTGGCGCTGTTTTTCCATGAAATTTTACGTTTTTGACACCAATCGAGATTTCACTTTTATAAAGCTCAATTGGTCACTATAAATGGTTTTCACTAATCGTTCCGATATTCCAACGATATTTGTTCAGTAAGGTCTCGGACTGTTAATTGACGATTTTGGAGCACCAATTCTTTGCTTTTGTTGGCGTGTAGCTCAGCAGTTTATGTTTATGGTCGTCCTGGCCGTACCTCGTCTTCAACGCTTTCTTGATCCTCTTTGAACATTTTTTACCACTTATAAACTCTTGTTTTCGATAGAGCTTGCTCACCGAAGGCCTTCTGCAAAATTTTCAACGTTTCGGCAGCAGAAATTTCATTCTGCTTTGTTGAATACTTTCAGGCATTATAAAAAACGAAAAATTCAGTTAAAGCTTTTTTTAAAAGGACGCGTATTTCAAACATTAATGAATATTTTGACGTATAACATAATTTGGCACAGATGTCAGTGACAGTAGTGCCAACTTAAAAATTAAAAGATTTGTCCCTATCGTATTCCCAAAAATATGTATGTATTTTTGGGAATTCCGAAATTTTTTGCCCACAGAGTATGAGGGTTACTACATATATTTCGGAAATAAATATGAAGACTGAATGTTTTATTTTCAAAAAAAAAAATATATTCAATAGAAATAGAGTAACTTAGAACAATAGGAAATAACCATCATAACAATAAGTTTCAAAAATTATTTCACTAATGATTTCAGGTGTAACACTTATTTAGTCAAGTCTGCCTTGTTTCGAAATGGGGTGATAGATTAGTGGGAGGGAGGGGGAAATGAATTGAAAGAAGTGTAGGATATTCTACGCTTGGCGGAAAGCTGAAGAAACATGTGAATTTGAATCTGAGGCAAGTGTTATGCCTTAACCTAGTTAATTCAAGTTATAAGACACAATCTTCTCTATCACCAACTGTAACTTCAAGACATAAATATTGAAATGCTTTCAATTTCAGTTGATTAGAAATGAGGATAGAAAATCGCAAATGAAAAAGGTTAAAGCACAGGGCCATGACCTGGCCGGGATTCGAACCCAAGACCTCTGGGGTGGCAGTCAAGTACGCTACCTACCCGACTATCGAAGCAGTGTTCAGTTTGATTGAAAATGAAATGATTGAAAAATAGATTGCTCATATCGTACAAATAACTTTCAACGATCTGCGCATTTACGTCATGATAGACTTACGATATGAGCTTACGATATGACTTACGATATGGCTTACTGTTAAGTCTTGTTCAGAATGTAAACAAATGTGAAACAAGTCTGTAAGCAGTGGCATAAAATTGTGGATATAATAGATTAAGGGGAGGTTCTAGTAGAAATCGACGGAAAATTTTTGTTTTTTGCTTTATTTTCATCCTTAGGATCTTGAAAATATTTAGTCAAATGGACATTTCCCTATTTTATTTATTTTACGAGTCATAGCAAACAAACACTTCTTACGATTTTTTTCTTTGTTAAACTTTAAACGCGTTTTTCTCGAAACACCATTTTTCCGCGCAGTACACGATTCTGCTTCAACGACTTGACCGATTTCGATGTTTGACGGTTCAAATTAAAGCTTATTCAATTTAGGGAACCTTCAGGAAGGGTTTTTTTCCAAAAAAATTTACTATCATTATTTTTTTAACGTTAAAGCAAAAGAAGAAGGTGGGAAAAACAGGGTTTTTTTCAATGGGCGGCCATTTTTTTTAAAAAGGTTTGTATTAAAATCGGAAATCTACAAGGCCCCCAAATTTTATTTATGTTAATAATTTTTCTGGTTTTTTCGGTTAGATCACTTGGCAGGGCTACAGAGTGTACAGCGCACATCGATTATCGCCGCGCAAGGCTTTTATCAGCGAGACCTTCAGCCGCCATTTTGAATTATTTTTCATCGAAAAATTGTATAATGTTCTTGAAATATACATAAATAAATGCCACAAAAAAATTTTAAAAAAAGATTTACGTCCGCTCAACAAAAAAAATCCTGCAATTACGTTACATTTTTACTAGAACCTCCCCTTAAAGTTTTTCCTCCGTTTTATATTAAAATACTAGTTGGTACCCAACGCGTTGCTGTAGCGGCAGAAATGATTTCTATCTCTATCTGAATCTCAATCTCAATCTCAATCTCAATCTCAATCTCAACCTCAATCTCAATCTCAATCTCAATCTCAATCTCAATCTCAATCTCAATCTCAATCCCAATCTCAATCTCAATCTCAATCTCAATCTCAATCTCAATCTCAATCTCTATCTCTATCTCTATCTCTATCTCTATCTCTATCTCTATCTCTATCTCTATCTCTATCTCTATCTCTATCTCTATCTCTATCTCTATCTCTATCTCTATCTCTATCTCTATCTCTATCTCTATCTCTATCTCTATCTCTATCTCTGTCTCTATCTCTATCTCTATCTCTATCTCTATCTCTATCTCTATCTCTATCTCTATCTCTATCTCTATCTCTATCTCTATCTCAATCTCTATCTCTATCTCTATCTCTATCTCTATCTGTCTCTATCTCTATCTCTACCTCTATCTCTATCTCTATCTCCATCTCCATCTCTATCTCTATCTCTATCTCTATCTCTATCTCTATCTCTATCTCTATCTCTATCTCTATCTCTATCTCTATCTCTATCTCTATCTCTATCTCTATCTCTATCTCTATCTCTATCTCTATCTCTATCTCTATCTCTATCTCTATCTCTATCTCTATCTCTATCTCTATCTCTATCTCTATCTCTATCTCTATCTCTATCTCTATCTCTATCTCTATCTCTATCTCTATCTCTATCTCTATCTCTATCTCTATCTCTATCTCTATCTCTATTTCAAAGAAGTAAAATATAAGGAAATGGTGTTCTCCTCACATACAGTGTATGTGTACTGAGGCATCTTTCATAAATTGAGGTAGCGAGAGTGTAAGAGTTTTTTGACAGTTCGATCACACGTCTGCCTGAATAAATTTTGAGTTGATTTATAAACACTAAATAACTAATAAAAAGCGATTTTTATTGCTATATTTTACACAATTATAAAAGTTAATAATATAAACAATTGATTAAAAATGCGTTGTGTAGTGAGAAATTGTGCAAGCAGCCAGATATTGAAGAACAAGGCGATTTCCTTTCACAAGTAAGTATACCGACACCAGTTGTTTTTTTTTAACAAAATAACGTTATTAATATATAATTGTGTTAAAAAAAGTTGTTACAAATGAAAGTTTAAATATTTCCAATTGGAATTTTGAGAAAAAATTAAAATTAGAGCTCGTTGTTTTGCGCCAATTTTACTGAGATCGAACTGTCAAAATACAAATACCGCTTCAGGGGCGCATTCAATAACAACGGTTGCACATATTTTTAGGGCGCTATATTTTTCAGTGAACAAGTTTTAATACCTTTCATATATTTCAGATTTCCACGTATACTTGACTTAAAATCCCTTTGGATTCGAGCACTGGGATTAGAAAATGATGCTGTTAATGCCAGATCAGTGGTTTGCTCAAATCATTTCTTTGAAAATGATTATATTGGTTTTTCAAAGTCGAGCAGAAATTTATTTCCGTCAGCGGTACCGCATATTGATGCTCGCAATGATGAAACGTAAGTATTTTTTTCATTATATATAAATAAATGAATGCACATTAGTGATATTATTTAGTGATATTGATTTGCTGCCTAGCTGCAATTGCGATTTTATAGAAGAGGCAAGTAATGACAAAGAAAATGTACGAATTATTGAAAATATTCGCATTGCGCCACCCAGGGTTCAAGAAGGGCAAATAATTAAAAAAATTTCTCTCAATAGAGCTATGGAGTCAGGCGATGATTTATCGTCCACACCAAGAAAAAAAATGGCCAAGGGAAAACTCCAAACATTAAGGAGGACACTTTTGGAAAAGAACCGAAAAATAAAAACATTAAACCAAAAAGTTCGGCGAAAATCAAAAAGGATTGCCTCTCTTAAAGAGATTGTTTCACAAATAAAGAAAAAAAACCTTATAAATGAGGAGGCTTTTGAGATTCTCAACAATCTTGGTGACATGAATGCGGATCTCTTTACAAGAAAGCTGAGGAAAGTAAGGGGCATGTCGAACGCAAGGATGTACCAGCCAGCTTTGAGATCATTCGCGTTAAATTTAAATTTTTTGTCACCGAAGGCATATGATTTCGTTAGGCAAAATTTTTGAAACTGTCTACCGCACTCTCGTACGCTAGCCAAATGGTACGAGGGTATTGATTGCTGTCCAGGATTTACAACAGAATCTTTCGAAGCAATCAGTGCCGCAGTGGAAGAAGCACGAAGAATATCAGAGACAATAATATTAAATTTAGTTTTCGATGAAATGGCGATTCGAAGGTAAGGATCTTAAAAAAAAATTTTTGTTATCTTTTTAAAATTAAAAAATTGCATTATCAGACACATAGATTGGAGCAGTAAAGGGTCTATTGGATACACTTTCATTGGAGATGGTGACTGCAGCAGCACAGAAGCAACCCAAATATTGGTTTTCATGGTTGTGTGCGTAAACCGGAGTTGGAAAATCCCTGTAGGGTATTTCCCCATCACGTCTCTTGACGCAAGTCAAAAGGTAAATTTGGTTAAACATTGCTTAGATCATATTTTAGCAACAGGAGCTGAGGTAGTTGGGGTAACTTTCGATGGGGCTGCAGTAAACTTTACTGCAGCTAGACTTTTAGGATGTGATATTTCAGATATAAGTGCAGAAAGTGTTTTTCAGTTAGATTCTTTACCTTGTAGATTTTGTGTTCTACCGGACCCTTGTCACATGGTGAAATTAATTAGGAACTCTCCTATTTTTGCGGAAAAAGGAGAGTTTGAGGATTCCGATAACAATATCATTAAATGGCAGTATCTTCAGAAGCTGGTAGATTTACAAGAAAGAGAAGAATTGCATTTAGGGAATAAGCTGAAAAGGGCTCATATCTATTTTTCTGATCAGAAGATGAAAGTTAGGCTTGCAGTGCAAGCACTTAGTAAATCTGTAGCAGATGCATTAGATTTTTGTAGGGAAATACTGCTTCAACAAGAATTTCAAGGTAGTGAAGGTACGGTAAAATTCATTAGGAATATTAATAACGTTTTCGACATTTTGAATACTAGAAGCATGCATAAATTTGGGTTTGAAAAAGCTCTTTGTAATGCGAATATTGATAGTTTATTGTCATTTGAAAATAATTTTGTTTCATATTTAAGTCAACTTCGCTTGCTTAATGGGCAGTTTGTAGTAAATAGTCGCAGAAAGACTGGGTTTATAGGTATTATAGCATGTATTAAAAATATAAAAGTAATTTATGAAAGATTTATAGCTAGCAAAATGTTACATTTTGTACCTTTTTACAAGTTAAACCAGGATCATTTAGAATTATTTTTTAGTTCAATTCGTTCTCATTTAGGCCACAACGATAATCCTTCTGTTAAGCAGTTTAAGGCTGCTTATAAGAAATTGATTATAAGATGTAAAATTAGAGACGGTGGCATAGGCAATTGTGTACCACAAGAAAATGTAGAAATTTTAAATGTTAGTTCTTCAAATTTAATTAAATCTAAAAATTTAGAGTCTGTAGAGTCAGGTCAAGAAGGATATATTAGAATCATAGATAATGATGATAGTCATAATGAATTTTTTTTTAACGATCACAATTATTTTTCAGACCCTAGCATTTTAACTGAATATACCTATCATGTAGTTAAGTATATAGCAGGGTTTGTTGTGTTCAAGTTGCAGTCAATTTTAAAATGCAATGAATGCAAAATAGATTTAGAGGGAGAATTAAATCAACAATCTTTAATTAGTTTTAAATCGCGGGGATATTTGAAAATTCCATCAAAATCAGTAGAAGATGCTTGTATTATTGCTGAAAAAGAACTTCGGATACAAACGAAGCTATTAGATAAAAATAAATCTATTTTGCATCCTATATATTACAATAGAATTTTTATAAATACACAGCAATCCCTACTTGGAAAAACCATTTTTGAAGGTCATATTAAGAATTCAGACCATTATAATATTGTAGTAAAAAAAATTAATTGAAATATTTTTAAAAACTCGTTATTTTTATATTACAAAAAAAACAAATGATAAGCCAACTATTCGCCAAAAACTCTATAAAACTATACATTTCAAAGGAGTGTAAAAAAAAATTTTTTTCGTTTATTTTTGCATGCGTTTTATATGAGTATTAGTATACAAGCCCTCCCTATGACGGGTTCTAAACATGTAGAGTAATAAATAAATAAAAATATGAACTTATTTGCATGTTATTCGAAAATGATTTCTTTAAATATTTTTTCTAATGATTTTTCTTTTTTAGGGGTGATATAGGCCTACAGGGGAACCGAACACCCACAAAAAAAAATCGGTAATGCACCAAATTGTATACTTCAAGGGTGGTGTGGAAATACAATACAATTTTTTAATTTATTAGGTCATTTCTTATCAAATGTGTTATTAATAACATATAACTCTAAACACATATTTTATATGTAATTCTAACCAGAAACAATTTTCGCCTTCTCTTTCGATGCAACCGAATACGGCCCTGTGTGGATGTTTATGTGTTTGTGTCAACTAACATGAATAAGAAAAATACCTCACTTTTGTGCTATAACATCGCTTCCTTATATTTTAGTTCTTTGCTCTATTTCTATCTCTATCTCTATCTCTATCTCTATCTCTATCTCTATCTCTATCTCTATCTCTATCTCTATCTCTATCTCTATCTCTATCTCTATCTCTATCTCTATCTCTTTCTCTATCTCTATCTCTATCTTTATCTCTATCTCTATCTCTATCTCTATCTCTATCTCTATCTCTATCTCTATCTCTATCTCTATCTCTATCTCTATCTCTATCTCTATCTCTATCTCTATCTCTATCTCTATCTCTATCTCTATCTCTATCTCTATCTCTATCTCTATCTCTATCTCTATCTCTATCTCTATCTCTATCTCTATCTCTATCTCTATCTCTATCTCTATCTCTATCTCTATCTCTATCTCTATCTCTATCTCTATCTCTATCTCTATCTCTATCTCTATCTCTATCTCTATCTCTATCTCTATCTCTATCTCTATCTCTATCTCTATCTCTATCTCTATCTCTATCTCTATCTCTATCTCTATCTCTATCTCTATCTCTATCTCTATCTCTATCTCTATCTCTATCTCTATCTCTATCTCTATCTCTATCTCTATCTCTATCTCTATCTCTATCTCTATCTCTATCTCTATCTCTAATTGGAACAACTCGTGTAAATTGAGGCCGATAACCAAATTTCGAGGCTATGCTACCTATAAAAAGTTATTCGATATCGCAAACTTAGGTTGCATAGGAGTTGCCACGCCCCCTTTTTCAACCGAAATCAAACATAGCCTATACTTTGCGCGGAACTGCAAGCAATAAGCTGACACAATTTTATTGCAATCGGATGATCGGTCTTGCTGCGCATAAAGGACGAACAAATATACAAACAAATTTTAATTTTTATATATTGGATGAACAAGAATTATTAAATGAAAAATTCCAATATTCTGACCAGTGTTCGGACTTTACTGCAATGGCAGTAGATCTACAGCGCTTTTTAACAAAATTGAATGTTTTACTGCGTCACTGCGGTTTTTTCAAATTTACTTCGATAATACTATTTTTGTATTTATCTTACAAACGACAGGAAACACAGGTAATTTCTTATGTAACCTTGCATTACGTCAAGTATAACTAAACCTTTAACACAAGTATATATAAAACTAGGAAGATGGCAGCATAAGTGTTAAATTAATAGTCATATTAATTTTGAATCCGTAAAAAAATATGTTTCTGCAACATGGAAATATATAGTATATAGTTATGTATATATTTGTATTTAGGTATTTTTTTAATTAGTATAAAATTTACGTACATGGTTGTAAATAAAAAAAAATACTGCGAAAAAATTCGTTTTACTGCTTTTTTTTCTTTAATTTACTGCGATTTTCTAATTTTCAAGTCCGAACCCTGATTCTGACCAAAATGGAAAAAGTGAGGAAACAGTCTGTTGACTACAGTTCCGCTTTGGGTCTGATCTCGACCGATTCGAGTTAATTAACGCTATTGTTGGAAATGTCGCTTTTCTAATCGCGGTTTTGCAACTTACATATCGCCCATTTCAGATAGAGGTGACTTATCAGTCGCACTGACCATCTCCGATTTGGGTCAAATGTTGTTCTTAGATTGGTTTATTGCTTAGAAAACCAAATCCGAAGTTATACATTTTTAGAACCATTTTTCAAGGCCAAAATAGGGTGTATTTTGAAACGACTTAGCTCAATCAATTTGAATCCGATTCTCGTAAGTAAGGTATCATTGGAAAGGTTTTTTATTTTTTTAAAGGAAAAAATATAAAAATTTTGGAAAAATTGCACTTAGTTGGCCCATTCTTATTTTAAAAGTTTAATGCCATGCCAACAATAGACGCTAAAATTTTTTTACGTTTTCTTTCTTCTTTTTGGTTTTTTGTACGTTTCAATACCTTTTCAACGATATAAAATTGAGGTGTGCTCTTAAACGGCTCAGAAGTTATGGCGTAAAACGTGCCGTGGTAAAGAATTTTCAATACAAATTCTACTACGCAGAACAAATCTTTTTGAAACTTTAATCTCTGGAATTGGTTTTTTTAACAAAAAACAATCTAAAAACAAATTTTGAGGCAAATCGGAGATGGACAGTGTGACTGATAGGTCACCTCAATCTGAAATGGGCGATATATATCACTTAACCTAGTATCTGGAACGTTTTAACTTAAAACTCCCAAAAAGAACTGCTTGTACAATGTACAAAGCTGATATTTAGACTTTTAGTCAATAACTTTTTCTTGTTACACACCCTGTAAAAGAAAAGCAATCAAAGATCCATGCAAAATTATTGTTCAAGACAAATAAAAAAATGTAAATAAATGAAAGAACAAGGAAGCCTCGTGCTGGTCAATCATTAAGGAATCAAGGAATCGAAAGTAAACATTATGATGAGGGTTGCATTTGAAGCCTTGATTTGAGTTGAAAATTATATGCCGTTATACAAAATACTAAGTATGCAAGGATTTTTTTTATGAAAAAAAGTTTGAAGTTCAGTTGGTCATTCAAATGTCCAGCCGTGTATCCACACATTGAAATACTCACACACATACACTAAAATTCATTTACATGTACATAAATACTCATATGCATTCTTCCGCTCGTTTGTTCTTATTCTTCGTCGTTCATCCGCACGTCTATTCAACGACTTCGGTTTCTCCATCCTTACAAAAGAATTTAATGCCAAATGCCGAGTGGCGAGTCCGAGAAGAGCTGCTCAATCAAAGAAATCAACGCCGTGTCGTGGTCGAGAGAGGGACGAGGTGGCAGGAGTTTAGCCGCTGGCTATAAAGGGTTGTGCTACTGTTCTTGTGAGTCCTGTTTTGAGTTTGGCCGCTGGTCGTTCGTTGGTTCGCCAGGACGGTCAGACGGATGACAGGACAGACAGGTGGTCGGTCGGTCAGTCCGTCACTCTACTCAAAAATTACGAATTAATATGCGAAACGGAATTGATTCGAATGAGGATTACGAAAGGACTGGTGTTGTTGTTGTTGTTGTTGTTGTTGTTGTTGTTGTTGTTGTTGTTGTTGTTGTTGTTGTTGTTGTTGTTGTTGTTGTTGTTCTTGCAGCAGTTCAGCTGCTCAGTTGCGTCAAGTAAGAAGCGGTTCGTTGTCGATTTTGTTTCACCCTGCTGAGCGTAGACTGCTAAATGCTAGTTCGGGGTATTGGCTTTTCTGGACTTAAACAGATTGACTTTTAATTTGTGAGAAACAAAATTAATACAAAAAAAAAATTAAAAAATAAATAAAACATGAGAACATTTTGAAAAGAAAGAATAAAGTTAAATAAGAATGTTCGTCGAGACAAACGAAAAACGTGTTGCAAGGTACTTGTTGCAGAAAATTTAAGTTTAAAATTTTGACTTTCTTTCGATACAAAAAAAAATAATTTTAGTAAGTATTATGAAACAAATATGAAAAAATAAGTTTTGAAATTAATTCTAAGAACTTTCTTAACGCCCATAAGTCTTGATTTCAATTTTGTCTTAAAGCAATATTTATTAAATTGGATAGGTCTGAAACTTTTAAACTTTGATTTTTTTTTTAAAACTCTCTATGCTTGCTTCGTAAATGAATGCAAACAAATAAATAAATGAATGGGTTTCGCAAATGATAAAATTCAATTGTGTAGGTCTTGAAATTGTTATCTATGTGAAATTAAGACAAGCTTGGAAAAATCTTTAGCTGTTAGATTCCAAGACAAATTTGTTCCAAAAAATGTATGTCTGAATGTGAGAAAGGAAGCATTACTTCAAAGGAGAACTGAATGTTGAAAGAAATAAAAGATATCTTTAGTACTTTAGAAATAAATGTGCTTTATTCTGTTCTACTAGCAGCGACCAGACGACTTGATTTCGAACAAGTCTTTCTTAAGCTTCCGATATTTGTTTCTTTCGATTGATGGTAGAATTGAGTAGATCAGTTTGAAAAATATTCAACGGTAGGATAAGACTATACGCAAAGAAATTTTTCATTTCGCGCAACTGAAAAGTTCACCAACTACACTTCGTTTGCGAGTTGTATTTGCCGCAAACGAATATTCAGTTGTCATCAACTCAAATATATATTTCATATATTATGTATACCGCAAACCATTTCGGTCATTATTTTTATTATCTTTCTCCCTATGTCCGTCCGTCGTTCTATGGATTGCTCTCATCACACCTTTGCTGCTATCTCCGTCCACGATTAAGCAAATTACCAATTTACTTATTTAGTAACAATTTGTCCAAAAAGTAACTCTGAACTATAAGCGTTGTGTTTGTACAACAAAGCGAAAAACAAACGAAGTTTTCGGTTGGGAAAAACAAATTTTTCAATTGCTGCAATTGAAAAGTCACTTGCGTTTTTGACAAACCAAATTAATTTCCTGCAACTTTATTTTTTTTTTCTTTGCGTGTAAAAATGAGCAATCGTTTCACAAAATATTATATAACTTATATATATCTACCCTTAATGATTAGAAAGATAATACTTTTTTTAAGAAGTAAGGACCAAGATCATGATCCACGAAGATCAATTGCTTTCACAACAATTTCTTAAGTACTTTCTGCTTGAAGGCTGAGCAAATTGGACCTTGTTCGCCTGCAGAGCGAAATCCTTCGTCAATATTCGCTGCAGTGTGGACGTGGAGAGAACAAGTTCTTGAGCACGGTGAAGAATTGAGATAATTGGGTCGTTTGTAAAATTTTCCTTCACTCCGTCGATATTTTCGGTGAAACATCCAAGACGTAGTAATATCTGTGTCTTCACATTTTGCATTTGAGTCAGTATTTAAGAATTTTATTATTATGTTGCGCATAATTGTCTAAGAAGACACATGGTTATGAGGAAAATTTGCTCGAATTTTGGGCATCATAACTGCGATTCAAGGTGAATTTTCGTAATAAAATTCAACAAATTCTTTTCTTTCTTTCGGTCTGTAGCATTCCATAATATATTTCGTGCAAATTAATTATAAAAGATACATATTAACATTTGACAACTGCCCAGAGACCAGCTGTTAAATAATACGCCTTTGCAACCTTACATTATTTTTTGTACACCCCTTATTTAAATCAAAATAAAAATTAAAGAAGGTCGGTAATTTCTGGTGTCATCTAATCTTATCTTGAAAATCATGTCACCATTAGATTTTCCAAATAAAAGTTTTTATGGCCACTTCTAAACCTTTGTTCCTAAAGGTAGTCAGTCACCTTGGTCCGATTGTCTTGACAATTAAATAAATATTCTTGACAAAAAAAGAAGTATCATCAATGACTCAAATATTTCTGTCTATCGACAAATACGTATCATTGCTGACTCCAACCGCCTTCAAGATGTTTTAAACAGTTTTTCTACTTGGTGCGAAAAAATTTCTGGTGCTCAACATCTTGGTTCTGGGGAAAAAGATATATATTCTTCTTCATGAACATATTATATGCTGGGAGAGCCAGTTACCTCAGTAAATTCCTAGAGTGACTTTGTTGTTAATTGTCACAAGGAACTGAATTTTCCATCCCATATAGACAATATCATAAGTAGAGCCAACTCTGCACAAAGTTTCGTGCAACATTGATGCAGAGAATTTTCCAACCCATACGTTACGAAATTTTTTTCATATGTTAATTTAAATTTCTTTTAAGGTACTACCTTAAGGGGGGGTAAGGTTTGTTTCGTCTAAAAAATACCTTTTTTCATGAATTTTTTTAGAGAAAATTATTACTCTAGGTTTGTTTTACATATTATTATATAAAAGTACAACATTTTAAGAATATTTACAAAAATTTTTGTTAAAAAATAGAGAGAAATAACGGATTTATTGAAGATCTCCGCAGGTGCCTGGAAAAAAGTCTTTGCGCGGCCTTGCACCAGCCTACAGCATCACTGGATCACCTGAAACTAAAAAATCAAAATGCTTTCTTTAATTTATTTCTTTATCTCTCCAGTGACGTAACGTTTTTTTAATTTTTCAATTTTTGTCACCATTTCGAAGCCAAACTGACGATTTTTGACAAAAAATTTACCTATTTGTTATTGTAAAATTGTTAATAGTTAAAAAATTTTAAAAACTCGACGTCACTAGAGAGCTACTTATATGTATAATATGTGTACAAAATTTCAAAACGATCGGTTCAGTAGTTCAGACCGGTTCTGTAGGCTGGTCACCGACTTTCAAAATTACATGTTTGGGAAAATCGATTTAAAGTTTTGTACACTGACTAACTAAGTTAGAGGTACGGTCATTCAACTTGCTGTAACTTCGTTAGTTTTGCTCCGAATGACCTAAAAATTTAATACAATATTCTTCAGATGTTGTACTTTCAGAAACAAAAATAAAAAAAATGAAAAAAAAGTTGTCAAACCTAACCCCCTCCCCCCTTAAATATGTTAGCCAGGTCTTCATCCCCTTTTTTATTACGAGTACTTCCATTTAATGCGTATCGAAGCCATAGAGAGGAAATTCATTCGTGTCGCATAACGCGACAGGCCCAGTTTTGACAGCCCCAATCTACCTCTTTATGTTGATCGGTTGATGTTGATGAGCATGCAAATTCTTCAAAAACACAGAGAAGCACCGATGTGATCTGTATTCATCAACTTCTAGATGGATCACTAACTGTCTTGCTCTGCTCCAACCGATATAACTTATTACCAACCTGCACAACCTTAGGCATGAACTTCTCATTCACCATCGCACCGACTATGGATGTGGGGAACCTTCCGAATTCAATCACCAAATTCTATTTTCATCTTAGCAAATCTGGTCTTTAAATTATCTTACTTCCTTCTTACACTTCCTCCCCCTCTATATTCTCTCGTTACAATTAAACCTTCGCGTGACACATGGTTTTTAGTTATTCGGCGTAGCATATGGGATCTTTCGTGTAGAACCCTGCTTTTAAGGATGAAAATGGGCTAAAAACAATCTGAAAAAAATTAAATAAGGATATTCTTCAAAGAATTTAAAGAGTTCTAGACTAAAAAACTATACATCAGACTAAAATAATGACACGATCAAAGTTAACCTTGACACAGGGTGCATCATAAGTAGATAAGAACTTAGTTACTAATTTAGAAGCGTTCTCTCTGTCAAAATAAACTTCCCGGTAACTTTATCCGCATATTGGCAGTATAAGTAGGACCTTAGTAGCCTGAGTGGATCACAGTGAAAAGCCATGCAAAACTACTAATTAGTTGGTGTAGTGGCCAACGAAACAGTCTGTCTAGTCTGCTGTGTGATTTGCTCTATACAAAGCCGTTGGTGTTGTTGTTGGTTGTTGCCTTTATTGTCTTTCATGTTGTATTGTTGTCAACATATTTGGCCTGAAGCTCAAATTTGTTTTCAATTTAAATAATGAAAGGTCATATTCAAATTTAAGTAACGGTGTATGTTTATAATCTACACCGAGAAAAAAAGCAATAGTAAAATCACCTAAGCCGGCTTGGGTGAAGAAAATTGTAAGGAAATTAGAATTTTATGGTTATTCACCAAAGTAATATATTGTTTAATAGATTGCTTTGAAAGCACATACTTCGCTACCCTGCCAATAAAAAAAATATTTGATTCACCCAAGCCAAGTATGAATATAACATTTTAACCAATAGTGTAGGTAAACCACCGAAAACTTCGACACTTTATCGAAATGGTATGAGCAAAATTTGTCGCTGAATACTCCCTGCTTGTTATAGTTCTCGATTAGTTCTTGTAATGAATTTTTTTTACTTTGTAAATATATGTTGTAAGCATTGTAAATATATGTATATTTACATTAAATAGAACAGGTTTTCCTTAATACAAATTAAAATTTTTGGTTAATTTTATTTATAAGTTTCATCTAAGTGCTTGGGTAATTTTGAACAACAGTAATATACAAAATGTTACCTAAGTACGTGTACATATCATACTTGTCCTTGGAATTTTTTTACAAAAACAATATTCAGTTACTTACCTGAGTAGGTGTCTTTTTTATACTTCTTCCTGTATATTATTTTATATATTTTACTTTGATAGTTTAACAAAGTTTTCTGTTGAAAACTTGAACACTATGTTCGGCAGAATAAGCAAGCACACTTCATATAAATTGTCGAAGCTAATGTGTAAACTACAAAATATTTCGATAATTAATCATCCAAATCAATATCGGTTTATGTTAACTAACATGTAAAATTTAGGTGTTTTAACCAAAAACTTATGAGGCTGAAAACTGACAAAGGCATCGTATAAATTATACTAAGTTTTTTATTAATTTTATACCGAGAAAGTTTTTTTCTGTTAAGACTGTTTTTATGCGTAGCTTTGCAAGGATAATTTTAACACAACTAAATTTTTCTATGCACCGCCTTAAAAAGCATTACTTATATCACTTAAATGAGCATATTTAACCTTGAGTAAAAAACGCACCCCTTCACATTTGAGCTTCGCTCAGAATAAAATTGCGATTCCCCTAGCTAATCACTAAACATTAAACAAGAAAAAAAAAATAAAGAAAAAACACACCTACTTACTTCGTTTTGCAGAAGAAAATACCGAAATAAAAAGGTTCGAGTCCAGCTGGCTCATACCACACTCATAACAATAAGTCAATTGTCTTTTGCATGCAAACGCTGCCTGATGAATACTTTGGGATTAAGACCCATAAAACAAGCTAGCACGCATAACAACCCGTTCAACATCCATAAAGTAGCACAATTAGGACAGGCCCAACAGCCTGGATTAACAATCTTATTGCGATAATATCTATAAATGAATACAAGTGGGCTATTTCGTTTGAGGTTTTTGTTTCTTAACCCAGTTTGTTAAGTTTAAGTTATGTCCAGAATTTAGGTTTGTTTTTTATATGGGACTGCCTTAAGTTTAATTGTTGAAACACATCCTATTAAATGGACAGCACTTACCACAACCTTGTCACAAATCAAAGTAGATGTAGCTATCTCTACACGTGTCTGCTTAAGCCTCAGTGTCCAGTAGAATATCATCATGGGTGCTAATTTGTTTTGTATTTTCTTGCCATGATGGTCTTTAAGGGATTTTCTCAATAATTGAATAAAGTGCTTTTGATATTCTTAAAAGATTTACTTCTAACTGTAACGAATTAGCTAAGTTTATATTGAATTTATTTGTTCATATGATATTTCAGGGTGTAAATGGTCAACAGAACGGTTGGAAGCAAAGGAAAATCTAGGTCTAAATTTAAGTTTAAAAAATCAACTAACACATGGTCCAATAAGTCCCGAGACTAAGTAATAAAAAAACTTTTTTTTGCAAATATTCTTCTTTATTCATCAACATAGGTTCCTTTAAGATAAAAACATTCATTCCACCGCTTTTCTAACTTTTCAATACCGGTTTTGTAGAACGATTTGTGCTTCGCCTCAAAATACCCTTTAGTTTCAGCCATCACCTCTTTATTGGAGCCAAATTTCTTACCGGCAAGCATTTTTTTAAGGTCAGCAAAGAGCCAGTAGTCGGTGGGAGCCAAATCTAGCGAATACGGTGGAAGGTGGATGAGGAAGCAATTCGAAGCCCAATTCGTGGAATTTCGCCATCGTTTTCATCGATTTGTGACACGGTGAAAAGGAATTTTTTTTTCTTCTTCAAATGGGGCCAATTTTTCGCGATTTCATCCTTCAAACTCTCCAACAACGCTATTTAATAATCGCTGTTGAGTGTTTTTCCCTTTTCAAGATAGTCGATGAACAAAATTCCATGCGCATCAAAAAATACAGATGCCATAACCTTTCCAGCCGACTGTTGTGTTTTTGGTCGTTTTGGCCTGCTTTCATCGGTTGCTCTCCACTCAGCTGACGACCGTTTTGATTCCGGTGTGTAAAAGGATCCATGTTTCATCCATTGTCACATACCGATGGAAAAATTCATCTTTATTCTTTATAAATAGTGCCAAACAGCTCTACGAATTATCTCCGAATTCTAATTATTATTAGAAAACGCGACATTAATCTGGAAAGCAGCTTTCTCATCGACAAATGTTCCTGTATTATTGTTCCCACACTGCTTTTCGATATCTTCAGAGCCTCAGCTACCTCGCGCACCTTCACTTTACGGTCGGTCAATACCATTTTGTGTATTTTTTTTATGTTTTGTGGAACAACTGTCTCATTTAGGCGTCCTGAACGTTCAGCATCATTTGTGTCTGTACGAACAAGTTTAAACTCAGCATACCATCGGCAAATGGTTGCTTTTGACGGAGCAGAGTCCGAATAACACTTTCGAAGCCATTGCTCAGCTTGGACGGTATTTTTTCCCATAAAAAAAAACAGTGATAAATCAACACACGGAATTGCTTTGAATCCATTATTTTGAAAATATCAATAGTAGCGTCACTTAAATCACTGCAACTTCTGAACTTAACGTTAGATTGTCGTGAAATTTTTACACGTATTGTTTGAAGGTTGAAACTATCGAAATATTAAATCGATATTTCGTTATCATGACCATGTGTTATTTTGTGGTATACACACTCGTGAGTGATGATATTTGGTAAATTTTTATTATTCGACACACGCTCCCTTTAGCTCAATATATGTAGTATAGCGACTTTTCAACGTTTCGATACCTTTTGCATAGTACGATTCGTCCAACTATTCAAAATATGTATCGGTTTCCAATTCAACCTCTTCATTTGATATAAATCTTTTTCCCGTGAGCCGTCTTTTGAGTTTGGCATAAAGATCATAGACGCTGGGGGTCATGTGTGTAGAAAGCGCTGGACTAAAAATGGTCGCTTTGCCTTGATTCCAACGTTCAAACGGTTCAATAATGCAGTTAGTTCATACTCTCATATGTTTTGGTACACGATTAAGCGTGCTCACTGTGAGTGAACTACTGAACGCACTCACTTCATTTTGAGGCCTATCTGATATTTTATCACTTATGCTTTTTTTCTAGAAAAAAGTTTTCGGCGGCAGTTCTTTATAATCATGGAATAGGGCTCGCTCGAAAATCGTGTTGTTATAGTTGATTTAGAAAAATGTGGCATGAGAGAGGCGATATCTTTCGGACATTGCGACCACTCAGAGTCACTCGTTATTTTATGTATCGTACTGTGAAGTTGTTTGAGGATACTGATGGAATAATCGACCGTCCAAAATCCGACCGTCCGCGTGTTGTAAGGACACCACGAGCCATCAAGGCAGTGAAGTCTCGAAACAAGCTAAAATCACTGCGAAAGCAAAAAAATCTGTCCCGGGAAATAAATATCTCGGCGCAATCGATCTTTCGCATTCTTCAATATGACTTGTCTGAAAATTAGAAAGTTTTGATTGATAACGGGTTATAAATAAAAATTTGCACTAAGTTTATTCACGTCAGAAATTCAAAATATAGTATTAACATATACTGAAACAATACTTTCAAGTTAAATTATAATATTATAAATATATTTTAATTAATGCACTTCAATAAATGTGCTTTTGTCGACCACCCGTCGTAGTTTTGACCGTAGTTGTAAGAAAGCACGTTTTACGTCATTTGTAATGAATTCCTTCACATTTTTGGCCTTTCAGCCATTGTTGTAGACTTTACTTTTAAGTTCTCCGAGTTAATCTTCAATTGGTCGGCATTGTGGTAATTTAGTGGGGTCCCTCTCTTGAGGTACAACATTTATATTTTTGCTGATCAACAACTCTCATGTCGTATTTGCATAATTGGAGGAGGCTTTGTCCGGCTAAAATACATGTGGGATTCGATTTAAAATTAAAACCCCAAAGAAAAGATTGATAAAGAACAATTTATTAAAACAGGAATAATTTTTATAGAATATTAAGAAAACTCAACCGATCTCTGGAACTTCAGCAAACGAACAAACAAAATTGAAAAAATGAAAATCTTATAAAATATTTGAAAATCAATGCTAACATAAAATGATATGCTAAGGTATAAAAACAACATGTGAAGTGATTGCTTCAGCATTACCCCATACATAATAATCATCCTGATCCTATTTATGAATAAATGGAACTAAATCAAACTTTTTCTTGTATTTATATTTTACATCAGGAGCATGAAGGTATGTCATTTGTTTAAAATATACCGTTTCCTGGCATTTGTGGTGTACTTAGTATAAAATAACTCTCATTATCCCAAATGGACGATGTTCCAATGTAATTTTTGACCATGCACCGAAATTGAAATTGAACTTATTGAATTTGCTCTTGAGTGTACTCTAGAGACAGCTGGTTTTTTCTGACTTTAATATTGACTGATTTCAATGTTTTACAAATACATAGCTAGGAGTTTTTGAATTTTCGAACGGTTTCATTAGGACTTATGCCATCTTTGTTGTTAAAAGCAGATATAAGCTCTTAAATGTATTTTTTAGTCATAATAATCGGTTTTCTTTCGGAAGAAAAGTTGCCTATAAATTTTAAAGGCACTCAAGATAGAATAAATCGCCCTTTTTGACACGCCCTCCGCCATAAAATGTGCTCATGTGACTTTTTTTCCCTTCTCTAAATGCTGCTGGTAAAAATTTACAATACGCTCATGGAGATGTTGATGCTGTGAAGGAATTTTAAAGACTAATGATACAAGTACGCTGCCATGAATCATATGATAAAAAGATGATGCAATAAATTATTTAATTACCTTCGTAGCAAACCAAACCGTGTTGAAACTGCAACCAATGCAAATTAGTGCATATTTTTAGTTGTAACCCGTTATACAACTTATGGGTTTTCCAATAAGAGGTGTTATTGTGAATCGCCCGCTTTTGTGAATCGCTCACTTTTAAAGCTTTTAATCTTTGACATTTGACAAGTAGAAACTACGCCATTACGAAAAATTGAACGATAAACGCTTCAACAACGCATTGCAATTATTAAAATTCACTACAAAAATGGTGAAAATCTTGCAGTCACAGTTCGCAAAACTAAAGCATTTTTTGGTCGTGGTGAAGCACCTTGTCGGACCGCAATACCGTAATTGTTGAAAAAATTTGAGGTGTTGGGACAAGTTAGTGAGGTGAAGAATAAAACCCGTGCACGTCGCTAAAGAACAACTGAGAATATTTATCCTGTAGCCCACAGTGTTGAAGAAAATCCAGGTTTGTCCATTCCTCGTCGTTCTTTGGAATTGGGCATTTCACATACGCCATTACACCGTATTTTGCATAAAGACTTGGGTCTTAAGGCTTATAAAGTTTAGTTAAAACAAGAACTCAGGCCGGCCCATCATCAACAACGTCGTGATTAGGTTCTTGAAATGCATGAAAATGATCCGGAATTCCATCGAAAAATCATCTTGACTGATGAGGCCCATTTCCATCTCGGTGGCTACGTCAACAAGCAAAATTGTCGCATCTGGGTCTCGGAAAACCCAAGCTTTATTGTTGAGAAGCCTCTCCATACTCAACGTGTGACTGTTTGGTGCAGTTTATGGTCCGGCGGGGTCATTGGACCTTACTTTTTCGAAAATGAGGTTGGATCAGCAGTTACGGTGAATGGATTGCGCTATCGAGAGATGATTCATTATTTTTTATGGTCGGAGTTGGATGGTATTGATCTAGACAACGTTTACTTTCAACAAGACGGCGCTACGTGCCACACAAGCAAAGAAACCATTGATCTTTTACGGAAAAAGTTTCCGGACCGTGTTATCTCTCGAAGAGGTGATCACAATTGGCCACCGAGATTTAACACCTTGCGACTCCTTCCTTTGGGGCCACGTGAAAGATAAGGTCTACGCCAACAGCCCAGTATCGATTGAAGACCTCAAAGATGGTATTCGTGAGGCTATCGAGGACATAGGGCAGCCACTTTGCGATTTGGTTATGGAAAATTTTAATGAAAAGGATATTGTCCTGTAAGCGTGGTCGTGGTGGCCATTTGGCTGATGTTGTTTTTCATTAGTAACGGCATACCTTCCTCTTTATTATGAAATAAACATCCGATCATTTATTTCAATAAATGGCATTTTTCTTTGAATACCAAAATAACACCTCTTATTGGAAAACACTGTATAAGATCATTTTTTTATCTTTTATCTGAAAACAGTAAATAACAGCTACATTGTGCTTTTAAATTAAACAAAAACTTAACTAATCATATTTTAAAAGATTTTCTGATATCTTGTGATACATTAATTAATTGTAGTAAATTATTTTTGATTGGATAATAAATTACAATTCTTTAGATGAGAAGTGGAAAAGTGATTTTTTTTTGGCAATCATAATTTGAAGACTGAACGTTAAAAAATTTAATATTGAATGTACTTTATAGTTTCACATGCTTGAATCAGGCAATTTTGAAATTATTTTGTATTTTCTAAAATCAAGCAAAATAATAGAATTATTCAAGAATATTTTTATAAACCAACGTTTGCTTAAATTAAGAAAATATTTTCTTGATTCAAGTCTTGTTCCAAGTACTAGAGTCAAGTATTTTCTTCTTGTTTCAAATACACAATTTTACACATTTTCAGAAATAAATGCGCAATAAAAATTTCTTCGCATTTTAGTATTTATTGCTTGATTTGAGCAAATGGGACTTAATTTAAAATTTTCTTAGATCAAGCATAATATTTATTTATTTATGGGCCAAACAAGGCAATTTCTTATTCTAAGAGGTTTTACTTATTCTAACAGGTGTTCGTGTTCTATTACATATTTTTTTTTCTTTCTGTCCTATTCCTTGTTTTTATGTTTTTTTATTACAATTTGAAGTGGGAATATTCCGCCCACCGGATTGACATTGTTTTCCAAAACTATGTTAGAAAGAAAATAGGAAAAGAAATGTAAATAGAAAGAGGGTTCAAAGCTTGGGTTGATTAGGAAGGGAAAGAGACTTGAATAGAGATCGCTTGAACGAGCATTTGGACAAGGAGGGTGAATAGTGGTCAGAAATATTGTTAAATTCTCTACAGCAACGGCTAATGGGTTCATTACTTGGATATGCAGTATAATCAATGTGATCAACCGTTCCGAAAAAATCGGAATCATTTCGAAATTTAAAGGCATGTTTCGGTATACCAAATAACAAATATGTTTGGGCTTTTCCGAAATATACCGAAATTTCCCTCAGATTAACATAAACTTATAATTAAGTCAAACAAAGAAAATGCCGTCCAACTGGCGATAAATATATTCGTCAAGTACAACTTGTAAGTTTCATATTTGAAATACTTTGAATTGTTGAAATCGAGCCCCAAATTACTTGAAAAAATTGCTAACAAAGAAAAACACACCTTCAAATTGAAAAATTAAAATAATTTCAAGTCTTGTGCTAGTATTTCTTCTTCAAATGTGGATTTTAATGTTTGATAGCTATGTACTCGCAATTATTTTAAACTTATCGGTAGATAAAAGATAAATGCAATTCTCGAACTATGAGTATTGGGCGCACTAATGCACAATACAGGGTTGTATTGTACAGGGATCTTATCATAGTGTAGATTATAGCGCAATTTGTTGTCTAATACCACCTCAAGATCAACTATATAATTCAACCTGTTAAGTTCGATATTGTTGAGGCGGTAGTTGTGAACTATAACTTGGTTTCTACGGGAAAAACTTATCACGTTACACTTATTAACGTTGAGGTAAAGTTTGTTTTGGGTACACCAGGTCTCAAGAGACAAGAGGTTTAATTGTAAAAAATTGGCATCTTCCTGCGATTTAATTACGTGGTACATTTTTAGGTCGTCCGCATTCATAAGATGTGGAATATCCTTCAACACTATAAACAAGTCGGATATGAAGATATTGAAGAGAAGAGGGCCAAGCTGGCTACCTTGCGGTACTCCAGAGGAGACTTCAATTTTCTTCGAAACAATTCCTTGGAATTTAACATATTGGGATCTACCACGGAGATAAGTTGATAGCCAACTATGTAAAGATCCAGAGAAACAAAATTTTTCTAACTTATGTATTAATATGCCATGATCAATACGACCGAAGGCTTTACTGAAATCAGTATAAATAGCAGCTATTAGGTCTCCTTCCTCCATCTTGCTGAAAACATCAGCACCCATGATCATGAGGTTAGTGGTGGTGGACCGTGCTTTTCGAAACCAGTGCTGCTGTTCGTTTAGTCGCAGGTTGATACGCCGTGTAAGCTTTTCGCAAATAATTTTTTTAAATAGCTTTGTGATGGCTGACAAGATTGCCTCTGTAATTTTCAACTGAACTTATTTCACCGTTTTTGTAAAGGGTGTCCCAACAAGAACGCAATTTTTAAATTTTATATAAAACACAGATATTTAAAAAAAAAATCGTGAAACTTTATTATATCGTAAAGTAGACAGAATGAGGTTATGTATGGAACAATATATCGTGCAGATGGCCGCCGTGGCTTTGCTGGCATGCACGCGATCTTTTAATGAAATTTTCAATGACCGTTTTGCATAAATGCTGCGGTATTTCATTAATGCATCGTTCAATTTCCTCTTTTAAGGCTCGAGTCGTCGTCGGCTTATTCGCGTAAACCATCGAATTCAAAAAACCCCAAAGAAAAAAATCGAATGGTGTTAAATCGCACGATCTAGGCGGCCAATTCTGATTTCCAAAACGCGAAATAACACGACCGGGAAATGACTGATGCAGCAATTGAATTGTTTCTCTGGCTGTATGACATGTGGCGCCGTCTTGTTGGAACCATATGCCCTCCACATTCATTTCTTCAATTCTAGGCAAGAAAAAACTGGTTATCATTTCACGATACCGAACACCATTGACTGTTTGCGCTTGACCTGCCTCATTTTCATAAAAAAAAGGTCCAATGATTCCTCCAGCCCAAAAACCACACCACACAGTGACACTTTGAGGATGCATTTGCTTCTCGTGAATCACTCGAGGATTTTCCTCACCCCAAATGCGACAATTCTGCCTATTGACGAAGCCATCAAGATGGAAATGGGCCTCGTCACTGAAGATAATTTTAGCGGCAAAATCAGCATTTTCATGTTGTCTCTCCAATACCCAATTAACGAACTCCCTTCGCTGTCCATGGTCAGCTGGCTTCAGTTCCTGAGTCAATTGAACTTTGTATGCATGAAGATGCAAATCTTTCGTCAAAATTCGCTGCATAGTGGATTTGGAGACACCAATTTGTTGAGCTCGGTGTCGAATTGAGGTGGATGGAGTTTGAGCGACATCATCACGTACAGCTGCGACATTTTCGGTCGATCGACCTGGTCGAAGGCGCGTTGTTGTCTTTACATCACTAACAGACCCAGTTTCGGCAAATTTATCCATTAATCTCTTTACAGTTGACTCTTTTGGAGCATTATTGTGACCCCAAATTGATCGCAATTTGCGAACTGTAGCCGCAAAACTTTCACCATTTTGGAAAAACAATTTCACAATGAGAATGCGTTGTTCATTCGTGTAGCGCTCCATTTTTACTAACCTCGTACCTTCTACTAGCAAACAGTAACAATTGTTCAAATGTCAAACAATGACACTTCCAGTGTTGCCACATTTAAAAATTGCGTTCTTGTTGGGACACCCTTTATATAATATTTGCTTTATATAAGAATAATATTCTCTCCATGAACAATATTATCGTATATACTCCAGCTTAATTTCTAACATTTTTACACAAAACGACAGAGACATTTTAAGGGATTTATATTTTGATGGTCCTTTTTTAAATGGAAAATATTTTTTCTTAACTCCTGTGAGTACCAGTGTACAGTGTCATATCATTGTAATGTTAATTTTCGAATTTATTTTAATTTTGGAAAAATATTGAATTCTTTAAATTTTAATCTAACATTGTACCTGCAATGAAAGGTAAGTAACCCACTCTTACATCAGGTCCCATTTTAAAAGACGTATCAGCAGTACAGAAGAAAGCACATAAAGTGCTGAAAACTTAAACAAGAAACTTACGCAATCAGTAAACTTTTCCAATAATTTTCAACAAAATAAAAAGATGTTAATCTTCAAGAAAACCATGTAACAGGATAGACCTACAAAACGGCGATGTCCTTTTGTAAAACATATAAATTATAGAAAAGTATAACAATAACTAGATGCTTATAAAAACCCATAACAAGTCGTAATTACGTAAGCATGGTAAACTCTTACGCTATGCAACGTTCGGGCTATATGCAAATAGCCCAAAGGACATTGATATGTTTGTGTGAATGTGTGTGTATGTGTGTTTGTATGTGTGTGTTTGTATAAAGGACACGCACGCACATCAAGCATTGAATATGGAACAAAGCACAGGTTAACGAAATACTAAGAAGACCACAAGGAAAACCTTTGCAATGAAGTCGAGAATGAATACACGATAGGTTAAGTGTGAGCGAGTGCCTGCGATGGCTACCAGTTCTGGCGACAAATTTCACCTTTATATTTGTCACACTTCCGGTCGAGTGCGTGCATGCCCAGCACATTGATACAAGTTCAAAATTCTGTTGTAGTTTAAAACAAAGGCTACCTTCTTCTAAAGCACTCCTCCCTCACCCTTTTCCAGCACTTCTTGCCGACCCAGAGAAAGCAATGAAAACTATTGAAAGTGTTTATGAATTTAATGTCGGATAATTATTACCATGTGCCTTACTACATACTGTGTGATGCTTCGTCCTTGGAATTGCCTGGTTGTTGCCTGATTGTTTGCTTGCCTATTCTTAGTCAGCCTAATGAGCAGCAGAGGAAAACGCATATTAAGCTTATCGTTCGTTGGTATCTTTCTCGGGGAATTTGCTTTAAGAGATTGTGTCCGATCACTGATAAAGCGGAAACGGAAGTTCCGTTCACATTTAAGCTACTTTGTTGCATGTGTGTTGCGTATAACAATTACGGCAAAGAAGTAATCAGCTAAGGGCTATGCATGATTTGCTTGCTCACTTTCGTTAGCTGCGTGTAGCTCTTTGTTGTAAAGGTCTGGGATTCTATGCAAGTGTGCTTGTGTGTGTGTGTTTATGTGTGACTGACTCATTTTGGGTTCTACCAAGTGTCTTAAAGGCAGCCTTTGAGATGCACGTAGCCGGATATGCGCTGAAATTGTCATCATTAAGATTGTCATCTTTATGAAGTCATGTTTTCAGTTCGAAGAAAGCGATTTAATTTTGGGCAGATTATAGCCCAAAATTTTGGCAGTTAAATTTTAGTAGTTTTAAAAAGAACTTTGAAGTTGCATATATTTCGAAATTTGACATATATTTCTACATTTGCAGTTAAGCTTTATTGCTTCAAGTCAAAAGTAATTATCATCTAAGCCTCATAAAAAATTTGTATAGTAATAATAATTATAACAATAATTATACATCATTTCGGATAATCATTATTTTAATCATTAATTTTATTTTATATTTGTATTTTGTATTTATTTGACTTAAAAATTAGCACAGTAAGATCAATAAAGGTATTTTAGCGTACAACAATTTAAAAGTTTTGAAAATTGAACCATAATAATCCACAGGAAACACAAAATATAATTAATATTTAATAAAATTTTTAGTAAATTAAAATTTTTTGAAACAAAAATAACTTAAAAATAAGAGAAAAAATCAACTTTAAATAAATAACTTAATTTTAAAGCAGCATAGAAGATAAAGGGAAGAAAATGAAAGGTAAGAGCAGTGATTCCCAAAACGTGTTTAGAAAAAATGTAGGGGTTCCGCGTTCGAAATTTAGTTTCATTAAAAAAAAAATAAGAATGGTGTTTAATATATTCACATTTTCGTCGGAAAGTTTACAACAGGGTCGTATATGCTTAAAAATAAGCAACTTGCAAGTTAAGCAGTTTTTCGTGCTTATTATATATGTTGCTCTGCATTCTAAGCAACAATGTTGCCTCAAGCTGGACGTTCATTCACTGCATTTGCATATGCGTCCGTTTACTCGCTGGCGCAATTTACGCATGAAAATTATGGCAGAGTTAAATGATTGCATTTTACGTTCAGAGAAAGCAGGGCTACAAAATTGTAAAGCATTTGATATGTTTGAAATGTGAAATTTTTACCGTATTTACATACACTGAAAAAAAAAATGTTTTAAAATTGACGACAATTGTTAGTAATTTGACGAATTTTGTCTTCAAAAAATAGCTTGCAACAAATTTCGTCAAAGTAAGAGCAAATGTGTTTAAAACTTTTGAAAAACATATGAAAAAAAAGCAAAGTACGAACACATTGTGTTTAATTTTAAGCTAACATTTTTTTTCTGTGTACAAATACTTAAAATGTCTTCATTTATAATTAAAAAAATTTTAGATCCTGAGTATAAAAAACTTCTTTTGAGAAATTAGACATTTTTAATTTTTATATTTATTTACAAGAGCCATCCCTAAAAGTAATGAGCTTCTGAAGAGTTTCTTTTATTTCTTCTCTCTGTTCGTTATAAATATCGACCTATCAAAAAACGCAAATTACGTAAGAAAAGTTGAAATATTTTCTCGTAGTTCGTCAAATCAAATCAAAAGCAACAAAATATTCTGTAAAATGTAAAAATTTAGGGAATAACCCGAAAATTACGATTTTTTAAAAACCAGTTTTTCGTTTAATATTTAACCAATTTAACTAGTTTAATAAACCATATATTAAATAGAAAGGAGTTAACCAGTTTTCAGTGACTTTATGTGTACATGAATTAAAAAACATTTTACATAACTTATATAAAAATTAAAAGGGAAATATAAAATTTTTGGCTTACATTTTTGGATTAAATGTCTTAGTACATAATCTCCCGATTTGAAAAATCTAAATTTTGGCATATCTATCAATGACTTGATCTACAATCACATTAATGTCATAATGAATATTTAATAAAGCAAGTGAGTTCAATCTTTCTTCTGTTGTCGTAGATCTCAAATCGGTTTTAATTCTCTTTAATGTAGAAAATGATCTTTCAGCAGTTGCTCCACTAGAAGGCAATGTTATTAAAATTTTAAAAAGAATATGAATAAAAGGATATACTTCAGCATCAGAGCAGTGTAATAGTTGCATTGCACTAGAATTTGAATCACACTTTTCTCTTTCACATTGCAAGTGCCACATGTCCAACTCATTAATCAAAGACCTTTCTAAAACCTCTGAAGATTCTTTGAAGAAAATGTAATATCTTTTACAAAATTTTCTCAAAGCTTGTATAGATAATGTAATGCTTTTTGAGGTAATGGTATAAGGAAACAGTACTAAAAATGAATGCAAATCAAAAGTAGTTGTTGAAAATCGACTTTTTAAATCCATAATCACATTATCCAGCATATGAATATAAACATCTTGTCTGAAATATACTATTGGATCTTTTACTGGATAATTAGCGCGGTTCTTTTGAAAATGACACGTGGCATTTTAATTTCTTCTCCAATATTATTTGTCATATTTTCAACTTCTTTAAAAAAAGTTTCAAATTTGATCTCACAGGATTCTCGTTTCTTCTGTAATAAATTTAAAGTATTTTGAATCGTATTCTGCGCTGATTTAATATCAATTTGTTTTTTGTAAAGGAAACAGCTGAGGGCTTGTGCGTAACTCAACACATCAGAGAGGCAAGCGACTGCAACTAAAAAATTCGTCTCACAAAGAACAATTCTTAAAGCGTTTGCTTTTGACGACGTTTTCGAATCATGCCACTGAGATATATGGTGTGGGGTTTCAATAATTTTCGGAAGAGCAAAACGAAGTTGCAAAACTCCCTCATGTCTCTCGACCCATCTAGTTTCACACAAGCTAGATAACAGACTAACCATTATTTTTTTTTAATGTATTGGAACGCTTCGCCGAGGCATTAAAGAACGATATCGTCGCTTTCATAGTACCAACAGCATTTCGGATTATTTGAACATCTGAAGATGCAGATAACGAATTGTTCAAAAAATTATTGTACAAAGGCAGTATGCGCTTAAATAAATACTCAGGCACAAATGCTTTATTCTGAATATGTTCTGAGACTAGCTTAGAGAACTTGTATATACACAAAGCTTTGGGGGAAGGGGGCGATCGCCCTTATCGCCCCACCGTGGATGCGCGTTTGGTGAAAGTTAATTCGTCTTGCATCAACTGTCAAAAATAGTACGAATTAGAGAACGAATAAAGTACAAAAGAAAATAGAAAGTAAAATATTCATACAAATGACAGTTGGTGCAAGACACTGGTGAGAAAATAGCCAGTTGTCACTCCTACCTTGTATAATTGTATCATGCTTACGTGGTAAGCATCAGATACGTGCTGATACTTACAAACAGAGTCATAAAAACATGCTGATATTGCGTTGCAGTAAAGCAAAACAAAGCAAAATAAAATAAAGGAGACAAAAGTATAGAAACGATATTCAATGATAGATTCTTTTAAACTTTTCTTTTTTATTCTATGTTTACAAATGTCAGATGTATTCGACGAACATCCAAATTTATCAAAAGAGGCATTCGAATTCTATTGCCGTTTGCAACCACTTATTTGTGTGAACCTGGGTTATCAAAATATGTTGCGACAAAAACCAAATATCGTAACAATATTTATGCTGCATCAGATATGAGAGTTCAATTATCAAATATAACGCTCAATTTTAAGAGAATCATGAAGTCAAAGAAGTAGCTGCATTCTTCACATTTAAGTTTTTTC
Organism: Pherbina coryleti; assembly: GCA_943735915.1. NCBI lineage: Eukaryota > Metazoa > Arthropoda > Insecta > Diptera > Sciomyzidae > Pherbina > Pherbina coryleti. The sequence goes on from OX030949.1 coordinate 135,927,941, forward strand.
ATTTATATTAGTTTGTCTTGTGCTAATTAAAAAATATTTTAATTCAAATAGTTTTCTGTCGCTGCTGGGGTTCGAACCTGGGTCTACAGGTTCGTTGACATAGCGGCCACGCACTTTAACCAAGCACGCCACGGACGCCACAGTGTTATAATAATTAAACTAATAGTTAGTTTAGTTTAATAAAATAATTAATAAATAAACTAAATAGCAGAGGACCAAGAATAGAGCCTTGAGGAACACCAGCTTTAATTTCTGAATAGCCAGACAGTGTGTTGCCAATTTTTACTCTTTGCATCCTACCTTTGAGATAGTTTGCAATTTAAGAAGCAGCGCCACTACTGAACCCAAACAAAACTTTCAGTTTCCGAACTAAAAGATAATGATTAACATTTTTGAAAGCTTTTGAAAAGTCAAGAAGACAAAGGAGTGTGATATTACCAGCGCCATAATTTATGCGAATATCGTCTTGAATCTTAAGCACAGTTGCGCAACTGTGTCCTGTTTTAAAACCAGATTGGTACGATGAAAGCAGTTTATGTGACTCTAAGTATTCATTACTTTGTTTACAGATCAAGAATTCTCAGATTTTAGAGAACGAGCAAAGAATGCTAATGGATCTAAAATCTTGCATAGAGGAAGCATTACTGACTTTAGCAGTTGGTATTATTGTAGCTAGATTCCAAGAGTTGGGAAAACATGAAACAGTGAATCTTATAATAAAATAAATAGTTTGAAATATTTCATAAGATTATTAGCATGAATTTGAAACTAATAATGAATAATACAAAATAACAATTAAAAAAAATTATTTATAAACTTGTAAGGAATGCATTATATTTGGCTTGGCTTAAGGTCATATACAGCCACACTCATGTCTTATATATAATATCCGCAGTTATAAAGATTTCATTATCTTGATGACGTCATCTTATATCGGGGATAGACGTTGTTTTAATTCAATATATCTAAACTTCTACCTCATTGTCCTTTTTCAATTTCAAAGCTTATGTGTTAAATATCAAATTTATACATTATTTTTGATATGACGGAGTTACGTTTTACCGCGCAGGTTTCCAAAATAGTTGAAAAGTGCATTTTTTTCAAATTTCATCGGCGTTGCATTGAATTGTTATTTGATGAGTATAAGAGCTATGATTACAAAAATGGTACGACCGTAAAGGTTAATTCTTTGATTCTTTGACTTCATTATAAAAACAAAACAAAAATTAAGGACGTCATCAGGACGCGGTCACAACTAAATTACAAAAAAATTCTTATCCTCATGATTTCAGAGTGGCAACCACATAATACAGTAAAAATGGTACAACCATGAAATAACGTTGCATGGAATTTCAACTCTGTGACAACTGGCGCAAAGGTAAATTTTAAAGAATGAAAATGAAGGTTAAGTCTTCGGGCATATGATAAAAATGTAAAAAAATTTACGGCTTTATGAGTCCCCTCAGGAAACCGACTAATGCGACCCATATGCATCACTTTTGCTGGATTAATGCATGCAGCTAAGGCGAAGTTAATGCACCAAGGAAAAGCACAACCAATGGAGAAGCAAAAAAAAAAAACAAAGCAAAACCAAAAGCAACAACACCAACAACAACAACAACACTAACACATCAACATCAACATCAACATCAACATCAACATCAACATCAACATCAACATCAACATCAACATCAACATCAACATCAACATCAACATCAACATCAACATCAACATCAACATCAACATCAACATCAACATCAACATCAACATCAACATCAACATCAACATCAACATCAACATCAACATCAACATCAACATCAACATCAACATCAACATCAACATCAACATCAACATCAACATCAACATCAACATCAACATCAACATCAACATCAACATCAACATCAACATCAACATCAACATCAACATCAACATCAACATCAACATCAACATCAACATCAACATCAACATCAACATCAACATCAACATCAACATCAACATCAACATCAACATCAACATCAACATCAACATCAACATCAACATCAACATCAACATCAACATCAACATCAACATCAACATCAACATCAACATCAACATCAACATCAACATCAACATCAACATAAACATCAACATCAACATCAACATCAACATCAACATCAACATCAACATCAACATCAACATCAACATCAACATCAACATCAACATCAACATCAACATCAACATCAACATCAACATCAACATCAACATCAACATCAACATCAACATCAACATCAACATCAACATCAACATCAACATCAACATCAACATCAACATCAACATCAACATCAACATCAACATCAACATCAACATCAACATCAACATCAACATCAACATCAATGTCAACATCAACATCAACATCAACATCAACATCAACATCAACATCAACATCAACATCAACATCAACATCAACATCAACATCAACATCAACATCAACATCAACATCAACATCAACATCAACATCAACATCAACATCAACATCAACATCAACATCAACATCAACATCAACATCAACATCAACATCAACATCAACATCAACATCAACATCAACATCAACATCAACATCAACATCAACATCAACATCAACATCAACATCAACATCAACATCAACATCAACATCAACATCAACATCAACATCAACATCAACATCAACATCAACATCAACATCAACATCAACATCAACATCAACATCAACATCAACATCAACATCAACATCAACATCAACATCAACATCAACATCAACATCAACATCAACATCAACATCAACATCAACATCAACATCAACATCAACATCAACATCAACATCAACATCAACATCAACATCAACATCAACATCAACATCAACATCAACATTAACATTAACATTTACATTAACATCAACATTAACATTAACATTAACATCAACAACAAGAACATCAACAACAAGAACATCAACAACAACAACAACAACAACAACAACAACAACAACAACAACAACAACAACAACAACAACAACAACAACAACAACACCAACAACAACAGCAACAGCAAAAACAACAACGACAAGAAACACCGTCACGTCAAAACTGTCGGGTGTGTCCACGACACAGCCAACTCTTTTTTTGTGTGTCAATTAGTGAGCTGTAATAAAACAAAGCGTCCCAAACGCAATAATTTGTCGGAATTGTCACGGCATTTTATTGATCGACCATGTTGAAAAAAGAAAACAACACTAGACGAATATTATGCATTATTATTGGACCGTTTGAACGACAGGCGGAATGGCCGCATTTAAAAAGAAGAAATAGGTTATATTTTTACAGACAATACACAAATCAATGAATGCAATAGAAAAACTCAAAGAATTACGTTTTGAATTGGCTCCCATCCACAGTGTTCTCTAGAAATGGCCCCTAACGGCTATTATCTTTTTCATAAACTCAAAAGAATACTCATGGACAAAAAAAATTCACATAATATGAAGAAGTTTAATTGGACGTTTTTTGAAGAATTGGACCAACCGTTCTATACAAAAGGTCTCGAAATGTCAAAAGATTGCTTCAACCATATCGAACTAAAGGTAGAGTATGTTTTACAATGACAAATTACGTTTATCTCAATCAGACAAAAGATTAACTGAACAGGCTAGTATGAAAAAAATCATTGTACTAAAATTGTCCATAGTTTCAAATAAATATATATATATATTTTTTTTAAGTTCAGATAACATTTTTTTTTTAAATTTATACGAAGCAAATGCATAAAGTTAATTTTTCCTAGGATACGATAAATATGGCACAGAATATTTATTGTATTCCACCACCACTGTTACATTTGCTCACAACGGATTCTAGGATCCAATCTTAATTATTGGTGCATCGTTTCTTAATTTAACTGTGATGGTTTAAATCATTGATCTGTTCGATGTAAATTGTAAATTCGTTGAAATTATTAAAAAGAAAAACGAATATTAAGTGTCCCCACATTCATTGGATTTAACTGCACTGATTGATTTCCCATGGCATTGACCTTGTTCACATGGAAGAGCATTGAGTGCAAATAATATGAAAGTGTTTCACAGTGAAATTAAAAACAGCCGAATATAAAAAATAAAAAAAAATGTAACACAGCATCGAGTCATCAATGAAAATTACCCAAAAATAAAATGCCTTGTTAAACAAATTAAATCACTCATACCAAAAGAGTAACAGACAATAACAACAACAACAACAAGTGCACCATTGGCAATAACACCACCTCCACCATGGCGAACAACAACATTACCATCATGAGCACGAGTGGCAGACAAACAAATATTGCAGTGACCCCATTCCGCCGATGGAGTCAGTGGGTTGAGGCGAGCGGTGCTTGGTGGGTCAACAAACTGATCCGACCGACCGGCGGCGCTGATATGACTCCAGCCAATGCCATTTCTCAAGGTCAAACCATAATCGTTGTTAATGAAAAATATTTATACATCCACATACATATGTGTGTGTACCTACAACAGCAACAGCAACAACAACAACAACAACACCATTAATGTTGTTGTTATTGCTGTTAATGTTTATTATTGCCAAAACAAAAAAGGAGAACCAAAAAATTGACAAAAATAAAAATTATAAAAAGTGCCGACTTGCCATGTCTGCCTGCCGCCTGAAAATATGCAACATAATTAAAAATCAATGACATACATTTAAGCCAAGCACAACCTGATTCCAGGACATATATTACCAAATTAACAATAACAACAACTCAGCAACAACAACAGCAACATCAACGAAAAAAATCAAAAAAACAGCAACAACAACACCAAATAAAAACAAATTTTAAAAATAAAAACTCAAATAAATAACCACATACCCACAAACACACACACACACATGTAAACGAGTACAAATACGAATACGAATACTTGTCGTAATGATGAGTCCACGTTGAGCGACAAGAAAAAAACCAAAAAAAAACATATACGAAAAAAACACGAAACTGACTGAAAGAGCCAACTTTTGGCCAGTTCGACGATATTAAGCGGCACTGCAACATTTTTCGGTAATTTACGTCAAAAGAACAACAAAGAAAAAAATCAGCCATAAACAAAAAAAACACAAAAAACGCACAAAAATTAAACACTTTCTTTTTTATGGTGTCGATATTTTTGTGGCATTTTTTTTTTTAATTTTTGGCACCTACGCTACGGACGATTATTATGGTAATGATTACAATGATGATGATGACGCTGATGGTGGTGATGGTGTTGCAACGAAAAGTTTGTTATTTAACCCATCGTCCTTTATTCGTCGTCATCTCCGTCGTCGTATTTTCGACCGATGTTCAACGAATGCATTGCATATCCGATGGTGAGCCAAGTGTTGCTGCTTCACGCCACTAGCTCCAGTTTACCATTCAGCATGGAAAGCATGGCGTATACATTTTATTGTAGCAGCTTTTTTGGCGCCCTGCTTTTGCAGTTGCTGTTATTATAAGTGATTTTTTTATATGTTTTCCTTTTTTGGCAGAACTGTTACTGAAAATGCAACCGAAATTATGCCGGTTAAACTTTTGTCAAAAATAACGAAAAAAAAAATTAAGCGAAAAAAGAAAATACCACAAAAAAACCGGCAATAAATATATAAAGCATAATTTTCAGCGCATCAACGGCAAATTAAATGGAATTGTTTGGTGTCAATAAGAGTCAGTGGGAGCGTGGGAGAGGAAGTCATTTGTTGCATGAATGCATGTTTGAGTGTTGTGGAGATTAAGGAGTCAATAGAGCCCCTTGAAATATGTTACTAAAACCGACTGCCAAGTTATATGAATGCAATAACAAATTGAGTTTAGCTACTACAGCTTTTTCGCACACTCCCAGCATTCACTCATTTAAAGCCACAACCCAAAAATCTTTGAAATTATCAACGATATTGATATTTGTGGCTCAAAATAAGTTAATGTGGGAAAAATTTACCCACCAAGGCAGTGGTTGGGCTCAGGGACAACACAAGACAAAACAACTAACCATGCAGAATATACACGCATTGAAATTTTTCGTTCACCTCAACTGAAAAATTAGCCAACTAAACTTCGTTTGCTTGTTGTATTTGCCACAAACGAATATTCAGTTGTCAACTTAAAAATATATCTTATAAATATATATACCGCAAGCTATTTCGGTCATTATTATTTATTATATTAACTATCTTTCCCCCTATGTCCGTCCATGGATTGTACTCATCGCACCTCTGTTGCTATCTCCGTCCGCGTATTAAGCAAATTACCTATTTGCTTATGTAGAACAGTTTGTCCATAAAGTAACTGTGAACTATAAGTGTTGTGTGTATTCAATGAAGGGAAAAACAAACGAAGTTTTCAGTTGGGAAAAACAATTTTTCAATTGCTGCAATTTAAAAATCATTCGCGTATATGACAAACGAAATTAATTACCTGCAGCTAACTGACGCATTTCTCGCAACTGAACTATTATTATGACAACTGTTGAAACGTTTGCAAATAACGATCCCAAGCACGACAAACGACAAACGAAGTTCGTTTGCAGCAAACTGGCAAATAAAAGTTTTTTTTCTTTGCGTGTAGTCATGCAATTACTGGATCTGGCATTAAGAGAACCATGCTGACGAGTCGTTAAAACTTCTCCATAGTGACCCTTAACGCAATCGTAAACCATTCGCTCAAAAAGTTTGGGAATCGATGAAAGCCTAGCGATGGGCCTATAATTTATAACTTCATTCCTGCAACCTTTTTTATAAATTGAACTAATAAACGAATTTTTCCAAAAAAGTGGAAAATATCCTTCGTTAATAGATTTATTAAATAATAATGAAAGAGGTTGACACAAAACGGAACAGCATTGAGTTATCACTGCGGCAGGAATTCCATCAGGTCCAGCGCCAAAATCCTCATCGATTGATCCAATATACTTTAATATATCATCTGAGGAAAAAGATATAGGCCCCAAAGAAACCTTGGGTATAGAATTCATATATTCAAAATACCCCTCATCAGGAGCAAAAGAAAGAGTCATTGGAATTACAATGTATAACCTTAACGCATATAAGTTCGATAGTAGAAGAGCAGGGAATATCAATTAAGGAACTGACAGAAGAATTCCTTGCAGCTAAATGGACACCATCTCCAACAGCAGAAATATTGTCAGTGTGTCTGTCCCTTCAAAAAACTTGAAAACTATTGTCAAACAATTCAAAGTCAGTCAGCTTTCGTTCAAACACGTTTCTGTTAACGCGATATCTTCAGAAAAATTCTGAGACCCCAAAAATAAGTCTCGCGTTTTAGAACGTAATCCCCTTACATTTTGATACACTAAGGGAAATAACGCATATTAGCATTATCCACGCCTGAGTATAAATTTTATTTAAATATTTACGTGGATAAATCAAATGTTTGCCTTACAACTCGTTTTTTTCCCGTATTTGAATTTTATTTATACCACACACGCACACACATATTCCATACAAGCAAGCAGCAACAGCATCGCACACGTACACACATATTCCGACAAGCAGCAACAGCATCGCACTCTGTTCCTGCAGTTTATTTCTTGCAGTTACAACCTTAGTTCTTATAATTCTCATTTAGTTATTGTTGCAAGGGTAATATAGCCGCATATTTGGCCAAGATTCTTTGTGAGTGCGATTGATGATCGCAAAATGAATTTTTGTAAGGTTAGAGCGACAACCGGACATTTTCTCACGAATGTCTTGCACCGGTTGTCATTTGCCTGCATATTTTTATGTTTATTTTATTTTTAATTTTTCTTTCTCTAATTTGAACTATTTTGACATTTGTTGCAATAAAAATGCAACAACTGTCAAAAGTAGTATAAATTAGAGAACGAAAAAAGAAAATAAAACATGCTACCAAATGGCATTTGATGGACGCAGCTCGTGGGGAATATTCAAATATGTTGTTGTTTAATTCCAATATTTTTATTTAAATTTTCTTTAAATGCGATAGTTTTATTTTCAAATAGTAAATACATGAAAGGATATTTAAAAAAAAAATCGTGCATAATTTTAATATATTTTTTTAATAATTCTGTTTAAATATTTTAATATTTTATTTAATTGAAAAAGTATTTAAATAAATTTTAAATATTTACGTAGTCGATTTAAGCAAATGCGTTATTGGTGCAAAAATGACTCGCTTTTTGGATAAATTAAAAAAGTTTTTGGATAAATTTAATATAGTTTCCCTTAGTGTAGTAAAGGGATAGCCTTTTTAGTTTTTTTGGGTCAGTTGGGCGACTTTATTCGTCCTTCTGAACTTATTTTTAGGCGTAAACTCAGAAACGAGAATATTCTCGGCCCACTTTTTAGAGTTAAGAATAGTAGAAAACTCTTCGGCTTCAACCGCTAGAATAAAGGAGGCGTGGGAGCGTTTATTACCAATTTTTTTTTGCATGAACAGAATGCATTTTGACTAAATAAAATATTTTGTTTGACAAACGTAAATTCATTTTCAGTTGTTGTGTTGGGCTGAAGATGTGAAATAAATAAGAGTTTTCGCCTCGACAAAATGAAGCCAGGAATCACCCTCCATTTGACGATTATCCTGCCTTAGTACGTTTGGACAATCACAAGACTTCAATAATAGAATTTAAAAAAACATATTCAACCGAGAATATATTTTATTTACTCTTTGCTATTTTCCTTAAAGTTCCACCTTACTTCTTCACATTAGGTTTCACATTATTCACTTATTCACATGAGCTAATTCACAAACCTAACATATTGGTATTAGCGGAGTAAATGGAATCATCTGCGTTCGAAATTGACTGGGTTTATTCCAGAAGCACTTCAATAAACTTTTTCTATTATCCTTCATTGTTTCATGTCATCTTTAAAGGCATGACATACTAGGGCGTCCACAGGGGGGTGCAGGGGGGGGACTGGACTGGAAAAATTTTATATATTTTGATTTCCTATGTGTATATTTTACATTTTCATACCATGATTTGATTTTTAGAGAGATCGAATTACGTTCAGAAGTGTCAGCATAGAAATAAAAAAACCATTATTTACCATATTTTCGATTACTTTTGTACTGGAGCTCATCTAAAGGTACACATTTTTATAAAAACCACCCTAGATCTCGATTAAACAGTGAGGCCTTACATTTTGCCAGAAGACGAAGATCCTTCCTCCATTGACTTTCTTCACGCATAAAATAGACATCAAAGTATTTCCCACTGAACCATAAGCGAAGGTTTTGCGTAAGGTGAGAGTTTTGCTAACGTTTTTGGGTAGAATTTTTTTTTAATATTTTCTTTTTTATTTTGTCGCTTAAATGTGCTTACTATAGAAGATTGAATTCGTAAAAACTTTTCCTAAAAAAAGTCTAAAAAGAATCTTTTTTATCATTTTAATAGGTAAAATTTGATCGTAAATGAAACATTTTTGTTCATAAATGAGTTCAGAAATGAATCATAAATATTTCCTTTTTTCATTCTTAAATGAGTTAAAAAAATAATAATGTTTTTTATCATATCAGTTGAAACAATTTCACATAAACGAACCATTTTAGGTTCAGAGTTAAAAAAGGAAGAATTTCAACCTTCGTTGATATTTTTATAATAGTAAATTAAAGTGTTAAGGGGCATATAGGTTACAAATTTTTTAAAATAAATTTTTTTTCGGGAATTTTGTTTTCATAGAAGGAAAAAAGATATCGTTTTCAAATTTTGCACATATATTTATTAACATTTAAAGAATACAAAAACATATTTTTCAGAATTTATGAAGTGGTTCTTGATGTTACTTGATTTTTTTTTTTAAAAATGCCACAAAATTGACGGTGTGCAGGATATCACCGCCTAAAAAAAACAAAATGGCGACCAATTTTGTGACCTTCGAAATCGACTTATTTTTCAAATGACCGGCACTTGTTTTTTTCAGCGGAAAAAAATTATCCTAGTTCAGGCGATAGCCATTTCAACAAAGATTATTTTAGTTTTTTTTTCCGCAAATGTTCCAGACTGGTGATATCCTGCACACCGTCAATTTTTTGACATTTTTAAAAGAATCAAATAACATCAAAAACCCCTTCAAAAATTCTGAGAAATAAATTTGTATTTTTTAAATGTTAGTTAATATATGTGCAAAATTTGAATACGATATCTTTTTTCCTTGAAAAAAAATTCCCGAAAAAAAATTTTTTTTAGAAAATTTGTAACCTATATGCCCCCTTTACCTTCACACAAACTTCACATAAAATTTTTTACTAGTGCGAATTGATTCTCGCCATAAGAAGGGAGATGGATTTACTGCTACTTTTCTATGGTTAATTTTTTGACTCATATCCGAAAAAAAAAGATTCGTTTCTGAGAGTCCATTTTCTTCTGGTGATCGATTCAAAAAAGGTTCAATTCTGAGTGCCGAAAAATAACTTTTCTTTGGTTATTTTCTTAACTTATTTCCGAACAAAATAAGGTTCATTTTTGAGGGGCATTTAAGTCCGACAAATGATACAAAGAGGGTTCATTTATGAGTGCCGAAAATGAACGCTTCTACCCGGAAAAGCTCATAAATGTTTTCGAAAACGGTAGTTTGGGTTCACTGGGTTGGAATTCAATAATTAAGCAGTTTTCGAGAAAACCTAAGGGATATTTTTAAATGAGGGTTTTTATACCTAAAAATATACACATTCAAGAGTATCTTTGGTTTTTTTTTTTAATTTAATATTAAGGTGATATAGCATTTTTGATAGCATAAATATATAAAATAAACTGGCCATTTCAGCCCTTGAAAGGACTTTAACCGAACTCCTAATGATCAACTTGTGTTGTGCGTTTTTTTAAATGTTTTATTATGCCAACTCCAAACGGCTAATGTGCATTATCTCAAGAAGCTTTACATGGCATTATTCACTCTCTGAGGTTTGCCATTGTCTGCAGTGAGGTGACGACCGAACAGAAAAATTAATTCAACTGAAAAAACATTCTGCGTCACATCGAAATGAACCAGGATTCTCTGGTGTATGGGTCACGCACTTTACCCACTGCGCCAAGGTCGCCACTTTTATAGAGCGCTCTGAAAAAAAGGGAAAATGCGGTGACCAAGATTGCTCCTCCTAAACTCATCGAAACGAAACGAAAAAAAATGAATAATATTATTAAACTAGATACCTTAAACTCGTATTTATTATATCCGATTTTGAAAATATTGATTTTTCACAAAATAGTGGACTTCCGATCGAACAATAACCAAGAATGATAGAAACAAAGATTACGACATGCGCAAAATTTCCCCTTATATGACGTAGTTTGTCCATTGTCAGGATTGCCAACTCTATGTTTTCCTAAATACTTGACTTAGAGACAATTTTATATAGCAAATCATTTGAACTTTATACAAAATCATTGCTAAGTATGCATGCAATACTTATTTTTGCTCCGTTTATTTAATTCTTATATATAAAAATAGCTTCATTATCACTTTGAAAATTATCACTTTGTGCATAAAAATGTATAAACTGTATATTTATTCTGAGAGAGTTGGCAACCATACAATTGAAATTACTTTGACAGTTCATAAATAAATTTTACATCGGCTTTTGGTATTTATAACAAATTACGCGTTATATTTAATAAAAAACAATAATATAACAATTAAATTATTAAAAACATTCATTGAAGTGTTTATATAAAGTTGCAGCTCAAAAAAAAACTAAAAAAATATAAGAAACAAAAACGTAAACAAAAGGTGTGCAGTGGGCAAATGCAAGCAAACCAACAGTAAAAAAATAAAGTGATGAAGTGAACTGAAAATTAACATTTTGTGAGTTTTTATTGAAATGTATGCATTTTTGTTTTTTTTTGCTATAGCTGCTGGAAAATTTACACACTTTAACAGTTTTTCGAAGGATGCAGGAAGCTTTGGGTAATGTTTTGCAATCGAATGAATACCATAAATATGTTATAAATGGTGGGACCGCTCCGGTCCCGGTCCCACCATTTATTCTTTATGACGCATATCTTTTGAAACTATATTTTTTAGTTACTACTGTGGTTCTATGAGTTTTTTGGGTCGCTAATTACGAATCTGAAATCATAATTTTAAATAATCAAAATCTAAGATGGCGAATCCAATATGGTGGACCCAGTTTTCTGCCAAGCAAACTTTGGCAATTTTTAGATCAGTAATCATTCTTAAGGGGTTTTTTAAGTGAAAGATTAAGAATCTGTAGTCAAACTTTGAAATTATACAAATCTAAGAAGGCGGATCCAACATGACAGATCCAATATGGAAGATCCAATATGGCGGACCACTATTTGACTAAAGTTTGCTTGTACAAAATATTTAGATTAGTATTCATTTTCGACGGATTTTTACAAAAACTAACTTCAGATTTGCAATCAGCGACCCCAAAAACCCATACGTATACATTATAACCACTATAATACAAATCTAATAGAAAATGGACACTAGTGGTCCGCCATATTGGATCCGTCATTTTGAATTTTCAGATTTTTTAAGATGTGACTTCAGATTCGTAATCAATAACCCCGAAAACCACCGAGTAAGAAAATTTAGACAAAAATATTCAATAGAAAAATGTATGACTCAAAGGGTTAAGCAGTTCATTACATAAAAATTATGAGCAGGATTTAGCAATCAGCGTGCATCAAAATTTAAACCGTGTTTATCATATCTTTTTCCTTTTTTCAGCTTCTATACTTAAGAGTGTTAATCCTAGCATCGAAGATGAACCACCTAAGTGAAGGTGGGTTAAGTATGCCATCAAATTTAATAATGGATGCGCTGAAATTATGCAATTCACTTTTTATGAAATTAAACGGAGAAAAACTATTGCTTACAAGCTGATATTTGCAAAAACATTTGACATAAGCAAAATACATTGAAGCAAATGGAGAAATAAAAATAAAATATATAAATAAAAAATTAAATAACAATATAATTAAAAAACTAGTAAAAAATTATCTTCGACTCGACCGATGTTAAAATACTCTCACGGCTGAACCAAAGTATATTCAAAGTCTTAGGCAGTCAATGAAATGTTTATTTGTCTTTAGCAGTCAATAAAATTTGTATTCGTAAAAACATGTTTGTCATAGTTTTAACAGAAAACATACGCTTTTGTTTTTTGATAAAGTCACTTTGTATGGAACGTAGGCGTGGTTTTCATTTGATTTGGCTCATTTTCGAAATTGACACCTTTATTTTTTATATAAAAGCTTAAATATCGAATTTCGTGATGAAAGCTTGAAAATTACGGCTGTAATCGTGATCACATACAGACAGACAGACGGATATAGTAAATCGATTCGGGAAGTAATGCTGATCAAGAATATATACACTTTTCTACACCTGCCGTGCCTACTTATGGGCGTTACAAAATTAATACACCCGTTTTACGTTTTTAAACGTAGGGGTATAAAAATAGTTTTTTATTTTACTATAAAATATTTTGAAGAGAAAAATAATAAATTATCCCACTGTCATGTTTACACAAACATTTGTAGTTTGAAAGCTGAAAATTATTAACCAATAGGAACACAGTTCGCGTGACGTCATTTGTCCAACATGCGCAGAACATTTAAATTTTCCGAGCGGGACGTCGTAATCTGTTTTTCTATCGTTCTTGAAAATAACGATTTTCAAAAATATAAAAAACTAGCAAATACCCGCTGCTTCGCCGGCGATAAAAATATTAAATATCATTAAAAACTTGAAATCTTAAAATTTAACAGCCGTATTCATATTGTAGTGGGAAGAGTGTAAATAATGGTTTGTGTATTAGATAAATTCAGTGACTTGTTATTTATTTGTCGCAATTTCTTCAAGATTTTGATACTGAAAAATGAATAGTTTTTCTAAGCCATCTGCACTGAAATAATTGTCATTTTATTATTTTTTTTTTTTTATAAATATTTTGAAATCTTTGACAAATTTTCTTGTTTTTATTTTCTTTTTTTGGACATTTTTTATATATTTTGAATTTTCTTGACATATTTTCCAAATGTTTGAAATATTTTGAAGAATTTTAATTATTTTTGACAATATTTGTGCTCAAATGAGAGCAAATAATTTAAAAACTGCTTTATGAGAGGTTTGTTATAAGCCTTGAAAAAAAAAAATTTAAATTTCAACCATATTTAAAAATCCTCTAATTTATAATCAAACATTTTCAAACACTTTTTGACATTTTGTTTGTTTTTGATACATTTTGAAATAATTTGATACATTTTTGACAATATTTTTTGTGCTTAGATGAGAACAAACAAATTTTTAAAATGCTTTATCGAGGGTTTATTGAAGGTTTCAACCATTTTTAAAATTCTCTTATTTATTTTAAGCATTTAAAAGAGCTTTTGACAGCTGTTGAAACGTTCAACATGAAAAATGTTTTTAAATTTTTAAAAGTGTAAGAGGATCATAATTTTTTATGAATACAGCCGTTTGAATTTCGGTAAAATTGTATATTTGTGTTGGAGCGACTTAGTAGTTCCATCCGAATAAAGTAACCAGCTAACTAATGTAATAAAAAATAACTAAAGTAATAAACTTTCTGTATCTTCCTGATCATTTTTTTTTCATGCATTGTTTCACTTTTCCTAGCGCTGTGACTATTGGGGTACTCACAGTTTTGTTTTATCTGGTGTGTTAACTACGCCGTCTGTTAACTCTAAAACATTTTGCCATGTGGTAACTATTTTTGATTTTGTTTTGCATGTAAAAAAGAGATAACACAAACTGGTAAAATTGCCTTGCTTTCCAACATGTTTGTTTTTCGTAGCAAACTGGCATTTCTGAAAGGTATTTTTATTTTATTGAAAAATCAATAAATCAAAGAAAGCTTCTTTTATTATTTTTATTTTATTGAAAAATCAATAAATTAAAGAAAGCTTCTCTTTTCAAAAGGTGTGTCAATTTTAGAATGAACTACGTGTAGGGGTTCTCACAATTTGATTGAAGTATCGTTTTAAAGTTACTATATATCAACTTTAGAAGGGATCTGTAAATACCCTATATATAAAAATCTCGTTCATACGTAAAAATATCAGCTTAGAGGTAAGAAAAATATATGACGGCCTTAGAGAATTGTTATTTTAAAATTAAATATATTTTTCGTTTAAGCTGATAAATTTCATCAAAACATTTCAACAAATAATCGACACGGAATTTTTGTCGATGCTTTTATAAAAGTGGCAGTATTTTTACATTCTTAAAGGTGGCAGCATTGGTACCGCACTCAATACATGTTGCTGTCTTTTTTTTCTTTTTTGTGGACCTTCCCACCGGGAAAAAAGAATCAATTCTCTTCTCCAATATAGATTCTAGAATTGATTATTTTTAACACCCCATCGGGAAAAAGATGCAATTTTATATAAAAAAAGAATCAATTCTCTTCTCCAGTATAGATTCTAGAATTGATTATTTTTAACATGCTGATGTCCTACAAAGAATAGTATATTATTTTCTCGCTTCAAGTGGAATCGCTACAGAATCGTTTTTTTCACTTTTTAAATAGATTCTTTTCATATATGTAATCATGGTTGAATAAATTAGGTTGTCTCGTGGCTGATCGTACTCTCTTCTCAGTACACATAATTGTCAAAATAAATGAAAAGTTACAACAACAACTTCATCGGCTTTGCATGTTATCAATTTACGCATTCAGATTTTGTATGAGTTGTCAACTTCGATTCGACATTTATTGGAACTCGCTCTCACCCATGTGACAACCTTATTTATTAAACCATGTATGTAATACTTCAATATTGGCAGCAAACTAAATTTTTAATGAGTTTCAACTACGAAACCAAAGAGAGATAGCCTACATAAGATTTTGTTATTTGTATTAGTATATTTGAATATACTACTACTATACGTCAACGGGACGGTTGTTAAGAAAAATGTCTACCCAAACATAAAACAAAACAAAGCATACATATTTGTTTTGCATAAATCATAGGTGCGCACCATTATAAAACAATTATCAGACCAACGCGTGAAATATGATAATAATTTAAAAAGAAAAATTCAAGCAAACAAAATTTAAACCACAAAAATTGAAACAACAGAAATTTTAAATGAAATTTTTGACAATGAAAGCACCGTTCCTGAGTTTTTTTGTTATAAAATTAAATTTCGAGTACATAAAAAAAACCAAAAATAAATAAATAACTGGTCATTTTAGCCATTGAAAGGACTTTGACCTAGCTTCTTATGATGAATTGTGTTGTGCGTGTTATTAAGTTTGTACACAATTGACCGAGAACCGGACCTACAGGTTTAACGCCGACTCCGAACGGCGATGAACGGAATGTTCTTATTCTCAAGAAGCTTTACATGGCATTTTGATTACTCTCTGAGGTTTGCCATTGTCTGTAGAGAGGTGGCGGCCCTACAGAAAAATCATTTTAATTCAAATAATTTTTTGTCGCTGCTGGGATTAGAACCCGGGTCTCCAGGTTCGTTGACATAGAGGCCACGGACTTTTAACCAACTACGCCACGGACGCCACAATTTCAGGTACATTCACAGTACAGTGTACTGCCAATATAGAAGTATTACATATATGATTATTTTAAATAAAATGTATTAACTTTCGGAAATAAGAAAACAAATCAAAACAGACGGATGCTTTTCTCACTTATACCAGAATTTGTTTTAGAATCAGTTCGTCTTTCACTTATCAAAAAAGCAAGCAAGGAATCTAAAAACATTTTATATATTAGAAATAATTATATGGGTCGTAATCGATTATGGCTGGAATAAAAAGGAATCAGTAAACTTTTGCTTGATAGATTCCAATTCATAGGTTTTGCTATAAATGTATATATTCTTTGGATTACATTCTAAAATGTTAGCAATAGAATTCATTCTATTTACGATTTTTGTTTCTAGAATCCATTTTCATTTTGCCGGTGGGACGCTGACGTCCTACAAATAGTAGTACATTCTTTTCTCGCTTCCATATGAATAGCTACAGAAAACGATTCTTTTATTCACTTTTTAAATGCATTCTTTTAAATAAAAAGTATTCATTTTCGGAAATGAGAAAACAAATAAAAACAGACTGTTGCTTTTCTCACTTATGCCAAAATTTGTTTGGTTGATATATGCGTTGATATATTGGTTGATATAAACTTTTGATTGATATATTTCAATTCATATGTTTTGCTTTAATTTATATATTCTTTGGAATACGTTCTAAAATGTAAGCAAAAGAATATATTCCATTAACGATTTTTTTTTTTTTTAATCAATTCTCATTTTCCCGTTGGGTTGTTGACTTTTATATATGATGCTCAAAAAGAGTTTGAAAATAGAGCTTTTGTCTCACAGCGATTTTGACATATTGTTCTATCTCATATATTCGTCAACATTAGAGTGCTGATATATTGTTATATGAGCGAGAAAATATATAGAGGAAATTAAATTTCAAAATAAAAAAACTCAGGAGCGGTGCTTCCATTGTCAATAATTTTTATTTGAAATTTTTGTTGTTTGAATTTTTTGATTAAAATTTTGTTTGTTTAAATTTAATCATATTTCAGGCGTTCTTATAATTGTTTTATAATGGTGCGTACCTGTGATTTAGGAAAAACAAATATGATTTGTTTTCTTATATGTTTGGGGCAAACATTTTCATAACAACCGCCCCTGTGACAATTTGACTTTTTATTTTTTGTGTAGTAATTTTCATATATTCAAATATACTAACACAAACAGTAACATCTTATGTTGTTATGGCTGTCTCTCTTCGATTTCAGAGTTGGAATACAGAAGTATTACATATACATATGTTCTACCTTATTAGCTTTGGGCACACCCTTTTTTTGAGATGCACAGAGCTTTAATGAGAAAATTTTTTCTCTCTGAGAATAAGAATAAAGAAATTGTATGGTTATTCTCTTTGAATTTTAATTAATTATTTAAACAATGGTTATTAAATTTATATATCCCATGTCCCAACTGGGCACCATAGCTATCCTAGAGAAAAATAATTTTTGAAATAGCGCCTACCATTCTCAAGCTTTTCGCAGCCGAACATACGTGAGTCTTCTTTTATATATCTTTTATATAATAGTATAGATGAACGAAGCTACGAAAAAAAATCCTATGACAAGTACGAGATAATTATGAATAAAATCACTGAGTTTCGAGAAATCTTGGTCACCGACTTTGAAAACATGGTTTCGAGAAAAACTCGTTTGAAAATAAGAGCCAGCACTGCGTGCCCTCGAAGCCGGTTCACTCACTAGGCTATAACTTTGTTATTTTTCGAGATATCGACTTGAAATTTTAACCACAAATTTTTTAGACTTGAAGCTTAATAAAATGCTCAAAAAAAGAAATTAAAGAAAAAAGTTCTGGGTATATAATCCCCTTAAAGTTAAAAGTATAGTATAGGAGGGTTCGACAAACCCGCACTAAACTATGTGTAATTTTAGTTCTGAGTGAGATATTGATCTGGGATTTTGATATGATATTCTACACATTTTAACATTTGAACACTTGAACATTTGAAGGTAATGGACCCTTAAGTAAATACTATTTTATTTTTACATTTAATAATTTAATTTCTTTAAAGTCTCTTAAAGCGTTTGATATCGCTCTCAAAAAATCATTTTTAGATATGTTCAATTAAATTGTACATGGTTTTATGTTTTTCTTCAAGCTTAAAGATAATATAAAGCAATAAGTAAACTGGTCGCACTTTCTTGAGCAATTTCAAGCATACGACTTCATGTCACGCAAATATTGTGCAGCGCCTTAAAGTATACTTTATGTCTTTCTTACAAGCAAGGAAATTAAGTTAATGAAGAAGTTTCTCGAACATGCAAACTTATTCAATTAATGTAAATATGAGAGCATAAAAACTAGTTTAAGCAGTTATCTAGAAAGTCCTTTACGTGAAGGACATTCACTTAAAGGCGAGACAGCAATGAAGATACTCATAAGCAAGCAGACAGCTGCTGGTTGTAGAGAAGTGGGGAAAGTAGCTGAAATAACAGCACTTTTCTTGGACGACAAGAAATAACGTTCGACCTTATTTAACACAAATTCACATTCGTGACAATGACGCCGTAAGGATAATAAACAGAACCACAAGCTCAGGCACACACACATCCACTCGCATAAGCGAAGGACAACAACAAGGACTCGATTTAATTGCAAGCAAAGAAAAGCACCAGAAGAAAATGCAAACAACGCGTAGTGAAAGAATTAAAACTAAAAATAAAAAAAATTCCACACCACGTAGGTGTGGCTATAGCACCCACATGGTTCTCAGGAGACCTGATACAACAACAACAACAACAACAAAAACAACAACAATATAACAACAGCGTATTTCGCTAGTGAAGAAATGAATCAAGCGTTGCTTTTTTTTTTGCGTTTCCGCTCTAATTGAAGTAGTTTAGCGACAAAAGGACGACATCTGCCCATGAGCCTGTATGACGGTTGTCTGAATGTGTGCTGAGCATAATCCTTGGACAATAAATGTCGTCGCCTGTTAACGATTTTGTGTCGTCGGCAACGCAGACACGTTGTGTTTTGGCTGTGTCTCCTCGTGTGTCGTCTTCATTTACTCAGGCAACTGATAAGGATAATGAAATCCTTACGGAGTAACTTGAAATATTTGCATAGCGTCAATACAATAAATTTCACGTGTTTGTGTGTGTGTCAAAAACCACACCTTTACTTATTTCTACACACACGCTTACCAACACACACTCGTTCACATATAAACGTAGAAAATTAGCACACAAAAATAGCCTTGTTTTGAATCCTTCGGGACTAGGACGGAGTTGGTGCGTACAATTGTTCAAGTTGTTGAGGCATAATAAAGCAGCAACAATAAGAACAACAACAAAATAAATTGAATTAAAAAGGCGAAACTCTTAAGTCATCACCTCACTGGACTCTGGAACACACCCAGCTGTGTCTTCAGGTGACACTTGTTGTAGCAGTTGTTGTTTTTGATATCTTCATTTTTTGTGTTCACTCTTTGAGGTCAAGAATGAGAACTTGTTGTTGTTGTTGATGTTGTTATTATGATATCATACCAAACTATTCCCAAACTTCTCTTCTTCATTTGCTTGTAGGAAACTTTAAGAAATTTTTACATACTTGGAACTTTGCCCAAAGGACAAATTCAAACATTAAAAAATGTCTGATACGGCGCAAGTTTTTATAAGTTAATTGCACAATAGCGCCATCATAGACTTTTATAGACTACAATAGCGCCATCATAGACTTTTATGCACTTCTCACTTCCAGTCAGTCCAAGGATGCATTTAAAAAAAAAAAAAATCAAAATATGAACTGTTTTTCTGCCTATCTACATGGCGTACGTTATGTATCCACTATGACGATTTTGTCAAAGCTTATTATCACTCCTTTAGAGACATATTTTTACTACACATTTTTTGACGTAGAATACGTCATTCTCGGAGGTAAGTAGGGTGGTTGATAGTGATCAGGTGTCGGTATTTAGGTCACAATTTGAGCCTTTGGTGTGCCTAAAGTACTGATCGTACAATGTTGATGTTAGCACTTGTTGGTCTGCTTGATCCTCACTGGGAGAAAAATTCATGTTTGAACTCTCTAACTTATATAAATTTTACACAATTACATGAGATATAAAGCCAACATTTGATGTTTTTGTTTGCTTAAGTTTGCTACCTATTTATCGACAGTTTCCGGTTTTGTCGACAAAACCATAAAATTTGTATGGGAGCCCCCTAAGGAGTGTTCGGAGGGAATAGGTGTCGAAAGCAAAAATGTTCCTTTTGCAAAGGTAATGGGGGTCGGTGATACATATTAACCCTTTCCGGCACTCTTTGAAAGGTCATATGCTTCTACGTCTTGTGTTACGGCATAGTCGAAACTACTCTATTTTTTTTTGTGGGCTTAGTTTTAGGATTAAATGAAGAAAAAAGGGTGGTTTTGTTCAAAAATGTTTATACAGTTTGCGAAATTAATTATCGAACAGTCAAAAAAGAGCATTTTTAATAAAAAATTTATCTCTGGCCATAACTTATCTTAAGAAAAAATATTCCAAGCAATTTTACTTGATGTATAAGTCTTTCAAAAAAACATGCCCAATTTTGGAAAATTAACCGTTATGGGTAAAAGAAATTTAAAAAGTTCAAGTATTTATAGGGGACACATTACCTTAAGAGTATCTTATGAGCCTAATATATTTTAGGGACCATGTGCCAGCAATTTATGAAAAAATAAAAATATTTTATTCAGAAATATAAAAACAGTTTGTAAAAATAAAATTTTCAGTAGTCAAAACCGATTTTTTTGAGAAATATAAGTTTTAAAAATTCAAAAATTTATTACATAATGATATTTTTATTTAAAAAACAATAGAATATAGTAAAAAAAAGACTAAAAAAAATTTAAATTAATGAATACAAATAATTTCAAAGAATTATGTTCTACATTTGAATCATATGTTCAGCACTTGACAACTAATTAGAAACAACCTCTTAAGGGGGACTTATGTCCAGTGGCCGAAAAAAGAATAATGTTTGTTAATTTTTTTAAGGAAATCTAATGGATATTTTTAAATGAGGGTTTTTACACCTAAAAACATTCTAGAGTATGTTTAAATAAAAAAAAGATACAGTATACCGTGTATACCGCAATCGTAAAGCTACGCAACGTATCATGGCGTAGAGTTCTATCTGGAATAGAACCCATCGCTGCGCTAGGTTACGTTACGATTTCACTAACCACTTACACGTATTTTTCATAAGATAGAACTCTACGCATCGCTACGTTGCGTTGCTTTACGATTGCATAACACTGTGTGTAATTTTTTTAAGTCATGGCAAAATAACCATATACGGACACCACTACGTGATAAAAGAATAAAAAAAAAGACCCGTGTCTCCCAATTTTTCCCAAAGTCATGCACTTTTTTGTTTATGAGCCGCCAAAGATTTGGGGCCTCGGTATCATTTTCGCAAAAAAGTGATCATTTTCTCGGGCTCATATCTTGCAAACCGTTCAGAATTTCGATTTACTCTCTGAGGCAAAGTTGTAGCTCTTGTCATAAAGAACAAAAATTGCGAACATAGAAAATCAAAAAAACTTCACCTTCTAGATCAAAATCGCAAAAAACTTAAAAAAATTACCTTTTTTCCCGTGTTCAGGTCCATAGGTAACAAACCGTTCAAAATTCAAGGAAACAATCAACTACAAAAATTTACCTAAGATCTCAATAAACAAATTTTTAGAACATATAAACTTCCTAGTGATGATTCTTAACACTGTTTAGGTAGCACGCAAAAGTGAAAAAAGTGACGCGGTGAAAGTTATATAAAGTGCTACAACATAATTCGTACACAACAGTGCAACTGACAGTTTCAGTATGCAGTGTGAAAAAATTGATTTATTTTGCTACGTTTGCGGTCATCAAACCAGAAAAAAAACATCTACAAGATTTCAGAAGGAAAAGAATCTTTTAACTAGTGAATTCAAAAGAGCATATACATTGTTCTTCGACGAAGTGGACTTGACCGGTAAAAATTACACACCTAATACAGTGTGTCGCCAATGTTATAACAATCTCATGGCATGGCTGAGTGGAGGCAAAGGTACTATGAAGTATTGTAAGCCGGTAAACTGGATTAATCGCCCAGGTGATCATGATGCAACCAGTTGCTATGCATGCGTAAATTACACATGTCGTCTAAATCGACATGCTGAGAAGAACAAAATTTATAAAGCAACTGCAACAGCCACACTACCAGTGCTTGCACCTGAAAATTTTGTATCACCAAGGCCGCCAACTCCAGATCGTACTACAGAATTTACAGCAATGAGTACAGCAAGTGGTGTTACTTATGAAGATCCATTTGATACCGATTATGAGCCCCAACAGGGAAGAGATGGACCACAACTAATAACACAAATGGAAATTTATTTTTTATTTTCATTTAACAGGCGTACTTAATGGCCCTGACATTAGAAAGCTATTCAAGAGCAACTTTGATTCATCGCTTGATGAAAATCATTCAATGGCATGGATTTACCTTCAGCGTGTATGCACCAGAGTCTTGGAAGGGGATCGAGACGCGGAACCGGAAGCAAGAGAATGGGTGAAAGAGATGCTGCATTATTTTGAGATAATCGGCGCATCGATGACATTAAAGCTGCATTTTCTTCATTTTCATTTTGACGATTTTATCAAACAACTCCCTACCGAATCCGATGAGCAAGGAGAACGGTTTCACCAAACCACAATGCCCATGGAAAAACGGTACAAAGGCAAAAACCTCGACGCATTGCTTGCAGAGGTATGTTGGTGGAGTCAAAAAATCACCCTGTATGATGTTAATGAAGTATTTGAAGAAGAAAGAGCTGATGATGGAGGGCAGTCTGGAAGCAACGTGCCTGTGGACACCATAAGTTCTGAATCAGAGTCAGATTCGGACGATTGGACGACGATTTGGATCCACAACTTAAGAGAGCGCGATTTGCAAGTCCAGGGCCATCAACATTATAAACATAATACGAATACTTTTTTTTAATATTTTTGTAATAGATAGCATAGTATCTCAATGTTGAAGTAAAAAAAAAACAAATGAAATTAAAAAACGGTGTTAAGAATAATTCCCAGGAAGTTTATATGTTCTAGAAATTTGTTTATTGAGATCTTAGGTAAATTTTTGTAGTTGATTGTTTCCTTGAATTTTGAACGGTTTGTTACCTATGGACCTGAACACGGGAAAAAAGGTAAAAAAAATCGAATTTTTTTAAGTTTTTTGCGATTTTGATCTGGAAGGTGAATTTTTATTTTATTTTATATGTTCGCAATTTTTGTTCTTTATGAAAAGAACTACAACTTTGCCTCAGAGAGTAAATCGAAATTCTGAACGGTTTACAAGATATGAGCCCGAGAAAATGATCACTTTTTTGCGAAAATGATACCGAGTCCCCAAATCTTTGGCGGCCCATAAACAAAAAAGTGCATGACTTTGGGAAAAATTGGGAGACATGGGTCTTTTTTTTTTAGTCTTTTATCACGTAGTGGTGTCCGTATATGGTTATTTTTTTCGTGTTGCACTGTGTAATCGAACCTGAAAGGCAAAGAGAGAACTTTTTAAGCAAAAGAAATACAATAAAAAGTTTTTATAAAAAAATATTATGTTTATTTAATATTCATTGGTATGGACCTATGGTCGAAAAGCAATTAATTAAATAACTAATTTGCGTCGTATTTACATATAGATGTGAATACAGAATACAACTTGATATATTTTTAATTCAACATATGGTCGTATTATTATTAATAATATTTCGATATAAAATTATATAACTACAATATGTATAAAATAGTTATCTATTGAAAGAACTTATTCAAACTTTTCTTGCGCACAGTCTCAAGTTGGCGTCATGGGCGATAGCATATGCTTCATGAATTTGGGTTTCTATATAATTTTATATCGCAATATTATGAATATAATAATATGATATGTGTAATATTAGCAAAATTCATAGAGGTTATATTAATATATTGAATTAAAGATATACTAACGTTGGTATTCTAAAAAAATATTGGCATGGCAGCCCTAGTATGAGAGTCTACTTTGCGAAAATCATAATGCGCTCAGGGCAACTCACTTATTCACTTCTGCTTCACTGAATCTTTCTCTCTTCTACCCGAGTCATGGTAACCCCCCCCCCCTATCTACCACACATAGAACGCAGTCAGCACACAATCTGCGGCTTTTGCCACCCAGCGGTAATCGAAGCGCTTCAAAAGCACTAAACAAGCGCTTCTGCCATAGCGCTTCACACATCTGGAGCGCTTTTTGAGTAAACCAAATTCATATTAAAATTTATATTGGATGTCCTAGGATGAAAGCGCTTCTTAACAAGCAAATAAATAGTTAAAAAGCTCTTTAAGAAAAACAAAAAGAAGAGTTGGCTGTGTCGTGGACACACCCGTAGATTTTGACGTGACGAAGTTTCTTGTTTGTTGTTAGTGTTGGTGTTGTTTTTGTTGTTGTTGTTGTTGTTGTTGTTGTTGTTGTTGTTGTTGTTGTTGTTGTTGTTGTTGTTGTTGTTGTTGTTGTTGTTGTTGTTGTTGTTGTTGTTGTTGTTGTTGTTGTTGTTGTTGTTGTTGTTGTTGTTGTTGTTGTTGTTGATGCTGATGTTGATGTTGATGTTGATGTTGATGTTGATGTTGATGTTGATGTTGATGTTGATGTTGATGTTGATGTTGATGTTGATGTTGATGTTGATGTTGATGTTGATGTTGATGTTGATGTTGATGTTGATGTTGATGTTGATGTTGATGTTGATGTTGATGTTGATGTTGATGTTGATGTTGATGTTGATGTTGATGTTGATGTTGATGTTGATGATGTTGATGTTGATGTTGATGTTGCTACCATCCAGCTGACGAAGCGTCTACCTTTGGAAACATGATCCGCACGCGCGGACTAGCCTGCGTCGACGACCTGGAAGGCAGCGGCGATAAGCAACAGCAGCATGAAACATCGTGGGAACGCTAAGTCAGCAGATTTAGGGTAGCAATAAGTTAGGGAATTAGGTGATATGTTTAATTTGGATACAATAAATAATTAGTCTTGTTTATAACGACAACTAGAAAAGTCTCACTTATTTCTTCTGCGGAATCTAGGACCTGGTTAAGTATAGTGGGCCCGTTGGGCATTGGCTAGCATTAGCTAGCCAATGCGGCCCAATAAATTATTTTTTTAGAACATCCCGAAGGATGTTCTTAACTGGCGCCCGAGCAGGGACCCACTCGAAATGTGGGTTCCTAGGAAATAGGACCCTTTTGGGCCTTTGCAACAGCTGAGCCTTTGCTCGGTAAGAAATATAAAAAAAATAATAATAATAATAATAATTCGCGCTGCAAGACTTCCCCCACCAGTGGTAAGGAGTTTTGTAGACGCGAGATCATCATGGAAACATAGAGATTCCCCCCACCAGTGGTAAGGGTCTCTAACTAGTTTCCATGATGAATCAAAAAATTCTATGCTGTAATGCTTCCCCCCACCAGTGGTAAGGGGCTTGCAGACACGGATACATCAAGGAAGCCTTGAGACTCCCCCCACCAGCGGTAAGGGTCTCAAATCAGTTTCCTTGATGGGTAACAATAAAAACTAAAATAAACCACTTTCTGCTTGTACCCATAAGAACACAAGTAGAATGAATGCAAAGGACAGCAAGGCATGTTGCAAAATTTTTATTGGCCAAGAGGACATCGCGCACCTATACACCTAGGCCGGTGTCCCTCTAACATTGAGCCAATTGGTTAACGGGTTTGCGATCCTGCAATTTATTTTTCAGTAAGAACACACTGAAGATTGCTAACGGACCAAGCCTCGTTGTGAAGCAAGTCGTGCCTTAGTAGGTCGCCTTCAATCTGATTGTAGGCGATTAAACAGGATCACATGACCCTTCCTCGACCAAAGAAAAAATATAAAGACTTTCTGTCGCCGTTCCCGTAAGAACACGGTTAAATAAAAAAAACTTAATTATTTTTTTTTCCTTTCTTTTACAGAGATGCTTTTGATGTAAGCCTTGTATAAAAATACCAGATACTAGTGCCAAGTACAGAATTTTGCAAAAAGCTAAAACAAAAAAATTGAATAATTGTGCCTCTAAAATAAAAATAGGAGAAAAGAAGAAAGCATAACAAAAAATTGTGTTTAGTAAAGCTATTTACAAAAGTTTGTGCATTAAGAACAAGGGAAGAAAAAAAAAGTAAAAAAAAGTAAAGTTTAAACATCATATAATCGTGCATTAGAGGAAAAAAAAAAAAACAAATTTATCAAAAAATTTAAATAAAAAGTTATATAATCGTGCATTAGAAAGAAATAAGAAAGTTTAAAATTGTGTATAGCAAAATTATTTACAAAAGTTTGTGTATTAAAAACAAAAAAAGAAGAAACTTTAGAAAAGGTTAAAATCAAAATTATATAATCGTGCATTAGAATAAAAAGAAGAAAGTATAATAAAAGATTGTGTACAACAAAGAAATTTGCAACATCGTGCATTGAAAAAAGAAACCCTAAATAGGCAATTTCTCAAAAAAGTTTAAATAAAAAGTTATATAATCCTGAATTAAAAAAGAAAATTAAAAATTGTGTGTAATAAGGTAATTTGCAATATCCAAAAGATCGTGCATTGGAGAAAGAAACCTGAGCTGAATAAAATATTTTGCAAGAAAATATCCTCTTAAAAAATTGGTAAGTGCTTTTTTGATTACTGTTAATAAAAAGAGTAGAAAATATGGATTCTCTGACACAATCTGTAACTGAGCTGACTGGATCAGTGGGGGCGCTAATGCAAGAGTTGAGGAAGGCGGATACTAGGATTCGCCAGCTTGAGCAATTAAGTCAAGCCCCTAGTATCCTGAGAGATACTCCTCCTTTACCATTACGTGGCCCTACGACAGAGGACGAACTTAGGGATATAAGTAGACTTCCAGACTCCGTTAAGGAGCTGCAGGCTTTCGAGGGTGACCCAGCACAATACGTTTCTTGGGTGCATTCGGTAGAAGGTATACTGCAGGACTACCAAATTGTTAGGGCGAAGCCCATTTTTCGGGCAATTCTAAAGAGCATAAGAGGAAAAATTAGAGGCAGTGCAGACAGTGCACTCATCTCGCATAACATCTTCGATGATGATTGGCCAATAATCAAGTCTTGCCTTTCGCTGCATTATGCTGATAAGCGGGACATTCGAACGTTGGAACACCAACTCGGACAGATAACGCAGGGTGGGGCCAAGCTTGACGAATTCTACGCAAGGGTCAATCATCAGTTCTCACTCATAATCAATAAGATAAAAACAGAAAGCTATTCTACCGAAACGGTGAATGCCTTGATGGAAACATATAGAAACAGGGCCTTAGACGTTTTTATAAGGGGTTTAAGTGGTGATCTCTCGAGGATGATAATCGTGCAAAAGCCGAGCAGCCTACCGGAAGCCTATACGGCATGCTTAGACATTCAAAATTTAAACTATAGAAGCCACCCCGTACATAATCCTAACGTTAAAAACTCAATTACGGTTCCGGTTAATGAGTTGGCAAGAAGGGATAATCCTCCTCACGTGCCACCAAGAAGAACATTTATTTCTAACAATAACTCAAGGTTTAACCATGGGTTTAATCATGGAAATGGAAGGTTTAATAATAGATATCCACCACCAAGACCAAACGGACCAAAACCAGGAGAAAAAATGGAAATTGATCAGTCTATCCAAACCCGACGTGTAGACTATATGAACAGGCCCCAACACGGATACCCTCACAAGCGAAAATTTGAATCCGATAACTTCCGGCCAAAGCAGCAAAGGATGTTCCACATCCAAACAACCGATCATGATGAGGCTGCGTACCAGCAGCACCTTGAACAAAACATAGAGGAAACCCAGCTAAATTTTATGGACGGGGCCTATCCAGCGTACCTTACATAGAATACGTAGGCAGTGAGGGCACGGTGTGGAAATTCCTTGTGGACACCGGTGCCAACAAAAACTTCATTAATCCACGCCTTGCAAAAAACAGTGTTAGACTTTTAAATCCTTTTTCAGTACAATCCGCCGGGGGTCAGGTAATGATTTCCGAAAAAGTTGAGGGCAGGTTTTTTCAACGGGCAGGAAATGAAACTTTATTAACATTCTTTGTTTTACCAGGTCTTGTCGCTTTTGATGGTATAATTGGCGACGATACCTTGAAAGATTTAGAAGCAATTATTGACAGGAAACAAAACCTTCTTATTCTTAAGCCAAACATTCGGATTCCGCTTCTTGAAAAGCTTTCTAAACAAGTTTACCCTATACTCGATAACCTTTCACAAAACGCACAAATAAGATTACGCCGTTTGATAGACATGTACAAACCACTTTTCGGGCCAATTAACAATAAAGAAATTACCGGAACCTCTGTAAGAGCCGAAATAAAGACTACAACCGATGAGCCTATATATACTAGGAGCTACCCCTATCCCGCCTGTATGAGATCTGAGGTCGAAAATCAAGTGCAGGAACTACTGGATGAAGGTATCATTCGACCATCGAGAAGTCCTTATAATTCCCCTGTTTGGGTTGTTCCCAAAAAACCTAAGCCAACTGGGGAAAAACAATACAGAATGGTGATCGATTACAAACGACTGAATTCTGTAACTGTTCCCGACACATATCCTATACCGGACATAAATTCCACTCTAGCCAGCCTTAGTAAAGCAATGTATTTCACAACTCTAGACTTGACATCCGGATTTCACCAAATTCCGATGAAATCAAGTGATATCCAGAAAACAGCATTTTCTACTATGAATGGGAAGTATGAGTTTCTTCGACTGCCATTCGGTTTGAAGAACGCTCCTGCGATATTTCAACGAATGATAGATGATGTCCTCAAGGAGTTTATTGGAAAAATATGTTACGTATACATTGATGACATTATTGTATACGGTGCAGATGAAAATGAACACCTTGAAAACGTCGAAACCATATTTTCAAGACTTAGCAAAGCAAATTTGAAAGTAAATCTCGAAAAAACCCATTTTATGAAGAGCGAAGTTGAATTTCTGGGTTATCTGGTTACGTCCAAGGGCATAAGACCTGACGAAAGAAAGGTTATTGCGATCCAAAATATTATTCCCCCACAAAATTTAAAAGAGCTGAAAAGCTTTCTCGGATTAACTTCATATTACAGGAAATTTATCCGCGATTACGCGAAAATAGCTAAACCACTGACGAACTTGACAAGAGGCGACTATGCTCAAATTAAAGCAAATGCCTCAAAACGTGTCCCTATTGTCTTAGACAAGGAGGCTATTAAAGCATTTGATGACTTGAAAACATCTTTAACCTCAGCCGATTTGTTAGCATTCCCGGACTTTGAAAAGCCCTTCAACCTCACAACGGATGCGTCTGATTATGCAATAGGAGCCGTTTTGTCTCAAGGGCAAAATGGAAAAGACAAGCCCATTTCATACATATCTCGATCACTCAGCAAAACTGAAGAGGGATACGCGACTAATGAGAAGGAGATGCTCGCTATTGTGTGGGCATTAGACAACCTTCGTTCATACCTCTACGGTGCAAAAAAAATTCTGATTTTTACAGATCACCAACCATTGACGTTTGCATTAGGTAATAGAAATCATAATGCAAAGCTGAAACGATGGAAGGCTAGGATCGAAGAATATAATCACGAGTTGATTTACAAACCAGGTAAATCAAACGTAGTGGCCGACGCACTTTCTCGTCTTAAAAGTCAAGTCAATATTCTATCGAATTCAGAAACGGATACAGCATCAGAGGGAAACTCCGGCACAATAACCGCAAGTGAAGGAACCATGCATAGCGCGGAACAGGATGCTAGTGATTTAATTCCGCATGTTGAAGTACCCTTGAATGTGTTCAAAAATCAGATTGTTTTCAGAGAAGGAAAAGAATTATTTAGTTTCATCAATCCACACAATGGCTATGCTCGACATTTTGTCACACTTCAAACAATAGACAAAGATTCACTGATAGAGTCTCTAAAAACCAGGTTGAACCCTTCAGTCATAAACGGGATTAAAATACCCGAAAACCACATCCAATTGCTTCAAGAAATTTATTGCGAACACTTTTTATATTACAAAATTAGAATTACACAAAGGCTGGTCGAAGATGTTACGAACGAGGAAAGGATTTGCTCAATAATAGAAAACGAGCACAAAAGGGCACACAGAAACCCTGTTGAAAATAAGGAGCAAATATTGGAAAAATTTTACTTTCCAAGAATGACCAGCAGGATAAAGCATTTTACAAAGTCTTGTGAGATCTGTAAAATAAACAAGTATGACAGACATCCCTTTGTACCCAAACTAAGCGAAACGCCAAATCCAAAATACCCCTGTGAAATCTTACATGTAGACATATTTGAAATACAAGGCCTAAAATTCTTAAGTTGCATTGACAAATTTTCTAAATTTGCCAAATTTTTTCATATAAAAAACAAATCTGCAGTTCAACTCCGAAATAAATTTGCAAAAATTTTACACTATTTCACGGTACCACAAATGATAGTTACTGATAACGAAAAGGGCTTCATGAGTCCAACGGTTTCCAATTACATACAAAATCTGGGTGTGCAACTTTATCAAACACCTATTCAAAGAAGCGAAGTCAATGGACAAGTAGAAAGACTTCATTCCACAATAATTGAAATATACCGTTGCCTCCAAAAAGAACTAAAAAAAACTAATCCTAAAGAACTGCTTTATATAGCAGTCGATCGCTATAATAACATAGTTCACTCTATCACCAAACGGAAGCCAAGCGATATCTTTTTCAATAGAACGGAACGAATAAACTATCAAAATCTGAGGGACTTTCGCAGCAAGGTATTAAAAGATGTAGGATTTCAAATCAGGAAAAATGCGGAACGCCGCAACTTACGCATGAATAAAAGAAGACATCAACCTATGGAATTTAGCAGGGGTGATGAAGTTTATGTTAGGGACAAGCAGATTAAGGCTAAGCAAAAACCGCTTTATAAAAAGGAAGTTGTTGGGAGAGATAATAGGGTAACCATAGACACGGACGGTGGAAAGAGAATCCATAAGGCTCATATAAAAAATATAAAATGATAAAAACAGCTATATAATCAAAAAGCACGAGGTAAATAAAAATAAGAAAATTAGAACTTGAAAATAAAAAGCACACAAAACACATGGAAGCTAAAAATATGCACAAAATAAGTAGATTAATTTGGAAAGGCACTATATACAAATTGCACAAGAAAACAAAAAAGAAAGCACGAAATAAGAGAATATAAGATGCACATGTAGACTTTTATATTAGTAAAAATTACAAAAATGACAAAAAACAAAATGCACAACACTATGCGCAAGAGCACAAACGCTGTAACTCGTTTTGCATAATTTATAAGTTTAATATAAGTATATAGCATAACTACATAACTTCTTTTTCATAATTTGACCATTTAATATAAGTAAATATTATGTAGGGAACATAAGCATATTAGTTAATATTAAGTTTTTAATTCTACTCGTTACAATTTAGAAGAAAAACAAGGACCATCTGCGCCCTTATTTTTTTATCTTAACTAGACTAAAAAAGTTGAATTTAATTTGTCATGATACCAAATCAAACTTGTACTGGTTATGCTTTAGAAACTACCCACTAGAAACAAAAATCTAATTTTATGAAATATTATATAACGTAACATTCTTTTATTCCTATATTGATGAGCTAGTCTGATTTTAATTTCTGGAGTCTGCGCGTTCAACGTGTTCGACTACAACTCCCCATTGGTGACGATTGAACATGGAAGCGGTTGGATAATCAACGGATACTTTTAATTAATACATACTGCCGACCTCGACTACTTCAATAAAATAATAACAGGATTGGAAGAGACTATCAATCACGACCTTGATCAGAATACAATGAAGTCCATAATAGAATTCCACCTTGGCCAGACGAAACTTCGTCTTGAGGAACTACAAAAGGGCAAAACAAGAAGAAGTCGATCTATCAACTGGATTGGATCGGCGTGGAAATGGATCGCTGGATCACCAGACGCCACCGATTGGGATAACATTCTTCAATCTCAAAATGGGTTGATTGAGAACAACAATAACCAATACATCATTAACAATAAGATCTTCAATGCTACTCAGGAGGCCGTGAAGAGGATAAATGACATGGTCACCTACGCCAATAACATTGACAAAGGCATCAGTACGAGCAACCTAGAGTTATTGCTATCCCATAAGGTCCACGTCGTTAAGGAGCAGGTATCCGAAATAGTTCGAGCAATCCAAATGGCGAAAACTGGGATCGTCAACACAAATATTTTACAACAAGATGAAATAGAGCGGATCATATCCGAAGAAGAAACTCTTCCATACCAGAATTTGGTAGAGGCCATGGAATACGCAAAACCATCAATCTATTCAAACGGAACATTCCTCATCTACGTACTCTCTGTACCCAAAGTTAAGCCTTCTCGCTACCGATTGCTATTGGCAAGAGCTACCACCTCAAAAGGAAAGCGCGTCGATCTTGAATACAAGAAATTACTGGTGAATGAGAATGAGACATATGGAATAGCCGCCGATTGCTCCTCAATAAATAATGCAACAATTTGTGAAGGAAATTCAGTAAGGAAGCTGCCTGAGGACGAATGCCTTCCAAAACTGATCAAAGGTGGAAACGCGAAATGTCGCTACGAAGCCGATGAAAGTGAAACAATAGAATTAGTTGACGAAAACACTATCTTCGTAACTAATTTCATAGGAACGATTCACAGCGAGGGTTATTCGAGAGTATTAAATGGAACATTCTTAATTCAACTAAACAATGAAACGGTGCGTATTGCCAACCAAACATTTTCAAGCAGGATAGCCAGAAGCCTTCAGGCGTTACCATCAGTACTAACCAATGTGACGAATGAAGGACTTAAGCCCAATTTGCAATACATTCACAGTCTGAGCCTTGACAACATAAACCGCTTGAGAAAGCTCGATGTCAACTTCCAAATATCCACCGCTATAGAAGCCATACTCTTGCTGGTCGTAGCTGCCGGATGTTATGTAACGTGGAAAAAAATAACAGGAAACATCACAATCCCTAACCTGCGTCAGAATACAACTCAGGAACCTGGAAAGCATCCTGCTGTCTCCTGTGTAAATCTGCGGGACGCAGATATTTGAAGGGGGGGCAGTTAACGCACGGCCAAGCTACCATCCAGCTGACGAAGCGTCTACCTTTGGAAACATGATCCGCACGCGCGGACTAGCCTGCGTCGACGACCTGGAAGGCAGCGGCGATAAGCAACAGCAGCATGAAACATCGTGGGAACGCTAAGTCAGCAGATTTAGGGTAGCAATAAGTTAGGGAATTAGGTGATATGTTTAATTTGGATACAATAAATAATTAGTCTTGTTTATAACGACAACTAGAAAAGTCTCACTTATTTCTTCTGCGGAATCTAGGACCTGGTTAAGTATAGTGGGCCCGTTGGGCATTGGCTAGCATTAGCTAGCCAATGCGGCCCAATAAATTATTTTTTTAGAACATCCCGAAGGATGTTCTTAACTTTGATGTTGATGTTGATGTTGATGTTGATGTTGATGTTGATGTTGATGTTGATGTTGATTGTTGTTGATGTTGGTCGTGATGTTCATGTTGATGTTGATGTTTATGTTGATGTTGATGTTGATGTTGATGTTGATGTTGATGTTGATGTTGATGTTGATGTTGATATTGATGTTGCTGTTGATGTTGATGTTGATGTTGATGTTGATATTGATATTGATGTTGATGTTGATGTTGATGTTGATGTTGATGTTGATGTTGATGTTGATGTTGATGTTGATGTTGATGTTGATGTTGATGTTGATGTTGATGTTGATGTTGATGTTGATGTTGATGTTGATGTTGATGTTGATGTTGATGTTGATGTTGATGTTGATGTTGATGTTGATGTTGATGTTGATGTTGATGTTGATGTTGATGTTGATGTTGATGTTGATGTTGATGTTGATGTTGATGTTGATGTTGATGTTGATGTTGATGTTGATGTTGATGTTGATGTTGATGTTGATGTTGATGTTGATGTTGATGTTGATGTTGATGTTGATGTTGATGTTGATTTTGATGTTGATGCTGATGTTGATGTTGATGTCGATGTTGATGTTGATGTTGATGTTGATGTAGATGTTAATGTTGATGTTGATGTTGATGCTGATGTTGATGTCGATGTTAATGTTGATGTTAATATTGATGTTGATGTTAATGTTGCTGTTGATGTCGATGTTGATGTAAATGTTGATGTAGATGTTGATGTTAATGGTCATGTTTATGTTGATGTTGATGGTGATGTTGATATTGATGTTTATGTTAATGTTGATGTTGATGTTGATGTTGAAGTTGAGTTGATGTTAATGTTGATGTTGATGTTGATGTTGATGTTGATGTTAATGGTTATGTTTATGTTGATGTTGATGTTGATATTGATGTTTATGTTAATATTGATATTGATGTTGATGTTGATGTCGATGTTGATGTTGATGTTAATGTTGATGTTGATGTTGATGTTGATGTTGATGTTAATGGTTATGTTGATGTTGATATTAATGTTGATGTTAATGGTTATGTTGATGTTGATGTTGATGTTGATGTTGGTGTTGGTGTTGGTGTTGGTGTTGGTGTTGGTGTTGGTGTTGCTGTTGGTGTTGGTGTTGGTGTTGGTGTTGGTGTTGGTGTTGGTGTTGGTGTTGGTGTTGGTGTTGGTGTTGGTGTTGGTGTTGGTGTTGGTGTTGGTGTTGGTGTTGGTGTTAGTGTTGGAGTTGGTGTTGGTATTGGTGTTGGTGTTGGTGTTTGTGTTGGTGTTGGTGTTGGTGTTGGTGTTGGTGTTGGTGTTGGTGTTGGTGTTGGTGTTGGTGTTGGTGTTGGTGTTGGTGTTGGTGTTGGTGTTGGTGTTGGTGTTGGTGTTGGTGTTGGTGTTGGT
The DNA here is from genome assembly GCA_943735915.1 of Pherbina coryleti. Lineage (NCBI taxonomy): Eukaryota > Metazoa > Arthropoda > Insecta > Diptera > Sciomyzidae > Pherbina > Pherbina coryleti. Next base: position 135,963,494 of record OX030949.1, read on the forward strand.
GTTGGTGTTGGTGTTCTTGTTGGTATTGGTGGTGGAGTTGTTGTTGGATTTGGAGTTGGTGCTTTTCGTTTAGCTTTTTTTTTTGCTTGTCCATTGGTTGTGCTCTAATTTCAATTAATCCAGCAAAAGTGATGCATATGTGTCATATTAGGCGGTTCCCTGGGGGTTTTTGACACGCCGTCAAATTTTTTTTTTATTTTTGTCATATGCCCGAAGACCTCACCTTTGTTTTCGTTTCTTAAAATTTACCGTTGCACCAGTAGTCACAGAGTTAAAAATCCATGCAACGTTTTTTCATGGCTTTAGCATTTTTACTGCATTATGTGATTGCATCCCTGAAATCATGACAACAAAATTTTTTTTGTAATTTAGTTGTGAAGCGTAATAACACATCCCTGCTGTCGTAAAACAAAATTTACTGTAGCAATCCCCCTGAGTGAGTAATAATTCCATGCAACGATATTACATTTCTGTTACATAAGCTGCTATATTCACGACCTGACGACGCCGGAATTTTTTTTTTATTTTTGTCGTAAAGCCATGTACAAAAACTTCATTTTCCTTTTTAAACTTTTATCGTAGGTTATATAAGTACTCATTGACTAAAAATTCAATGCAACGCCGCTGCATGAATGTTGCGTTATCGATCTTTGAGCGGCTCTCTCAGCGTCCTTATGATGTCAGAAATTTTTTGTCTAATTTTGTTGTGAGGGCTTCCAGTAGGCCTTTATTGGCGTATCGTATTTTTAATCCTAGCGCTAATACTCAGCGAGTAATAATTCCATGTAACAAATTTTCAGTTGCGTTGCTTACACAGCTCCCACTACGTCCCTATGCCGTATTAAATTTTTTTTTTTATTTTTTTAATATAGCCAAAGAATTAACCTTTACGGTCATACTATTTTTTTAATCATAGCTCTTATACCCAGCGAATAACAATTCAATGAAACGCAGATGAATTTTTAAAAAATTCATTTTTCAACTTTTTTGGAAACTAGAGGAGTATAACTTAACTTCGTCACGTCAAAAAACTAAGCGAGAAAATTATAAATTTTGTGAGATGCGAGGATTGAACTCGCACCGCTGGCATTACAACCGAAAGTCTTACCGCTGTGCTAATTACCCGCTATAATTATAATGACCAAAATGTGTACAAAAACATGAGCTCCACAACTCTGAACTCTGAAAAGCACATCCTCAAAGTATACCAAAAATGCGCATAAAAAGCGCTATTTCTAGGAACGCTTTTTATTTTCCCGCTGGGCATCTACAGCAAAAGTAGTTTAATTAATTGGTGCGTAAAGCGTATTTTATTACGAAGAGTTTAGCACAATAGATAGGGCGTCGTCTTTATAATCTTGAGTAAGCAGTTTTGATACTCAGCGGAGACAAAAATATTTTTTTAGTCTTTTATACAATGTATACCTCTCTCATTCTATCTGCTATAAATCATATCTTTCTTTTCTATCGTGTAACGAAATGAAGTACATTGACCTTGAAATTTCACTCCTCAATATTCTCGTTCAAATTTCGAAGCGCCGCCTAAGAAGTTTCACTTAAAAAAAAAAAAATAACTGGCCATTTCAGACCTTGAAAGGACTTTGAACTAGCTTCTTATGATAAATTGTGTTGTGCGTGTTATTAAGTTTGTACACAATTGACCGAGAACCGGACCTACAGGTTTAACGCCGTCTCCGAACGGCGATGAACGGAATGTTCTTGTTCTCAAAAAGCTTTACATGGCATTTTGATTATTCATTGGCATTTTATTTAAAAAATATTTATTATTAAGGTAGATACAGCATTTCTTATAGTGCTCTATGAAAAAAGGGCGTACTTGTCACAGCCTATTTTGAAAATATTGATTTTTCACAAAATGGAGGACTTCCGAACGTAAAGTAAAAATTTTCAACCAAAAATTCCCCATTATTTTGCCTATAAAAATGAACGAAGCAACGAAAAAAAATTCTATGACAAGTACGAGATTATTATGAATAAAATAAGCCTGCAAAACAATCAAAACGATCGGTTCAATGAATTTTGAGAAATCTTGGTTACTGACTTTGAAAACATGGTTTCTAAAAATACGCAATTGAAAATAAGAGCCAGCACTGCGCGCCTTCGAAGGTGGTTCACTCTCTAGACTATAACTTTGTTATTTTTCGAGACATCGACTTGAAATTTTAACCACATATTTTTGCGACTTGAAGCTTTAAGAAAATTTAAAAAAATTTTTTGAAAGAAAAAGTTCTGGGTATATAACTCCCCTTAAGTGCTATTTTTTGTTTCTGTTACGGTTAGTATTTCTTTAGTTTAATTTTTAAAGTATACATATAAAAACTATTATTTTAAAGACTTTTGACGTGACGAAGTTACGTTATACTCCTCTAGTTTCCAAAAAAGTTAAAAAATGAATTTTTTAAAAATTCATCTGCGTTTCATTGAATTGTTACTCGTTGGGTATAAGAGCTATGATTAAAAAACTAGTATGACCGTAAAGGTTAATTCTTTGGCTATATTAAAAAAACAAAAAAAAAATTTAATACGGCATAGGGACGCAGTGGGAGCTGCGTAAGCAACGCAACTGAAAATTTGTTACATGGAATTATTACTCGCTGAGTATTAGAGCTAGGATTAAAAATACGATACGCCAATAAAGGCCTATTGGAAGCCCTCGCAACAAAATTAGACAAAAAATTTCTGACATCATAAGGACGCTGAGAGAGCCGCTCAAAGATCGATAACGCAACATTCATGCAGCGGCGTTGCATTGAATTTTTACTCAATGAGTATATAACCTACGATAAAAGTGTAAAAAGGAAAATAAAGTTTTTATACATGGCTTTACGACAAAAATAAAAAAAAAATTCCGGCGTCGTCAGGTCGTGAATATAGCAGCTTATGTAACAGAAATGTAATATCGTTTCATGGAATTATTACTCACTCAGGAGGAGTGCTACAGCAAATTTTGTTTAACGACAGCAGGGATGTGTTATTACGCTTCACAACTAAATTACAAAAAAAATTTTGTTGTCATGATTTCAGGGATGCAATCACATAATGTAGTAAAAATGCTACAGCCATGAAAAAACGTTGCATGGATTTTTAACTCTGTGACTACTGAAGCAACGGTAAATTTTAAGGAACGAAAACAAAGGTGAGGTCTTCGGGCATATGACAAAAATAAAAAAAAAATTTTACGGCGTGTCAAAAACACCCAGGGAACCGCCTAATGTGACGCATATGCATCACTTTTGCTGGATTAATTGAAATTAGAGCTCAACCAATGGGGAAGCAAAAAAAAAAGCTAAACGAAAAGCACCAACTCCAAATCCAACAACATCTCCAACACCAATACCAACAACATCTCCAACACCAATACCAACACCAACACCAACACCAACACCAACACCAACACCAACACCAACACCAACACCAACACCAACACCAACACCAACACCAACACCAACACCAACACCAACACCAACACCAACACCAACACCAACACCAACACCAACACCAACAGCAACACCAACACCAACACCAACACCAACACCAACACCAACACCAACACCAACACCAACACCAACACCAACACCAACACCAACATCAACACTAACACCAACACCAACATCAACACCAACACCAACAGTAACACCAACACCAACACCAACATCAACACCAACACCAACAGCAACACCAACACCAACACCAACACCAACACCAACACCAACACTAACACCAACACCAACACCAACACCAACACCAACACCAACACCAACATCAATATCAATATCAACATCAACATCAACATGAACATCAACATCAACATGAACATCAACATCAACATCAACATCAACATAAACAACAACAACTACAACAACAACAACAACAACATCAACATCAACATCAACATCAACATCAACATCAACATCAACATCAACATCAACATCAACATCAACATCAACATCAACATCAACATCAACATCAACATCAAATCAACATCAACATCAACATAAACAACAACAACTACAACAACAACAACAACAACATCAACATCAACACCAACACCAACATCAACACCAACACCAACAGCAACACCAACACCAACACCAACACCAACACCAACACCAAGACTAACACCAACACCAACACCAACACCAACACCAACACCAACACCAACATCAACATCAACATCAACATCAACATCAACATCAACATAACCATTAACATCAACATCAATATCAACATCAACATAACCATTAACATCAACGTCAACATCAACATCAACATCAACATCGACATCAATATCAACATCAACATCAACATCAACATCAACATCAACATCAACATCAACATCAACATCAACATCGACATCAATATCAACATCAACATCAACATCAACATCAACATCAACATCAACATCAACATCAACATCAACATCAACATCAACATCAACATCAACATCAACATCAACATCAACATCAACATCAACATCAACATCAACATCAACATCAACATCAACATCAACATCAACATCAACATCAACATCAACATCAACATCAACATCAACATCAACATCAACATCAACATCAACATCAACATCAACATCAACATCAACATCAACATCAACATCAACATCAACATCAACATCAACATCAACATCAACATCAACATCAATATCAATATCAACATCAACATCAACATGAACATCAACATCAACATGAAAATCAACATCAACATCAACATAAACAACAACAACTACAACAACAACAACAACAACAAAAATCTAGTTAGTTACGATTTCACTGCTCACAAACAACAAAATAACACAATGAAACTGGAAAAGGACAATGACATGAATTTGGATATGGATTAGGACAAAAACTAAGACACACCTTTTTAAACTAGGAAAGGGATTCGGTATATTTGATTAAGTCAAAAATTTGGTCATGGATTAGAACAAGAGTTTGGACATGAAATAGGAGTATAAAGAAACACCGTCACGTCAAAACTTACGGGTGTGTCCACGACACAGCCAACGCTCTTTTTCGTGAAGAAAAACAAAACTGCACTCCTTCACAAAGAAGCTCCAATTTTTTAACTTTGTAAAGCCAGAAAGTGGTATCAAAGAAACAGAACAGCTCAAATGTACTAAAAATATGTGTTCTAATACTTTACAGCATATAAGCAAATATGACACCATTAGCAATGTTTCGCGAAAAAAGAGACCCAGAAAAACATCAGCGCACACTGACCGGATGATAACCCGAATCTCCAAAGCCGACCCAAAATTGTAATCCACAGTCATTCAACGCGATATAAAAGAAATATTAAATATCACAATGTCCAAGCGGACCATTTCATCCTGTTTAGTAGAAGCCGGGTGCATGGCAAAGCGGCACGCAAGAAGCATCTTCAGAGTAGGATTAAAAGAAAACGTGAAATAAGCTTTGCAAAGTCAAAGGAAGAATGTGCTTTGGAGCGATGAAACAAAAATATATCGCCTTGGTCCTGATGTTCGGAGACATGTAAGACGGCCTATAAATCAAGAATTGATTTGTTTGATTGACAAATAAATCCTCGCTATGTTTGTTGGAAGAAGGGTGCTTTTCCTGGAATGGTATTGGGCCAATCCATAAAATTTATTTATCAATGAATTTCAATTAAGGACAGGTCGTTGACATTTTATACAATGTCAGGCTGACGTGGGCTAAAGAAAATCTTCCTGCTATATGGAAATTCCACCAGAATTCTGTGCTCGTACAGAAATTCTTTGCACACAAGTTCGTCTATGTTTTGCAATGGCCATCATCCAGTCAAGACTTAAACATTATCGAGCATCTGTGGACTGACGTGAGCCTTAAAATTATAACAAATATGAAAACTCTTTTTGCCAACAAAAAAACTTTTTTTGACGTAGAATACGTCATTCTCGGAGGTAAGTAGGGTGGTTGATAGTGATCAGGTGTCGTTATTTAGGTCACAATTTGAGCCTTTGGTGTGCCTAAAGTACTGATCGTACAATGTTGATGTTAGCACTTGTTGGTCTGCTTGATCCTCACTGGGAGAAAAATTCATGTTTGAACTCTCTAACTTATATAAATTTTACACAATTACATGAAATAAAAAGTTAACATTTGATGGTTTTGTTTGCTTAAGTTTGCTACCTATTTATCGACAGTTTCCGGTTTTATCGACAAAACCATAAAATTTGTATGGGAGCTCCCCTAAGGAGTGGTCGGAGGGAATAGAAGGCAAATATGTTCCTTTTGCAAAAGTAATGGGGATCGGTCATACATATTAACCCTCTCCGGCACTCTCTTAAAAGTAGTATGAATAAATATTCAAAAACCATAAAATTTGTATGGGAGGCCACCTAAGGAGTGGTCGGAGGGAATAGGCGTCATACGCAAAAGTGTTCCTTTTGCAAAAGTAATGGGGGTCGGTGATACATATTAACCATTTCCGGCACTCTTTTAACCCTGCAGTAGTCGCGCGGATTACATATGTAATCCAGTCATGCAAAATGATGAATTTAACAATTGTCTGCAATCGATATTCATTGATTTTACGTACTATAAGAATTATGTTTATGTTGTTTTTTTAAATAAATATAATATAAAATAAAGTAATAATAAAAATTAAAACAAATAACAAAGCATTTTCAAATTGCCAATCTCTTATTTTAAACTATAAAAAACGGATTACATATGTAATCCGCGCGACCACTCTCGTCACATTTAGGTACGCGACTACTGCAGGGTTAAAGGTCATATGCTCAGGTGTATGGAATAAATATACAAAACCATAAAATTTGTATGGGAGCCCCCCTAAGGAGTGGTCGGAGGGAATATATGTCAAAGGCAAAAATGTTCTTTTTGCAAAAGAAATGGGGGTCGTTCATACATACTAACCTTCTCCGGCACTCCCTTAAAGGTAATATGCTCAGGTGTATGGAATAAATATTCAAAAACCATAAAATTTGTATGGGAGCCCCCCTAAGGAGTGGCCGGAAGGAATAGATGTCAAAGGCAAAAATATTCCTTTTGCAAAAGTAATGGGGGTCGGTCATACAAATTAACCGTCTCCGGCACTCTCTTAAAGGTCATATGCTCAGGTGTATGGAATAAATATTAAAAAACCATAAAATTTGTATGGGAGCCCCCCTAAGGAGTGGTCGGAGGGAATAGGTGTCAAAAACAAAAATGTTCCTTTTGTAAAAGAAATGGGGGTCGGTCTTACATACTAACCTTCTCCGGCACTCCCTTAAAGGTAATATGCTCAGGTGTATGGAATAAATATACAAAACCATAAAATTTGTATGGGATCCCCCCTAAGGAGTGGTCGGAAGGAATAGGTGTCAAAAACAAAAATGTTCTTTTTGTAAAAGAAATGGGGGTCGGTCATACACACTAACCTTCTCCGGGACTCCCTTAAAGGTAATATGCTCAGGTGTATGGAATAAATATACAAAACCATAAAATTTGTATGGGAGCCCCCCCAAGGAGTGGCCGGAAGGAATGGATGTCAAAAGCAAAAATGTTCCTTTTGCAAAAGTAATGAGGGTCGGTCATACATATTAACCGTCTCCGGCACTCTTTTAAATGTCATATGCTCAGGTGTATGGAATAAATATTCAAAAACCATAAAATTTGTATGGGAGCCCCCCTAAGGAGTGGTCGCAGGGAATAGATGTCGAAAGCAAAAATATTCCTTTTGCAAAAGTAATGGGGGTCGGTGATACGTGTTAACCTTCTGCGGCACTCTCTTAAAGGTCATATGCTCAGGTGTATGGAATAAATATACAAAACCATAAAATTTGTATGGGATCCCCCCTAAGGAGTGGTCGGAGGGAATAGATGTCGAAAGCAAAAATGTTCCTTTTGCAAAAGTAATGGGGGTCGGTGATACATATTAACCGTCTCCGGCACTCTCTTAAAGGTCATATGCTCAGGTGTATGGAATAAATAAACAAAAACCAAAAAATTTGTATGGGATCCCCCCTAAGGAGTGGTCGGAGGGAATAGATGTCGAAAGCAAAAATGTTCCTTTTGCAAAAGTAATGGGGGTCGGTGATACGTGTTAACCTTCTGCGGCACTCTCTTAAAGGTCATATGCTCAGGTGTATGGAATAAATATTCAAAAACCATAAAATTTGTATGGGAGCCCCCCTAAGGAGTGGTCGGAGGGAATAGGTGTCAAAAACAAAAATGTTCCTTTTGTAAAACTAATGGGGGTCGGTCATACATATTAACCTTCTTCGGCACTCTCTTAAAGGTCATATGCTCAGGTGCATGGAATAAACATTTTGCTAAATATTTTGTAAAAAAGATGTCATCAAAAGCGAATTGAATAATTCTACGTCTTGTGTTACGACATAGTCGAAACTACTGTATCTTTTTTATTTACAAATTTAAACAAAAAATATGAAAAATACTTAATTTTCAACAAAAACAGGCAAATTTTTTACTTACCTAAAATCACAAAAAGTTACGTTTTGTTAACGTAAATTTAACTGGAACAAAATAAAGGCGTGGCATAAATTCACAGCGAAACAGTTGATCGGATTAAACTGATCAAAATACCGATTAGTCGAATTGTAGAACAGCTGGCACCCAATTGTTCTGATTAGTTCCGATTCGAAGTAAATTTCGAAATGCATGAAACCGATGAGCGGAAACAAATCTGAATCCGACACAAATCGGATTGTAGAACAGGGCTGTTTATATTGAATTTTCTCATGTGAGCAAACGTGTCGAACAGAATGTCTTATCAATATTTGAAAACCAACAACAGCCAAAACTTAGAAGTTCCGTGTAGTACCTACATAACCAAAAACTAAACGAATCAAAGTCAGCAAATTGCCAAACTGTTAAATTCTTTGTCTGGTGTGAAGAATTGCAGGGAATTGCAATTTGATTGCAACAAACAATAATTAGACAAAAACAACAAAAGCAACAACAAAATGCAAATCATCGAAGTAAGAAATTTAGTGCAGAATAACAAACAAAAGAATGAGTTAATTGGGTCTGTCTGGGCCGGGAAGAAAAAACCGAAAAACAACAAAAAATAAAATAAAGCAAATAACAGAATCGAAAAGAGTGGTGGGCAAAAGCTGAAGAAGAGTCAATAATAACATGTTTGCTGACTTCAGAAAACTCAGAAGGCAGACAGACAGACATACAGACAGACAACCACAAGGACAGCCAAAGATATGCAAGCCTTTTAAGCCCAAAAATGCATACGAAATGCAGTTAGCAGGGGTGGTAACGACACAAACACACACACGCACACACACACTTGCTTCAGAGTGTGTTTTGTTTCTTGGCTTAAATAGGAAATTAAAAGTTTTATGCACGGACAAGAAATTGCATGTGCCAGCACAAGGTGCCAGCCAGTGGCAGAAGAAGCGAACAAGGAGCAGAAGGTGCGGTACCAACAAATGCATTCATTGCAAAAATAGTCTAGATTTGATTTTGATTAAACTGCTTTATTTCGGTGCTCAGAGTGGGCGAGGTTAAGTCAGCGGGGGAGCAATGGATTTAACAGTGCAATTGCAAATTGCAATTTTTGGCTAAAAGTCAGCTGCAGAAGCAGCAAAATTGATGAAAGTTATTATAAGTTTGCAAGCAAAAGTTTTTCCTTGCTTTTCCTGCAAAAAGGATGAAGGTTGTAAAAAGTTGTTTGCTTTTTTGTTGTGCAGCAACAAATTTGATTTGTTTGAGGTGGAGAAGTGCAGAAAAGTAATGCGTAATGAGTAATGAGTGTAGCAAGTGTACAGTTGCCAAATTTAACTGTTTGGTTAACTTTAAATCAGAAACAGATCCTTTGTTCCAACAATAAATCAGTTGATTCTTAACAAGCGACTCGACGAATTTTGATTTTATCAGCGATTTTTCAATAGAATCCAGGCTGTCGTTGCTCAATTGCTTGAAATCAGTAGGTTGAGAGTTTTTTGTTTTGTGTTGTTTGTGTCCAGCTCAATATTATCCTCATTAATTCCGCCATCAATTTTCGCGCACAAAGTCATCCGTCAATGTTTAATCTTTTTTGTGTCCGCCACAAAGGATACACAAACTAACTAATTTATTGAACTTCACATCATAATCAAAAATGCATTTTCTAGCCATAATGTGTGGAGGAAGGCTCGTGAAGAGAATGGCAAGCTTTGCAACCTGCAGCAGTAGTAGCATAACCATCACAACCAGCAACCAGCTCATTCACTTTGTCCAGCTAGGCTCAAGGCAGCGTCCTTTACCACCAACCATTCACTCCACCCTATGAACTGTATGTATTTGCAATTGTTTTTGCATTGGGATCCTTTGAATCCTTTATCCTGGTAGCTTTATCGATGCACATAGACGAGCAATTGAACGTTATAAAAAAATTAAAAATATTCACTGGATTTTTGTTGTTTTCAATTTTGTAAATTTTTGTCTGTGCCTGTGTGTGTGTATTTAACACTCCTACCGTGCGTATAAGCGTCAGTGTGTGCATTTGTGTGTGAGCAAATTTGAATAAAATGTGTGTAGTTGTTATCCAAATCAGCAGATAAAAAAAAATGTTGATATCAAAACAACGCAAAAAAACAAAACACAGCGCTGCGAATAAAATTAAGAACTACAACAATAAAATGTACACAACAAAAAAGAACACAGCAACAACAACAGCTGCAAATAATTGCATGCAAACGCAATCAAGAAGTGGATCCAAAGCACCATCGATTAGAGTAGCCAGATGTTCAAAAAGGATTATTGCTATTACAAGAAAATTTAAGACGGGTTGTCACAAAAGATTTTTTTTTCAACAAACGCAGGAATGCTAATTGGAAACTTATTTTCCTTCAGCTCTTCTAGATTTTCATTTTCCCACGTTTAAAAAAAGTAAAAGAGGGATTTTAATTTTGTCACTCCATTTGTAACGCCCATAACGAGGCGTGGTAGGTAAAGGAAAGTATATATATTCTTGATCAGCATCACCACTCGTGTCTATTTAGCCATATCAGTCTGTCTGTCCCCCTGTCTGTCTGTGTGTCCGTCTGTCTGTATGTCTGTGATCACGATTACAGTTATAATTTTCAAACTATAATCACGAAATTCGATATTTAAGCTTGTATCTGAAAAATAAAGATCAATTCGAAAATGAGCCAAATCGGATGAAAAACACGCCTACCTCCCATACAAAGTGACTTTATAAAAGAAACGGGCATATTTCAAAACGTACGTGTACGTACTATGTATGACGAAAGTGTTTTTACAAATAAACAAAGTTTAAAGTAAGTTTTGATTCATAGGAATTTATAACGGTACAAGGCCAAAAAACAAAGAAAATCTTTGTAGCCAGAATGGTGGAAGTTGAGTTTACAGCTGATCAATGAAAATAGTTTCAACTCGTATTGACGTCATTCGTTTAATCGAATGACAACAAAAAATTTGAATTCGTTATATAGAATAGTCAATGAAGAGATTTTACCGTTTACTTTAAAGTATTTTTAAAATTTGATGTTAAAACTTAAGAGTGGGAATGCCGTGCAAAAAATATGCAAAAAAGAAGAGTTGGCTGTGTCGTGGACACACCCGTAGACTTTGACGTGACGAAGTTTCTTGTTTGTTGTTAGTGTTGGTGTTGTTTTTGTTGTTGTTGTTGTTGGTGTTGTTTTTGTTGTTGTTGTTGTTGTTGTTGTTGTTGTTGTTGTTGTTGTTGTTGTTGTTGATGTTGATGTTGATGTTGATGTTGATGTTGATGTTGATGTTGATGTTGATGTTGATGTTGATGTTGATGTTGATGTTGATGTTGATGTTGATGTTGATGTTGATGTTGATGTTGATGTTGATGTTGATGTTGATGTTGATGTAGATGTAGATGTTGATGATGATGTTGATGTTGATGTTGATGTTGATGTTGATGTTGATGTTGATGTTGATGTTGATGTTGATGTTGATGTTGATGTTGATGTTGATGTTGATGTTGATGTTGATGTTGATGTTGATGTTGATGTTGATGTTGATGTTGATGTTGATGTTGATGTTGATGTTGATGTTGATGTTGATGTTGATGTTGATGTTGATGTTGATGTTGATGTTGATGTTGATGTTGATGTTGATGTTGATGTTGATGTTGATGTTGATGTTGATGTTGATGTTGATGTTGATGTTGATGTTGATGTTGATGTTGATGTTGATGTTGATGTTGATGTTGATGTTGATGTTGATGTTGATGTTGATGTTGATGTTGATGCTGATTTTGATG